>CM053756.1:53361548-53546198 GCA_028658305.1 Pachyuromys duprasi
AAGGACAAGTGGAGGAATCCCTTGTGCTCCACAGCCCTGGGTCTGAAGCAGTTAAAGAGTAAACGGGTGTATTAAAAAAAGGTACCCGCCACCTCTTCTCTGGGAGATTAACCTACTTTCCTAGCTCGTTTTCTCCTACATCACTGGGCCTAAACGCTGCGGTAGCTCGCAGCCTCCGGAAGAGCCTGGGACGCTGGCTGGGGCCTCTCGGGGACACGCAGAAGCCATTCCCCCTTATTCCTCTTGCTTCCTTTCTTCAGCAGGGTTAAAAACAAACCAAAAACAAACAAACAAACAACCCTCCCCGTAGCTCAGCCACGTTCTCCCTGATCTCAAGACTGGGCTCCGCACACCCTGGCACACCCTGGCGCGTCTGGTTCTCTGAGATGGGGAAGAGAGAAGCCACGCGGACACGCACATGGGTGGGCCCAGCGTCCGCCCAGGTCCAACCTTCAGCCTGGAGCCGGAGGCTTCGGGTTGCTCCCGCCTGCAAGGTTTTGGTTGGTTGCAGGGCTGAATGGAACCCAACTCCCCCCCACCCCCACCCCCGGCAGACATCAAAGCCTGTCAACCGCGGTAGCCAGCTCTGCCCCCAGCCTTCCGTCTGCCCGGCACATTCCAATTTAGCCGAGGCCGCCTTGCATGATAATGAAGCCTAATTATCGCTTTACCCCCCGGTGGAGGTGCTGAATTTTTTGAGATGGCGGGCTGGGCTTCCCTCGCCCTCCGCGCGATCCTTTAGCCCGGCCCTCGCTGAGCTTCGGCCTGTGGGTAGAGAAGTGCAGGGCTGGGCCCTGAGGACGGCACGCGGGGTCCGCGGAGCCGCCTCGGCATCCCCGCCGCCGCGCGAAGAGCGCGCTCGCGGGATGCTCCGAATGCCGCGGGAGCTTCAGGAGATCACCGACTAGGTTAAAGAGCGAAACAAAGGGCCAGGCCAGGCCAGATTATCCTCATTCCCCGGTGTGGCGATGCGGCTCCTCACCCAGCTCTCTTTCCACACACACAGGCATTTCTAAGATGCCGAGGGCCGAGCACGGTTGCTCATGCCTGCGACGCCAGCTCTCAGGCAGCTCTCAAAGGCAGGAGGCTCCCGGCCAAGTTCGAGGCCAGCCTGCTCTTCACGGCTGTTTCGCGTGAGCCATGGCTGCACAAGGGGACAACTTTGACAACTGTAAAAGAAATCACAGGTGTAAATTTGCACTTTGGTTTTTGTCCTCCAGGGCCGGGCACCCAATCCTGAGCCCCTGATACCGGAGCAGCTCTTGCTGCTGAGCCAGGACTCTCAGCCGGGGATTTACATTTTACTTACACCTCCTTTTACCTTTTCCGGACGCTGCTGAGCTGAGAGCCCTTTGCCGGACGCCAAGGTCCTTGGTTTGGGCTCCAGCATAGCTACCACCTCATCCAGAGTGTTTGTGTTGGGATTGTGGGTGGGTACCACCAAACCTGGCAAGAAGTTCATATGTAAATATACATATGTGTATATATATGTATATACACACACTACGTATATGTACATTATGTATGTGTATTTATGTATATATACCATTATACTAACGATTACTATGCCGCCACAACATATTTGGTATAAAGGAGGTTTATTGTGGGAAAGGGGGGCGGGGGAGAGAGAGATTGAAGAGGGCCACCCATCACCGAGGGAGACAGACGGACAGAGAGGGGGAGTGAGAGCTGGCACACACCTGGTGGGCACCTGGCAGCAGCAAATGATGACGTCAGAGGTTGCCAGGGCCCTGAAAGGCAGTCTAGAATGCCTGTATACTAACACACACAGCACATACACAAATATATATGTTTGTTTGTTTTGCTTTTTGAGACAGGGTTTCTCTGTGTAGCCTTGGCTGGCCTGGACTCACTTTGTAGACCAGGCTGGCCTTGAACTCACAGAGACCCACCTTCCTCCTTGAGTGCTGGGATTATAGGTGAGTGCCGCAGCACACCCGGCTTCCTTTATTATATTTTTAATTTTACATTATTATTATTTTGGGGATGTTTGGGCATAGATATGCCACACCATGTAGGTAGAGGTCAGAGGACAACTTTTGGGGATCAGTTTTCTCCTTTCACTGTGGGTTCCAGGGATTTGATTCTGGTTACTAGGTTTTCAAGGCCAATACTTGGTTTTTGTTTGTTTGTCGACACGGGATTTCTTCGGGTAGCTTTGGCAAACCTGGAACTCACTCTGTAGACCAGGCTGGTCTCTAACTCAGAGATCTGCCCGCCTCTGCCTCCTGAGTATTGGGGTTTAAAGGGGTGCTCCACCGCCACCCGTTTAAGGCCATTTCCCCTTGATCAATCTCTCCAGCCTAGGAAGACCTTGGACTAATCACTGATCCTCCAGCCTTGAGTTCCAGTTGCTGGGGTTGGGCCTTCATGCACACCTGGATTTCAATTTTTTTTTTTTTTTTTTTTTTTTTTTTTACTGCCTTGGTCCCTTGGAACTGGAGTTGTAGCCCATAGTGAGCCATTTGACTTGGGTGTTGGGAATGGAGCCTGGGTCCTGTGCCAATGTGGTATGTGCCTTGAAGTGTTGAACCATTTCTTCACCTCTGCTGTAGCTAAATTTTTTATTCATTATTATTGTTTGTGTGTGTGTGTGTGTGTGTGAAGCTGGGTGTTGAACTCAGGGCTTTGTGCATGCTAAATTAGCATCGGATCAAGGGGCCCTACCCCTAGCCTAGACTGATTAGCTCCTGTTGAGTCAGGCTTATGGAGTTAAGACTCTGAAGAGGCAGAAGGACAGACACTTGGTAGAGAACAGAAACTTCTTGGAACTCACCGAGATCAGAGAATTTCTGAGCGACTGAAGAGAACCTTCCAGATCCATAGTCTACTGCATAGACTACTGCATCTGAGACGCTGTGTGTGTGGTGTGGTGTGGTGTGGTGTGTATGCTTACGTACCATGCCACAGAGGTAGCGATTAAAGTTTTGATAAGTCTGTTCTTTCCTTGTGCCGTGTTGGTCCTGGAGATTGAGCGCAGGTTGTGAGGCCTAGCAGCAAGCGCCTTCACTCACTGAGCCATCTTGATGGCCCATGACTTGTTATTTCCTTATTCTTGTTGCTACATTCTCCAGGTCTGGCCCCTGGAATTCTTCTTGGAACTCCACAGGACTTCTTGGGCAATGTAAATAAGACCGTTGAAGGCAGGACCTTCTGTACTAAAGAAGCCTGCATTTTTATCATGTTTTTTGGTCAAATGCTGGGAGATTGAGCAAGGAAGTTAATTATCCTGAATAGAGAGAGAGAGAGAGAAAAACAAATAACAATATGGATTAGTAATCTATTACATAGACTCCCTAATATCAGGACAGGGGAGCCAGCCCGCCTTGAAACAGGAAATCCTGCTTTATGCAAAGCCGGAAATGCCAGGAACTGATTATTCTGAGCCGGTACAGATTCAAAACAGCTTCTTGGCCCTCCTTGAAGGATGGCTGAGGTAGTTAATCACGCCAGGAGAAAAGGAATTCTTGGAGGGAGGTGGAGCTACTTCCTAACCTTTCTGGGTTGAGGTCAGAGGAGCTGTCCCTGATCTCTGTTTGCCCGTCTGTGACAGAACTTCAGACGGGGCCCCGAAAGAAGTGACCTCTGGACTTGTGCAGTAATCACTAATTTCCAGGTAGCTGAAACTCAAGAAATTTTCAAAGAAAAAAAAAAAAAAGAAAGAAAAGAAATTGCCAGGAGGCTGGAAGTTTTGCTGAACACTCACCTTGCATGTGACCCCTGCCTCTGCGGTCCACCCCTCATCCCCACAAAGTACAAAAACTAAACTAAATATAAACAGAACTAAACCTTTTGTTGTTGTAGTTGATTACACCTTGGGTGTGTGTACAAGCTTGAGTATGTGGGTTAGTTATCACATTCTGTGGGTCCTAGGGAAGCAAACCCAGGTCGTCAGGGTTGGTACCTAACTCTAACCCTATGACCCACCTTACACACATATACACAGACACACACACACATATATATGTATATGTGTATGTATAGATGTGTGTGTGTACATAATGTTTGTAAAAGTCCCTGCATGAATTTGTCTGCACCACTGTGTGCTTGTTGGGTCCCCTGAAGCTGGGCTTACGGATGGCTGTGAGCCACGTGTGGGTGATGGGGCTTGAACCTGGCTCCTCTGCAAGGGCAGCAGGTGCTCTTTCACGGAGAGTCGTTTCTCAGCCTTTAAGCCCTGCCCCCCCCCTTTTTTAACGTGGCCTGGAAACAACTCTTAGATTGGAACACCCCGCGATCTGTTCCCAGGGGCAGGCGGTGTCTCTTTGAGGCCTCACTTATAACGGTACTATCTCATCCCTTAGCTCCGAAGACCGCCTCCCCGCCCCCCAGCCCTTTTATCTGGAAGGACTGAAGAGAAGACGGACGAATGGCTCTGAGGCTCTCTTTGCCGGGGCAGCTCAGGTCTGGGTGAAAGGCTTGACCGCTTTCCTTAAAATCAAGAGTCCCGGGAAAAAAATATTATTATTATTTATTATTTTGCTGGGGCGAGGGCGAGGAGGGAGGACGTAGCTGGCCCTTGGGAGGTGGGGCGCGTTGGGGAGGGGGGCCTCCCTGGAGCTTATTCAGTAATCTGCTCTGTGAATGGGGCTGGGGGAGGAGGAGGGGTTAGGGGCGCACATGCCTGGAATTCCTTCATCTGGGTGGGCTCCTTCTCTCCAAACTTTCAGGATGTGGGAAACGGAAGATGAAGGAGACTGGATTTCCAGGCTCTCGGGTTACAGCGTGTAAAATGGAAAGAGAAAGAAGCAGGGGGTGCTAGAGGGGGGCGGGGAAGCCCTCCCGAGAGGGGCCCCGGGAAACCCAGTTTGAGGACTGGCTGGGGAGAGAGAGAAGAGAGGCCGAGGACGTGTGGATCACGTTTCAAATCACATCAGGGCTGTGGAATTTCCTCTCTTGGGTGGGTGGGTGGGGGGCTGTGAGGACACCGTTGGTTTAAGGTTGGTTGGTGATGGATGGTTGCCCATGGGCGCCCGATTGAGGATCTGATTGAGGGGATTGTTGTTGACAGGCCGAGCCGTCCTGGAAGGGTGCTGGGCCTTCCTCCGGCCTGGTGGCTAGCTAAAGCCGGTGACCCGAGAGCCGCATCCATGTATGGATTTTTTTCGTGCCTGACCTCTGTGGTATGCGGAGAGCGCACGCAGGGCCGGGGATGGGGAGGTGGCGGCGAGGGCGGGAGAGACTGCGGCAGCGTGAGTGTGGATCCCGGGCCTGCTCTGTGTTCCGGGTGTCCCCGAAGGATCTGTCTCTCCTCTCTCCTGACCCCCTGGCGTCCCCGCAGAGGGCAGACTTTGAAAATGCACCCCTCTTTCTCCCGGAGGCCCCTCCTGCAGAACCGGCACCTTGTGTGTGAAACCTGTGACGCTGGCCCTAAATTCTCAGGACGTCAGGGGACCCGCCATGGGATCCTGGCTCAGCGAACTACACAGCCTGGAGCGGAAGGATCACAAATCCAAGGTCACCTGGGGCTTCCTATCCAAGATCCTGTCTCAAAAACACCAAACCAAGCAACGACAAAAGCCCCTCGCTGCCATAGAACGCAGGAAACGAGAAAGCGCAGGCAGGGCAGCTTCGTCAGGCCTCACACTTAGGTAGCCCGGTGTAGTCTCGAACCCCTGGTTCTCCGTGCCTCATCCTCTGAACGTGCAGCTCAACGAAAAGGAATCAGTTCTCTGAGATCAGGTCACACGTAGCCCAGGCTGTCCTCCAACTGCAGCCCCGGGCTACCCTCAAACTGTGTAGCCAGGCGTGATCCACCTGCTGCAGTGTGCGGGCGTGTGCAGCAGCGTGGTGGCACACAATCCCTGACACACACAGCGCAGGGCATCCGACCAAGGGCTTCACGCATGCTAAGGCAAGCATTCTCCATCCGCGACGCAGAAGGGAATATTTATGAAGCACTCCTCCCCGCCATAATTGGACAACGTGTTGTCTTGACGGGAGTTGTTGGGGCACTCGTACCGCACGAGGCAAAAAGAGATAATTTAGAACCCAGTAAAATGCAGCTGTCGCAGACCAGCCTGAGCTTCTTTTCATCTTCCCCCCCCCCCCCGCGCTCCTGTTTGGAGAAGACCCTGGAGTGTGTGTGTGTGGGGGGGGGGGAGAGATTCAGTTAATAAAGATTCCCGCCTGATAGAGCCGCCACCAAGCAGTCACAACCCGGTCCACGCTTACCGCGTCGCAGGGCGCATGCGCAGTCCCCCTCTTCCTCTCTGTCTTAGCTGCCTGTGATAGCTTCGCGTACACGTTACGTATGTCTTTTTCCTTATTTGATTATGTGTACGTGTGTGCCTGTGTGAGGGTGTGCGCTCTGGGGGCTACCGAAGCCCTCGGGGTGTCGCCCGCTGTGGCTTCTGGGAACCGAACTCAGGTCTTCGGCAAGAGCAGCTTGTAGGTGTGCATTTGATAAGTTTAACAATGATCTCTCCTTTGTGGGTTTTTTTCTTTCTTTCTTTCTTCTGTTTGTTTGTTTCAGGCCGTTCCTGAACTCACTCTGTTGCCTGAGGATGATTTTGAACGTCTGACCCTCCTGCTGGAATTACGGGCCGCACCTCCACACCTGGCCCACCTCACGCTGAGGACGGAACCCCGGGTCTGGTGCTGCCCAGGGGAGCACTCGACCGGCCGAGGCCCATCCCTACCTCTGTTTCTGGTTTGTGTTGGCCTCACTTCCCAAAGATGACCTGTGACCTTGAGCGCTTCCAGACTTTGTTGACAAGCAGAGTCTTTCTTCTAAGACTGACTTTTACGTTTTAAAAAAATATTTATTTAGCGGGGCTGGAGGGGCGGCTCAGCGGTTAAAACGTGAGTTCAATTTGCAGCACCCACACCGTTGCTCACAACTATTCCTAACTCCAGTTCCTGGAGGTGTAACGCCCTCTTCCAACCTCAAGCACCAGATACACACATGGGCACACATGCATATATACATGTAGGCAAAACACTGAAACACATAAGGTGAATTTTTATTTTTATTTAGTTTTTGTGTGTTTTGTTTCGTTTTTCCTGACAGGGTTTCTCTGCAGCCTTGGCTGTCCTGGACTCACTTTGTAGAGCAGACTGGCCTTGAACTCACAGAGATCGGCCTGCCTCTGCCTCCCAGAGTGCTGGGATCACAGAGTTGTGCCGCTGCGCCCAGCTGCAGTGAGTATTTTTATTTCAAGTGCATTGGTGTTTCGCCTGCGTGTGTGTCTGTGTGAGGGTGTTGGATCCTCTGGAAGAGCTGAGCCATCTCTCCAGCCCCCAAATAAGTATTTTTTTAATTGCTCTTTAAAATTATTTACGGGGGCCTGGAGAGATGGCTCAGGGGTTAAGAGCACTGGCTGCTCTTCCAGAGGTTCTGAGTTCAATTCCCAGGAACCACATGGTGACTCACAACCACCTATAATGAGATCAGATGCCGTTTTCTGGCATGCAGGTATCCATGCAGACAGAACATTGTATACATAATAAATAAATAAATCTTAAAAAATTATTTACGTGTTCTCAAGAGAAATTCATTTATTATATGTGTGGCAAAGATAATGAGATAGGAGAAATAAAGGATAAACTTTGTGTGGAAAAAATTGTTTATGTGTGTGTGTGTTTGAAGGTCAGAGGACAGCTGTATGGAGTCAGTTTCCTCTTCACCTTTTCCGTGTGTCAGGGCGTAGGATTCGAGTCTCCAGACATGTTGGGCAAGCACCTCTACCCACTGGCCTTTTTTTTTTGTTTGGTTGGGTTTTGTGGGTTTTGTGTTGTTGCCGTCATTTTGTTTTGTCTTTCGGGGCCAGGCCTCATGCAGCCCACATGTCTGTGTCCCCAGGACTGGCTTCGGATGCCTGATCCTCCCGCCTCCACCGCCTAAGCGTCGGGATTACAGCCAGGTGTGTCACTCTGCCCAGCGTGACTTTTTTAAAAAAAAAGAGACCTATGAAATCAGGGAAAGGCGTACTATCTGAACTAATCCTTCTGGAATTCTCTGTGGTTTCCTAAGAACAGGGAAGCTTAGGAGCCAGAGTGCTATTTTCTGTGCATACGAGTAAAATAAGTCAGAGTGGATTTCTATTCTCGGTTGAAATGAAGATTAATTTCTGAAAGCCCGGTAGTCCCTCAGCCCGTAGTGTCCTGCTGCTGACCTCAGTGGCCAAGAGCCCGAGGATTCAAATGGTAAAATTAGAATTGGCTTTGGGGACTGTCCCTATTTACCAGCCAGGCAGCTTGTTTTATTTACCTAACACTTAATACAGCAGTTCGCCGTGGGCCTAGTGCTGTCTCAAGCATTTCTCAAATATTTGCCGGGCTGTTCTTCAGACTGGGGATTCTGTTATATAAGACTGCCAGGACGCCGGGCTATTATCTTCACCTCACCCCACGAATGAGGAACCCCAGACTGTGGGTGTGTGCTGTGGCTTCCATCAACCTAGGCCTCTGAGCCTCTGTTCCCTTCCACCTCACGCCCTGAGTGGACTGGGTGATCCAGCCATTTTGATACCAAAGCATTGCCCCCAGGGCAAGGGCAGCAGGCAGGCAGGCGACAAGGGATGTCACCCTCACAGGGGCAAGAAAGACCCAAGTCCATCTGGCACAGGAAAGAGAGTTCTCTCCCACCAGCTTCCTCCTGTACTGACTCTCCAGAACCTTCTTGTTATTCAGCCCACAGCCCGCGTCTTGGGCCGTTTCCTTGAACAGCAGGCATCTAGACATGGAGCTGGTCCCCACAGCTTCTGACCTCATTACTCATTCTGTTTACGGCGAGGCCTCACCCTCCAGACTGCCCTGATTTCCCAGTCAGGAATTTGGCTGCCCTCGTTGACTATGATTCAGATTTTCGCCCAGCGACATTGCAACCAGGCAGGCCCTCCCTCCCTTGTACACACCCCTCTCGACATCCAGGGGACCCTGTCGGGAGTAAGGCAGGTCTCTGTGAAACGCGGCCCACCTCAGAGGTTTTGGAAAGGGTTGGGGTAGGGGGTTGAGGAAGATAAAGCTGAGTGGGTGGTGGAAGCAGGAAGGCTGTGGTGGTGCAGAGCCAGAAGAGAAACTGAGGGTCATGCCCGGGAACACTTGGCCACTGCAGTTCCCCACAAGCGCCTGAGGAGCTGGTGTCTTGAGAGGCACTGATAGGGTTCTGAGGAGAAGCAGGAGAGTGGGGCCCACCACCTCATCAAGCGGTGGCTTGACAGATGTCTACAGTATTCGGCCTATTTATATCAAATCTCTGGATACCTCTCACACTCACAATTAATTAATTTCCTTTCTTATTTATTCAAGACAGGGTTTTGTGAGGCTCGGGTTGGCTGAAAACTCACTACGTGGCCGAGAATGACTTTTGAACATTTTTTTTAAATTACATTTATTATTGTATATGCATTCCATTCATGCCATACGGTACCTGCAGCTGTCAAGAGTACAACTTTTGGGAGGTGGCTGCTTGCACCATGGGGGTCCTGTGGGTCCAGGGGTCAAAATCAGGTCCTCTGCTTGCATAGCCATCTCTGGATCCTTCGGCCTCTACTTGCCTAATTTCTGGGAATCCAGGCATCCATTACTGTCCTAGGCTGCAGGCTGGATTACTGAGCACTCACTGCTTCTCTCTGGGTCAGTGTTGCCCGTATTCTAGACTTTGTGTGAGGTTCCGGAGTAACCCCGGTGGTCTGGTGGTCTAGAATTCTAGATCCTCAGCCTCATTCACTTGTCTTACTTTCTTCCCTTTCTGGGTTACAAAGCAGTCAGACAAAAACAAAACAAAACAAAACAAAACAAAACAAAACAAAAACCCGAAAAAACAGTGCAGACCCAGGCAGGCTCTGACTGAAAGCAGTAGAATTCCAAGCTTCAGTTTGCACAGCCGGGACTCATTAAAGTTGAAAAGAACCTGCTTGCGGTTTGGTTTTACCCCCAAAGTGGTCTCAGGGTTAGGACGGGGATGGGGACCCCTTTAGATTCCAGCTGATTAGCGTCTGTGAAGGGAGGTGCTGGGGCCCCCTCAGGGTCCCCTCAGTGTTGTGAGAACCATTCTGGAAGAGCTCCTAGCTCCTAGCCCTGCTGGGGGGCGAGGGAGGCAGTCCCAGCTGCAGGCAGGCAGCTAGCAAGCAGCGCCCTCCCAGATCCTCAGTCACCTTGGATGGATGGGCAGCAACTGTGTGACATCAAGGGGACATTTTCTTCTTTGTGAGCTCAGCGCTTCCATTTCAAAATTCCTCAGTCACAAGACAGAAGAAGCCCAGGCACACACTTGTGGCTGCAGCAGGTGACCCCAAGCTTGTTCCAAGCCTTCCAGAGGCTGTGTAATCCCTGGGATTCCAGCGGCTGGCTGCCTGGATGGCCATGTAAGGTGCGGAGGCTGGCCTTCATTATCCCTGGGACTTGACAGCGCCGGGATGGCCTGCCCAGATGGAACTGGTCCCACTGGCTGGCTCCCAGGAGCCACAGGCTTCCCTTAGCCTAGCAGTTCCTCCTGTTTGTCCCTTCTTGTCTTTATTTGTGCCTAGGTTTGAACTTACACTAGCAAGTCTAGTACTTTGGGGCATGCTTGTCATCTGAGCACTTGGAGAGAGGGTTGCTTGAGAGTTTGAGGCCAGCCTAGGGCTACATAGTGTGCTCCCAAGCAGCCAGAAACACAGGGTGGTGTTCTGTCTCAAAATACAACCGAAAAGAACCCCCTGCTCAGAGAGAAGGAGGGGGAGAGAGAGAAAAAAAAAACAAAATATCAAAATAGAATGCAATTAAGTGAGATCAAAGTTACACAAACATATCTTCCCTTGATTTTTCCATTTACTGATGTGGCTGAGTGTTTCCTGTTCGTATGTCTGGATATCATATTCCTGCCCACGAGATCATCAGTGGAAGCCCTGGAGGGTGAAATTACAGATGGTTCTAAGCCACCATGTGGGTGCTAGAGACTGAACTTGCTTGGGTCCTCTGCAAGAACAGAAAGTGCTCTTAACTGCTGAGCCATCTCTCCAGCATTCTGTCCGGCTCAAGGCCTTTGGTCCCAGCATTTGAGAGGCAGAGGTAGCCTATCTCTGTGACTTTTCAGATGGGTTTGGTATACCTCGTAAGTTTCAGGACAGCCAGGACGATGTAGAGAGACTCTTGCTTCAAACAAACAGGCAAAACAAACAAATAAATGAACAGAACATTCTGATATGATCTAAGAGACAGATGAATTCTTTGTCCGTGCTGGGGACAGTTGGAAAGTGAGGAAGACTTAAATCCTTACATTGCCATTGGAGCAGAAAACATGGTGGCAGTTCACCAGGTCCGACAGTGTGGATCCAGAGCTGAGGGAGTTCGGGGAGGGCTGGTCCTGGTGGGACAGCCTCAGCGCCAGGATGCTGCTAAGTCGCTGGAGTGGAGGGTGAGTCAGAACAGCAGCTCTGGTGGTTCCTCAGTGGGCTTCTGGATTTGGTTTCGGTGCTTGTGCCTTCAGAAACCTTTCACTGTAGCCTGACTTTTCACGACACCCTTCCCCCAACACACACCTCCCTTTAGTCAGTTCCCAAATCCCACCTGGTGTCCTGACTCATGATTTCAGAAACATGGCCCAGGAGCTAGAGAGATGACTCAGTGGTTAAGAGCCCTGGCTGCTCTTCCGGAGGACCTGGATTCCATTCCCAGCACCCACATGTCAACTTCCAACCTTCCAACCTTCCGTTGTTCCAGTCCCGGGGGCTCCCCCACCCTCTGAGGGCACCAGGCATACATGCAGACAAAATACTCCCACACATAAAATGAATGACTAGAAATAAACTTTCAAAAACAAAAAAGATTAGGCCGGGCGCGGAGGCGCACGCATTTGATCCCAGCACTCTGGAGGCAGAGGCAGGTGGATCTCAAGTTCAAGGCCAGCCTCATCTACACAGGGAGTTTCATGCCTCTTCCAAGGCCACAGAATAGATGCCCTTGGATTTGACCCTTGTCTCGCAATGAATGTTGGGGATCGGGGCTCAGTCTGGGGAGAACCAGGATGGATGGCACCTCTCACAACTAACTACAAATAACTACAAATAAAGTGGTCAGTTGAGGGTGTGTTCCAGTGAGCTCCCCGGTAGCGGAAGTGCCATGGCCCCCACACATCTGTCGCCATCACCGAGAAGCAGGGCTGGGCACGGGTTCCCCAGAGCAGCACTTGGACACCTTCCGACAAGCTCACATCTCAAGTTCGGGTACTAAAATATCTGCTGGCTACTACTGTGAGCCCTGCTCCCCACGGTACCTCCAGCTGGCGAGCACTGACACAAGGTGGAGCAGAGACAACAGCTGAAAATGCAGAAGGAATACCGTGTGACTTTCCCACTCAGAGACCTGCCAGGAGCTGGGATTCCTCCTGAGCAGGTGCCACCCAGGGGCAGAGGGCCCTGTGACTAGGGGGTGGGACTTGGGAGGTAGCTGTCTAGAGGTCCTCGGGGATGAAGGCCATCTAAAAGGTTTATTTTTAGTGTGTGTGTGTCTACTGCTGTGTGCGCGTGTTCGTGAGAATGCACGTGGAGATCAGAGGCCCACATCTGGTACATTCCTCAGTCACTAAGGAATTCACCTAGACTGTCTAGCCTGCCAGGGCCCTTCTCCCCAGCTCTGAGATTACAGGCACGATCTCATGCTTTCATGTGGTTGCTGCTGATTAATTCAGGCTAGCTGGCTGGCTCTTCTCTCTCTTTCTCTCCTTCTCTCTCTGTTTGAGACAGGGTTTCTCTGTGTAGCTGTGCTGGACTTGCTTTGTAGACCAGGCTGGCCTCGAACTCATGGAGATCCGTCTGCCTCTGCCTCCCAAGCACTGAGGACTGTGGTTGAAGGCCTATGCCACCCCACTGGGTTTTCTTGCTTGTTTCCTTGGGCAGAAACACTTTATCAACAACAATGCCATCTCTTCAGCCCCTGTTTATTTAGTGTATGTGTGTGTGTGTGTGTGTGTGTTGAGACCTGCCTGGGTAGTTCTCAAACTCACGATTTAATTGAGGATAACTTTAAATTCCTATCCTCCTGCCTCTACTTCCAAAGGGCTGAGACCACACTTGGCCACAAGGGGATTTCTTTGACATTACATAAAGTCTTCCTGGGGGCTGGAGAGATGGTTTGGAGGTTAATAATACTGGCTGTGCTTTCCAGAGGACCTTAGCTCAAAGCAGATGTTTTGTGGTTCACAAAGGATTGTAACTCCAGCTCCGGGGGCTCTGATGCCCTCTTCTGGTCTCTGTGGGGAACTGCACTCAGGTACATATACCCACACAGAGATAGACAGATTTTTCTTTTTTTAAGACAGGATCTCACTATGTAGCTCTGGCTGTCCTGGAACTTGAACTGTAGATCAGGCTAGCCTTGAACTTATAAATCTGCCTGTCTTCCCTCTACTCCCCCCCCGCACCCCCCTCACCCCAGTGCTTGGACCAAAGGCGTGTGCTACCACTGCCTGGCCCTAGCCTTTAACTTAAAAAAAATAATTTATTTTCATTTATATGCATTTGTGTTTTGCTTGCTTCACACATATGCCTGTGTGAAGGTGTCAGAGCTTGGAGTTACAGACTCAGAGATCTACCTGCTTCTGCTGAGATTAAAGGCATGTGCCACCATGCTTGGCTGCATTTTTATCTTTTACACCCATATTCTTGCAACTCCTTTTCCTACTTTCTACAGATTTATTACTTTAGCTAGGTGCAGTGGCACATGCCTGTAATCCGAGCACTCAGGGAGGCAGAGGCAGGTGGATCTCTGTGACTTAGAGGTCAGCCTGGTGTAAAGCCAAGTCCAGGACAGCCAAGGTTACACAGAGAAACCCTGTCTTGAAAACCAAACCAAACCAAACAAACTTTCAAACATTGTCTGTGCACTACAGGCATGCCATATAGCCTCAGAGGTCAGACACCCCAGAAATAGGGTTATGGGTGATTGTGAACCACCTGACATGGGTGTTGGGACCAAACCCCAGGTCTCTGCAAAAGCAGCCTGTACTCATAACCTGAGTGATCTCTCCAGACTATTATTTTTATTTTTACTTTTTTGTTTTTCTCTGTGTAACAGCCCTGGCTGTCCTGGAATTCTTTTTGTACACCAGGCTGGCCTGGAACTCGGAGATCTGCCTGCCTCTGCCTCCCGAGTGCTGGGATTAAAGGCGTGTACCATCACAGCCCAGCTTTTTATTATCTTATTTTTGTTTTGTTTTGTTTTTAAGAGCGGGTCCCCTCCCAACACACAATTCTTCTTTCTCAAGACAGTCCTATCACTTTGTGACCCTGGTTGTCCTGGAACTCGCTGTGTAGACTCGGCTGGCCTAGAACACAGAGATCTGCCTGCCTCTGCCTCCCCGCTCCTGAGTACTGAGATTAAAGGGGTGTGCTAACACCTATCGTTTTACATTATGTGTTTGTACGGAGTAGGTGCTCGGGGAGCTTAGTCTTGCGGTGTGAAGCCTGTGGGCAGCCCAGCTGCTGAGTGCCTGGAAAAACACCCCCAGGTCCTCAGCGGGAGAGGCGTGCCATGGACCACCGAATGGCTGTCCTTGAAAGGGGGTCTCACACAGCCCTTCGCAGTCCTCTAAGTCTCCCCCGGAGATTGATCGGCCGCGAGCCACCACACCCAGTTTGCAGATCATGTGTTGGGAGGCCCCAGCTGGCAATCACTGGTCGCCTCGACCCAGCGAAACACACGGGGGCTTGCTTGCCCTTGAGTCAAAAGCGTAGCCCTTCCGTGACCCGGAGGCGACTCCAAACTTGGCGAAAGGCTCCTGCGTCTCTTCAGGCCACAGTCTAAAAAAAGCAGCCGCCCCCCCTGCCGGCCCCCTCTAATGAACTATATCTAATAGCCTCTCCAGCGAGAGTCCTCGGAGGAGGAGGCGGTGCTTGGCTTTGACCTCATTATCCACGCACGCCCCCCGCCCCCGCGTCCCCTCCGGGGCAGGTACATTCCTCGCATTCCTGCCTGCAGGAGCTGCTGGGACGTCGTTAACCCGGGCGGGCCTGGGAAAGTGCGGCCGCCTGCCCCCGGGAGTCCTCGGGGGAGCGGGGCGCGAGATAACGAGAGGTGACGGGGTCAGCGTGGAAGCCCCTTTCATCTTTTCAGCTCGCTTCCAACTCGGACAAAGGGTTCTGTCCAGGGGTGCCGGTACCCTTCGGTTTTATGTGATGCTTTGGCCCTGGAAGGGGGCTGGGAGGCCTGGTCGTGTCTGGGTATTGTTTTGGGTTTTTTTTTTTTTTTTGGTGTGTGTGGGGGGAGCGAATTCCTTGCTCTCAGGACGCCCTGGACCCCTGAGGGAATGCTAAGTGGAAGGAGGGTACTCGAGCAAAAGAGACCACCCAGCTCCTGGGAGGAGGGTGTGGAGGGCCTGAAAGGAAGCTGCCGCCAAGCAGGGTTCACCATTTAGACAGTCAGCTTAAGGGCGAGGCTGGGAGGCCGCGGGGGAACCCGGCTAGCTTTTGCCGCCAAAAACGAGAGAGGGGGAGTGGCCACGGGGAGGGCCTCCTCCTCCCGCTGGCCTTTAATGAGTACCTCTATGCTTTTCCACCCCTAAAAGGGAGCCCTGGGGTGCTGGGAGCAAGCCTTGGGGAGGGAGGAGGGAGAGTCTGCCGCCGTTTGTGGAGTGTGTGTGTGTGTGTGCGCGCGCGCGTGTGCACATTTTTCTCCCCTGTGCTGCGTCTTATCAGAACAGAATTCTCCACTGAAAGTCAGCGGAATTACTTAGGAGGAGGCAAGGGGGATGGAGAGTTGGAGGCCAGCTGGGCTACATTGGGGGATTTCGTCCCCAAAACAAGAACGAAAAGCAAAACAAACAAACAAAAAATACAAAGTTTGAAAGTCAAACTGGGGGGAGGGGTGGCCACACCTTTAATCCCAACACAGAGGGACAGAGACAGGCAGGCAGGCTGATGAGACCAGAGCCCACTGTGATGGTTAACCACCGCTGCAGGACAGAGGTCCCCATGCCCTGGGAAACTTTCCTTGGAGGTCCATGGCTGCACGCTGACCACTGTGTACTTTGACCAGTAGCTAGAAGCCCCTAACCCCCCGGAACATTCCGCCCCACCCCATGCCCAGAAACAGAAACACAAAATCTTGGGGCCAGTGACATGGTTCAGCAGTGACATGGTTCCCACGAGGCCTAGTGATCCCTAAGACCATGTGGTAGAGAGAACCAACTCCCACAGTTGACTCCGTGGTGTGTTTGTGAGTGTGTGTGTGCCATGGTACACGTGACAAGTCCTAAAGAAATGTGTGGTTTTAGGGCTGGCTCAGCAGTGAGAGGTGCTTCCATTCCCAGCACCCACTGCAACTCACAGCCTCTATAACTCCCATTCCAGGGTCACCTGACCTCCACAGGCACCGGGCACATACGTGGCACACAGATGGTACACATTCATACACATAGTAATAAATCAATAGATGTTTAAAACAATATAGGTGGGGTCTGCAGGGGATGGCTCAGTGGTTCAGAGCATGTACGGCTCTTCCAGAGGACCCGAGTTCAACCCCAGGGCCCACATCAAATGGCTCCCAAACACCTGTAACTCCAGCTCTAAGGGGTGACACTCTCCTGGCCTCCGTGGTACCTGTATTCATGAGCATGCACACACACACTTAAAGTAATACGATAAATTTTAAGTAAACAAAAGCAATGCTTAGGTGCTTGAAGGCATCTGGTATCCACACTGAAGTCCCTTAAGCATCATTTCCATTTGTTATAGAACTTTAAGATCTAGCTAGGGAGGCCCAGTAACATACCCCAGGCTCATATAGCTCCTAGGTAGATCCTGGGCTTGTTAGAGTAGTCCAGGGCCACAGAGGAGACTACCGCCCCATCTGAAGTGTCTGGACAAGGCAAAGGTTACTCTTGATCAAGAGGGTGCACACAGGAAGGAAGAGTATTCAGTTTTTAACTCAGGTATTGACTATGTCTTCCCATTGACTGGGGTCCAATCCCATAATCTTTTTTTTTTTTTCAGGTTTTTTTAAAAAGACAGTTTCTCTGTGTAACCCTAGTTGTCCTGAAACTCACTTTGTACACCGGGGTGGCCTCAGACTCACAGAGATCCACCTGCCTCTGCCTCCTGAGTGCTGGGACTAAGGGTGTGGGCCACCACCTGGCTTGACCCTGTATCTGACTGGCTGGTCTGAAAAGAACTGGAACACAAGAAACAAAAGAGGCATTTGGGAGGCAGAGGCAGGTGGATCTCTGAGTTCAAGGCCAGCCCGGTATACAGAGTGAGTTCCGGGACAGCCAGGGTTACACAGAGACACCCTGTCTCATATAAAATAAAATAAAAATAAGGGAGAGGGAGGAGGAAAGGGGATGTCTGAGCCAAGAGGAAAGGGTTACTGCTCCAGGCATCAAGTTCTTGGAAGGCATCAGAAGGCCTTTACTGAGCAGTGGTGATTAAAACATCTTACAGGAAAGTCTTTCAAGGCATTGGAGATAAAAAGATTCAAATTCCTTGCCCTACACACAAGTTTTATAGTATTTTCGAGAGGCATACTTAGTATTTTTCACAGTCAAAGGGAGGCAGGAGCTGGTCTTGACGCATACAGGACACAGCCCTGATTGGACAGCGGGCTCAGGCATCACACTTAGACCAAGACCAGGCCAAGGCGTGCAGACTCCCACTGGGCCAGACCTTTAGCTCCCTGGAGCTGGAGTTACAGAAGGTCCTGAACTCCCTGACCTGGGTGCCTGCCAGGAACCGAACTCCAGTCCTCCGCAAAAGAAGTGTGTGCTCTTAACCACACACTCTCCTGCGAAGGAAAGCCAGGATCTACTGTAGCCTACCCTGGTTCTAAACTCTCTAGGCTTCTGAGCCTCCCACCTTTGTTTCCCAGCTGATGGGATTGCACACCCAGCTGATGGGGTTGCTACCACGCCCAGCTGAGAGTCTGTTCAGACCAAGATGGGCGAAACTGGGGATCAGTTATTTAGGTGTAGAAGTGACTGATTCAGCGAAGAGGGAGGCATTCGGTCGGAGTGGGGTGGTGAGAAGGGATGAATAGGAGGGGCTGGCCCTGGAGCCTGTGTGCCTAAGATAGGAGCCTTGGGGTGCTTATCCCAGACTGCAGGGGAGAAAGCAGAGTTTGGACAAGTTTCCACATCCTGTGAGTCATGGGCTGCCGGGCCCCCCAAAGACAGTCTCAGGCCTGATTCTGTGCCTTCTGGTTGGAGATAAGGGACCTGAGCGAGATATACCTTCAGTGTGAAGAGGGGTGAACTGGAAGTGAGGCCTTCTTCAATGCCAGGGAGAGCGCTGAGCATGGCAAATGCCCATGAAGAGGAAAATGGAAACACGTGTGCTTCTTGGAGCAGGATGAACAAGGATGGGGATTAACTAATTGGAAAGTCGCCCTAAGGCAGAGTCTCACGTAGCCCAGGCTAGCCTCAAAGTGGCCATGGAGCCAAGGATGTCTTACAACTCTGTTTTGTTCTGTTTTTGAGACAGGTGACTCAAAACACAGGGCCCCTCTGCCTCCACCTCCACGGAACTAGGACTGAAGTTGCACGCACACGCACACACACCCAGTGAGCCGGGATTTCTGAGGATCTGTCTTCATTATTTTTAAATTATGTGTGTATCTGCATGGGTATGTGCAATTGCCCACAGATGTCAGAGGCCTCTGGCTCCCGTAGAGCTGGAGTTCCAGGTGACTGTGAACCTCCAGACATGGGTGTCGGGGACTGAACTCAGGTCCCCTGCTAGAGAGGTGCTCAGCCATTCCTGCAGCCCCTACGGGCCCACCTCTTGGCGTTAGGGTTGCAGGAGCTCCATCATAGTTGCTGGAATTGAACCCAGGGTTTGAAGTGTGCTAGGCAGGTACTTCACCAACTGACCTAGACCCTGTCGCTGGTGTGTGCTCGCAGGGGTGAGGCAAGGATTGTCTAGCCCATGCTGGCCTTGAACTCCTGAAGTTCCTGCCTGTCATCCCAGCCGCAAAAACAAACAACAACAACAACACACACAAAACAGGCAAGCAGCACCACACCTGCCTGGATTTTTTTGTGTTTTGCCTTGCGGGCCCCCCCCCCCCACTTAAGATTTTCTCACTGTAGCCTAGACCGGCCCAGAATTCGATGTGTAGCCCAAGTTTGCCTGACACAGCAATCCTGCTGCCTCAGTCTCCTAAGTGCTAAGTCACAGGCCTGAGCACCACGGTGAGCAAATTCGTTGAAAAGCCTCCTGGTATCTTCAAGGGGTTGTCCAAAGCTGGGAACTGGCAAACTGGCTTGAGAAAACTCAATAAGGGGATAGTTTAAATCCCCAAATGCGCAGGTCCTTCAGGGAGAGGGATTCCAGAGGGTAAGTGTCCATCAAGCCTTTCCTTTTGTTTGTTTTTTTGTTTTGTTTTTTGAGTAAAGTGTGTGTGTGTGTGCAGCGGATACTTGTGTAGGTCAGAAAACAAACTTGTGAGAGTCAGTTCCCTCTTTCCACCCTGTGGCTCTCTAGGGTTAGAGGTCAGGTTTCTAGGTGAGTGTCTTAGGTTGTGTTTGTTTTTGTTTTCTTCATGGGTTGAGGGTTGGACTTATTGGCTCTTCCTATGTGCTAGCCAGATGTTTACTACTGAGCTATACTCCACCCAGTCCAAGCATCTGTCTCTCTCTCCTTCCCTCTATCCTGTTTTTAAAAAGAGTCTGTTTGTTTTTGTCTTGTTTGTTTTTGGAGATAGGGTCTCTCTGTGTAGCCTTGGTTGCCCTGGAGTCACTTTATAGACCAGGCTGGCCTCAAACTCACTGAGATCCACCTACCTATGCTTCCCCTCCTCAAGTGCTTACAGGCATGCCCTGCTACATCCTGCTTTGATAGGGTCTTAAGCAGCCCAGGCTGACCTTGAACTTGCTATGTAGTCAAAGATGGCCTTGAACTTCTGATCCTCCTGCCTTCACTCTAAAATGCTTCCAGGATTGGCAGGGATGCACCCCTAGGTCCAGTTTGTGGGGTCCTGAAAATTTAGGGCTTTGGGCATGCACGTAGATAGAGAGCATGCTAAGCGCTGAGCTGCGCTCTGGCCCCAAGCCTTGCTCCTGGATTTGGGGTCCTCTGATAGAGGCCCTGCCCACACAGCACGGGGAGGGGACAGCAAATGAATCTGCAGAGCGTAGGCCCACAGCAGAAGAGAACCAAGCAACTGGGCCCCCCGTGGAGGAGCCACAGCCAGGCTTGCTCTGACCTCTCAGAAGCTTGGCACAAGGGTCATTTCTCTTCCTCCTCATTTCCTTTGCCTTGAGGAAATGGGGGTACACAGAACTGCAAACGGTGGGAGGGGGCAGTGTGCACAGAATAGGGTGGCAAGAGGTCCTGCCCTGAGTTTTCCCGTCACAGGCCGAGCCGTTCAAGCGTGCGCCTGAGATTTCAGGCCCGCTGCCCTGTCTCCTGACTGCTTTCTGCCTCCCCATTATCTCCTGGACAGGAGGGGGTGGAGCTCGGGGGAGGCTGTCTCTTGTCACTGGGAAGATAACTCCCTGGCTGTAGCTTCAAAAATATAAATTATAAAGTGCTCTCCGGTACAAATTATTCCCCTGGGAGCTTGTAGGGTGTGTGATTCACTTATCTGCAGGGCTGATCGCTAGTTAAGCCCTGCCCAAGTAGCTGAAAGCCTGTTTGCTTTATGACAAACAGTACAAAGGAGCCCAGCAAGGGTTCAGGGTAGCACTCCCCCTAAGCCCATGTGGAAAACGTCCGCTTGGGAATTCTAAGCAGGTAGAGGCTGGATGGGAACGCTCTCTTATGCCTCTGTGCCGAAGCAGAAGTGTGTGTGTGTGTGTGTGTGTTTGTGTGCGTGTGTGTTATGGTGTAATGCTGTGCAATCCTCCAGCTTGAAAGATGCAGGCAGGAGGGTCAGGAGTACAAGACCATTCTGGGATAAAGATATTCTGCCTACGATAGATAGATAGATAGATAGATAGATAGATAGATAGATAGATAGATAGATAGATAGATTGATAGATTGATAGATTGATAAAAAGTGGGGTGTGAGGGCTGGAGAGATGGCTCAGTGGTTAAGAGCACTGTCCGCTTTCTCAAAGGTCCCAGGTTCAATTCCCAGCACCCACATGGCAGCTCACAACTTCTGTAATGCCAATTCCAAGGGTTCTGAAACCTTCACACTAATGCACATAAAATTAAGTAAATTATTTAAGAAATAAAAAAAAAGTAATAACCTTTAAAAAGAAAAGCGGGGTATGGTGGCACACGCCTTTGATCCCAGCGCTCTGGAGACAGAGGCAGGTGGATCTTGTAAGCTTGAGTACAGCTAGTTCCTGACACTCCAGGGCTACATGGTGAGTCCCTGTTGAAACAAACAAACAAAAAACTGTGTGGGGGAGTGAGTGTTTGTGTGTGAGTTGGGGGGGGGGAGCTGAGGAGAAGGTTCTGGGACTGAGGGCACTGGCTGCTCTTGCAGAGACCTGGGTTTGATACCCAGCGCCCACAAGACACCTCACAACTTCCTGTAACTTGAGCTCCAGGGCATCCAGCCCTCTTCTGACCTCTGCAGACACCAGGCGAGCGTGTGGCGCACAGCATACATTCGGCAAAACAATCATACACAGAAATAAATATTAAAAAGAAAAAAAAAAAGGCTGGAGAGTTGGCTCAGAGGTTAAGAGCACTGGCTGTTCTTCCAAAGGTCCGGAGTTCAATTCCCAGCAACCACATGGTGGCTAATAGCCATCTGTTATGAGATCTAGCACGAATAACAAATAAATCTTAAAAAATAAAACAAAAAAGGAACATGTCTTTATTTTAAAAAAAGAAAACAACGAAACCCTGAGATGAGCAATAATTGGCAGGAGACTCCAGCGCTCCAGGTTCTGACTCTGACACCTCAGGCCTTGAAGACAGGCAGGGTTGCTGAGGGCCTCTGCAGACAGAGCTCTGCTCCTTGCTTTTCCGGAGAAACCGCCTGTGTCTGTTTCTGTTCCCCTTTGCAGCTGATTCCAAGCACTGCAGTGTCCCTGATTTCTTGGAACCCTCACATCACCCCTGAGGTAGGTGGAGTAGTTTATTATCAGGGCTCCCATGCATGTGACTGGCCCGGGTCACATGGCTAAGAAGCTGAGCTGGCCTCTTCACCAGCATGGATTTCCCAGATCTCAGGGAGGCATTGCTCAGCCGCCAGCCCCCAGACTGGCCGGGTGAGGGGACCTGCTACAGTCCCAGTCGTAGGTCACCTGTCTAATGGTCTCTTCGCTTCTGATTTCTCACCTACCAAAAGAGCCAGAAAATAGTGCTGCTGCAGAAAGGGAGATGGTGCGCACGTGCTTCAGGCACGGGGACCGGAACTTGGGCTGCAGAGTTTACCTATGAGATCCTACACGGAGGAAGCTGGGCACGGGGGTCTGAGGTGGTGCCAGCCATCCACGGAGGCTGGCTGTCCTCTGAGGCCCAACGCAGGGCAGAAAGAACCTTTTACAACAAGGTCTACCCTGCCCTCTGACCATGAACGCACTCACTCTCCATTCGTACGGTTTTAAAATGAACTGACTTTAATTAGCCGGCTAGTTGTTTGTTTTGTAGTCCTGGCTGCCTTGTGGCGATCCTGCCGTGCTGTTGCTGTGTTTGAGGCAGGGTCTCACCTCGTAGACCCACCTGGCCTGAACTCGCAGAGATTTGCTAGCGCCTCTGCCTCCCACGTGTTGCCACGCCAGGCTGTGGGTATCGTTTCCCAATCTTTATTTTTTAGTTTCTGTGCACGATGTTTTGCCTGCAGCGTATGCGTAAGTACCGCGTGTGTGCCTGTTCCGGGAGACCAGAAGAATGCTTCAAATCACCTGGCGCTGTAGGTAGAGCTGTTGGGGGCTGAAGGTGCTGGGGGTTGAATTTGGGTCTCGTGGAGGAGCAACCAGCATGCTGTTGCCGTTGTCTTGTAGCCCAGGCTAGCCTTAAACTCTTTATGTAGCTTAAGGTTAAGGATGACCTTGAAGTTTTAAAAATGTTTTATTGATTTTCACGTATGTGTATTCCAGGGCAGTGCCCATGGAGGCCAGAAGAAGGCATCTATTCCCTGGAATCGGAGTTACAGGTGGTTCTAAACTGCCCTGTGTGGCTGCTGAGGCCTGAACCCCTGCAAGAGCAGCCAGTGAATGCTCTTAACCTCAGAGCCGTTTTTCCAGACCTGACTTTGATTGACTTTTTATTTTTTTCTTTTCTTCTCCTTCTTTTGTTTTTTGTTTTTGTTTTGAGACAGGGTCTCTTTGTGTACTTTGGCTGTCCTGGAACTATCTCTGTAGACCAAGGTCGCCTCAGACTCACAGAGATCCACCTGCTTCTGCCTCCATCTTTCCAGAGCTTGGAGTACAGGGACATAACAGCATAACGTTTATGTGGGCATGGAACCTAGGGCTTTGAGCATTCTAGGCAAGCACAGCCTCAGGTCCATCTGTCTTTGTTCCTTTCAACTCTGCCTCCTTCCCAGGTCCCCCTACTGCCTAAGATTGTACCCAGAGCCTTGCACAGGCTAAGAAGGCAATCCACCACAGACCTGTATCCCATGGCCCGACACTTAACTTTTCAAAGTGCTTCCTTAACTATTCACCTTGGGAGATCCTGACATGCATGTAAGGAGAATGGTACCCAGGCCAAGGATGGTGGAACACACCTGTAACCCCAACATTCAAGAGTCCAAAGCAGGAGGCTCCTTGGATGGAGGTCAGCCAGGCTAAGTAAGGTCTAAGGCCTGAGCCTGGTTTCTCCATGACTGCTCTGAGGCAGGGGACATTGTCATAAAGACCAGGTTGTCCCAAGAATGTAGCCCAAGGATGGCCTGGATCTCCTGAGGCTCCTGTTCTCTGTCCCCAAGGTCAAGAGAGATCTGGCCTCAACCACACCCCTGGCTTCCTCAGTACTTTCAGTTCTCTGTTACTGGAAATCTTGGCTGGGCTGTGGCACTTTCCCTTTCTACCTCCGGAAGACGGTGCTAGGGATGCTACAAGACCCAAGCGAGACTCTGCAAGCTCCCAATTGCCTTCAAGAACAAGCAGCGGAGTGTGGGAGGTTAGGGTCACTTAGTGCTTAGAGCACTTGCCCACCTTGACCAGGAGTGGGGTGGAGGGGACAAAGCAGGCAAGCAATGGGGAGCAGCCCAGGGACCCCAGCCCTCAGCCCACTCAGCCTTCTAAACAAGAGGAAGGCCTTGCCTGGAGGTTCAGCATGGACCAGCTCAGGCCAGCCCAAGCTCCCTTACTAATAACAACCTTCAAAAGAGGCCTGGGGGTTGGAATAAGGGGCCCAGCAGCAGCCCGAGACCAGCTAAGTGCTGACACCCACAAGCAGGGGAGGGTTCAAAGGTCAAAGGGTGCTGTTCTCCAGAGATTCTGGCATCCGTCAGTCCCCGAACATCTCAGAACACGTAGACTGAGCCAGATCCAGGGTGCGCCTCAGTTTCTTCATTTATGACAGGAAACCAGATTAGATAATAACCTGCTGCCCTCTTGGTAACTCCAAAGGGATCTGCTTGAGAACAACAGTGACACGGGAAGACACTTCCTGTCCCCTGGACCCAAAGGCAAGGGCTCTCCCTGTAGCTCTCTTGGCCTCAGCCTCCAGGAAACGAGGATTGTAGACCCGTGCTACCACACAGGGTACTTACAGGAAACTTTACCTTATTTTCTTTTCTTTTGTATAGCCCTGGAACTCACTCTGCAGACCAGGCTGGCCTCGAACTCGGAGATCCGGCTGCCTCTGCCTCCTGAGTGCTAGAATTAAAGGCATGTGTCACCAACTGGCCAGCCTGGAAATTTTACCAAACTTTGTGGGCCTTCACAAAGTTTAATCTTGGTATTCCAGAAGTGCAGAGGCAGAGTTCAAGGCCAGCCTGATCTTCGAAGTGGTTTCCTGGCCAGCCAGGCTATGCAGTACACAATGAACAACAACAAAAAGAAAAAGTACTGAAATCTGGCTAGCAGAACTGGGGGTGCAGCTCATTTGTAGTGCATCTTCCTACCTTGCAGGAGGGCCAGCACACCTGTGGTCCCAGCTCTGAGGGTCGTCAGCACTTAGGGAGAAGCTGAATGAATGAACGAACAAATGAATGAATATAGAGGAGGACTCCTTCTGGAGCCACCTATGATGCTGTAGTGGTGTCCTGCTCTACGAAGGGGCTTGTCCGCCTTGCTGTCTGTGACCACATCCTCCTCTGCATCAAGCAAGGAGATATTTATCTGTCCCCTTGGAAGCCATGGCATTTGAAAGGAAGGGGGCTGGTTTCCTGGCAAAATGTGACCCAGAGGACCTCCTCCTCCCACCTCCCAACACACACACACACACACACACCCCAGCACTGGCTATCAGCAATGCTTCCTGTTTTTCTCTCCTGAAAGTATCCTAGATGGATAAAAGTGAGGGATCAAAGAGGCTGCCTGCCTCTGGGGACCGGGCCGGATGGCTTTTAGCCCTCTGCTGTCTCCCACATAAGATCAGCACAGGCAGCCAGGCTGGATGTCTCTGGTGCATTGTGTGTGCAGCTGGGGTTTGAACCCAGGGTTTCCCCCGAGCACTTGGCAAGCACTCTAAGGACTGAGCTACAACCCCCATCCCAGACTTTAATGTCTTAAGGGCCATTCATTCATTCTTTCCTTCATTTGTCAAGGATACCTTCTGCTAGCACCAACTTTATGTGAAGATGTGAGGACGGAAAGTGGCCACGATGGGGGCCCCCTGTTCTCGCTAAGCATAAAGATCCCCAGATCCCCAATTTCAGACATGACATGACAGGGCCCCACATCCTAGATGCTAAGAGAGAGCACATGGGTGTGACTTCTCCACCTCAGACCAGGAACGCCAGGGTCCTGCTGGTAAAATAGCCTCCCACAGGCTATTTTCACTGGTGGGTGCAGCCCAGCAGGCTGGCAACTGGCACCCTGGTGCCCCTTGGAGACCTGCCTTCCTGTCTGCGGCATGTGACAGACTCACCTTTGGTTGCTCTGACAGAGGCGATTTATCCCTGGGCGTGGCTAAGTAGCCTCAGATGGAGGCTTTGTTTATGCCTTATTGTACCTGTCTAGAGTGCAGGTGAGGGGGCCCAGCTCCAAGGCTGGGGGGGAGGGGTGTACCGGAACAGGCTTGCAGCTACCAAGCGGTCACCTTTGGCTGTCCTGGATGGATGCTGTCAGCCTCTGCCTCTTCCCACCACAGACCCAGTTCCCCAGATTTTGTTGTTTTGTTTCACAGGGTAGGAATCCTGTAGTTCATTCCAGTCTTGAACTTACTACGTAAGGAGAGAAGACCTTGGATTTGTAGGCCCTCTTCCCTCTACCTCTGCAGTGCTGGGGTCATAGGGCTTTTTCAGGTGTTGGGGATGAAACCAAGGGCTCCTTGGATGCCAAGCAAGCACCCACGAACTGAATCAGCCCAGCTGATTGTGTCCCCCCACCCCCCAAAGGCCTCAGTTAAGGCTCTGACTGGTTGGTGAATGAGACTTGAATCACACACAGCTAGGCTCTGCCAGAGTTTCATTCTAGGTTTGACTAACTCCAAAAAATGTGTGCTTTGCTCGTGCTGCTTCCTCTGCTGCTAGAGTTGATGGAGGGAAGAAGGAATTCCCTTCCTGCCCAGGTCCAGGAAAAACTGTCAGCCGAGTAACACTGAGATCCATTGCTTAGAGGGGCCTGAGCCGAGGAAGCTTGCTGTTGTTGTTTTGCTTTCTTACGGTTAAGGGTTAATTTTATTTTATGTTTATCGGTTTTTCTCCTGCATGCACATGTGTGTGCCCTGTGTGTTCCTGTTTCCCGCTGAGGTCAGAAGAAGACATTAGGTCCCCTGGAGCTGGAGTCACAGATGGCTGTGAGCCACCCCATATGGGTGCTGGGAACTGAACCCAGGTCAGGTCTGCAAAAGCAGCCAGTGCTCTTAATTGCTGAGCCAGACAGCAAGGGCTTTTAAGGTGATTCTGAAGTTCTGTCTCTTTAAGACCGGGGACTCTTGTGCACAAGCAAGGCGGCAGGATCTTCGGAGCTTTCAGGGAGGAGGAACAGTGCTGACAAACAAGCAGAAAAAGGGCTCATCATTTCAGTTGGCCTCCGAGGCTCTGCCCCCACCCCCCAGCCCTCATTTATTTATTGCAGTGCTGTCCCAGGGCTCCGCCACTGTGTCAATACTGATAAAGGCAATCTTCCTCCAAACAGGTGCAGTTGGGAACTGCCCCTTGGACAGCTGCCAGGGAAATGTGATCGCTCAGCTGGGGTGACCGGCCTCTGCCCAGCCCCCTCCTGGGTTCCAGTCAAGGCAAGTGTCCTTGGGCGGTGCCTGTGGCCTGAAGGTCCAGTTTGGCATCTCACTTGGCATCACGGGCTCGTTCCGGAGCTTGCAGTTGGAATTGGGTGGGTGTGCGCCGGGAAGGAGTAAGAGCTCCAAGGGTTATCTCCTCTTTCTATTTTCCCTTTCAGTTTCTTCTAATTAGATAGACCAACTACCCTGCAAGTATTTGATAATGTTTTCCCCCTAAACTCCACCAGCAGGTATTTCTAGGTAGGAAATGTTTTGGTGTTTTTTTTTTTTCCAATGGGGGTGTGACCATGATCAGAATATATCCTACAATGTAGGAAAATATCATGATGGAACTTATTATGAATAATAAATATATGTTGTGAAGACATTAAAAAAAAGCTCTTCTTCTTCAAAAAAAAAAAGAAATACAACATTTTGAATAGTAAAAACAAATGAACAAGTGTTGGATGGTATAGTGACACAGGCTTTTAATTCCAGCACTTAGAAGGCAGAAGAAGGTGGGTTTCTCTGAATTCAAGGCCAGCCTGGTCTACATAGCAAGTTTCAAGCCAGCAAGGCCTACAGGAGACTGTAGCAAACAAACAAATTAGTATTTTTTATTTTTTTTTTTACCCAAGCCACCAGTTTCCAAATTCACACATCCTACACCAATGACCTGACCCAAAAGGCGTTTTTTTGTTGTTGTTGTTTTTGAGTACCCACGAGGGCCATTCTACCGGATTACCTAAATAAACACTTGTGCGCCATTATCCGCAATGCACGGGGATGCTACCAGACTCGGCTTTGAAAGATTGTATTTCATCACCCCTCCCCCATTTGTGTTTTGCTCCCCCTCTCCCCCCAGCATCACTTCCCCTGGTCTCCAGGGTACCAAGCCTCTCCGGAAATGCCCTGGCTGGGCGTGTAGCCGCTGCTCCCGGAGGACCGGCCGTGGCGAGGCTGCGGGAGCTAAGCCGCGGGGCGGGCCTGGCGGAGGACAGGGGCGGGCGCCCCGGCTGTCGCAGGTCGCAGTTGCTCGTGGGAGGGAGGGAGGGAGGAGGTTGCTATGCAAATAGTGCGGCCTACGGAGGCCCCCTTACCCAGGGGCCCTCCGGTTGCCAAAACACACCATTCCCCCCCGAACAGTCGCCTGGAAACGGGGCGCTGTCATAGCAGCCTCGGGGTAACGGTGAGCCAGCCTGCTGCCAGGAGCTGGGTCAACGATGTGCCGAACTCAGCCGCGTCGCCCTCTCCCCTCCCACCAGCCTTCACCTCGGGGAAGGGCGTGGCGGCTCGGCCTCCGCCGGAGAGGAGGGGGTAATAATTGGATTGGAGAGCTGCAGAAACCCATCAGCTGCCGCTCTCTGGGGACAGGGAGGCGGGAGGCTGCAGCCGGGCTTTGTGATGGGTCTCAGCCTCTCGGCCCTGCAGCCCAGCCCTGACCTGGTGTGCTGGGTCTAGGACGCCGCCGTACTAGCTCCCTAGAAGGCCAAAGGAGCAGACATCCATCAGATAATCGGCAGAATGGAATTCCGGCTCTGATGGGAAACGTGGATGACGCTGGGGAGATCTGACCCGGGTTGGAGGGGTTGGGGAGACCGGGGTGGCCCGTGGTCGCCACTCAATGCTTATCTACTTCAGTCTTTCAAAACCTTGTCTGCCTCTCTTAAAAGCTATGTGTATGTGTGAACGTCTGGGGCGGGGGTGGATGTATATACTTGAATGCAGGCCTGTCGGAGGCCAGACACGTGAGCTTCCCGGAGCGCTGGAGTAATTGGCAGTGGTGAGCTGCTGGGAATTGAACTGCGGTCCTGGACCAGAGCAGTGCGCTTATTAAGGGCTACACCATCTCTTCAGCCAGTACGGTTTGGGGGCTTGGGTTTTGTTATTTTGTTTGGTTTGATACAGGGTCTTTCTGTACAGCCCCGGTTGGCCTAGAACTAACTCACTATGTAGACCAGGCTGATCTCAGACGCACAGATATGCACCTGCCTCTGCCTCCCAAGCGCTGGGATCAAGGGCCGTGCAACACCACCACCACCGTGACGGGTTAAGGTTTATTATTTTTTGTTCCTCTGTGTGGGCATCAGAGCCCCTGAAGTAGTTGTGAGGCCGTCTCTCTCTGTTTTTTTTTTTTTTTTTTTTTCTGCCTCTGCCTCCCAAGTGCTGGGATTAGAGGCGAGGATTGCCACCCCTAGCTTCTGAGGCGTTTCCTGTGGGTGCTGGGAACCAAACTCTGCTGCCTGCAACAACAGCCAGCCCTCCTCCAGCCCAGGTTACACCCCTCACCTGCTGCCAGAACCCAGGGCAGGTGCGGTGGTTAAGGCCTCTGATTCCAGCAGGAGGAGGTGGGCACATCAAGAGTTCAGGGTCATCCTGAACTACAACGTAAGTTTGAGGTCAACCTGGCCTGTCTGAGACTCTGTTGCAATAATATAATTCATTCTGTATTTGTAGGGGAACAAGCCAAGCCATAGTTCAGGTGACATCTGTCACATCTATCTCATGAGCACCAGCATCCTTTGATCAACTTTTCCGTGCGTTCGTGCTCGGGGTTTTCCGAAGTCATGAATCGCACTTCCCCAAAGTGAAGGGCAGAGATTTACTTCTCCAGAACCCCTCCTAGTTAAGGTGTAGGCATGGGACCTAGGCTCCATTAGTCACCGGCACACATGTGAGGTTTGATCTGGGAGAGGGCAACTGAGCAGAAAGACACTCTGAGAAGGAAAGAATTTCTGGAGCTTGGGCCTCCGGAACAGCAGGAAGGCCGTCCCGGTGCGGGAGAGGTGAGTGAGGCAGTCTGCAGGGAAATAGGTAGACCGGGCTGGCCTCGAACTCTCCGTGTTATGCCAGCTTTTGCCTCTGGAAAGCTGGGATGACAGGCGTGCACCACCATGCCCAGCTGAGATTTCTTTTCTAAGTGTGTGTGCACAGGAGTGCAGGTGCCTTCAAAGGATCCTCTGGAGCTGCCCTCTCTGTGTGACGGGGGCTGAATTTGGATCCTCTACAAAGCTCTTACTGTTGAATCATTGCTCCAGCCCCAAGAATGTGTGTGTTTCTTCTCCTTTTTCTCAGTGCAAAGGAACCAACTCAGGTCCCGATCCTTCCGCAGCGGACACTCCACCGACTGAGCTGTTTCCCCGCAGTAACCCTCTCCCATTTTTTTTTTCAATGTTGAGAACTAAAATAACAAATGTTAACGCTAACTGTATTGGTGCACACACTTGTAATCACAGCACCCAGAAGCTGAGGCAGGAAGAGCAGTAGTTCAAGGTCAGCTTTGACTACATACTGAACCCAGCCTGGGCTACACGAGACCCTGTCTTAAAATAATACTATTACTTTAAAAACAACAACAGCAAAACAAAACCCTCAGAGCCAGGTGTGGTGGCTCATGCCTGGGATCCCAGCACTCTGGGAGGCAGAAGCAGACAGGTCTCTGAGTTCCAGGCTAGCTTGGTCTACAAAAGTGAGTCCAGGACAGCCAGGGCTACACAGGGAAACTCTGTCTTGAAAAACCAAAACCAAAAACAAGAAACACCCCAAACCAAAACAACAACAATAAAACCTCAGAAGGCCAGGTGCAGGGTTGCTCGAGGTGTGGTGAGGTCAGCTGGGGACGTGGAAGCCAGCTCCGAACACTGGACTGCACCTTGCACTCAGCAGCACTCTAGAACCAGCTAGTCGGAACACCCTACCCAGCCTGTCTTCTGAGTCCTGTGCTGGCCATGTGCCTGTCAGGGGTGCCTGGCTCATCCCGCCTTGTGACACTGCTGTGACGGTTACCCAACAGTCCCATTTTACCTTGAGCAAGGGTGACACGCGCGCCGTGACTCATCTATTGTTCTGCCCTCTCTCAGCTCTGGCCTCTGTGGCACTGACTGTCCCTCGGCTGGCATGTGCCAGTGCCTTGTTCTAGGGCTATTTCTCACGAGGCCATGTCTGGTCATCTGTTGCCCAGCAGGGTTGAGAATCACAGATCATGTAACCTTGGCATTTCTCACAGCCAGGGAAAAGAGGGGAAGTTTTATTTATGGATGAGAATCAAGTTTGTGTTGTTGTTGGCTTTAAAGATTTATTTTTATGTTTAATTGTGTGTATGGGTATATGTGGGTCCGGGTGTGGGTGTGTGCAGGGGAGTCCAGGTGCGCACCGAGGGAGGGCATCAGATCTCCTGGAGCTGGAGTTACAGGTGGTTATGGACCCTATGTGGCTGCGGGGACCTGAATTTAGGGCCCCTGCGAAAGCAGTGAGGGCTCTTCCATAGAGCTGATTTCTCGGGCATGGAAACCCTGCTCTTCATTTTCACACTGATAGTTTCCCCCACAGTGAAATGTCAAGATTTCCCAAGGAGTCTTTTGTCCCCAGCAGATGGCCTGTGGTGTGCCTTGCACCAAGTGGATTGCTATGGCCAGAACTGAGTAGGCCACAGTCCCCTGCCCTTTTATAATGTATTTGTGCAATGATGAACAAGGAGGAGATTCGTGGATTTGTGGGTCACTGGCACAAGACCTCTGGTGGCTACAGGTGCAAGAACGCTTGATGGGGCAGCAAACACTGTTTTGTTCTATGTATTTGTTTATTTGTCTGTTTGTTCTTTTGAGACAGGGTTTCCCTGTGTAGCCTTGGATGTCCTGGACTTGCTTTATAGACCAGGCTGGCCTCGAGAACTCATAGTCTGCCAGCCTCTGCTTCCTGAGTGCTGGGATTAGAAACCGCCTGGCAGCTGTTTTTTGTTTTTTTGTTTTTTAATTATATATATTTTTTGTGCATAAGTGTGTCACTATACCCTGAACTATATGACTAGCTATATCACTATATATCCTGAACTTCTGATCCTCCCGCCTCCATTTTTTCCTCCTGTGAGACATCTTACAGGCTCTTTATTTGTTGTCTTCTTTTATTGAGAGAGAGAATTTTTTCTCTGTTAGCCTAGGCTAACCTGGGCTATCCCAGGGAGCCTTGCGCTCCTGGAAGTTGGGGTTACAGGTGTAAGCCTTCATACCTGTCATTAATGTCAAGATAATTTCAGATAACCTGCGAGAACTCACTAGCCCTTCCATGCACATCTATTTGTTCCATGGTGGGTAATCCTAGCATTGAACCGCAGTTGGCCAAACCAACTAGTACTGAATGGACCTCTCCCTAGGTGGACAGGAACAGGGTGGCGGGGGTACACCTGTGAAATCAGCACTAGGGAGGTAGAAGCAAGAGGATCACAAGTTCAAGGTCATCCTCAGGTATTAAGGGAATTTTGGATCACCCTTGGATGCACAAGATGCTGCCTGGAAAACAAACAAACAAACAAACACTGACTTGGGGTCTGGTATGGACCCTGCCACTGAGCAGCTGAGTGGCTGGGACCAGGTCCCGTGGTGTCTCTGAGCTCTGGTTTCTCCTCTGGTAAGTGAGGGTGATGAGTTTGCAGAGAAACCGTCACAGAGTTGAGGAAGACAGAAGGGCGGCCGCGGGCCTGCCTGCGTTGGCATCTAGTTAGGTCCTGACTCCTTATCTGTGACTCCAAATGCCTAGAAGTACTGAAGACAAACTATTTTTAGCACAGAGACCTGAGCACAGCTGAAAGGGGGCCTGCCTCATTCCTTCAGAAATGTCGGTGTTTGGTGATGGTGTGCCATGCCATACCCTGAGGGGCTGATCGGAAACGCTGTGTGGTCTGGCACTGGCCTGCTTCTCTGAAATCCAGAAGACTGAATAATAAGCCAGGTGTGGTAGGGCCAGCCTGTATTTCCAGTATTTGGGAGGTGAAGGCAGGAGAATAAGAAGTTCAAGGCTAGCCTAAGACATACAGCACGTTGGAGGAGGCCAGCCGGAGCTTCCTGAGACCTGTTTTTAAAAGACAGAACAAAACCAAAAACAGGTGGAGGGATGGCCCAGTTTTTAAGAGCCCGCACTGCTCTTACAGAAGCCCAGAGTTCAATTCCTAGTACCCACTTTGGGAGGGTCACAAACTCAGTGAGGGCACACACCTTTAATCCCAGCACTCAGGAGGTAGAGGCAGACAGATCTCTTAGTTCAAGGCCAACCTGGTCTAGAATGTGAGTTCCAGGACAAGCAGGGCTACACAATGGAACCCTGTCTCAAAAAACCCAAAGAGACTCTGATAACATAACTCTTCCCAAAAGCGCTGAAGAAGCGTGTGCCCCTCCCACACTCCTTTGCTGGCACAGGCTCTCTGTCGTTTTCACTGGTCCAGAACACATCATGTAGCCCAGGCTGGCCTCAGAAATCTTGGCCAACTTCTTGGATTCATTTTCTTAGCGTTAGGATTAGAAACAGCAGCAGCATCCAGGGCTACCAGCTTTCTGCTGCTCCAATGGTTCCCTAAGGACCTGAAGCTCACTTATCTCCCCCTCCAGTGGAAGGCAGTGTATACCCACTTTCCAGCTAGAGCTCCCCAAGGCCTGTCCCCTACCCTTGCCTCTCTGTTCCTCTCCATTCTTCACCCTGTTGAACTTAAATGTTCCCTTTTCACCCATGCCCCCGCAGCCATATGGACCCAGCCAGCAGCCACCCGCCTGAGGACGATGATGAGTTGTTGGGAGAAGTGCCTGGGTCTCTCTGGCCATCCGAACAAACACCTGGCCCTCTGCTTCTACCAAACTGGGTTTTTCCTCACTAGAATCTCCCCTGCGGACCGAATCCTAAAAATAAACACTCTTGTTTGCAAGACAGCACCAATCTCCAGGGAGAGAAAAAGGAGCCCTTGGTGCAGGTTGGAAGCCTCAGTCGGGGGCTGTCAAGACTGTGTGTCATTTCCCTTCATCCCAGGGCCGTCAGGGGACCCGGGGTCAAGTCACAACTCTTCCCCAGTGTTGGGGATAATCTTGGGGACATCCCCTTATGACTAGTGGCCTCCGGCTTCCCCATCCCAGAGCAGAGATCTCCGAATGCTACTTGGCAGGGTTAGTGGGAAAGATCTGGTGAGATAATGGGGGAGGGGTTTGTAAAGTGGGAAGCCTTACACTAACTGAATGTCAGGGTTGTTGTCTGCATGAAAGTGTTTGTCAACTTCCTAAGGGCGAGGCCTAGCCTCTTCTGTTTTCATTTCCCTCAAGCCTGCCCCTCCCTCCCTGAGTCTGAAAGCCACCAAGCAACCTGCCCAGGGATCCTGTAGATAGATAGTTGGCCAACATGCCAGCATATGCCAGCCAGACTGAGCGAGGCAGGACCCTGACAGGGAGTCATGGCTCGGCTCAGGCCTCGGTACCAACCCTGTCTCTGCCATCTGCCAGGTTACCAGTGTGACCTGGAGTTAGTTTAGAGCGACAGGCTGTGGTGGTCATCAGACCTAACTTTCCAGAAGGCCATCCATCGAGCAGGTGAAGGGGCTGAGTTGATGTAGGTAACCGCCCAGGTGCCAATCAAGCCTGCTGACAAAGCATGGGTGGTTATTTTACTGTTACGATCTGGGCTTCTTCAGGACAGATCATGAGGAGATCAGCAGGCCAGGAGTGAGAGGCAGGTGTCTGGTCTTTGTGAAAGGTTGACAAGTCTTCAGAGACGCCCAGGGTAGCCTCAGGGCTAGCAGAAGACAGCAGTAGGTTTGGCCATCTTTTGCCCCCAGAGGGTGTTGGCCAGAGTTGCAGGCCAGACACTGTTGGGTAAGAGGTGTGTGGCCTTCATGTGTGGACAGCCTGCTGACTGGTGAAGGATGCCCCCGGGGCCCAGACAACTCACACTGTTTTTTTTCTCTTCTGCTACTGGAGATTAAAGCTGGGGTCATGTGCTCAGCTAGCATTCCACTGCTGAGCTGTATCTTTAGCTCTGTTTACATCTGTTTCCAGGCTGGCTCTGAACTCAACGCTGTAGCCCAGGCTAGGCTCTCTATCCTTCTGCCTGAGCCTTCTGAATGTTGGGATTTATGGGCCTGCAGCACTAGCTCCCACATTTGATTTTTAAAGTTTTAACCTTATTTGCCCAGGTGTTTTGCCTGTGTGGGTGTATGTGCACCATGTGTGTGTAGTGACCTCAGAGGCCAGAAGAGGGCACTAGATCCCCTGGACTGGAGTGACAGTTGTCACAGGTGAGTGCTGGAGAACTGGTCCTCTGAGGAAGTGACATCTGTAGGCGTGGTTTTGTAACGCCTACTTTATTTAGGGTTCTTGAACACTCTACCTCCCTTCTGATCCTAGGTGGAAGAGAAAGAAGGTTAGTGGGGACGGGGGATGGGCCTCTTTAGAGGGAGTTCCTCAGGGCAGTTCCGCTCTTCCTCAGGACATCCAGTAGTCCAGCAAACCAGCAATGCGGCAATATCCAAAGCAGCAACCATGACCACACCAGCAGCAAGAATCAGCAGAAATGGCATGAAGAGCTAACTGGAGCTTATCTCTCTAGGAGGGAAGCATCCTCTCCTCCCCTTCCCCAGCCCCTATTTACCCCTTCTTAGAGTCCTTACCAGGATGTTTTTCACCTGACAAAAACCACACCCACCGTACAAGGCAGTTTTCTGTTGACAAGAATCACCCTCTCATGAGGCTGCCGTCAGCGATGGGCATAGCATTCCCTCACCCCACACTTGGGACAACAAAAATATATCCTATCCATACAACACATCTAGAATTTCCAGCATAGATATCAAATATGAGTCTTTCTATCAAACATTGTAAAATTTAAAGCGGGCATGGTGGCACACGCCTGTAATCCCAGCACTTGGGAGGCAGAGGAGGGCGGATCTCTGTGAGTTTCAGGCCAGCCTGCTCTACAAAGTGAGTCCAGGACAGCCAAGGCTACACAGAGAAAGCCTGTGTTGAAAAAGAAACTAAACAAAAAACAACTAGAAAACTTGTGATTGGAACATGGAATTAAAATCTTCTTATTTTCTCCCACCTCTTAAGACTTTTATGTGAATGTTTTAATCACCTCATCCAGTGAAGCCTTTCAAAGGCTCCTGCTGAATTTCAGGGATTTCATGGCCTGGAGGAGTGACTCCTTTCCCTTCCTCCTTTGTTTCCTGTTCATTTTTTTTTTTTTTTTCAAGACTAGCCAATCTGATAAAACTGTGAGGTTGGATCCTGGCCCACAGGGAAGAGACAGTGTCTCCACCTGAGTTAGAATAAAAGCCAAACCACTTCCTGTCTCCGTCCAGGTCCGATCTTCAGTGTGTACCATCTTGACCAAGAGTAAAGTTTGAAGCCGGGCAGTGGTGGTGCGCCCCTTTAGTCCCAGCACTTGGAGGCAGAGGCACTTGGAGTTCAAGGCCAGCCTGGTCTATAGAGTGAGTTCCAGAACAGCCAGGGCTACATACAGAAAACGCCTGTCATGAAAAAAAAAATTATGTTAGTGTTTTCATCCTCCCACCCAGTAAAACCTTCCTTTCCACAGAGGCTTCCTGCTTTGTAAATTTGATAATTTGTAGTGACCCACCCTTCCCCCTTCCTCGATTTCTTGTGTGTCAGTTCTTGTCAGACTAGCCAACAGGATAAGAAAGCGAGGGCCGACACCAGCCAATGGGGAAGAGACCCGGGCATGATCTTCACTGATGGTCCATCACTCCAGTTCCTCATCTGCCTGTCCGCCTAGCTGTGTATCTATCAACCTATCATCTACGTATCTGTCATCTATGTATCTATTGTCTGTCTTTGTATCTATCATCTATATATCTCTATCAATCATCTATCTGTCTGTCTGTCCTCTATCATCTATCTAGGTACCTGTCATCTATTTATCTACCTGTCTATCATCTATGTGCCTGTGTCTATCATCTGTCTATGTATCCTATGTGTCTATCATCTATGTATGTATGCCTCTATCTATCTATCTAATCTATCTATCTATCTATCTATCTATCTATCTATCTATCTATCTATCATCTATCTATCTTTCTGTCTATCTGTGTGTATGTCAGAGAGGGGGTGGGGGAGTAAGAGAATAACTTGCTAAATTCCATTCTTCACCATGAGGCTCCTGGGAGTCCAACTCCCATCATCAGTCTTGGTAGCAAGTGCTTCACCCACTGAGCCGTCCTGTTGGCTGCAGCCCTCCTCCTCCCCCCCCCCTTTTTTCTCTCTTTCCCTTTAAAGACAGGGTCTTACTATCTTACTATGCAGCTTGGAGCCTGGATTCACCTGGAACTAGTTATGTGGACCAGGCTAGCCTTGAACTTGCAGAGAGCCTCCTGCCTCTGTCTACCTGTGCTGGATTAAAGGCTGCATTGACCGGTGACACCATAACGTTTAGATAGGCGAGAGGTAGTTTATCCGGGGACATTTGAGTGTCTCTGTCCAGTCAGTCAAGTGTGCTCAGAAAGGCAAGCTTTAAAGTGGAGATCCAGAATCGTCTTCAATCAATCTACGGTTTTATTCACAGAGGCAGGGCCTCAGTCAAGCCTCTTGCCGATGTGGCTAATCTCACTGGCCAGCCTGCTCTGGCGATCCTTCTGAGTGGGGAATCAGACAGCTCCCCTCATTCCCCCACCCCCATCCCACCCTCAAACCCCACACCCCAGCATTTACACAGTTGCCTAAACCAGAGCCATCTCCCCAGATGTCTTGTACTGTTTTTGAGACAGGGTCTCAGGCGGTCCACCATGGCCTTGAACTCACAGTGTTGCTGAGGCAGGTCACAGACTCCTGCTCTCCTGCCTTCGCCTCTGCAGTACTGGGATTAGAGGCTCACGGGCTGGAAAGGGGACCTACAGGCACTGGAACAATCTCACTGTTTTCTTTTTGATGATGTAGACACAGACCCGTGGAGTGGAGCAGACTGTTGCATTTGAATGAACTCAGAGATAAAAACAGGAGACTTCAAACACGCTTCGTGCTGTGGGGTGGGGTCGGGTGCGGTCCCTGCTGGGCCAGCCTCGTGCCTGCTCTGGGGGAAAAACACGTTAGAGCTCAGAGTGACAGAGGGGAAGTTTACCCGCGCCCGGCAGCCCTCCCCACCATTCCCTTTTACCCTCCCCCGTCACCTGTTGACAATCTACCCCAGAGGCTTTTCCTGCCCTGGAATTAGGAGTCCCTGTCTGTCTGACCTTAAATCCATCACTCACCTCCCATGTTTGATTTCTTATATTAAAAAAAAAAAAATTGGGGCTAGACTAGGGCGACTCCGGGTGTACTGATCAGGCTAATTCACATTAAAGTGTAGATGGCTGATAACAGCTCAGTGTCTAGCCACTCCTGTGGGTGGGAGTTCTTTTCAAGTGCTGAACTTTCTCATGGGGAAAGAATGTACATGCATGCTTGCAGTTTTAAGCTTGGGTGGGGACCGTGGGGGCGTGGGGTGGTCACTGTGACCCTAGGTCAGCTCCAGCCATGGTTAGTGCGCCCTGAAAGGAAAAACCTGCTGCGTTCTCCTCTAGAGCTCACACTGCCTTCATTTTTCTGGGCAGTGGCCAACAACAGGTTTTTTTTTTTTTTTCCGGAAACAGAAAGTGTCTCACCAGGAAAAGCCACGTGTGTATGTGTGTGGGGCAGCTAGGCTGGAGGCCATCAGCTGTCTGCCAAAGCAGGCCCAGACACACCTGAGCCGAAGATCGCCTAGCACTTTCCCCCAGGCAGAGAGGCTGCACCAAACGCTGCCTGGCTTGGTTTGCTTAAGGTCTGGTGCAGCAACTCTGGTTTCTGGGGAGGCCCCAGACAGGATGGCCCAGAGCATCCCAAATAGGAGAACTGTTCCGGGGCTGAGAAGCTTGCATCCTCCTGTTCGGCACAGTCATAGCTTCCCAGCCTGGTCCTGACCAGTCCCCTGGCCTCTGGGGTGTCGTTCTGTTATCACTTATCACTGGGGTTTCCCTTTAGTAACTGGCAAGGCGGCCATAGCTAGTGCTCCGATCCTGTCTGCAGGGCTCAGAGCCCCTGAGTCCATCAGGGCTGGGGCGAGTCTTGCTGTGACCTCCTCGAAGCCAGCCAGGACAGTTTCCCCCATCAGCTGATGTTTACCCCTAAACCTTACCTCGTGATGCCCTGAGGTCCAGACATTGTCACTTGGAGTCCAGGCTACTGTTTGCACAGGAGGGTTTGGGAAGAGGAGAGTGTGTGAGAGGATCTAAGCAGGAAAGATCTACCATTTGGATGTCTGTTGTGGGTGGGTTTTGTTGTTGTTATTTAGGAAGGGTCTCACTGTGTAGACCAGGCTGGCCTCAAACTCAGAGCTCCTCCTGCCTCTGCCTCCTGAGGGCTGGGATCAAAGAAGTGCACCATTATTCCTGCCTGTAAAGGGCTTCTTTTCTTTTCTTTCTTTTTCCTTTTTCTTTTTTTTGATACAGGGTTTCTCTGTATAGCCTTGGTTGTTCTGGACACACTTTGTAGACCAGGCTGGCCTCAAACTCACAGAGATCAACCTCTCTCTGCCCCCCAAGTAAGTGCTGGGATCAAAGGTATGCTCCACCAATGCCTGGCTAAAATAAATAAATAAATAAATAAATAAATTCTTACTTTATTTATATGTCTTGTAAGTCTGTATGCGCCAACTCTCCAGCTCCAATCTATAGCCCAGACTGTGAGCATGCGAATGTAAACTGTCTCCACCAGATATTTTCCGAAGTACAGTGAGGGGTGTGTAGTTCGATGGTAGGGTGCTTATCTAGCGTGCTCCAAACCCTGTTGATGTTTGCACATCAGCAGCACGCTAGCACATGCCTGGACTCCCAGACCCCATTCTTTTAGTTTTATTTCTTTGACGGAGGTTTTAGCTATGTAGGCCAGACTGGCTTTGACCTCACAGAGATCTGGTTGCCTCTGCCTCCCAAGAGCCTAGACTAGCCAGGCAGTGGTGGTACAAGCCTTTAGTCCTAGCACTCGGGAGGCAGAGGCAGATGGGATTCCTGTGTTCGAGACCAGCCTGGTCTACAGAGTAAGTTCCAGAACAGCCAGGCCAGGGCTACACAGAGAAACCCTGTCTTTTTGTTGTTGTTGTGGGAACAGTTTCAGGCCTCTTGAGCACTGAGACTAAAGGGATTTCTTGGTGTGTGAATGTGTGTTCAGTGAGCATGTGTGTGTGCACACGTGTTCGTGTGTGGCAATGTGCGCATTAAGGCAATCATGTGGAGGTCAGAGTACACCCTTTCCTTCCATCCTGTGGGCTCCAGGGGTCGAGGGCAGGTTGTTATGGATTGAAGCAGGAGCCTTTACCTGTGCAGCCATCTTCATTGTCCATGGTAGGGGTATTTTACCGTGATTTCCACTTAATTAGCTACTTGCCGCTTTTAGAAAGGGTCTCTTGCAGCCCAGGCTGTCCTTGAACTCCTGATCTCCACACCCAGCTTACCAAGAGCTGGGATGTTGATGCCTGGCCCATTACTGTGAATGTAGAAGGTTGAGAAGCAGCTAGCTCAGCAGCGGGAAGGCGGGGCTCCGGCTGGGTGGACTGGTGGATCCTCTCGGGTTAGAGAGCAGGCTCAGCTTGTTAGCAGGTGTCACCGGGCAGGCTGGGCACAACGGCAGGGCCTGCGGGTCCAGGTTGAGAAACTGGGATTTCAGAGCCTCATTGAGTCACTGGGTTTGAGCCTTTGTCCTGGTTTATAATGACAGCATCGTGGGGCGGGGCCGCACGGGAGCGTCCCAGTTAGGCCACTAAATCCATGTGCCTGCGGCTTTGGTCAGCTGTGCCTAGTGGGCTTGTCCTCAGAGAGAAGGTGACACAGTCACAGTGTCCTGTTGGTGGGTCTAGACAGGGAAGGTAGAGTGTGTTAGAGTGATTGCCTAGCAGGCGGGAAGGCCTGGGTCCGGTCCCCAGAACCGAAAGAATGCAGTGTGGCGGCACGAGGTATTATCCCAGCATCACTGAGGTAGAGGCGGGAGGATCAGGGCTTCTAGGTCACCCTTCTCTGTATAGCAAGATCTTGTCTTAAAATGGAAAGGCTTGGAAGGGGCGGGCCAGGGGAGGGGAGAGGAAGCCCCTCTTCCTATTCCCGGGATTCCAACGTCTCTGGGCTGCCCTCTTTCCTACACTGTCCCCTAATCGTCTTGCCTCCTTGGTTTCAGATGTAAATGGGTATAGAAATGATCTTGTGAACTGGTGTGCAATGCGAATAAAGCGAAACAAACAAACAAAAAACCCAGAGTTCAAAGCTAAATATTTATTGACTTTCTCTCTCTCTCTTTCTTTCTCCCTCTCTCTTTCTCTTCTTCTGCCATCTTCCTACAGAAGATGGATGAAAAAGTCCAGTGAGCATGTGTTGCACGTGAGCGGAGCCAGGCAAACCCACAGTGGTTAGAGTTCCTTTTTCTTTCTTTCTCTCTCTCCTTTCTTTTGACAGTGTCTCACTAAGCAGACTTTATGGGCCTGGAGCTCTCGGCAATCTGCCTGCATCTGCCTTCCAAGTGTTGAGGTTATGGGTTAAATTTATTTAAATTAGAAAGAACAGGGATGTCTGCTGCTGAGCCTGATGGCCTGACTCCCTGCCTGCTCAGCCGCAGAAGAGAACTGATTTCTGCAACTTGTCTCCTGACCTTGACACACCCGCTGTGTCGCCACACCACACATATACATACACAATTAATAAATGTGAAAAAAGAAAAAACTAAAGTCAGGCATGGTGGTGCACGCCTGTGATCCCAGCACTCAGGGAGGCAGAGGCAGGCAGATGTCTGTGAGTTTGAGGCCAGCTTGGTCTACAAAGCCAAGGCTACACAGAGAAACCCTGTCTTGCAACAAAACAAAACAAAAAAATTAAGGTCAGACATGGTGGCTCATGTCTTTAGTCCCAGCAGAGGCAGGTGGATCACTGTAAGATCTAGGCCAGCCTTGTCTACAAGTGAGTTCCAGGACAGCCAAGGCTACACAGTGAGACCCTACCTAATAAAAGAAGGAATGAGCCAGCCATGGGCTACATGCCTGAAATTCCAGCAGATTCTGGAAAAGAGGGGAGCTGTGACTTTGCCACAGCGCTGGTTTCTGGACTACTCCTGTGTGCTGGGGTTGGCTTCCAGGTGACTCCCTAGGTCAGGGGTCCCATTTGCAGCAGTCTGACACACTACAAGGTTCAGCCAGTGTCCCAGGTGCTTTGAGGACAAGGCCGTTCTTAGTCCTGTGGAGAAAGCTCCATGTTCAGCAGGCTGGAGGCCTTCCAGAGAGACTGGCCCTGGAGCTGCTTAGAGGAATGTAGGTACCTCCCTCCTCCCCTCCCTCCGTGGTAGCCACTAGCCACAGGTGTTTCAATTAAACACACACACACACACACAGATTCCCCCCCCCCCCCAGGTATGAAGGTATAAGCCTTTAGTCCCGATACTTGCGAGGCAAAAGCAGATTTCTGTGAGTTCAAAGCCAGCCTGGTCTACATAGTGAGTTCCAGGCCAGCCAAGAGCTACGAGTGAGGCCTTCTCTCAACAACAACAACAAAAACCTATGGGTAAAGGAAGATGGAGACTAGAGAAAGTGGGAATGAGGGAGGGAGCCGGAGGGCGGGGGGAGGAGATAAATAAAAAGGAAATATAATGATGTATACACCTAAAAAGGAAACCCACTACTTCGTAATATAACTAAAGAAAATTAAAATAATTTGAAAAGTGTACCTCTCAGGGCCGGCAAGATGGCTCAGTGTCTGCTATCAAGTCTGACAGCCTGCATTTGGTTCCTGGGACAAACGTGCCGAGAGGAGAGAAGTGATCCCACAGGTTGCCCTGGTCTACAGAGTGAGTTCCAGGACTGCCAGGGCTACACAGAGAAACCAAGAAAGAGGAGGAGGAGGAGGAGGAGGAGGGAGGGGAGAAAGAAGTAAATCACTAAAGCAATAAAATAAATCCAAGGAAAATAGAAGAAAAGTGAAAACACATTTACATTAAAGCTTGGTTTTTGTTGTTTTGTTTTTTGTAACTCGTAATGTAGACCAGGCTGACCTTGGACCCAGAGGTACACCTGCCTCTGTCTCCCAAGTGGTGGGATAGCTTAAAGCTTACTTCTTGATGGCAGCAGCCACCCAGAACTAGACTGGTCCTGGCACTGGTTGGTGACTGGCATGTTATACCAAGCAGGCCAATATTTCTATTGGCTCAGCAGACTCTAGCGGGCAGCATGATTCCGCAAGGAGGAGGAAAAACCCCAAGTGGATTTGTTTGTTTATATTCTGAGTGTTCTTCACAGGGGCTGGGGCAGCAGAGGACAGCAAGGCCACCTGGCAGGCCAGTGCCCTCCGTGTGGACGCAGCGGGAGGCCAGGCGTGGGCAGAATCAGGTCAGGAGAGGTGCTGGCTGGCGAAGTGAGGCCTCCAGTGTGCCAGCTCTGGGCCCAGATAGGACGGAGGTGGGAAGGAAGGTTGGAGCCCTGAGCATCAGAGGCAGAGCTGTTGAGTAAGGAGGCGGCCGGGGAAGAGGGACTCCCTCTGACCTTTCAGCAATCCGTTGTTATCTGACCTGCTTAATCGGGGACTCTCCTGCGCCCTTCTGTTCTCCGATATAAATTCCAAATCGTAGCTGCAATTACAGGATATTATTGTCTGGGTACAAGTACTGACTGGCAGCATCGTGGGTGGGTGCCAGGCCCAGGTCCGTGCATGCCATAGGCCAGTGTGCATGAGCCAGGCGCTGCAGGAGGACAGGACCCCCAGACTTCCTTGTAAAATACTTTCAAGTCAACGGTTAGAGCTACATGTGGTAGCACACATCTGTAATCCCAAGATTGTTGAGGCAGGAGGGTAGTTTTTGGCTGTGTCACCAGGGAGGCCTGGAACACGTGAGACCCCCGTCTCAAAAAATAAATAGCAAACAGCAAAGATCTGCTTCGGATATGGGTTTCTTTCCGAGGGTGAGACGGACTTCGAGATGGGTTCACTCCATTTGATTTGGTGTTTAAGCTCATTTCTGGGCTTATAACTGTGTGCACACCACACGTCTGGCTCCTATGTTAAAAAAAAGCTTCTAACCTCTGTTTTATTTTATGCATGTGGCTGTTTCCCCTGTATGCACATGTGGACACCACGTGTGTACAGTGCCAGGAGTAACAGAGGGTTGTGTGCTAGCCCCTGCCCCCACTTTCTGAGACAGTTTTGTGGGGTGTGTGTGGGGATACCCGTCCTTAATTAAACATCGCCTCAGCTGCCAGGGTGTTAGCATGCTCGCGTTGCTGTCCTTTTTTTTTCTTTTCTTCTCTTCTTTTTTTCTGTTTTCCTTTTTTTTTTTTTCCTTCTTTCTCATCCCTTCCCTCCTCTTTCACAGAGCCCCACATGGCCTCAAACTCACCAGGTAACCATGGCTAGCCCCGAACTTGAGATTTTCCTGCCTCAGCTTTCTAAGCATTAGAATTGCAAGTACGTGCCACAGCGCCTGGTTGTCATTCCCCGTAAATCGTGTGTGTGTGTGAGTGTGTGTGTGTGTGTGTGGGGGGGGGGATCTCACTTTGTAGTCCCTGGCTGGTCTGGAACAGCCCAGTCTGGCCCAGAACTAATAGAGATCTTCATGCTTCTGCCTCCTGAGCACAGGAATTAAAGGTGAGCCTCACCACTTCCTGCCTCTGTGTCTTTGGAAGGATAATGCAGGAACTCCTGTGGCCCAGGCTACCTCAAACTTGTTACATAATCCTGGCTGGCTTTGAACTCCTGATCCTTCTGCCTTGGCGGGGACCATTGTGACTGGCCTGCTTACCAGGTTTTGAAGGAGAAATCTCATAAACACGTATCCGTAGTCCTTCACCTGGAATTCCTGGGGCCCGGGAGGCTTTCAGAATCAGTCTGCCATTGGGCGATAGTGTTGTGTACTGTAAACGGCCAGGCAGGTTCTGGGACAGAACTGGGTAGACAGAGAGCTTTCTCGGCAACATCTATGAAGATTCACGTGCTGAGAGGCGCTGCCAAGGACTGTAAATAACTTCACCTCAGCCCGGGGTCCATTTTCTTGCCAACCGAGTTCACTTGAGGTCAAAGTTTCGCAGCCAAGCACGCTGTGATAACGTGTGCCTTGCCTTATCTAGCCTGTGGCTGTCGAAGCCTCCCAGGATTTTGAAATTGAGAATAAAGGATGGCTGATAGAAGGGCCTGCTAGTTTCAGTCAATTCTGTGACTCCATGGGAGGCAAACATAAGTACTTCCCTGTGCGTCCCCCCTCCCCCCGCTCAGATACCTGGGCTGGTACTGTATCAGCCATGGGAATGGCTCCGAATGATGATGGGAGTCTGCCCAGGGGAACGTGGCCTGAGCAGGGTCCCTGGACAGATCTCCTGGACAGATCTCCACTCCTTTGCTGTGGGAAGCGAGCAAGCAAGTAAGCGTGCGCCAGCCAGGTTGATGCATAGCTCTGAAATCACAACACTCAGGAGGCTGAATCTGGAGAACGGGAGTTCAAGGGGAGCCTGGATTGCATGAGACTTTTCTTAAGACAGAACAAAAGTGGTTGAGAAGGACGCTCACCCGGCTGGGAAGTATCCAGCTGGTCCTTAACCTCAGGCCTCTGCTCTGGACCTGATTTATTTATCAGGGGTTGGGGGTGGGGGTGCCAATGGCAGCGGTTCATGGTGGTGGGAGACAGGGGAGGAAAAGAAACAAGAGCTGTGGGACATGGAGACTGAGGGGAGAGAGGAAGCAGAGAAAGCCTAGACTCCCTGCAGGGTGGACCTGGCAGGGACCCAGGGAACCTGCCCTGTGCCAGGCCCTGGGGACAGGGATAAAGCCCATCACTTACTCTGGTCCTTCCTCCCTCTCCTTGACAGGCGAGGAGCACACTCCAAAAGCAAGGCATCTGTGGCCCCCACACCGGTGGACTCTTTTTTCTACCCTCAGTCAAAATGCCTTGGTCTTTGTATCTTGGGGGATGGCTCAGCAGTTACGGGCACTGATGGTTCTTGCAGAGGACCCAGGTTCGATTCCCAGCGCTCATGCAATGGCTCCCGTAAGTCCAATTCCAGGGCACCCTATGCCCTTTTCTCACCTCTGTGGGCACATGGCACATGTGTGTACATACAGGCAGGCAAAGCATTCATACATGTAAAATAAATATACCTGAAACACTAACAAGCAGAAATGAAGCACACCCCAATGTTTCCTAGCCTGAGCAGTGGTTACCTTTCTCTTTTTTTCTTTTGAGACACAACCTTGTGTATCTCAGACGAGCCTTAGACTTGCTACCTAGCCAGGGGTGACCCTGAAGTTTTATTCCTCTGCATCCCAAGTGCTGAGGTTAATTGGATATATTTTTATTACATTTTGTCTTAGTTAAGATCTCTATTGCCGTGATAAAACACTAGGACCAAGAGCAACATGGGGAGGAAAAGGTTTATTCATTTGGCTTACACAACCTCAGTTACAGTCCCTTGAGGGAAGCCAGGACAGCACCATGACCAGAACCTGGAGGCAGGAGCTGAAGCAGAGGCCACGGAGGAGTTCTGCTCATTGGCTTGCTCTTCATGGCTTACTCAGCCTGCTTTCTGATGCAGCCCAGGGCCACCTACTCAGAGTGGCAGCTCCCACAGTTGCTGGACCCTCCCCCATCAATCGTTGATCAAGAAAATGTCCCCACAGATTCCCCACATGCTCATCTGATGGAGGCATTTTCTCAATTAAGATTCCCTCTTCCTAGGGCTGGAGAGATGGCTTGGTGGCTAAGAACACCAAGGATCCAGGTTCAATTCCCAGCACCGACTTGGCACAACTTTCTATAACTCTAGTTCTGAGGATCTGACACCCTCACACAGACATGCAATGAACCAATGAACAGAAGAAAAAAAAGAAAAGATTCTTTTCTTCCTAGATATGTCTAGGAATTGACACAAACAACTGCATTTAGTTGTAGACTAGGCTGGTCACAGAGATCTGCCTGCCTTTGCCTCTCCAGTACTGAGATTAAAAGTGTTCGCCACCATGCCCAGCTTTACTTACTATTTTTCTATATAGTATGTGCTTATGTGTGGATGCCTATGTCATGGCTACATGTAAATGGGGACAAGAGGACAAATTTCAGGAGTCGGTTCTCTCCTGAGGGCTGAACCAAGGTGTCGGGCTTGGCGGCCTTATCCTCCTGAGCAGTCTGGCTAGCCCGAACTGGATCTGCTTGTGTACATGTGTGTGCCAGAACTCACAGAAATCCCCCTGCCTGTGGCAGCATTTATTTTGAGGTGATTTCCCAGATTACAAGCATGGCCTTGAACTCCTGGGTCCTCGACTTGGACTCCAGATTGCTAAACTCAGGAGAATGCTGTGTTGTGCCTGGTTTTGTTCGGTGCTGGGGCGGGATCCTGGGGGTCTCCCGGATGCTAGCAAACACTTCCCCCTTCGCCATACCTCGGGCCTCCGACATTTGCGTGTTGTTTTTTTTGTTTTGTTTTGTTTTTGTTTGTTTGTTTGTTTTGGCCCCTGCAAGCAAGAGGTGGCTCGCGGAAGACAGCCCTCGCATCCAGCCCTTGAGGAGCCCCAAAACCACCTGTGCAGTTGGCTCTGAGAACCCCGGGTGAATAATGCATCTCTCACAGTCTGCATGTGAGCGGGAACCATCAGATGAGCTCATGTAGAGATGCAGGACACCTTGCAAGGCTTGATTCTTTTCTTCCTCCTCCCTAGGTGGGGCCCAGAGACTGAGCTCAGGTGGTCAGCTGAACCGGCTCAGCTGATTTGCCTGTCCTTTACCTCACGAAATTGTCGAGGCTTGAACTTTGCATCCTCCTGCCTCAGGCAGCTCATGCCACTAAACCGGGACTACAAAACCGTGTCGCTCGGCCTGGGTTATATGGAGTTTTAAAAAATAGTCTTTTTGTTTCTGTTTCGAGACAGGGTTTCTCTGTGTAGCCCTGGCTGCCCTGGAACTCGCTCTGAGGACCCGGCCGGCCTCGAACTCACAGAGATCCGCCTGCCTCTGCCTCCCAGAGTGCTGGGATCAAAGGCATGCGCCACCGACGCCCGGTTTAAATTGCCTTTTATCTCTGTTCGTGATTTCCACGATTAGGGGAAAGAGGAAAACAGCCAATGCAACAGCCAGTTGTTAGGAAAAGGCAGAGGGCCAGCTGCAGGCTCTCAGGACCGACTCCCGAGCCCCGAGGAGGCCCCGCTCAACGCCAGGTCCTTATTTAGGCAGCGGCTTAGGCAGCGGCGTCTCCAGCTCTTCCTTCGGGAGCCCTTCCCCCAGGCAGCCCTCCCTCCCCGGCCGCCTGGCTCCCGGGGCCTCCCTTCTCCGGGGCTGCGGCGGGCCGGGCCAGGCTGCACACGTGTGCCTCGTTAGGGGCGGCCGGCACCAAAGCCGGCGCATCTGGCTGCGGCGAGACCCAGCGCACCGCGGGGCGGCGGAGGGGAAGGTGCGCGTCAGGACAGGGCCGCCGGCATCTGGGCGGCGCGAGGTGGCCGGTGGCGGGAGGCAGGCGTCGCCCTGGCCAGCCTGGCCCGGGCCCCTCAGTGCGGCAGAGCTGAGCTGCTGCTGGCTGGCCTCCCCCACCTGCGGCCTGCGAAGGATGGGGGGTGCGGATGGGGAGGGGTGCTCCCCTGCCTGGGGAGGCTCGAACGGAGGATGCTTCGAGCCCCGCTGTGAGAACGCGGGCAGCCGCCCACCGGCTTGCCCTGGCCAGGCCTGGGGGCTGCGGGCAGCTGGGGTTTAAAGTGCATAGGTGTGCGGGAAAGGGTACCTCCAGGACACCTGCTGGTCCCGTGCTGGCTCACGTGTCAGCTTCAGGGTCAGCAGTCTGCCAAGTCTTGCCTTCGGGCTGCTGCAGCTGCTCCTAAGGTCCTCTCAGAAGCTGGCCAGAGATGAAAGCCGCTGACCAACCAATGAAAGGTCAGAACAGAGCGGGAGGGGGGGCGGGGGGGCCCAGCCCTTCCCAGCAGCGGCTGCAGCCTTGGTCCTCCATGAGGCTCTCCTGGAAGGCATCGCGTTATCTCAGGAACCCCCAGCTCCACCAGCCTACGGGTCTCCCACTCCTCCCACCCTCCCATCCCTGCCCACTGCAGTGAGCAGAGGTGGCTACCCCAAAGGGAGGACACGGGGTCTCCTGGGCAGGGGTCGCCATTAGGATAGACCTCAGAGACGACAGTGGAGAGTGGGAAGGCTCAAGCCCCTTTCTGTAGGATAGAATCCCAACCCCCCCTCATCTAACTCAGGCTGCTCTTGGACTCACTATGTAGCCCAGGCTACCCTTGAATTCATTAAACACCCCCCCCCCATGCTGGGATTACAGACATGTGCCACCATAGCTAATTTTAGAGTGGGACTTCTTATGACACTATTTTAGCTTCTGTGTAGAGATGGCTGATCTACCAGGGGACCAGGGTTCTGCTCCCAGCAACCACGTGACAGTGGACATCCCTCTGCGACCCTAGTCCCTGAGGGTCCAACACCCTCTTCTGGCCTTGATGGAGGCAAAACCATCAGAAGTTCAAGGTCAAAAAACAAAAAGCAAAAAGAGCCGGACGTGGTGGCGTAGGTCTGTAATCTTAGCATTCGGGGAGGCAAAGGCAGGCGTAGGCTATGAGGCCACATAGAGAAACCCTGTCTTGAAAAACAAAACAACAAGTTCAAGGCCATCCTAGGCTATATAGGGAGTCCATGGCCAGTCTGAGATACATGAGACTTTCTCAAAAATAAAAAGGCATTGGGCTGGGTAAGTGATTAAGAGCACTGGCTGTTCTTAGAGGTCCTGAGTTCAATTCCCAGCAACTGCATGATAGTTCACAACCATCTATAATGCACTCTGATGCCCTCTTCTGGCATGCAGGTGTACATGCACATAGAGCACTCATACATAAAAAAAATCTTTTTTAAAAAATAAGACATTGAAAAAATAATATATTCTATAACAGAGATAAAATGCAATTACTATGTAACAGGAGGTGTTGTTGTACACTTTTCTTTTGGACTTTTTTTTTTTTTTTTTGAATAGGGTCTTATTGTGTAGCCCTGGTTGTCCTGGAACTTGCTATTTAAACCAGACTGGCTTTGAACTCAGAGAGATCCATCTGTCTCTGCCTCCTGAGTGCTAGAAATAAAGGCATGCACCATATCAAACTCAGTTATTTTTTTCTTTTTCTTATTTTTTTGTTTTGTTTTGTTTTTCGAGACAGGATAACCTTGGCTGTCCTGAACTCACTTTGTAGGCCAGGCTGGCCTCAAACTCACAGAGAGCCACCTGCCTCTGCTCAATTTTTTTTTTTCTTCTTGAGACAGGGTCTTATACTATAAATTGGGTTGGCTTGAAACTCACTAGGTAGCCCAGGCTAGCCCTGAAAGGGTGGCAAGCCTCCTGCCTCAGCCTCCCAAGTATTGGGATTCTAAATATGAACCATTAGTTCTTGGTTACTGTGTTGATGTATAGAAAAGTTTCAGAGATTCCCTCTAAACCCTTTGCCTATTTCTTCAAAGATTAGTAAGTTGCATAACTAGGGTGCATTTGCCAAAGTTAAGAAACTAACATTGGCACAGAACCATGAACTAAACCAGACCTTTCCCTGTCACCATTTCCCCCAATACATATGTCAGGGTTTCTCTGTGTAGCCTTGGTTGTCCTGGACTCACTGTGTAGACCAGGCTGGCTTCGAACTCACAGAGATCTGCCTGCCTCTGCCTCCCTGAGAGCTCAAATTACAGGTGTGCACCACCAGGCCCAGCCAGAAAAGATAAATTGAAACAGATTTTAAAACTAAATCCTTGAAGCCAGGGGTAGTGACACATGCTTTTAATCCCAGCACTCGGGAGGCAGAGACAGACAGACTTCTTGTGAGTTTGAGGCCAGCCTGGTTGACATAGTGAGACCCAAGCCAGCCAAGGCTACATTGTGAGACCCTGTCTCAAAAACAGAAGATAAAAGCCGCCTGTGAACTGGGCGGGTGTGAGCATATCTCTGTTGTATAGCAACTGTTCCTGAAAAACTCATTCTCCAGACTTCCCTAAAATCCACAGGGGAAAAGACCCCAGAAGATGGCTTCATTCAAAGTGTTCCAAACTGCCTTATGTACTTTCAAAATATATATCTTATAATTTTAAGTGTGTGTGTGTGCACATGTGACTCTGGGTGCCTTCAGAGATCAGGAGAGAGCCTCAGGCCTCCTGGGGCTTGGGAGCCCTCTTGGGGTGCTGGGGACCAAACCCTCTGGTCCTCTGCGAGAGCAGTTCATGCCTTTCACTGCTGAGCCCCCTCCTGGCAACCTCTTGACATGTTTTTGACAGCTGAATTGAGTTGTTGAATTTCAGATTAAATAAGTGGTCAGTCAGCATGTAAAGGCACTTGCTACCAAGGCCAGTGACCCAAGATTGATCCCCGGAAGCCACATGACAGAAGGAGAGAGCTGGTTCCTGGGAGTTTGCACTCTTACCTTGCACTCACGCAATGCCCCCACACCACCTGCCACCCCACAGAGAAGCATAAAAACGTTTTCCAAAATGAGATAGCATTTAAAAGTTTAGTTTTTACGATTGCGCCACTCAGGTTTTGAGTCACTCTGGCCTTTGGCTACTGGCCACCCCGGTTGGCAAGCTCAGGTCGGAGGGACTGAATGAGGCTCTTGTCACCATTGGAGCCTAGGCCTATTCTGGGCACAATACAATCTCCCTATTTTTAAATTTTCATTTATTTGGTGTGTGTGTGTGTGTGTGTATGGAGATAGGGTCTCACTAGCTGACTTGGAATAAGCTACATGGACCAGGCTGGTCTCGAACTCAGAGATTCATCTGCCTCTGTCTCCTCAGTGCTGGGATTAAAGACAAGAGTTCCACAAAGCTTCTAATTTTTAAAAATTCTTTATTAATTACACTTTATTCACTTTGTATCCCCCCTCTAGTTCCCTCCCTCCTCCCATCCCAATCCCTCCCTTCCTCCCCCATCTGCAGGCATGTCCCTCTCCAAGTTCACTGATAGGGGAGGTCTTCTTTTCCTTCCTTCTGATCCTAGTCTATCAGGTCTCATCTGGAGTGGCTGCATTTTCTTCCTCTGTGGCCTGGTAAGGATGCTCCCCCCTCAGGGGGAGGTGATAAAAAAAGCAGATCAATAAGTTCATGTTGGAGGCAATCCCTGTTCCCATTACTATGGAACCCACTTGGACACTGAACTGCCATGGGCTACATCTGTGCAGCGGTTCTAGGTTATCTCCATGCATTGTATTTGGTTGGAGTATCAGTCTCAGGAAAGACCCCTGTGCTCAGAATTTTTGGTTCTGTTGCTCTCCTTGTGGAGTTCCTGTCCTCTCCAGATCTTTCATAAGATTCCCCGCACTCTGCCCAAAGGTTGGCCATAAGTCTCAGCATCTGCTTTGATAGAAAGCTTCTAATTTTTAAAACCACTGTGGCCAGTCGCATCTTGCCTTAATATTTTTTACATGTATTTGTTCGGCATGTAGGTGTGTGTATGTGTGTGTTTGCACACCTGCAAACATGCCACAGAAGTATGCATGTGGAGAACAGAAGACAACTTGAGGATTTAATCCTCTCTGACACAAGGTTCCCAGAGATTAAATTTAGGGCATCAGGCTGGGCAACAGATGCCTTTCTTCCCCTTGCTTTTGGAGGCAGAGTATCTGAGTGGGTCTGAGGCCCGTCAATTAAGTGTGACTGGCTGGCCACTACACTCCAGCCATCCCGCTGCCTTTGCCTTTGGTATTCCAAGCCTATGCTTCCGTACCTGACCTTTTAGCCCAGTGCTGGGAATTGAACTCTGGTCCTCCTGCCTCCATGGCAAGCACTTTACTAAAGGAGCTATTTTCCCAGCCCCTGTTTTGTTTTTGTTGTTGTTGTTGTTGAGACATGGTTTCATGTGGCTGCAGCCCAGGCTTCGACACAGTTCAGTAAGTAAGCCAGAGCGGCCTTGAACTTGTGATCCTCCGGCTGAGAGTTCAAGGCTAGGCATGAGCCACCGAAGCCTGTCTTACGAACACCCCCAAAGTGTGTTACCGACAGAGCCTTATCTACCGCCAGCTTGCTTGTCTTGCTCTCTGATGGAATTATACTTGTGTGCCAAACAGTTCAACTTTTTAAAATTACATCCTCTTTCGCAGTTCTGAGACTCTACACCTAAGGCCTCATAAGCGCTGCGTAAGCACTCTCCCACTTGGTGACTTGTCCAGCCCTTGACATTTTAGCATAATTCAAATCAAGGCTGTTTGGCCGCCCCTCACCTTTCACAAAGCAGCCAATGCCAACTTGTTTCTGAAGAGGAGGAGGCTGATTTTTCTATTCCTAGTAAATGTGGGCGTTCTCATGGAGTTGGTAATATTTCTGCCCGCAGGTTGGGACACCCTCTTCCAGTCTTGAGGTACCTAGGAAACCTAATTAATTATGGAACCACGGAGCACGGCCGAGTTAATATAGAATCGAGGCCGAGGGAGTTTGGGTGTCTCGGGGGATGTTTGTGACAGGCCGTGAGTCACCACTCTGTTCTTTGAGAGGACAGGATCGCCTCCCCTGAGGCAGCAAGGCCGCTGGTTTCTCATCAGGTCCCCTCAGCCCTCCCTGCTTCCCCGGCTCCCCGAGAGACTGCATGTCCTGTCCATCCCTGCGCCAGTAGCAGCAGAGCTTTGTAGTGACAGCCCACTTCCCCAGCTGCAGCCCTGCGTCCGCTGACGGCGCTACAGACTGGCTGTCCCCTGGGGACTTTCTTTCTCTCTGGACAGAGTCCTTCTGGGAAGGCGTTCTGTGGTCAAGCCCAGCTAGTTCGTGCGCACAGAAAGGCCAAGGCTGGATTGAGGGCAGAACTGCAGAACCCTCCCTCCCCCAGGCCATGCTCTCTGGGCAAGGACACCTGACATCTTTTACCTTGCTGAAGTGTGGAAAGAAGCGGTGTGGTTGGACACAGTGGTCCGCACTTTTAGTACGTGGGCTTGGAAGGCAGAGGCAGGCAGATCTCTGTGAGTTCAATGCCAGCCTGCTCTACATATTCCAGGCCAGTCAGTGCTACAAAGTAACAACCCACCCCCATCCCTGCACACACATCCTGTCTCAAAATAAAATTAATAAAACAATATTCAATAAGTTTAAAGCCATTCCCAGGTACATAGTGAGTTCGAGGCCAGCCTAGGCTACAAGAGACTCTAAAACAAAACAAAACAAAAAAACACAAACACACAGAAAAAAAAAAATCAAGCTGAGACCCAGGGATGAATTCAGAGGTCAGTTCTCTCTCTTGGGGAGAGACCAGTGACAGAAATCCCACAGCACAGGGAAGACACCGGGGCGGAGGCAGCCGCTGGGTGTGAAGAAGGCAGCCTGCTGTGGGGTCAGCAAGCCTGACCCCAGCTTCTGCTCTGCAGCCCCTCAGGACCCTGTGCCTTCCCTGAACACCACTGTGGGAAACCCAGACCCACTCTGGCTAGTGCCAACAAGGAGGGAAGCTGCTTAGGAGAGCTGAGCTGGAAAAGCAGGAAGCCAGGGAGGGACCCCAGGTGACCCAGACCAGCAGAGCCCCGCCCCCTCCTGCTCACTGAGGTCCTCCGGGTTTGGGCATCGGTAGTGGTTGTTGGAGGGCATGGCGTCCTGTTGTGGCCATTTTGGTTTACGATGTGTATACACGTTTTTGTTATGATCCTGAGTGGGGGGTTTTCGTTTGTCCACCTTGCCTCACGCGAGGCGTGGCCTCTGCCAGCTGGAATTAGGTGAACGCTGAGGATTTGGAGGGGTGTAAATATGACAGCCCAGAGGAGAAGGCAGCAGCTTGGAGGAGATGGAGGAGGACTGCTTGCTGGCTCACTGGCTTGCTGATTACATGGATTTCTGGATTTCCTGATGATGGATATTAATATCCATCTTATGACCCTACCCAGCAGGAAGTAGCAAAGAGGGCTATGTCCTCTTTCCCTTACAACCTTCTTTTACCCCTACCTGGGGTTGGGGACTTGGAAGCTTATACCTAAGCTTTAAGGAAGCCTCCCCACCCCCATAAAGTAGCATATGAAAAACCAGCAAACCAGCGCCCACAGGGTCCTGCTGGCTTGGGAAGTCATCGTTCAATACAGAAGATCTCCCAATGCAGTTTAATGGACTTTCTGGCCCACCTACCAGGCTCAAAGACAGATGCCCTGTGTCAAGCCAAACCCTGGCTTGGGCTTGGTGGCTAGTATGGGGCTCACACACCCAGCAGCACCCCACTGTCCCTCCATCCAGAAAGAGGACTAAGGCAATCAGTGTGCCAGGCTGGCACCTGCCCGTAGTGCCCACCGCCTCTCACGTGCTGCCCCATGAGGGACAGCCACAGGTCCAGTGTCTCCCAGGCCTCTCACGCCCTTCTCACTGTCCTGTGCACCCAGCCACATGGGTGCTGGCATTGTTGGCCAGTCCCCAGTCCCAAAATGCTCTGCCTGCTCTCAGAACACTGGACAGCTGGGCAAGCTGGGAGCCAGCTCATGTGTGCGTCAGGGGACAGGGCTGCTTACCGGGAATGGGTAGCCCTCTGTGAAAGGCTGTACGGATGACATCATGTGAGCGTGTCCCTGGAGAGATGCCTCGGCAGTTAACAGCACTCACCGCTCTTGCAGAGGACCCAGGTTCAGTTCCCAGCACCAACCCATGTTGGGTGTCTCATAACTCCAACTCCAGGGGCTGCCTGTCTGAGAAGAGACCCCCCCCCCCCCGCCTCAACACACACACACACACATAATTTAAAACTAAATCTTTTCAATCACACCACCAATGAGCATCTGAGATATGTCTCAGCTGATAGAGGGCTTTAGGTGTCTGTGCCAAAGCCCCGAGGGTTCCATTCCTCACACCACAGAAACCTAGTGAATTCCCTGTGTCTGTGATCCCAGCACTTGGGAGAAGCCAGAGCATCAGAGGTTCAAGGTCATCCTCGGCTACATAGTGAGTTCTGGGCAGCCGGGCTACACGAGATTCTGTTTTAAAAGAACAAAGTGAAACCAAGAACTGTGATGTGCCAGTTGTCTGTGTGTCTCTGAATGTGTTTTCATACCAGTGGGGGTCCCGGGGACATGTGAGCATTTTTTTTGTCTTTATTTTATTTCATGTGTGGGTGTTTTGCTTGAATGTATGCCTGCCCACCCCATTTTGTAGTGCCTGTGGCGGCCACAGCTGGAGTCAGCTGCCCCGTGGCTGCTGGGAACCGAACCAGGGTCCTCTGGAAGAGCAGCCGGGACTCTTAACTGACCGCTGAGCCTTCTCCCCAGCCGAGTTGAAAGGAGATGGCATGATGGGCGCTGTCATTTTGTGCCTATGTGGGGATCTTGGTAATCCTCAATTCTTTATATTTTGGATACAAGATCCTTTTGTGATCGGGAGGGGAAATGTGAGGAAAGGGCCAAATGGATGCAGATGGTCATTGTGAGGCCACCCTGCTGCCCCCTTCTGCAAATTGCTGGCTGCAACCATCGCTCTGGGCCAGAGCCTCCAGGTGGGGAGCACAGGGCAGAGAGCCGGTAGGCTTGACCCCCATCCTCTCCTCTCTGGCCCCCAAGGACCGCAGACCCAGTGGGCTCATGGCATGTTATGGCCTGGTGTCCCAAGCCTGAACCTCATCAGCGCTAGCTGCCAGGCCTCCAGCCTGACCTTTCTGACCAGACCAGCCATTTTCTGGGCCTGGCACGGCTTGTCTGAGCACTCGGCGCTAACCCTCCACCTGGAGAAGCCATCTCCCGCTGTCTGGGTCAGGACCCACCCTGGTTTATTTGGCCTTAGGATGTCGCGCTGGGCCAGGCAGACGTGGGTTTCTGAACCAGCCAGGGCCTGCGAGCCTGGGACACCTGGAGTCATTGTTACCCCAGCTTTGTCACCTCACACTGGCTCTTTCCAGGGCTGCTGTGGACCTGTTGCTCCCCCACATACCCTGGAAGATGGAGATGGATACTATAGGAGCAGAAGTCCAAAATCATCCTCACCTACACACCAAGACCAACCAACCAAACAGTGACAGCAAAAACCCATTCCGAGGACTTAAATGAAAGTCTGCGGCTACTTCTCAAGTGTGTCAGCCACCAAAGGTGTGTGCCCGGCACTGCGTTCCATCCCTCCAGCAAAGGTAAGTGTGGACCTGCGGCCAAGGAACTCAGGCTCCCTTCAAGAAGAAAGCAAGGCTAGCCTGCTATACAGGGAATTCCAGGACAGCCAAGGCTATGTCGAGAGACCGAGTCTCAAACAAAACACCAAAGTAATAGTAAAAATAATAGTTGGTGTGGTGGCGCACCCCTTTAATCCCAGCACCCTGGGAAGGGGCAGAGGCAGGTGGATCTCTGAATTTGAGGCCAGCCTGGTCTACAGAGTCCCAGGAAACCCAAGGCTACACAGAGAAACCTTGCCTCAAAACAAACATCATCACCATCATCATCATCATTTTATATCATTTAAGTAATAATTTTATATCATTTAATTGGTTAAGTTACTTACGGATGGATTTTTAAAATGTATTTATTCTCGATTCTGGTAATGAGGTCTTACTTTGTAGCCTTGGCCATCATGGGACTCATTATGTATGTATGTAGACAAGGTTTGACTTCAGACTCACAGAGATCCAACTGTGTTGGCCTCCCTCCAGAGTGCTGGGATTAAAGGCGTGCGCCGCCACACCGGGCGAGTTTTCTTTTCTTTCTTTCTTTCTTTCTTTCTTTCTTTCTTTCTTTCTTTCTTTCTTTCTTTCTTTATTATTATTTTTTTTATGTGAGTACTTAGTCTTCACACACATACCAGAAGAAGGCATCAGATCCCATTACAGGTGGTTATGATCCACCATGCGGTTGCTGGGAATTGAACTCAGGACCTCTGGAAGAGCAGTCAATGCTCTTAACCGCTAAGCCATTTCTCCAGCCCGGGGCGAATTTTCTTATCTTTAAAATTTAAATAATCGTGCGTCCTGGAGCTGTCGGAAAGGTCAGTGTGGTTATTGCCATAGCTACACAGTTAAGAATGCAGAGAATGGGGCTGCAGAGATGGCTCAGTGGTTAGGAGCACTGGCTGCTCTTCCAGAGGTCCTGAGTTCAATTCCCAGCAACCCACATGGTGACTCACAACCATCTATAATGACATCTGATGCCCTCTTCTGGTATGTAGGCATACATGCCAGAAGGGTACTGTATAAATAATAAATAAATCTTAAAAAAAAAAAAAAGAATGCAGAGAACAGGATGTCACTCAGTCAGTGCCAGTCGGTGCAGTGCCTAACCCACGAGACAGGGCTATCCCCAGCACCTAGGAATGGGAGGCAGGAGGGTCAGGAGTTCAAAGTCATTTTCAGTTGCATAGGGAACTCAAGGTCAGCCTAGGCTCCATGAGATGCCGTGGACAGATGAAGAGATAGATCCATGGATGAATACATAGGTAAATGCGTGATAGGTACATGATAGGGAAAGACAGTTCTGATCAAAGTGCTGTGGGACCCATGAAGGGCTGCTGTTTCCTGGCCCTCTTCAAGTCCTTCTCTTTTCCTGGATTCCTGTGGCTCTGAAGCTTGGAAAGAGTCCCACCTTCATCTAGAGACCGTGTGTGTTCCGGCTTTGAAGCCGCCCTGGTACCTACCGTAGCCCAGGAAACTCATGTGGCCAAGCGGCTAAAGGCTTGGGGCTTAGAAATGGAGACACTGGTTTCCAAAATGCCCCCCGGCCTGGCTTTGGTCGTCACTACCTTCTGGTGGTGGTGGTGGGGTCATTGTGAGGTTCATGTCCTCTGGAGTTACCCCAGGTACCACTCAACTAACCTCTTATTTCCCTTGGAAGTCTCCAGGCACACCCCTCCTGGTAGGTCTGGGCATCAGAGCCCTACTGTCCATCCTATATTGTGACATGAAGGTGTCACCTTTTCTAAGGATTTATTTATTATGCATGTATGCCAGCACACCAGTAGAGGGCACCGGATCTCACTATAGACGGTTGTGAGCCACCATGTGGTATCTGGGAATTGAATTCAGGACCTCTGGAAGAGCAGCCAGTGCTCTTAACCTCTGAGCCATCTCTCCAAGACATGGCTTTAAATAAGGCAAGGTGAAGGTGTTAGGACCGCTGAGCAGGAGCCATGGAGGCAAGGCAGAAGGCCAATACACAGGATGGCAAGGGTCTCATGGGCCACTCCCAATGTGGCCTGCCCCCTGAACAGCCCCTGCAGAGCACCCGGTAATCAGAGTTTTGTGGAGGGCTTGAGGCTGGCCCTCAGCACCAGGGTCTGCCTCTTGGTTAGGAGGAGGAGGCAAAGCTCTGAATGTGGGCAGTGCGTGACAGTGACTCAGGAGATTTGCAAGGTCCTAGGGAACATCCTCGCTGGCCACAGAGCCAGGACTTCTGCTCCTCGGCAGGAAGCAGGGATTTTGAAAATTTACTTTGGGACTTTGGTAAAATTCTACAGAATCTTTCAGAAAAAGCATCAAATTCTGGGTATTTTGGGGGAAGTTCCTAAAAAACAAAACAAAACAAAAACAAATTTCACCTTCACAAATGTGTATAAATTAGCTGCTTCTCCCTCAGTTCCAAATTATATCCAGGTCTTATATGTTTTATATATATATATATATATGTATATATATATAATTATACATATATATATATTAGATAGGGTTTCTCTATGTAGCCCTGGCTGTCCTGGATCTCGATCTGTAGACTGGGCAGGCCTACCCCTGCCTCACGAATGCTGGGATTAAAGGTGTGCACCTCCACTGCCCAGCCTGTGTCTTGTATTATTGAGCTTTGCTCTTCTCTAGTTAGCCCAGGCCAGCCTCCAACTCAATAAGTGTCTGAGGATGGCCTTGAACTTCTGAGCCTCCAACTCCCTGAGCTTATAGATGAGAGCCATCTTACTTGGCCCATTCTCTCTTATTCTGAAGGGGCCCTGTCACGTGGCCACCACCTCAGAAAACAGACCACAACGTCCCAACAATGACAATTAGTCACCAACCTTCACTAGCTGGCTCAGGCTGCTCTCTGCCTATAGTCTTTGTTTTCATTGGTTTGATTCGGTCGGATTTTTTAGATGTACCTTGCTGTGTAGCCCAGGCTGGCTTCAAATTTATGATTTTCCTGCCTCAGCCTCCCAAATGCTGAGATTACAGGATGCACCATCATGCCTTGCTTTTGCATTAGTTTTAAAACAATTTTTATTCCTTCTTTTGTGTGTGTGTGTGTGTGTGTGTGTGTGTGTGTGTGTGTGTGTGTGTGACGGGGATTCACTATGTAGCTTTAACTGGTCTGTGTAGACCAGGCTGGCCTCAAACTCACAGAGATCCACCTGCCTCTGCCTCCTGAGTGCTGGGATCAAAGGCGTTCACCACCACTACCACACCCAGCTTCTTTCCATCTTTTTTTCTTTCCTTTTTTTCTTTTTGGTTTTCCAAGATAGGGAAACAGCCCTGGCTGTCCTAGACTCACTTTGTAGGACAGGCTGGCCTCTTCTTTCCACTTTAAAAAATGTGGGTTCTGGGCAATCAAACGCAAGTCTCCAGGTTTACACAAGTGTAAATAAAAAAGCAAAATTTGAAAAGCATGCTTCCTGGCCTGCTGCTCTTGAAGAGAGCCCAAGCCCAGACCCTGTCTGTCACCTTAGTCACTCACAATTGCCCTGAACGTCTGCTCCACGGGAGCTGACACCCTCTTCTGGCCTCTGCGGGTACTACACTCACTTGAGCAAACACACACACACTAAATTTTAGAATGACAACTCCTATACTCTAGTCCTCCTGGCTTCATTTTCACTATTACATGATCCTCAAGAGCTTATTACGGGTTGGGCATGGCGGTACAATGCCCTCAATCCCAGCACTCAGGAGGAAGAGCCAGGGGGAGGCCAGCCTGGTCTACACAGGACAGCCAAGGCTGCATACGGTGACCCTGTCTCAAAACACCACACACAACAAGATTATGTGACTCACTCATTTATTATGTGCATTTATTTCCGTTTCTGTTGAGCCAGGCCTGGGTCTCTGGGTCTCTGAGGTGAGTGTCTTCTCCACAGGGGCTAGATCACACTCTCTTATTTGCTAACTTTCCCTGTGAGAATGTGCCCTCCGAGAGGAGAGGACTGGACTCTCCCTGCTTCCTTTTGTATCTCTGCCATCTCTGCCGCTAAGCTCAGTGCCTGATATGCAGCAGGCACTGTGTAAACACTTGTTGACCTGGGTGACTGGCGGGCTGTGCCCTGGGCACAAGGGAGGAGGAAGGGCAGAGAGAAGGACTCTGTGCCCACTGAGGTTGCCTGCTTAGCTAGTTCCAGTGGCAGGCGGGGGGGGGGGGACATGACGGGGGACAGGTCCCTGACAGCCAGGTGAGTTCTGGGTGAATCACCCCTAATGAGCCGGTTAGGGCCACGCCAAGCCGCTTCCCACACAGGGAGCCGGCAGGTCACTGCCTGTCCCCAGGAAGCAACTCGGTGAGAAAGGAGCAGGACCCTGGGCTGGGGTGGAAGAAGTGTCCGCCTCTGTCAGACCTCACCCATTCCTGAGTCCTGAGTCGCTCCGCTGGCTCTTCTGCCTAGCCGAGCCTTGGCTCTGAGACCTCTCTAAAAGGAGTTTCCATCCATCCTGGGCCTGTCCCAGGCCAGGCCCGTTTCTTCTCAGTTATTCCAGCTGGCCCCTAAGATAGCAGAGGGAAGAGGTGTGAGCGGCAGACAGACCCTTGGAGCCCCAGCCCCAGCTTGATGGAGACCACCCAAGCTCAGCACAGGACAGGGTGTGGGCCGCTGGGCCACCCAGCCTTCTGAGCAGAATGGGTAACCTCCACCATCACTATGCCACCCTGACCTGTTGGCACCTGCCCGGGGCCCCTCGATCTCACTGGGAAAGGGAGTCATGCCCCCAGCAGTGGAATGGGACAAAGCCTGCTGCCCTGTTGGGTAAGATCTGGGCACATGTGAGGAATGTAAGTGGGTAGCCAGGCCTCCTCCCTCATATGGAAAAGATGTGACCTGAGTGACAGGTCCCTGAGGGGGAGACGGGCCAGGCCCCATCCCCGAGTGAACCTGGCAGCGCACCAGCCCTCCCTCGTCTCTCTGGGGTGATTGAGGACCTCGGCTTCAGAACCCCAGTAGCCTAGCCCTCTCTGCACCCTGAGTTCTATCCACCCCACAATCTATAGCTTTTGGTTTCTTTGGGTGCCTGTGCCTTGCTGACCTATATCTGTCACTCAGCTCCTCCCGGCTGCCAGGTATGGCCAGAGGCACGGGTATGGTCATGCCTGTTTTATGGATGACACAATCACGGCTCCAAGGGGTCAGGAGACTCACCCACGGCTTCAGTATTGTCAGTGGCAGGTTCTTCGGCCACGTGTACAAGCCAGTCCTGCCCAAGCAACTGTGAGCTGGACCCAGGACCTTCAGAAAGGCCACAGGTGACCATCTGTTTGCCAATGTGCTTACCGTGGACCAGACAATGGCAGACTCCAGGGTGTGGCAGATAACCAGGAAGGCAGGGGACACGGTGGAACAATGAATGGTTCTGCAGAATCACAACAATGTGGACAAAGAGAATGCTGGCCACCCACGGGTGCTGTGTGAGACGGGGTGGTGAGGAAGGCCCCTTCCAAGACAGATCCTGTGGTGGTTCTGTGATACCCGAGCAGGGAGCCCGGCAAATATCCAAGGGATGTGTGCCAGGCAGGAGACCTCACGTGTGCAAAGGCCCTGAGGCTGAAATGAGGTGTGCGGTTCCCAGAGGAGGTGGGGGAGCCGGGAGGAAGCAGAGGGAAGCTGGGAAGACCCAGAAAGATGGCAGTGGGATATTTTACCCAGTGTGGCAGGAGACGAGAGAAGGCTTCCAAGTGAGAACCGATGGGAGCCAATCTGAGTTGTTGTTGTTTTGTTTTGAGACTTGCTGGCCTGGCACTTGCTCTGCGGCCCAGGCTGGCCTGGGATTCAAGGGGCTGGGCCTGATGGCACTCACCACCATGCCTGCTTCCTCTCCAGGCTTTGGAGGGATCTTCTGGCTGCGTGGGGGAGGAGGAGCCGGCCTGCGAAGGTGGGGGTGGGGGACCACTACAGGGTGTGTTTTGAAGTTTGTAGCATACAGACTGGAGCGGAGACAGTCCCGAGCTACCTCAGCTAGCCTGGCTGGCCTGAGCTGGGTGACTGGGTGGCCTGTCTTTAGGCCCTCCTCCTTCTATGTCACAGGCATGAGTTGGTCCAGTAGGGTTGGATGCCGCTTGGGTCTAGCAGGCTGCCATCTCTCCCCTGTGGCACCATCAACCTGGGCAACCTCTTCAGGAAGCTGTTTGCTTAAACACACAAGAGTGTTCTAACTCTCCTGCCCTTTGACCCAGTGAGTCCCTTTCTAGGAAGTTCCCTGAGGCGAGTTTTCTGAAATGCAAGGCAGCACTTAAGGCAATAAGGGCCTTTCTCTGGGGTTATTTAGAGAAGCTAAATAAATAAATGAACGAACGAACGAATGAATGAATGAATGAATAAATAAATAAATAAGCGAGCCTGCAAGTTTGTCATGGGAAGGGGTGTGAACCCCACGGACACTTTTCCCTACCTTGCTGGGTCACGGTGTGGGCCTTAACCTCAGTTTTCCTGTGTATTTTAATGTCCATGCTTCCTCTACAGTGGAGAGAGGATTTGATGTTCTGTGCCAGGCAGCTCTGTAGCCAGGGAAAAGCAAATTTCACTTTCTGTATTGACAGGCAGTGCACACCTGTGACCCCATACTCGGAAGGCAGAGGCAGGAGGATCACAAGTTTGAGGGCAGCTTGAGCTATATTACAGAGCAAGTTCCAGAGCAGCCCAAGGGTAAGGGCTGGCAAGATGGCTCAGCCACCAAGCTGTTGGGCCCCCACAACTCACATGCTAGAATGAGAGAACCACTCCTTCCTGCGAGTTTTCCTCTGATTGGCACACATACTCCCCTCCATAAAGAAATTTAACTGTAATTTCTTTCTTTCTTTCTTTTTTTTAATTTGAAAGCAAACGAACAACCCAGCAAAGGGGTCTGAGCATGGAGGTCAGCTGGTAGAGTGCCCGGCTAGCATGCGTGAAGCCGCGACTGCAGCCCTTGTGCCAAAGGAGCCCAGCCCGGTGGTGAATGCCAGGACCACAGCATTTAGGAAGGTGGCGGCCCTAGGGTCGGAAGCTCGAGGCCGGCCAAGGTGCTGGGGACTCTGTCTCCAAGAAGCCCCAGTAACTTCTGCTCCTTGCAGGAGTTCAGCCTTCTGAGCACTTAACTGGACAAGTTCCCTGCCATGGAGCTTCTGCCCTGGCCCCAAAATGGGCTTCAATTATTCACCAGAGACTGGTCTGGGCTGTTACTGTCCTTCCTTCTTTCTTTTTCCTTCTTTCTTTCCTTCCTTCTCTCTGTCTCTTTCTTTCCTTCATTTCTCTGAGTTGCACTGATGTGCCCTGTGCTGGCCTTGCACTATTTTTATGATAATCTTTTTAAAGTCTAATATTGAAAAGGGAAAGGAAAGAGAAAGGAAACGTGAATTCCCAGAACCAGAGGCCCAGCGGAGGCCAGGCTGAGAGGGGGAACTGACCCACCCGCCCGTTCCGGGGAAAGGCTGCAGCCACGTGGATCGAGGAGGCTGGGCGTCCCGCCTGGGCCGGCGCCTGGGCCCACCTCTTCCAGGCAGGGCGTGCAGGGGGCGGGGCTGGCCATGCTGACAGATGTGGCGGGAAAGAGTGATCGACCCTCCTCCACTTCCTTCCGCCCAGGCTCCTGGTGGAGGGGGAGGTGTCTCCTCCCCAAGGACCCCCGGAGCCCTGGGGTGAGCCCATCTGTCTCCTCTGCCTCCACCCCCTCCTCACTGAAGGCTGTTGCTGTTTTGCCTGGTGCAAGCCAGGCTTTCTGGGACTCCCTCCTGTGAGTGGCACCGGGGTCCGCCGGAATCACAACCCGGGAGCCCCCAGGAACTGGATGGAAACACAAACGCACACTCCACCCCAGGGCCTGCCAACCTGCAAGGCGGAAGGTGGCACTGAGGAGATGTATTCTAAACCATCAGACAGGCCCCCGCTTTTCTTTATTTTTGCTTAAAAATTTTAAAATTAATTATTTATATGTATTTATTTATGTGTGTGTGTGAGAGTGTGGGTGGGCGCACTCGGGAGCTAATGGAGGTCGGAACTCTCTGGGACTGGAGTTACAAGCTATTGTTAGCCGCCACGTGGGTCCTGGGACCCAAACTAGGGTCCTCCTAAAGAGCAGAACCGGTTTTTAAGCGCAAAAACGACTCTCCAGACCCTCTTTTTTTGTCTCCGGGTCTCATATAGCTCGGGCTGACCCTGAACTGCTGACCCTCGAGCCTTCAAATGCCCCCACCTTCTTAGGGACCAGCTGCACATTCAAGAGCCCTGACCCACCATAGGATGCTACTGCCTGGTGCACTCGATCTCACTTTATGGATTGTCATGGTCCCTATTCTTAATTAATGATAATGTTTATTATTAGTGTGGACATGGTCAGAGGAACACCAGGTCATCAGGCTTTGCTGCCAGTGCACACACACAGCCAAGCAGGGGCGGCTGTAGGACTCTCATGGTTTTTAACCTCTGTGCCCAGCGCCGCCAGGACTTAAGAGCTCCCTTCGGGTCCCACTTTAGACTAACGTGGCTTACTTGGAGTTTGGGCTTGGCTGGCATCAGAGCCCCTGGTTGCTTGATAGGAAGACCAGAATGACTCCCCAGAAGCCCCTAGCAGCCCAGTTCCCCCGCCCACCCACCCCTCGGAAGCGGTGCGTGGTCAGGCCTCTTCATCATTCCTGACAGCTGATGAGTGACTTCAAGGCTGGACCAAGCCGGCGGAGGAGGAGGCGCACAGCACCACCTGCTGGCAAGAAGACGGTACTGCGGCAGTCGGGGAGGACAGAAAAGGGCCCCCAGACACCCATATGGCAGGTGCATTTGGTGTCCACGTCCACACGTGGCTGTCTGAGCCTGAGGGCACGTGGCACTCGCAACCCATTGCTCTGCATTCTTCCGCTTATTTGTGTGCTTCGTCACCAATGTGGAGACATGCCAGGCCCTCGCTGAGACTCAAAGGGGTGGCTAGGTGACCTCAAGGCTCCTGGATGTACCCACCACTCCCTCCTTTGGGCCAGGCCTGGAAAATCCAGCTAGTAAACGGGCCTTTGTTGTTGTTTCAATGAACAGTCTCAGGTGGTGCAAACTGCCAGACCGACGGATGGCCAACTCTCCCTGTGGCTGAGGATGGACTTGAACTCCTCATCTTCCTGCTTCCACCCACAAAGGGCTGCTAGGATATGAAGTGTGCAGTCACCGGCTCCGGTGTTGTGTGTGTGCTCTCGAGGTACAGGACCTGTGTGGTCAAAAGACAATTTGCTGGGCGGGATGGGTTCTCCCACCAGGTAAACTCCAGAAAGTGTGGCTTCCCGCTGGCCACAAACTCCTTTCCTGACCCTCCTGCCTCAGCCCCATCCCCAAACCCCCTCCAGTGCTGGGAAGACAGGCAGATGCCACCGTGAGGGCTCTTGCCACAGGTCTGGCACTATCTGCAGAATCTGGTTTTGTCCCCAACACGGGTGGCCAGATTCTGGGTCCCTTGTTCTGAAGCCAAGGACTCAGGTCCCCTTTGGGGGCTTGACCTTAGATATGATTGTTCAAAGCACCCCGCCCCCAACCCAGCAGTAGCAAAGCTCTCCTTGCATGAGTCTGGGGTGGGCGACCCCTAAGAGAAGCCTGTGTTGCCTCTAGAATGCAGAGCAAATGACATGAGCCACAGTGGAGTCCCCATGTGCCCTCGCTCCATTCCCTGTGACCATCCATGACCATCTGGGGTGTAGGGGAGATACCAAAATCGAGCTTCGAGTCCCCACTAGGAACCCCAGTCCTGACATGGCTGGGCTTTCATGGGGAACGGAGGCCCACACGGGTAGGGAACTAAAAGGCTGACAGATTCCTGGCTGCTGGGTGCAGGACAAGAGAGCTGAGCAGTGGAAGCCAAGGCCAGTAGGGACCCCCATAGCATGGTATCTTCCATGGTGACAGGTCTGCAGAGCCCCCCCACACACACCCCAGCCTGTGCCTGCGGTTTTCCTCAGCGGGGAAGTGGTGGCGGATTCCCAGAAGCCCACTAAGACTTTCCTGTCAGAGGAGTCCAACTTCCTCCTTCTGGGGAAAGGGAAGTGGTAGAGTTTCTCCTAAGGGTTTTCAGTTTCATTCTAAGAAACTCAAGTGTTGAAGGAAGAGAAATTTGACTTCAGGGGTTTTCCCAGCTGGGCTCTCCCCGAAGCTCATTTGCTGGGGCCTGTTGGCGGGCCCTGGCACAAGAGGAAGTGAACCATGCTCCCTGGGGCCCTTCCGGATCCTTCGGGGCCCTTCCCGGGTCCCTCCAACACACTTGTCCTGCACATTCTCAGGGGCATTGCTGGACCCTCAAAGCCAAGCTGCAGAGTGCCTGTCCCTCTGGGCTCTGCTGAAGACAGAAAAATCTAATCAGAGCAAGGAAGTGACAGGTGACTTCCTGTAGATTCTGGGCCTGGCCTAGAGCCACCGATGACAGAAGAACCAAGATACCTGCTCTTCCCACCTTTATTTTTATTAATTGATCAACTTTTGAGATAAGGTCTCGGCTAGACTGCATTTGCCTCAGATTCACTATAGAGCGGCCAAGAATGTCTCCGAAGCCCTGACTTCCTGCCTTCGGCTTTTTTAAGTGCCAGGTCAGGGGCACGGGCCACCGCACCTGCTTTTCACTCAGTGCCGAGGGTCCGACCTGACCCGGGGTTTCCTCCTGGTAGGAATCACTTCAGCAGCTGAGCTACACTCAGCTTCACAAGAGCTTCGAGCCGCTTCCCTCCCACAGTGCCCACGGCTGTGTCCGTGAAGACATAACAATCAATCTCTCCTCCACAGCCAGGAGCCCGCCCTTGGGAGGAGGTGGCAGGCCTCGCTCTCCAGCTGTGGAGAAGCAGCCAGCACTCCAGCTGTGGACAGCCTCCTGGCCCTAAAGACTGTCCCCACCCCCACCCCCCCTCCAACCCCCAAGGCACTTAGACTTGTCACTTTTTCTGTTTTCATCCCACGAGGACATTATTTTGGGGTTTCTGCTATGCCAACATATGTTTTGATGACAGTTGGGGATTCCCCCAGCCACGATGCAGTTTCCCTTCAAAAACATTTGCCTGAAGGTCACAGCAGCTGTGTGACTCACGATGGTGTAGTAGTGAGGGGGTGCTCAGCTGTGGCGGTAGGGGGGGTTAAATCTGAATTTCGGATAAACAGCTCTGGGGACATCTTAGGCCACAAGCACTGTGCTTTGTCCTTTTGGAATCCATACTTAGCTAATGTGCAGTTTTGTTTTAAAGCAGGCAATCCTTTTCGAAGAACAGGATTCCCCTCCCCCCATCCCCCCACACCCTCACTCCCCAAGACCCAAGCCCCCTCAGGCCCCCTGCACCCAGCCCTTTCTCTGAGCCATCCCAGGAGATCAGGTTCTAGGCCCGATTTGCAATCTCAGGCCAGGCTTGGGAGCTCAGAAGGCCACCCCTCCTCCTTCGGGCTTCAGGAGGGGTCTCGGACTGATGGATAGAGATCCGTTAGACCTGAGTGTTTTCTCTGGCCCCGTGGAAAGCCAGCTGGAAGTCAACACTCCCCGCCCCCCTACAGTCCCACAGATTGGGGTGTTGCCCCACACTGATCCCTGTATACATTGATGGGATTCCCCCTCCAGTATATACTGGGACTTTCCTAGAAGAACCTTAAAGGGCACCCCACAACTGAACCTGCGGTCACAACGCCCCAGGCCACGGACAGCATTTCAGAGGTTCAGAGTCCCTCATCGAGGGAGGGCCGGGTCTTAGTTCCGAATTAGAGAAGCATACGGGTAGGTGTTTTGTCTCTCTAGTTGGCGGTGTGAACCTAGGAGAGCAGACCCTAAAAAAGAAAAACCAAAACAAACCAAACCAAAAAACGAGAAGGCCTAAAGTCTCAGGCAGCAGCCAGCTTTGGGCAGAGCAGCAGACAATTTATACTCTGAGAGTTGAGCGTCACGTGAGTAAAGTGTCCAATCACAAAGCTAAGCCACAGGTGGCGGGCAACGTGCGTGCGGCTTGATCACGCTCTCAAAAAAAAAAAAAAAAAAAAAAAAAAAAGGTTTTCCATAGAGGCATATAAACGAATAGCAGCCAGCTGTACAGAATAATCCGAAGTAAACTCACTCGCATCTGCTACACCTGGGAAGGGCGCGGAAGCACCATCCAAGAGTAATTCTGCTTTTGAAGAAAGCCAGTCTGAAGAACCTGAGTTTCCTCGCAAGCACTCAGAATTTCCCTAGCATGATTCCAGTCTTGGACCATGTTCGGCTGGTGAGAATGGAGTTGTTAAATGGCCATCCAATATTAACTGCTCAATTTAGGAGTCATCGTGGCCATGCAAATGATAGGCCCTGTGGGGTGCGTTTGAATTCACGGCCCTTGGAGGCAAGAGAGCATTCGCTCAGGCCCTTTTAACATCCCTGGCAGCTATTCAGGGGGCCTGGGGACCAACCTTCTCCTAGGACTGATGGTGACCAGGAGTGATGATGAGGGGTGACCCTCAGCTGCAGGGACCTCTGCGCCGAGAGGCAGGAAGGCCCTCTTCGAGAGTGTCCCACAGACCAAAAGCAGATCCCACACAGTCGCTCCAGAGGGTCTGGGGAACCTGGCAAGGAGCCTTAGGGAAGGTCCAGTCCCACTCAGGAGATGAGGGCTGAGTCCTGGGTACTCCTGGCTGGTTAGGGTAACGGGTAAGTCTTTTAGGCTTCTGCCTGCTTCGTCAGCCACTCACTTGAAACCTTTGGGGGAACTGCCCAGGGACCTGGGGGACCCAAGCCCCCATAATCACGGTCATCACAGACCTTAGTGACCAACAGAGGGCCTCCCTGTTTGCTTTGTTTCGGACAGTACACATTCAGTCTTATTCAAGATATACATGAAAGAGCCTCTAAGAAATCTGGTGTGCAGATTATTTTGTTTAAAGACGGGGTCTCCTCCAGCCCAGGCTGACCTATAGAGAGTAGCTCAGGAGGAGTCGGAACAATTTATCCACAGGAATTTCTTCTCTTTTCCCATCCTGTATGACCTGGGGATCAAATACAGGTCATTAAGGCTTGACGGCAAGAGCCTTTACCTGCTGAGCCATTTTGCTGGCAGATGAATTCTTAAACTTTTAGTATTTGCATTTTTTTTAAACAAAGGAGAACAGGCTTACTGTTGGGGGGTTGGGGGGAAACCCAGACTAAAAGAAAAGAAAAGAAAAAAGAAAAGAAACCAAAAATGGAGAGAGGTTGGAGAGGAGGAAGCCTCCCTTGGTTTTTGATGTCTTATCTGCAAATGTCTCCCTCCTCACCTCCATCTCTGTGGATAGAATTCAACTGACTTCAAAGATAAGATTACAGGCAGTTTCACAACCTCTGGCCCGCTGCTCAGTTGCGTTTGCTTTGAAGAACATGATATGGTTTTCTGTGGAGCCACGCGCCTCAGCGGCAGAGTTGAATGCCAAGGCAGGACCAGTTCACCTATTTTCTACCCACTCGCCACAACCCCAGGACCAGCTTCTGACTAAGTAGCCAAGGGTGACCTTGAACTCCCGAGCCTCCTGCTTCTCCAGTGCCGGGATTTCGGGTGTGTGACGCTGTGTTTGATGACAACCATCATCTTTTCTCTGAGACAGGCTGACCTCAAATACGTGTCGAGCCTCAGTGTCCTCAGTGCTAGCATTACAGGCATGAACCAACATGCCCGGCTCAAGTCCACGGGACTCTGTCCCCGCCCCCTTTTACCAGGTGTTGGATGAAGCTAGGCAACAGCCTTTGTCCAAATCTTTGCTGAGATTAATTTGCTTAGACTCCTAGGAGTGGAATTTCTGGGCTGAAAAGAAAGCACCATTAACATATTTTAACTTCATTTAACTTATTGGGGGAGGGGGTTTAAAAGATTTTGTTTTGGTTTCCTTTTCTCTCTGTGGCCCCCTGCCTGTGCTGGAACTCTGTAGACCAGGTTAGCCTTGAACTCACAGATCTGCCTGCCTCTGCCTCCCGAGTGCTGGGATTAAAGGTATAAACCACCAGCTTGTCTTCCTTCCACGCCGGACAGGGTTTCTCTGTGTAGCCTTGGCTGTCCTAGACTTTGTAGACCAGGCTGGCCTGGAACTCCCAGAGATCCCCCTGCTTCTGCCTCCCTGAGTGCTGGGATTCCCCACCATCCCCAGCTCAGCATGTTCCTCTTCTTGTTCAGTATTTTGTTACAGTGATGAGAGACGTTCTAAGCACGAGTTGCCCCTGTGGGTCTGGGTAGTGGGTACATGGGGTAGCAGCGTGTATCAGTTAACTGCTGCTTTTTAACAAAACACCCAGGAGCTTAGTGACTCACAGCAGGAGTGGATTGGTCTCTGCAGTTCCGTGAGCTGGTGGCTGGACAGTTCCTTTGCGGGTTAGGTGAGTGTGTCTGGAGGCTGCTGAGTGCCTGGCGGGGTCAGATAGTCTGCAACGGTTGGGATGCCTGGGCGCTGCACTCAGTGGTCCTTAGGGCTGACAGAGTTTCAAAAGAGCAAAACGCAAAAGCTTGGGCCATTATTTGTGGCCCATCTTACTGGTCAAAGCAAATGACAAGGTGCCCAATCCAAGGGAGGATGAAACTATCACCCGTGATTCCAGCAACGGGGTCACATGGCTAAGGGCCCAGGGGTGCCATTCTCCTGGGATAGTGCACAAGTCTCCCTAAGGATATGTGCAAAGCCAGCGGCGCACATCTGCCCCACGCTGACGCAGCACGCCCCACGCTGGCAGAGCATGCTCCACGCTGACGCAGCATGCCCACGCTAGCAGAGCATGCCCCACGCTGACGCAGCATGCCCACGCTGGCAGAGTATGCTCCACGCTGACGCAGCACGCCCCACGCTGACGCAGCACGCCCCGCACTTGCCCTGGCTGCGACCTCACACACTCAGCAGTAACTCCGGTGTCTCCCTGCTGGCTCCTCGCCCCACTCCTTGCCCTGGTTGGCAGCCCAGCCTGCTGGCAGGCTCTGGCTCCGGCTTTGCTGACGCCTACCTTGGAGGATGTGATTTGGACCCTCCACACTCATCCCACCAACTCCCAGGCCCCGTTCCGATTCCCGGAACCCACAGCCCGAGCCCCAGCCCTCGGCTTCCCTCTGGCAAGCTGACCTACCCTCCCCAAAGAGGAAACCCCAGCGGCAGCAGCGTGCTGGCACCGATTTCCCAGGGAAAGAGCACAATGCGCTTTTTGTATGGTTTGGGTCTTTTTTGTTCTTTCTCTCTCTCTCTCTCTTTCCCCCTCCGTCAATGCTGAGAACTAAACTTGGTGCTTCGCATACGTGAGGCAAGCTCGCTGTCCCTGACCTATATCTCCAGCCCTTGTTTTCTCTTTTTAAATTGATTTGTTTGTTTTGAGATGGGGGTCTCACTGCAGCTCTGGCTGGCCTGAAGCTCAATATGTAGAGCAGGTTGGCCTCGAACTCACAGAGACCCACCTTCTTCTGCCTCCTAACTGTTGTGATTAAAAGCGTGGTCCAGCACTCTGTGCGTCTACATACATTTATATATAGGTATATAACTCACCTGTATATATAATTGATTATTTGGGAATTTCATACATGCATAGAGTGTTTTGGCCGTCTTTTCCCGTTTGAGACAGGCTCTTGTGTAGCCCAGATCGACCCTGAGCCTCCAAGCCTTCGGCTCCCACCTCCCAAATGCTGGGATCATGGGCCTGAGCCAACAAAAGAATAAAATGCATTAAAAGTATTAAAAAGCATGTATTATATAATATAATATAAATAACATGATATATTTATAACATGTAAAAAATGCAGTCTTCACAGATTGTTGCATGTTGGCGAAGACCAAGTGGCCTTTCTTTGTGTGTGTGTGTGTTGTTGTGCACATGTGTGTGGGGACATTCACATGTATGTGCAATATGCCTGTGAGAGCCAGGAGAGAAGCCAGGGTATCGCGCCTCAGGAGCCATCCACATTGATTTAGTCTGGATTCGACCGGGCGGGCTGACCAGCGAGCCCCAGGAGTCCACTGGTCTCTGCCTCCCCGGCGCCGGATTGCAGGTGTGCAGCCACACCTGGCTTCTCACTCAGGGTGAACTCGGGTAGCTCAGGTCCTCGCGCATGCTCCAGGTCCTCGCGCATGCTCTGGAAGCTCTTTGCCTGCTAGCCCTCTCCCCAGCCCCTGCGCCCCTTCCTCCTTTAAAATCTCAATTAATCAATCAGCCAGATGAGGTAGGACACGCCCATGATCCCAGCGCTCAGGGAGGCAGAGGCAGGTGGATCTCCATGCGTTCCAGGTCTATAAAATGTGTCAGGGATAGCCAAGGCTACACAGAGAAACTCTGTCTCAAAAAAATAAAAAATCAATCGATTACTTATTTTGAGACAATGTCTCACTGTGTATGGCTGGCTGGACTGAAATTTGCTGCTCAGATCAGGCTGGCTCACCGATGTTCACTCGCCTCTGCCTCCTGAGTGCTGAGATTAGAATCGTGTGCCACCTTGTCCAGCCTCCTGTTCTTGAGTCTGGTGCGCTTCTGTCCCTGGAGGTCAGAAAGGACCTTCAACCTCCATCCTCCTCCTGCATCACCACACGCAGTTTTTAAAGAGCTGGGGAGCAAAGCCAGGCTTCCTGGTGTAGTAGAGACTTCACTGAGGCCCGGGGCCCCTCTTGCCGGGGCTGGGTTTGGGGCCGAGCTCAGCACAGCTTTTGTTGTCAGGGAGAAGAGCCAGAGGTGAGGAGTACAATGGGAGTCACTGGGAAAGGTGGTGAGGAGAAAGTCAGGGGCAGGGCTTGGCCCGGGGTACCCCGCTGTCATCCCAGCGCATAGGGGGTGGAGGTGGGAGGATCAGGAGTTCAAGGGTATCCTTGGCTACAGACTGGGCTGTATGACACCCTCGCCTCAACACATCAGAAAAAATGTCTGGTGGTATAGCTCAGTCGGTGAAGCACTTGCCTACCACTTGCCTACAGGCTTCCATCCCCGGCTCTGCGTGGACCGAGTACGTGGCACGTGCCTATAATCCCAGCCCTTTAGAGGCTGAGGCAGGAGAATTTGACATTCGAGATCGTCCTCTGTTACACAAAAGTTCCAGGCCAGCTGGGGCTGCTGCAGAGACTGACCAAAAAACCAGGCGTCGGGCCCGAGAGACAGTTCATCGGCCAAGAAGGCTCGCTGCTTCTCCAGATGTCCAGAGTTTGGTTCCTGACAGTCACATTGAGCAGCTCCAGAGCATCTGAGGCTTGATTCTGGCCTCCTCCGGCACTTACACATACATGCAGGAATGTATGAATGCACACACACACACACACACAAAGAAATAAAACTAAAATCTTTAATAATAATAATAAAAACAACAACAACAGGGGCTGGAGAAGTGGCTCAGAGGTTAAGAGCACTGGCTGCTCTTCCAGAGGACCCGGGTTCAATTCCCAGCATCCACACAGCAGCTCACAACTGCCTGTAACTCCTGTTCTGGGGGATCCGACACCCTCACACGAACATACATGCAGTCAAACACCAATGTACATAAAATAAGAACAAGTAACGATAAACACAAAAACAGAGCCCCAACGGTGGAGAGGCTGCAGCAGGCCTTGCTCAGCTCCCAACCAGGCTGCGACAACAAACATGGTGTGACCGGCAGAGGCCAGGGTTGGGTCAGGAGCAGAGGCGGAGTGTTCTCATCCCACCTTGGCCTTCAACCTCCAAGAGTTTCACGTTTGCCAAGGCCTGCATCCAGCTGGCAGCCAGCCAGGGGCTCGTGGAGAACAGGAGGGCAGGAGAGGACAGTGTGGTGTCTTGGCCTCCCAAGGGCTTAGTGGGGTCCAGGTAAGCTCAGGCCGTGGCTGACGACTTCCTGGGTCTCCCAAGAGAGCCCCCTCTGTCCTGGTCCTGTCCTGGCTCTTGCATGTGTCGATGATGGTTTGCCATCGGCGCTTTGATGGGGGTTGGGGTCAGAGGGACTGATTTGCCAATGTCCTTGTTTGCTAATTCCCATGGTGTAACTACACCCACGGGGGTCAGGGACAAAGGCTGCCCCAGGGGAGGGCCAAGCATGTGAGAGGTGAGGGTGAAAGGGTGAGGTCGTGGGCAGTTGGGGGGAGGGGGCTTTGTTGTTCTGGTTCCCGGGTCTCTCTGTGACCTCAGACACATCATTTCACCCCCTAGCCAGCAGAAGACAGAGGACGCCTGCACACGGTGGGCCAGGAGGTGCAGCAGCATCCCAGGGCATGGGAGGATTTCTTTTACCTTTCGGCTCTTGGAGACAGGGTTTCTCTGTGTAGCCCTGGCTGTCATAGGACTCTCTTTGTTAATCAGGCTGGCCTGGAACTCACAAAGATCCACTTGCCTCTGCCTCCCGAGGGCTGGGATTAAAGGCCACCACCTCCACGGGCATGCAGTGCAGGGATTTCTGTTTTCTTTCTCCTGCCTTCCTTTCCTTCATTCTTCCTATGTTGCTTTAAAGATGTTTTTAGCTACATTTATTTACATATGTGTGTGTGTGCATCCTGTGAACATATATCATGGAAATGCACACCCCTGGAGATCAGAAGAGGGTTCCAGCTCTCTTGTGAGCTACCCACTATGTGCTGGAAAGCAAACCCCAGTCCTCCGAAAGGGTAGCGAGTGCCCTTTCCCACTGAGCAGCCTCCGCAGCCAGCCCCTTATTGTTTTGGGTTAGGCTGTCTCGTATCATCCAGTTGGCTCCAAACTTGCTATTTTGGCCAGTTGGTTGACCCTCAACTCCTGATGCCCCTGCCTCTACCTCTGTGATGCTGGGATTGGATTAAAGGTGTGTGCCGCCGTGCTGTCTGTGCCCGGGACCAAACACAAGGCCCCATGAGCACGCTAGGCAAACATTCAGTATTGAGTCAGTATATTCAAGCCCTTCGCTCTTTGTTAACTCCTGGGAACCAGTGCTGGATTAAAGAGTGGGCCCTGGGGGAGCTGACGGGCATGGAAACCCCGTGCCATCAGTAGAATGACAGCGACAGTGAGTAAGTACAAGGCCATGGTCACAGGGCCACACCAGTCATTCTGCCATCGCCCGGTCTCCAGTGAGGACAGACCTCATGCCTGGTACGAGACAGCCGAGGACCCCTGCCCTCCCGAAAACCTGCACTTATGGCTTCAGAGACAAACACTAGTCAGACAAACGGGGAACAGACTAAACAGGACTAACAACGGGGTGACAGTGACAGACAGAAAAAAAGTCAAAGGGCAGCGTGGGAAAGGGTGCTAGGAAGGCAGCCTGGAGCCTCGCAGACAAAGGCCACTGAGGCAGAGGCCTGAGTCAGTCAGGGGATGTGCCAGCGAGTCTCCGCTGAGGGAGTGGCAGATGCAAAGGCCTGAGGTACTTCTGGGAGTCTTGGGCTTGGAGAAGGTTATCTTTTGAGAGGTGGGGGGGGGGGGCGCAGATCACAGAGGGCCTGGTGACCCACCAAGAAGGCAGCCTGTCAGAAAAATGGGTCTCTAACCCCATGCTGCCGCTGCCGAGAATCAGCTCCTTACACATTCACCTTGGTTCCCTTCCTAGTGCTGTGATCAAGTATCTTATAGAAGGAAGGGTTGGTTTGGGCTCCCGGTTTCAGAGGGTTAAAAGTCCACCACTATCATCGCCAGGAATCGAGGCAGCAGGTGGGCAAGGAGGAAGATGCTCACACCTCTAACGAAAAGAAGAGCTTGCACACTGGGTGCAGCAGGAGGCTTCTGAGACCCCAAGGGCTGTGACCAGGGACGCACTTCCTCCAGCAAGGCTATGCCTTCTAATCCTTCCCAGTGTCATCAACGGAGGACCAAGTATTCAAATGCCTGGCCTGTGGGAGGCACCTCATTTACACCTCAACAGCACTGTTTCAGAATTAGAAGGTTTTGTGTGACCAGGGTGGTATTTATTAGCTCTGCTACCTGGGGGACAGAGGCTGGTGGATCTGAGTTCAAAGCCAGCCTGATATACAGAGGGAGTTCCAGGCTGCACGGTGTAGCCTGAAAAGAAAAAAAGGAAGGAAGGAAGGAAGGAAGGAAGGAAGGAAGGAAGGAAGGAAGGAAGGAAGGAAAAGAAAAGGATTCGTGCAGAGACTGGCCATCAAGGGGCAGGTGGGTTAAGGCCAGAGAAGGTTAATCCAGAGACGACATGGTTTAGAGTGGCAAAGCAGCGTCGCGGAGCGTGGAAGAGAGCGAGCAAGAGCACCCCCTGGAGTCCATGCTGAAGGGGGACGCGGCGGCTTGGGGCCAGAAGGGATGATTCTGAGAACGCGGTGGCTGGGCTGGGTGGGCGGAGAGCTGGCTGCCTGACAGAGGAGATCTCTGGTTCCAGCACTGCATAGACAGGGCAGGGGGAGGCCGGAGGGTCACTATTTTAAGGTCACTGATTTCAAGAACAGCCTGAGCACATGAGATACCTGAAAGGGGAGGACTTGGGTTTGGTTCCCAGCACCCACATCGGCTCACAACCTATAACCGGGGTTCTAGGGGAGCCAGTGTCCTCTTCTGGCCTTCTCCAAACACACATGCACACACTGTGCACACACACACATCTAAAGATTAATAAAACCTCAAATAAAAAGCTGACTGGAAGCTCATTTGCCTGCCTGTCAGGCTAAGTGCAGATTAATTCCATGGCTACCCTCCCCCCAGCCTCAGGGATGTGGGACCAGTCTGAGGTAACATGACCCAGTGTCTTACCCTAGAGGACACAGGCAGTAGGTGCCAGGGCTGGGGTGGCGGATGAGGTCGGGACTGGACACTAACCCCTAGGAGATGCTGCCCCCTAGTGTTGAGTCGGAAACTGTCAGTCATTGAGTAGTTTTAGACAAATCATTCTACCTTTCTTGCCCCCCCCCCCCACCGCCCCAGTTCATCTGTAGCCCTATGCTGTCGGATGCCAATCATGGTCAGACTGTCTGATCCACCAGCTGCCCAAGTAATGATGTGGAAACTTTTTATTAATATGAAAGTCTGGCCCCGGGTGTGGTGGCGCACCCCTGTAATCCCAGCCCTTGGGAGGCAGAGGCAGGTGTATCTCTGTAAGTTTGAGGCCAGCCTGGTTTACAGAGTGAGTCTAGGACAGCCAAGGCTACACAGAGAAATCCTGTCTTGAAAAGAAAGAAAGAAAAGAAAAAGAAAGTTTGGCAACTAGCATGTCTAACTTAAATTAACCTGTTTATACTAACCTACCTTCTGCACATGTCTCATTACCTCTCCTCAACACCTGCATTACTTTCTTCCTCTGCATCTGGCTGGCCAGACTTGCTGCCCCCCCCCACACACACACCCACTGTAGGGTTCCTGCATCTATTTTTGGTATTTTCTCCTCCCTCTGCTCCTTCCTCCTTTTACCCCTTTTTGTTTTCATATCTCATGTGCTCACTACCTAATCTTCCCCTTATGGTTCCCTTTCTAGTTTCATGACCTATGTTCCCCTACGAAAATACATACGCATACATTTTAAACTCTGGGTCCCATGAATGAGGGAAAACACCGCTGTGTTTGTCTTTCCGAACCTGGCTTGTTTTTTCTTAATGCAATAACTTCCACCCATTTTCATGCAAATGTCATGACTTCACTCTTCTGCATAAAATTCCACTGTGCGCACGTAACGCGCTTTTCTTTATCAGTCATCTGTTGATGGACACCTGGGATGGCTCAGCTCTCCGGTTGACGTAGATGGCTCGGCAGTGGGGTGTGCAGGTGTCTCTGTGGAGTGCTGAGTTGGAGTCCTGCGTGTGGCCAGGGGCTGGCACACCTGGACCATACGGTAGTTCTATTTTCGATGTTTGAAGAATTTTTTTTTTTTGAGACAGGCTTTCTCTGTGTGGCCCTTGGCTGTCCCAGAACTCACTCTGTAGACCAGGCTGACCTCAAACGCACAGAGATCTGCCTACCTCCTCCGGGATTAAAGGAGTGTGCCACCATACCCTGATGGTTTGAGGAAAGTCTGTCCTGACCTGCTGAGCAATCTTGCCATCTTCCCCTCCTCAACACTTTTTTTTTTTTTATTCTGGAGGAGATGGGGCCAGACAGAGGTGCCTGTTTCATCCCAGAGTCTCTCCAACTCTCTTCCTCTTTCCTTTCTCTGCCTTCATTTATTTCACTGGCTCTCTTACCCACTGGCGGTGTGATCCAGAGACGATAAGGGAACCTCTGTGAAAAGATGTCCTCCTCTGGAAAACCGAGGCCTTAGCTCATCACAGATGAAACAGGCCAGATAAAACATGAAGTGCATCCTGGATTAAAGGTGTGTGCCTTTAATCCCAGCACTCGGGGCAGAGGCAGGGGCTTCTCTGTGGGATCAGCCTGACCTACACAGCCAGTTCCAGCCAGGGCTGCAGGACTTTATAGTGAGACCCTGACTCAACACACACACACACGCACACACGCTCACACGGTGGCTCCACTCAAGCTTACTGCTTTGACCTGGTCCCACTGGCTTCGGCAAATGCCCTGAGTATCTTTCTGTTTCCTCCGCAGCCATGAAGCCCAGTGCACACTGCCCCCCAGTGGAAGCACCCCAAGTTCTCTTGCCTCCCCCATCCCAGACTAAGCAAATAAAAAAGCCTTGCTAGTGAACATGGGCACTGTTTAATTTCAAAGTGAGTTGGTGTCTGTTTTTCACCTCCCCCCTTCCAAAGCTTCCTAGGTGACTAACTCATAGCTCAGGAAGAGTCACTAGGGTGCCGACAGTCTTGGTCACTGGGGTGTCTCACAGGGCCTCATGTATCCCAGGCTAGACTGTAACTCACTATGCAGCCAAGGGCAACCTTGAACTTTTGGTCCTCCTTCTTATACCTGCCCCATTGCTGAGAGCACAGGCGAGCTTCACCATTCCCAATTTATGTTCTCTGAGGGCTGAACCCAGGGCTCCGTATGGGCTAGACGGGCACTCTACCCTTTACCCTACCACACTGCTCACACTTCCCGGCTTTAGCGATGAAGATGTCATGGCCCAGGACCCCAGCCAGCCGGGATGCTTGGCTGTGACTTCCTGAAGGAAAAGACCTGTGCCTGCTGGCTGCAGAGTGAGGACAAACCGTCCGGACACAGACGACAGGTGGCCCTGGGTGGCCCAGCTTGGGGCGAGGTAACAGAGCAGCAGGGTCAGCCTGGGGAGGCTGTCATGAGCAAGGTGCTTGAAGAGCGGCCAGCTGTCAGTCAGACACGCCCTCCTCATCAAGTCCCTCGGGGGTCCAGCCACTGGCTGCACGCTTGAGAGCCCTTACCCAGCGGGCCTGCAGCTCCTCGGACTCGGCTTTGAAGGTGTACTGTTGGCCAGACTGCTGCAGCTGGAAAGCCCGAGGGTCCCCCTGGGGGCCCGGAGTCACCTGATAGCCCAGCAGGGGAATGGAGGTGTGAGCCTTCGTGTCCTGGTAGAGGAGAAGGCCATCATTGGCTACTGTCCCCCACTTCATCCACACATCCCCACTCACACCAGAAGCATGCCCTCATCCCGCCCAGAAGAGGAGGAAAGAGTGGGCCTTCCTGGAAGGCAAAGTCGCTGAGAACTGCGGCCAGAGCCCAGCTCTGAAACTTGCTAACCTATGACTTGAGAAAGCCATGTCCCCAGAGGGCCTCAGTTTCCCCCTTTGGGGCAGATAGTACTCCAAGCCCCATTTTCCCCCAACCTTTGAGAATGGGGAGGCCTAGCTGGGGAGGCTTGGCGTACCTGGGGGGCTGCGTAGACATACAGTACCAGGGGCTCATCCCGGAGGATCACACACCAGCCCCGGGGGCCGCTCCTACCCCACTTGTCCCCCGTGAGCTGCAGGAAGCTGCACATCAGGCTCTGATCAGGCGTCGCCGAGGCCTCTTTCTAGAAGCAGAAGGGACAGTTGGGTGACAGGGTGCCAGACATCAGCCAGGGGACCTCACCATCACTACCCCTCTTCCTTTCTGAGACAGAGGCTCACAGAGCCTAGGCTGACCTAGAACACGGCATGTAGCAGGGGTGGCCTTGAACTCCTGAATATTTTCCTTTCACCCTCAGATTCTGGGTTTACAGTCATATGTCACTATCCTTAGTCCTTGCATGGAACCAACAGGTCGGTTGTCTGTGCAGGTCTGAGGTACCCCACTGTGTGGTCCTGGTTCATGATGCCCAGTTGGCAGGCAGAGCTGCAGGGGCGATGAGGTGTGTGCACTCACAGGGGCAGGAGCCAGAGCCAGGCCCGGCATCCTGAGCCACTCAAGGGAACAGAGTTGGGGCCTGGCAGGCATGAGGCTCAGTGTGTGTTGGGGAGGGGTGGTCAGAGGAGACACAGGGGGTAGAAAGAAAGCTGAAGTATATGAGGAGGAGGAGCCAACCTGCTCATGGGAGTGAACTGAGCCTCAGCAGAAGCAGGCCAGCTTTTCTCTCTCCCTCTCTTTTTTTCCCAAAGGACTATGGGATGTCAGCCTTCGTGGGGGAGACAGTGTAGCTAGTGTCCGGTCTGGGTTTTGATATAACCTTTGAGATTCAAGAGATGAACACAGCTGATACTCATGGGATGGTAAAGTGGTCCTGGGAGGCCTCAAAGGTGGTCCGCAGATGGCAGAGGAGACCAGGGAGAGCTGTGTGATGCTGATACCAGGGAGAGCTGTGTGATGCTGAGCAGGTCACCTCTCTGGACTGGTCCTCCGAGGCCCCTTGTGGTGAGAACACGGCCTGCAGTCTGCCTGACCGGAGGAAGCCTGTGTACCCCACCTATCACACACCATCAGAGGCACAGTCCTCTCTTCACTTTGCAGAACTGTGGGGTGGGCCCTAGGAACCTGAACTGGACCAGAGTGGGAGAGACTGGAGGCTAGCCTACAGTCCATAGCTACTTCTGGCTCTGGGTATTGTTGGACTGTCTGTGGGCAGCAAGATGAGGGGAGAGATATGGTGGCCTGTTTCTCAGAACCCAGCACGGAGTCTTCCGGGAAGGAAAGAGTGAGCTGCTGCCAGCCCTCACCTCCAAGATGCCCCGCCTCTTGTCCTCCTTGCCCTCGGGGAGCATACTTCCGGTAAGGAATGTGTAGCAGGCCAGGCAGACTCGGTTGGGCCTGTTGCCGTCGTATTTCAGCTCTGCGCGGTAGTCGGAGCACTTGGCACATACCACCTGGGAACAGGGGGGCAGCAGGGGATCAGAAAGTCTGGTTGGCTTCGAGCTCAGGCAGAAAGCCAGGCTCTCAGGGCCCAGCCCTACCGCACAGTCCTGCCCGCCTTCCCTCCGTGAGCCCCTGTCACTATGGGGCTGGGTCCTGGAGAGCTAGGCAGGGCGAGGCGGAGCTGCCAGAACCTCGCTGGCCCCAGCGAGGGCAGGGTGACTCAGAGGAGGAGAAAGTGGCTCGGTGAGGCCACACAGCTAGCCGGCAGCCCGGGTACTCCCAAGCGGTGCCTTTAAGGCCCCACGGTTGCACGCAGAGGCTGCAGCTCAGTTGGGGGAGCGCTGCCCTAGGGCGCCCTATCCCCGGTAAAGCAGGCGCTGTGGCGCTCGATCCCAGCATTCGCGTGTGGGAGGCTGGAGGGAAAGAAGTCCAAGGCCATGTTGCAGATATGAGAAGAATAAAGTTACCTTGCGCTTTCTGTCCGTTTTATGGTGGCAGCCACGATTGAGGTAGAGGAATACAGAGTGGGGAAATGTTTAAGGCTAGCCTGGACTGCCTGAGACCCTGTCTCAACATCATCATCATCATCATAAATAGAACAGCAAGTCTGTCACCTGCTAGAATGGAGGGGCAGGAACTCTGGGAGACCAGCCACCCTGTTCCCCCGCCCCCTCTGCAGAGGTGCGTAAGGATGCTGGGTGATACTCGGTAAAGATGTGGAGGGAGGTGTGAAAGAGAAACTCCGGGTGCCGTGAGTATGACTCTGAGGAAGACTGGGGTGCTGGGTGTGGCCACTCTCGGGGAGTCGCTGTGTACCCCGCCTTCACAGGGTGCCCGAGGCAGAAGCTGGAGACAGAAACTGGCAGCTGAACACGAAACGAAACAGTGAGTCACTGACTCCCAAAAGAGGGCACACGCGGGCCCAGACATCCTGGAGTCAGGGCGAGGACACCCAGGGCCTGGCACATTGCGCTTTCACTGAGAAACGTAAACATCTCCTTTGCTTTCCCATATAGGTTCCTGTGTGAGTACGTGCCATGTGCGTGGGGGGGGGCTATGGGGGCCAGAAGAGGGCGTTGGATCCCCTGGAGCTGAAATCCTCTGCCTTGCAAGTGCTCTGAGGTACTGAACCATCCCTCTGTCCTTGCAGAGAGATCTGCTTCATGTAATTATTAAACACTTATTTTCTCTTCATCAACTTTATTTGCTTTCTTGAGGCAAGGTGTCATGCAGCCATGCTGACCTGGAGCTTACTATGTAGCCCAGGCTGACCTCCTCCTTCCTCCTTCCATGTGCTGAGATTACACACATGCACCCATACATTTGGTTTTGTGGTTGTTTTGTTTTTTACATTTAATGTTTGACAGCACACATGAGCATCTGTGTGCATGTGTTCAGGTGCACACACATGCATGTATCATGCCGTAGGTGTGGAAGTTGGGATAGCTTTGCAGGAGTTGGTCTCCTCTTTCTGCTGTATGGGCTCCAGGAGCTGAACTCAGGCTACCAAGCTTGGTGGCAAATGCCATCACTCTGAGCTGTCTAGCTGGCACACAGTTGTTTTAGGAAGACTTTTAAGACAGGGTCTTAGACAGGTGTGGTGCACGCCTGTAATCCTAACACTCAGGGAGGCAGAGGCAGGCGGATCTCTGTGAGTTTGAGGCCAGCCTGGTCTACAAGTGAGTCCAGGACAGTCAAGGCTACACAGAGAAACCCTGTTTCTGAGGGGGGGGAAAAAGAGAAAGAGAGAGACTGGGTCTTGCTATGTAGCTCAGGCTGGCAATGAATTTATGACCCTCCTGCTCTACCTCTCAAGGGCCCAAGTGCTAATATCATACACTAGGACTCAGGAGGGGAAACTGAGGCCTGCCCAAGAAGGTGGACTTTGCAACACATAAGAGGAGAGGAAAGAAAGAATGGGATTGGGTACATATCAGGTAGCAAGATTACCAAGGTGGAAGGTGGTGGGTGGGTGCCCACCTAGAAATAGAGACCCTCTCAGCTCTGGGCTCTTCACGGTCCAGCTCGCCTCCCGTCCCTGAAGCAGGGAAGCCGCACACCGCATCATAGGTGGGCACTGACCGAAAGGCAGTGGACACACCTAGTGTGTCAACCAAGGCCAGAGACTTGGCCAGGACTGGGATCCAGCATGAGCCTGACCCTGGAGGCAGGAACGTGGGTCCTGGGTCCTGTCCCCAGTCCCTGCAGCGGTACTCACATAGCCACAAGCCCGGCAGTGGTGGCGCCGACGTGTCAGGGCATTGAAGGGCTCCTGGCAGCGCATACACATGGTCACCATCTTGTCACGGACCCACTGAGGTGCTCGGAGACCAAGCTCCTCTGCCGGTGGCTGAGGGAGGAGAGCAGCTGGCTGGGTGGGCGCTTCAAGGCACCCTGCGGCCCCTGGAGGTCCTGCTGCCTCTGTACGAGGAAGCTTACTGACTAATGTTTGTGCTGTATAGGTGAGGAAACAGGTCCGGAGACACCAGCTCGGAAGCGTCAGCCAGGGAGCCAGCATTCAGAGCTGAGATCTGAAAGCCTCACCCACCTTGCACTCTCCCTGCTTCTCTGATACATTCAGATCCTGTTGGTAGGCCTCGAGCTGCGCAGGGCTCAACCCTGGCCTTGCACAGCTCCACTCAAGGCTCCAGCAGCAGAAATCTGTGCTGTGTTTCTTTGCTTTTGAAACAGTCTCACTGTGTAGCTGAGGCTGGCCCTGGAACTCACTGTGTAGATGAGGCTGGCTTCGGAATCACAGAGCTGGGATTAAAGGCCTGGTGCCATGTCTAGCTAAAGGCAGACATTTTAATCTTTATTTCTCAAAGGTTCTTTTTGAGTTAGGGTCTCATGTGGCTCCGGTTGGCCTAGAACTCACTATGTGTCAGAGGGCAGCCTTTCCTCCACCTCCTGACTGCTGGATCATAATATGTCTGGCTCCCAGATGGATATTGCTAACCAGCAAACCCTGGCCCTGTGTCACACAGGGGACTCTCTGTTCCTGAAGCCTGGCCTTGGGGTGTTACCTTGGGCTCCTGCGTGTCCCCCTGAGGTCCCTGGACAGCAGCCTTGAAGGTTTCACTCCGCTTCTCCACTTGGTCAATAGCTGCCTGGCAGGCCTGAGTGGAGGTGTGGTGTGGCAGGTGAGGGGGGTTCAAGGCACCTTGCCCATATCCAACACATTTTCCTAAGCCTGGCCGGGAGTGGGCCCCAGACTACCCAAAGAAGAAGCTGTCAGCTCCAGGTTAGACACGTCCAAACCGAGTCTCAAAGAGGGAATAGGTTTGTTCTGGATATCCCCTGCGAAGCAGTGAGGCACAGCAGGATTTGAACTCGGGGCGACTTCAGACTCCATGGGAAGAGGGGGCAGCTGGGCACACCCAAATATCGGAGCACAAAATCCCCCTCCTTCTCTCCCCTTCCTCCCAAGCAGGCTAGGCTCCTATTCCCCTGGAGGCCTGGAGCGGCCATACCTCTATCCAGGAAACCATTTCCTCTCTGGACCTGTGGGAAGGAAAGAGAAGATGGTGGGATGCTGAAGGCACTATCGTCCACCCGCCTGCCGGTCCCCTGCAGCCCCAGCCTGTCAGCCGGCGCCTACCGGGCCTGCAGCTCCAGCGTGCGCTGCTTCCCGGACACCAGGAAGGAGTGTGGGAACTCGGCGTCAGTCAACTCCCGAACCTGCCAGCGAAGAGAGGAGCCATCAGACTCACACCCCAGCCCTGCAGGCGGGAACGGTCCTACCCCCCCCCCCAGTCCCACCAGGCATGTGCACAAATGGGACTGGAGGCTTCGGAATTATGTCAGCAGCGCCGAAATGGAGGGGCAGTTCCAAAGGGTCACCAGAGCTAGAAACTGGACCTCAGAATATGATGAGTCTGTGAAAGCTTGCTGGGTTCTTTCCGTGGCTTAAATATTCCATAATAAGAAGCACCGTCATTCTCACAGGAATCCTGGCAAGCAGATCTCATCTTTATTTACACAGTGCTGGACCTGAGAGCTCAGAACAGGCCTGACACCTGCCTGAGGTCACACAGAACTCGAGCAGCAAAACGACACCCCTAACTTTGGGTTTCTGCCATCGAGAGTGATGGTGGATGAATACAGGGCTAGGTCAGCTCCGTAACCTCGGTGAGCCCTCCTCCTTTTCAGGCTGCCAAACACAAGGACCCGCTGAGGGTACAGACACATCGCCCTGTGAGGATTTGTACACAGTCACGGTGCAGGAGGGATGAGAGGGAGAGCCTGGGTGAGACGGGGCAGACCCTCCGCTCTGCAGCTCAGGCCTGTGGGGTGAGGCCTGATGCAAAGGACAGATGCCCTGGAGAGAGGGGAGGGCACTCAGGGGGCAGCGTGGGAAGCCTGAACAGACCCTGTTACCTCCCCTGTCAGAGGAGGGGTCAGGTGAAGAAGATGTGGGTCCAAAGCTTGAAGTCCAGGGCAGGGAGGAAGGGGGGACCCCAGGGAGCTCCCAGGCCGGACTCCAAGAAGCCCAGGGGCCCTCAGGTTTTGGAGCCCCACTGGGCCATCTAGACCATCCTCTCTACGTCTGGCTCAATTCAGGCCCCTCCTATACCACACAGTTCTTTGTGCTCATCACCGAAGCACTCCCCCGCCTCACAAGGCTTTCCCGACATCTGTTGGCCAACTGGCACACCTCCAGATCCTGTTAGAACAAGACAGTTGACTGCCACCTGCCGGCCAGCCCTCACTATAAATACGCAATCTATGATCCATCACGGTTGGCTGCAGATGGCTCCTCTGCCTCGAACCTCCTTGTGCAACCTGTTCGGGTGTAGGTGAGGTTCCTGAATGGCAGGCCTCCGTAACCTTGGTAACCCCTCCTCTTTTGCAGGCTGCCAAACATAAGGAGCAGCTGAGAGCACAGACAAAATCACCTTGTGAGGATTACGTGGTCCTGGCACCAGGTCATAGGCTGGGAGAACCACCAAGGCGGTTTAAGCCTGTCTGTCCTTCAAACCTGACTGTTTACCCGCCATGCCCAGCAATGTCCAGCAGAGGGCGCCATGAGGCTACTAGCGAGTGTAGACGGGTCTGCCAGATGGTGGCAGCAAGGAGCAGGCACAGGAGAAATAGAGGGCCTTCTAAATCTCCTTTCTTTTCTGAGGCAGGGTCTCACGTGACGCTAACCTCGTTACAGCCTGGAACGCCCGACCCTCCTGCCACCACCTGCTAAGTGCTAGGATTACAGGCGTGTGCCACCACATCCGGGCTATTGGGTGCTGCGGGATCTAATCCAGGGCTCTGTGAATGTTAGGTAAACCCCTACTGAATGAGCTACACCCACAGCCCTTAGAAAAGAGACTCTTAATCCAGGGATGGTTAATACCCTACATCAGAGGGCTGTGGAGGGGTCTGAAGGGAGGCTTCAAGGGCTGGCCCCACTCATCTGAGCAGGGGCCGGGGGCAGGGGCGGGGCCAGCCTTACTGACCGGTCCTGTTCGGACAGATGCATATGGGCAGGAGTATCAGGGTCCCTTGGGGTTGCCTAGCAATGCAGGACCCCAGGCACGGGGAAGTGCTTGCCAAACATCTCAGGCAGCGGATCCATCCCCAGCAAGACACAGTAGAGGGACCCTTCTCAGAAGAGCACCCACCCTCTGCCCCGAGGCCGCTAGGCACACCTGGACCTGAGGGCTTAGGCTATGGGCCACACATTACCGTCCCGACAACAGTGGTGCCGACAGCAAGCACTACGGAGGTTGCCCGGGCTGTGCCCTGCCCCCAGAGCAAGCCGGGGGGCCTGCTCGGGCTCCTGCTGTCACCCACCCTGGGCCCCCTTTAGAGGGCGTCTCACCTTCATGCCGGCTACATCGATGCGGGTCCGCACCTGGAACTGGGCACCCACTTGGAGGACTCGGGGCACACAATACAGCAGCATGTTGTTGAACTGGGAGGAAATGGGCAGCAGCTCAGGGACCCCCGTGTGACTGGCCTTGACCCCTCCCCTCCACTGTGGCCACCTTCTAGGCTGGCTCACATGCAGGTCCTCACAGGTGACCTGGGAAGGGGCGGGAACGTGGCTGTCTAGCCTCCAACCGCACTGAAGGACCCTGAAGGCTCCCTCTGCCGGGAGCGCTTAGGGGGCCAAAGCATCCCGAGGCGCCTGCGAGTCGACAGGAGGCACAGACCTCCAGTCAGCCAGGCAGATCTTCCCGGCAGCTAACTTAGCTTCCACCTGTTGGGCTGCCTTTGGAATACACCGGAGCTCCTCCAACTCTTGATTTCTGCTTCTCAGGGCACACCTGGCTGTGAAGCCAGCCGCCCAGCCGCCCAGCTGCCCAGCCGCCCAGCCGCCCAGCTGCCCCTACCAAAAACAGGTAGCGCTCCATCGGGTCACTGCGGCGGAAAGAGATCTTGAGGACAGGGCCCTCTCGGAGCAGGGTGTTGGAGGGGTCCACAATGTCATCCTCCAGGCCCAGGCGCTGGTAAACCTCCCACAGGCCCTGCAGCCGCTCCTGGAGATGGGGTATACCTTCAGCCCAGGCTGGGCATAGCCCGGCAGGGGATGCGATGAGGGAGCCGAAGGCGAGGGGGCAACGAGGGACGGGTACCCTGGGCAGGATGGGTGGATACAAGGACCAAGAGACAGGGTGTGCCCCGGGATGCCGCGCCCCCCCCCGCCCCCGCGCTCAGGACGGGCTGCTCACCATCTCTGCTATGGCCGCGTTGGAGTGCTGTGCCGCTGAGAAGATGGTGTCCAGCGCTTCTGGCAAGGGTGCAGGGGCCCCCAGTCAGTCCCGGAGAGCTGCAGCTGGGGCTGGAGCTCCGAAATACGGCCTGGAGGAACCTGCCTCACACCACTGCCGGGCACAGCCCCGCCCACGCAGCCGAGCATAGCCGGTGTCCAGAAGTGGGAGCCGCTCAGGATGGGGCCGCTGAGGCCACTGGGAAGCCATGTGGTTAGGTGCACGACTTGGGCGGTTTTCTCTACTCCTAGACCTAGAGGGTACCCCTACAGGGGTAGGCTCAAATCCCAGCTCCTCTCCCTTCCTTTCTGGACCACGAGCCGATCACCTAACCTCCCTGGGCCTCGCTATCTTGTCTGTCTGCCTGCCTGCCTGCCTTACTATAACTGTGGCTGTGGTTTTGAAGTGCCAACGATTGATGCAGTGTTAGAAGGTCACCGGAACCATTTTAGTGGGTCCTCAGTACACACAGGGCAAGCAGCCGGCCCTCCCCGGCTCCCTGGGCCCCGGGGGTCCTCACTCTGGGCATCCTGGAGGTCCGGGGCCTGGGCCGGCAGCTTCTGCACATACTCCTTGAGCAGCAGCTCGTACCTCGGGATTCTCTGCACAGGCTCCAGCATGTGGTGCTGCAGGGTCAGACTGCCCGAGGCCTCGCTGCGCTTGGGGAGCAGGGAGCAGAGGCAGAAGGGTGAGGGCGGGGGGGGGGGGGCCTGAGGGGTGGGGAGGGGATGGGGCAGGCTCACCGGGCAGCCGTGTGGGCTCCTCCTCCGCGTCCCCTCACCTGGATGCGGGTGACCACCTCCTGGAAGGGCTGAGACTTGTCCATCCAGGTGGCCAGGAGCTCCGCTGCCCGCTCGAAGTTCTTCACGTACTCGCCGTACATCTTCAGAAACGGGGCCAGTTTCTGGATCACGTCCCCAATGCGGGGTGTGGCTGTCCTGGGTTGGGGAAGGGAGGTTCTCAGCCTGTCTCGGCTCCAGCCCCCTCCAGCCTTTCTGGTACCCTTTGGGCAGATGAGAAGAGCCTGGCACCCCAAGGGTCTGCCTCCTCCTCAGACTCTGAGCCCCTGGTCCTTGGCCAGCTTCCCTGTGAGGCCCACCGAGGCCTGGCTGTCGAGGCCGCTAAGGCACTGTGCAGCTACAGTGCAGGCTGCCTGAGGGTGCTGTCTGTCTCAGCCCCAGGCATTCTGGCTGTGTGTCAGAGCTTCTCTGAACCCTGAAAAAGATGCTGGGTGATCTTACAGGCTGGCATCTCCCCAGCACACACACACACACCTTTTGTTTGAGACAATGTAGCCCCGGCAGACCAGGAATGGCTATGTAGACCAGACTGGCTTCCTCCCGACTCTCTCGCTCTCTTTTTAAAGTTTCTTTTATTTATTGTCATTGTGTGGCCAGCAGGGCGGTGGGGCAGGATGCTTGTGGCATAGCCCACTTGTGGACGTCAGAGGACAGTTTAGGGAATCAGTTCTCTTCTTTGACCGTGGGTCCCCAGCAATTAAATTTAGGTCTGTGGGCTGTTTCAACAGCACCTCACTCTCTGAGCCATCTCGACAGTAAGTCTCTCTCAAGATTTACTTATTTTGTGCACATCAGTGTTTTGCCTGCCTGTATGTATGTATGTATGTATGTATGTATGTATGTATGCTTGTTTGTGTGCCTGGAGCCCTTCTAACTGGAGTTACACATGGTTGTAAGCCAACATGTGGGTGCTGTGTACATAATGGCACAGCTAGCCAGGAAAACCAGCCTGGTAAAACCAGGAGCAAGGCCAGAGACCCAGTCAGTACAATGACGTCCATGGCCTCATAAGTCCCGGGGGGCCTAGGACTGCCCCTTCTTCCTCAGTTGTGCAAGGGGGCAGAGGCTGGAAGGAGACGGCTGTGACCAGAGTTTAAAAACGCAGGCACACGGGCTTCACAGGCCCCTGGTCCCGGCTCCGTGACCCCACAGCAAGCCGGCCCGTGACCTCACCAGTCATCCACGCGCCGCTGCAGCTCTGGAAGGAAGAACTGCGCGTGGAAGCGATAGATGGAAGAGATGTTGGAGAAGATGAGCCTGACCACGTCCTCGGGGAAGGCCTTGCTGCGGCCCGCCTCCCTCAGCAACTCCTGGAAGAACACCTGTGAGGGAACCGGCACCAGGTCACACCCTGTCCTCGAGGAAGCTGCTCCCCACCAGCCCTGCAGGCCCAGGGGGACAGCACAGTTCCAGCAGAGTCAGGCCACACCTATGGGCGAGATGGCCAGGAGGACGCTTTACAGATGGGCGGACAAACCAGGAGTCCCCAGGACTTGGCCAAGGGGACAAGGGAAAGGGCCTCATGTGTATCTCTCCAGGCCTTAGGCCATCCCTTGGCTGAAGTACCATAAGAAAGTAGAGGCTTGTGAGGGCAACCAAAGGAGAAACCATATTTGAGGCGACCATGCTAAGGGGCTCACCCAACTCCACCCAATCGGGTCAGGGGGTTGAGTTAAATACAGCCACGTCCTGGGGTGGTGTCCCACTCCTGAGATGGGGGAGGGGAGGCTGGGCAGCCCCCACTGGCCTGGTCAAGCAGGTGCAGACGAGCCACGTAGGCCTGCTCCGTCTCCAGAAGCTCCCGCACGACCCTCTTCTCCTCAGGTTCCTACAGGGGTTGAGGAGAAGGGCAGACATCTTGGCTCACCACTCCTCAGAAGACAGCTCGGCCCGTGAGCACACTGTCTGGTATTCCCGCCCTCTCATGGCATGCCAGGTCTGGCGCTGGACCCCGCTTTTACAGAATACAGCCTAGAGAAGTGGCCAGTTCTAGGGCTGAGCCTTAAGGTTTGGCAGTCTCTGTCTGGGCTGTCATGGGAGCCAGGAGCCAAGAGGTCGCCATGGGAGAGACCTGGTTGCCTGCTGGGGAGCCCTCTAGGAGGCCACACCCAGAGAGAGAAAGGCCCATGGAAGAGAAGGAGCCTAGCATCCCAGCTGAGCCATCCTCTGGCCCTTCGAGGCTAGAGGAGCATCGAGGTTACCTGAGGCCATAAGGGCAGGGCCACAAACAGCGGTGGACAGTATAAGGAGAGGGAGAGTTAGGCCTGTGGGAGTGCCCCGTAGTCCCAACACCAGGCCAGCCTGGACCACATTGTAAGAGCCTGGTTGAAGAGGAGGGGGCAGTGGGAGAGGAGAGAGAAAGGGAAAGAGAGATGGAAGGCTGAAGGGTCCTTTCACCCGTCCCCTTGTCAGAGCCAGCCGTCCTGAGATTGACTCCTCACCTGAGTCTCTGGCCCTGGGCTGTCCCCAGGCTGGCAAGATTTCCTCCAAGCCCCACTTGGTAGCTTATTCTTGAGTGACTTCAGGTATGTCCTGCTGACTGGCCGAAGCCCAGACTTCAAGGGCTCGCCGACAGGAGATCCCTCCCAAGGCTCCAGGGACAGGGGCGGCTGGCATTCAGGGATGTGGGGTCCAGGCGCTGCTCCCGGGGTCCTGCTGAGAGCAGACGACCCTTGAGGGTTTCCTCGGGGTAACTGGCATGAGCCACTGGTGCTCTGGGCTCTCGAGTGGCCGGCGCGGTAGAGGAATTGATAGGACTAGACCTCTACATCTCAGCCCTCTTCCTCCCTCTTTTTTCAAGCCAGGGTCTCATGTGTCACAGGCCTTGGCCTTGACCCTCTTTAGATAAGACTTCTGGCCCTCCTCCCTGTACCTCCCCAGGGCTAGGATTATAGGCATAAACCACGGGGCCTGGTTTCCGAGGTGTGGGGGACGGAAGCAGGGTTTTGTGTATGCTAAGCAAATGCCCTACCAACTGAGGCACACTCCTGCCACCGCCGATACCCCCCGGGACCCTTCTGGGAGGAAACTCAATCTGTCCTCTGAATGAGTCATTGTGGACTGTTTTATTCTCTGGGGAACTATATACTTCCTTGTTTCAAGTGCAGCCGAATCTAGAGAAAGCCTCCTTTGACACAGAAGTTTTTCAGGTGCTCCTTCAGGGTCACCTCCCTGCCTCGGCTTCAGCCGTGTCTGAATTTCTGTACCCCTCCTGATATGCATCAAGGGAAGGTAGGATCCATAGAGCAGTGCCAGAGCAAGGACATGGGCTTTCCATGGGGACAGACCTAGGCCCTTCACACCGTTTCCAGGGGACAAAGTCAGCCTGGGGAGCAGGGCCCCTGTGCCCCAGGTTTGGCCCTCACAGGGCAATTTTGCCATGCTGCAGGCCCGAGAAACCTGCACTGGTGGAGATATCCTGGCTAGGCATGCGCAGGGAAATAGACCAGGGTGACAACACTGGGTACGTACAAAGACAAATCGGGTGCAGACAGGAGCCAAGCCTCCAAAACCCAGAGAGGAAGAACACCCCTGCATCCATGCTGCAGCCGTGGAAACTGAGGCACAGATGGGGAAGACTGGGGTCCAAACCTCCCCACTAAGCTGTCTTTTCTTTCTATGACAAGGAAAACCAGGACCCAGACAGCTGAGGTGATTGCCCAGGTCATGGGGGCCTGACGGAGGGAGGAGGAATATTGGGACCCATTCTAGGGGCAGAAAACTGAGTTCCTTGGCCTCAGGGCCTGCAGCCAGGTTGGGGTAGGGTGAAGCGGTGGGAGGGATGGTGGGTGGAATGTGCTGAGTCTCACATTTTCTCTTCTACATTCGGTTCCAGCTTCTGCATTTCTAAGTGTTCAGAAATGTGGCCATTTCTTCCCCAGCGCTCAGTTTCAGATCAGCTAGGTGCCCAGGCCCCCACAGAGAAGCCTGCATGGTACCCCTTGCTCTGTAGGCTGGCTCTTATGACCTCCTCCTGTCTGGGGTTACCCCACCTTCAAGGTGTGGGCTGACACAGCTCAGTACCCCAAGCGCTGGCACCCATGTGAGCAGACCTGCCCTCCAGTGCTCTGGGTATGGTGGTCTACATCCGGGGTGGTGGCCAAGAGCTGTCCCCGGTGCTGAACAGGATGAGCATTAGCCGAGCCCCTGGGGAGGCTGCTCAGCGCTGGAAGTGAAACTTCTGCTGGGGTGAATGTAGGGCTCCACGTGGGGGCCCCAGGCACCTTCCTTGGCCTGAAGGTCCCCAACACAGGCATGGAGGCCTTCCCAGGGCGTGCAAAGCCTTGCAATGAGGAAGGACAGAGCTCCGTGTTATAAGGTGTCTCTAGGTACAGCGCCGTGTTCTCATGGCTCCCTAGGGCACTGGTGCTGAGGGTCGTTTATTTGGCAGAGTCCCTCTCTGGGAACTTCACTCCAGAGAAGAGAGCTGCTGCCTCGCCTAGTGTCCAGCAACTGGAGGCATGGGCGCTAGGGAGCACCAGCGGGTGCTCACAAACCAGGGCTCAGCCTCTCCCTCCTCCCCCCATCTTTCAGGTTCTATTCCTCACAGCCTCAGCCTCCTGAGGCCAGCCTCTTTGGGGTGGGGGGTGGGGTGCTTCCACAGGGCAGTACCGAAGATACTCCCAAACTACAGGCCTGCAAAGTAGCTTCAAGTGTCACACCCCACCAGGACCACCCAAGAGCACCTTCCGCACCTGACTTCATCTTTCCCCTTCACGCACAAGCCTCTGCACAGCCCTGAAGCTCAGAAACTTAAAGAACCCGACCCCAGTGCCTCCTCTTTCGTCCTTAACGATGGGAACAGAACAGGACACACCCTAGGGCGATGAGGGTAAGAGCTCAGGTATGGAAGGGACCGTGGTGAGCATGCCTTGCCACATTTAACCCCTTTTCATCTGTGTCCTGCCCCCTTGCTCCCATTTAACTGTGTCCTAGTTTGAGTGGGATGTGTGTGCATGTTTGGGGGTGGGGGTGTCTCCCAATGCATGTGCTGCCAGTCACCCATGATGGAGGGACCTGGGTGCTGCTCAGACAGGAGACCCTCACCCGGGGCAGAACCCAAAGCGCCAGGCAAATACAAAGGTTCGACCCCCTCCCCCCGACCTGTACCTGCTGGTCTCAAACACAGCAACCAGGCTGCACACTGAGTTCTGCTTCTCCTCACTGGCTTGCTCCATTCTGCCAGCCCGCAGGGTTGGGGTGGGTGGGGGGTCTTCAGCTTCCCCAGAAGCAGGGACAGAGGCCATCAGCCAATGCACTCAGCACTCCCTGGCCTCGGGGTAAGGCAGCCTGGAATCCGCACCCATTTCTTCTGATTGCCCTTTGGGGCAGTTCCTATCTTCAGAGTGAAAGAAAGAGGAAGTGGTACAAGGGACCCGGAGGAGAGGCCTAGAGGCCGGCTGTCCCTACTGTGGGAGGAGCCTGGAGAGTTCTGCCCTGCCCTCTTGGCCTCTGACCTTTACCTCCTGGAGATGTCTACCCTGCTCCTGTCCTATGAGAGAAGGCATCAGCAGTGGCAACAGGGGTCGTAGGATGCTTCTGGAGCTGGAGCCTGGACTAGCTGCCCCGCTGGACACCCAGTCATCTGCATAAGGGTCAGGATTTTTTTTTTTTAACTTGGTACCAATCCCAGCGTCTTTCCTGCGTCTGGCTCTGTTCACAGCTATAAGGAAGCAGCTTTTAAGTTAAAAATGGATCACAGGCAGGGCTGGAGAGACGGCTCAGCTGACAAAGCACTGTCTGCTCTTCCAGAGGCCCTGAGTTCAATTCCCAGCAACGGCATGGTGCTCTTACAACCATCTTTAATGAGATCTGGTGCCCTCTTCTGGCGTGCAGGCACACATAAAGATAGAGCACTCATACACAAAACAAATAAATAAAACTTTTTTTAAAAAATGGGCTCACAGGGCTGGGAATGTAGCTGGGTTGGTAGAGTGCTTGCCTGGCATGCAGGAAGCCCTGGGTTCTATCTTGACATTGCAGAAGTGGGTCTTGGCACCCACTTGGGAGGTGGAGGCCGGAGGAACAGAATCCAAAGTCTCCCTTGTCTGTATAATGAGTGTGAGACCAGCCTGGGCTCCATGAGACCCTGTCTCAACCCTGGCGTGGGGCGGCATTGAGATGGCCCCTCGGGTAAGCGTTCTGGTAGCCATGCCTGACAGTCCGAGTCCAGTCCCGGAGGCCCTCCTGGTGGAAGGAGAGAATAAGCTTGCTTTCTTTGTGTTTATCTTTACACACATGCTTGTCTTGCCTTCGCGTGAGTGTATGCACACTACAAGCATGTCTGGTGATCTCACGGGTCACAAGAGGGTGTTGGAGCCTCTGGAACCACAGCTGCAGATGGCTATGTGCCATCTTGTGGGTTCCCGGGAACCAAACCTAGGTCCTTTGCAAGAGCAACAAGTGCTCTTAATCACTGAACCATCTCTCCAGCCAAGAACAGATTCTTTCAAGTTGTCTCTGGGATCTGACCCACACACGCTGTATCTATTGTAACCCTCCCCTTAAAAAATGCAAATAAAATAAAATAAAATCACAAACTGGGAGCTGGGGGTGCCTACCTTTAGTCCCAGCACTGGGGAGGCAGAGGCAGGTGGATCTCTGAGTTCGAGGCCAGTCTGCTCTACAGAGTGAGTTCTAGGGCAGTCAAGGCTACCCAGAGAGATCCTGACTGGAAAACAAACAAACAAAACAAAACAAACCACAGACTGTGAGGAGATGCAGGGAGGGGCCCTGTGGTCCCCAACACCTCTCCGGGTGCTTTTGTCTTCACGGTGCTGATGTCACCCTGGCACCCCGGGTGAGAGCAGCTGAAGGTGATAATGGCAACGAGCCACCAGCTAATGAGAGGCCAGGACACCTGCCTGAGGTCACTCCAGCAGAGATCTGGGGGATGGGGAGGATGACCTTCTTGTGGCCTGAACGCTAGGGAAATCCCTGCAGGCTGAGTCCGGAGGCCCTTGTCACTCAGTACTTCTGGGTCATGTGACCAGCACCTCTGTTCTGCTCACTCAAGCTGGAAGGCCTTTCATCCATCACTGCCCCATAGATCCCAAGCCAGGACCCTCCGCTGAAGCTAGTCTTTGTCCTAGGATCAAGCGTGAGTCATCCCGGAGCCCAAAGCGCCTGGCACAGTTCATGCCGAGGCAGCTGTGGGCCTGGAGCCTCCTGCCTGGCAACCTGCTCTCCTGAGCTTCCCTCAGCTGTGTTTCCCACCAGAGGGCGGCCCAATCCTGTGGCCTAAATGTCGCTAATCCCAAACACAGGTCCTCTGCAAGGGCAGCAAGTGCTCCCAACCACTGAGCCATCTCTGCAGCCCTCACAATGCCAGTTTTATGCAGGGCTGAGGAGGCAGGGTTGGCCACGCGTTCTGCAGAACGAGCACCAGCCTCAGCCCCGATTGTACTTTTTCTCACAGGAAAAAAATCTTAGAACGTGGGCTGGAGACATGGCTCAGAGGTTAAGAGCACTGGCTGTTCATCCAAAGGTCCTGAGTTCAATTCCCAGCAACCACAAGGTGGCTCACAACCATCTATAAATGAGATCTGGTGCCCTCTTCTGGTGTGCAGGCAGAATACTGTATAATTAATTATAGAACAAGATTGCCACTGCGGAATCCCAGGAGGTGTTTGGCAAGGTTCAAGGTCATCCTTGGCTAAATGGCCAGCCTGGGCTACGTGAGACCCTATTTCCAAAAAGAAAGCAGTAACAGAACAGAAACCACCGAGGCACAAGTCCCTTCCCAGTCCAAGGCGATGGACGCCCCGCCTTCCTCCTGGTGAGGACACAGGCTGCTGCCTCACCAGTCCCTCCACAGGCAATGCCCTCCTTGGGGCATTTCTGTCACAGGTTGAGCCAGAGTCTGGGGCACTTCATCCTTAAGGGCACTCCTGGTCTTGGGGAGATTCCCCTTTGTTAGGGTTCATCCTCTGCCTCAGCAGTGTGTGACAGGGCCTGGGCACTGATGTTCCCAGCCCCTCGACACGTAGTCCCATCCCTTTCCTGCCACTCCCAGAGCCTGTGGCATAGAATGAGCTGATATCACTCCGGAAGCCCAGAAAGACCATCTGTCAGGGCCTTGAGCTTCCAGGGGGGCCCCCCGCCTGAACCAGGCAAGGCCTAGGACGGCACAGGCTGTGTCCTCTAGGCATCTCTTCAGCCCTAAATCCTGCTGTCAACCCCAGCTGGCCACAAGGCACCTGCAAAATGACAGACAAGCCTCCAACCGGCCCTGTAGCTTCAGCCCTGTTGTCGCCCTCTGAGGCCCCATCTCCTGCTCTTTGGGAGGCCCTAGGGGGGATGGGGGGGGTGATGCCGCCTGGTTGGTTGCAAGCAGAGGGCCACTCATGACCACTGCTAGTACGCAGGTGGGTGCCCAGGCAACCAGGCCCAGGCTGTGCAGGGAGGAAGAGGGGCGGGGAAAACACCAGCCTATCCAGTCAGTCTGACTGAAGCTCATCCTGCCCGCCCCTCCCCCAGATGGCCAGGACATTTTTCTGCTTGTCTCCCTGCCAGGAACGCCACCGTTTGCTCAGGCTATTTCCTGAGGAAGGGCTTGCAGCTGGTTGTCCCCTCAGCAGGCACAAAGGTCCCCCTACCTCCATGATGTTGCCTTTCCCAGGAACTTGCCCGTGCTGAGAGGCCTGGTCAGACAGCCCTGTGAGGACAATGAGGGGGGAAAGCCCTGGGTGACCTAAAACTACGTGGGCAGGCTTGACTCGGCCTCCTGCAGCACGTCAGTGGGCCTCATAAACGGCCTTTTATTCTTCCGTGTGTCAACTATCCGGTTCCAAAGCCGAGTGTTGGCTGGGACCTGGCAAGGCTGGTGCCAGGTCCTCGGGAAAAGCTCAAGGTCATGAGAGGTGGCTCTCTGGCTGGCTGGGGGCCAAGAGAGGCAGCCTGGGCCTGGGGATCAAGCAGCCTGGCCAGCCTGACAGAGACAATGTGGAGCTGACAGGTCTGCCCGAGAGCCTGGTAGAAGCAGGGGGAGTAGGGAGGATTGTTTTTCTAAGGGAGGAGCAGGGCCTGGGAAGGCAGAGCCAGAAGGGATCTCAGGGGAGGGGCCAGGCATTGCCTGAGAAGGTCCCCGAGCTCCAGGAGGGGCCAGCACGTGGGTCTGCCCAGCCGAGCTCAGCTCGGGCTTCTGACTGTTTTAGCCTTAGCAGCTCAAGAAGAAACCCAAACGGCTTGGGCTTGGGGAGGAGTGGCCGGGCTTCCAAGCGAGGGAAGGACAGCATGTTCCTTCCTGTCCGTCCATCCGGCCCACAGCCGATATTTCTCCCAGATATCCCTCCGCCAGCCACCCCTCACCCCCACGTCCTAGGATGCCCCTCCTCGGGCTTTGCACGCAAGCACGAGCAATTGTAAGCAGTGAGTCCTCCCTCAGCCCAGCCATGTCATCCTTTCCACCTTACTAACGCCTGTGTGGGGGCCTTCAGGGAGAAAGAACTGTTACATAAGCAAGCCCACGAGAGACACCAAAAGCCATTTCTGGAGGGGAGCACAGCACAGGGGTACAGCGCCTGCTCAGCCTGCAGGAGTTCCTGGGCCCCAGCAGGACTAGGGATCTGGCAAACCGACAGAAGGACACCCACCCGTGGCTTTAGTCCACACAAAACCCCGAGAGGGTGGACATAGCTCACATCTCCCTGTCCCCAGAGGCTGACTCAGAACCTGCCGACCAGCAGACCCAGCACGGAACTCTCCCAGAAGGGGACAGAAAGGACCCTTCTCTTTCTTCCACTTCCTACCTTCAACCTGAGGATGGGTCAACAGGTATAGAAATACAGAAGTGACCTTTTAACTCAGATACCAAGGACAGCACTGGTCCCCATACCGGCATGGTCCCCAGCCTGGGGTCAAGTCTGGCTCTCAGGCAGAAGCACCAGGAGCGCCACACTCTGAACGGAAGCCTGAGCTTGTTTGTTCTTCCTGGCCTCATTCTGTGAGACGGGGTCTCATGTCCCCTAAGTCTGTCCCAGGCTCAATATGCACCCAAAGGCGACCTTAAACTTCTAATCCTCCCACCTCCACTTGAAGTGCGCTGGGATTGGAGGAGCCTGTCAGCACACCTGCTTTCTGTGGCTCTGTGCACGCCAGGCAAGCACTCTGCACCGCACTACATCCCCAGCCCTTGTTTCTGGGTCACAGCCCCACTCTGTAGCCAAGGCTGCCCTGGAATCCATACAACCTAAACCGATCCTGAACTCACACGGATTTCCCTCTCCTGCCTCAGTCTCCTGAGAGCGGGGACTGCAGACAGCAAGCAGCCACTGCACCACAGCCAGCAAATAAAAAGGTTTTGTTTTTGTTTTGAGTCTCCCTGACTGGCCAGAGCATTCCCTGTAGACCAGGTTGGCTTCCACTTCTCAAGTGCTGAGGTTAAAGACGTATGCCTGTGCCCGACTCAAAGCTCCTCTTTGTGTGTGTGTGTGTGTGTGGTTTAGATAGGGTTTTTCTATGTAGCTCTGCCTGACCTGGAACTTGCTGTGTAGTCAGGCTGGCCTTGAACTCAGAGAGCTGTCTGCTTTTGCTTCCCAGGTGCTGGGAGTAATGGAATGTGCCACCACAGCTGGTTTTAAAATGTGTAGCCCAGTCTGCCGCCTCCTCCTTCGGCTAATCCTACCACCACAAGGGTGCACCACCACAACTGGCCTGGAGGTTCCTTTTTTCAAAAAAGCTTTTTGAAGCCAGGAATGGTGGTGCATGCCTGTAATCCCAGCACTCAGGGAAGTAGAGGCAGGCGGATCTCTGTGAGTTCAAGGCCAGCTTGGTCTACACAGTGAGTCCAGGACAGCCAAGGGTACACAGAGAAACCCTGTCTCAAAAAACAAAACAAGCAAAACAAAAAGCTATTGGCTTATTTATTTCATAGACAGTACTAGGCTGTTTCATAAAGAAAATTAAAAATTTCATAGAAATTTATAGTTTTTTTACTATGCTCATTGCTATACCCCTCCCCCCTTTTCACTCCACTTCTATTCCCTTCTGTATTTTCTTACTTAGTTTTGCTTCTACTCTTATGCTATAGAGACATGACTTTATGTATCTGTATAAATCCTAGGATCTGAAAGAAAATATGACATATTAGTCTAGGTCTGACTTAATTCACTTAAAATGATAATCTTTGGTTGCATCATTTTTTCCCTTCGTATGACACAATTTTTTATCCCTTTGAGTAACTGAATAAAATTCCATTTTTAAAAGATTTTTTTAATGTTATGTGTATGAGTGTTTGTCTGCATGTATGGTCCAATGCCCTCAGAGGTCAGAAGAGGTTATGGGACTCACTAGAATTGGTTGTGAGCCGCACACTGGTGCTGGGAACTGAGCATGGGTCCCCTGTATGAGCAGCAAGTGCTGCTAATCAGTCATTTCTTCAAGCCCACTATTATTATTTTCAGAAGTGAGGCTCTGTATATCTTAGTCTAGCCTGAAATTTGCTATGTAGCTGAGGCTAGCCTTGAATTTCTCATTCTCCTGCTTTGAATTCCCTAGTGTTGGACATGCCACCATTGCTATCTATCTATCTATCCATCCATCCACCTATCCATCCCTCTCTAGCCATCTATCTATCTATCTATCTATCTATCTATCTATCTATCTATCTATCTATCTATCTATCTAATTATTTTTGGGATGGTGTCTTAGTGCTCTATTGCTATGAAGAGATTCCATGACCAAGTTCTGAGACAGGGTTTCTCTGTCTTGACCAGCCCTGGCTGTCCTGGACTCTCTTTGCAGACCAGGTTGATCTCACACTCACAGAGATCCGCCTGCCTCTGCCTCCCCAGTGCTGGGATTAAAGGTGGGCACCACTGTTATGGTTGTTTTGGTTTATGATGTGTAAACATGTTTTTGTTAAAATTTCAAGTTGGGAATTTTAGTTGTCCACACTTATTAAGTGTCTCATGCAGAGCATGGTCTTTGCTGGTGGAATTATTTGAATCCTAAGGACTCTGAGGGGTATAAACATGACAGCCCAGAGGAAGGTGTGGCTGTTTGGAGGAGGGAGGGCTGCTTGCTGTGAGTTCATCCTGCTGCTTTCTTTGCTGTTTGCTGATTTGCTGGTCACCTGGGTTTCTGGATTTCTGGACAACTGGTATTGGTATTGCCCCCCCAAAGAATCCTATAACCTTACCCAGCCAGAAGTAACAGAAAGAACTCTGCCCCTGTCCCCACTAACCTTCTTTCCCTCCTACCCAGCGTTGGGGGTTGGAAGGGAGGTAGAAGCGTTTAATAACCCTAAATAAAGTAGGTCTGTTAAAATATTGATGTCAACAGGCCACCATGCCAGCTTCCAAGGCAATTCTTCTAAAGGAGAGCATTTAACTCGGGCTGTCCTGCAGTTTAAGAGTGTTAGCCTGCCATCATCGTCATCATCACGGTGGGAGCGTGGTGGCCTGCTGCTGGAGAAGAAGCTGAGAGTGTTACCTTCTGATCCCCAGGCGGCAGGCAGACAGACAGAGGCACTGGGCCTTTGAAACCTCAAGCCCACTCCAGTGACACGCCTAATCTGATAAGGCCACACCTGCTCAACAAACCCACGCCTCCTAATCTTTCTCAACCAGTTCACCTACTGGGGACTAAGCATGTGAATATCTGGGAACCAATCCATTCAAGCCACCTCAGGTCGGGGACTTACCAACTATCCAAAGCTGGCCTGGCGCTCAAGCTCTTCCTGAGCCAGCCTGAGAAGATTATAGGGGAGCCCACAGCACCCGACTGGGCTGAGGGGTGTGTGTGAGTGAGCGTGAGTGTGATACATGTGGATACCTCTCCGTTTCCTGGGATGGATGTTTTACATTTCAGCTCAGAAAACTGAGCTGAGCTGGCTCAGCTGTTAGGTCATGGGCTGCTGCTCTTCCAGAGGACCCTGGTTTGAGCAACAGTGTCAGGCCCCTCCCAGCTCCAGTGTATCCAATGAACTCTTCTGGCCCCCTCAGTCACACACATCTCTCTCTCTCTCTCTCTCTCTCTCACACACACACACACACACACACACAGAGATACATCTTAAATACTTTTTCAAGAGAGGGTTTTAAATTTTTTTAATTAAATTGATTTTTTTTTGTCACGCTGAACCTGAGGTTTCAACATTCTATTCAAGCTGTGTGCACTGCTTCCTTTTTTCCCCCCTGTATTTGTTTTTGTTTGTTTGTTTGTTTTTGAGACAGGGTTTCTCTGTGTCCTCTGTAGCCCTGGCTGTCCTAGACTAACTTTGTAAACCAGGCTGACCTTGAACTCACAGAGATCTACCTGCCTTGGCTTCTCCAAGTCCTGGGATTACAGGCATGCACCTACCGCTGTGCCTGGTTGATGCTGCTTCTTCTTCTTCTTCTCCTTCTCCTCCTCCTCCTCTTCCTCCTCCTCCTCCTTCTTATTCTTCTTTGTCTTCTGTATGTGCCCTGCTTTTTTCATCCTTTGGTGATCTTAATAATTACAATCAGAAACAAGGGTGTCCAGAAAATGTCATGGTCAAGAGTGGCTCTCGGTGTCCCAAGTCTCACTGAGCACCCAGAGTGAACACAGGTACACTAGGCTGGCTTGTTTCCACTGGAAAACGTGTGGGAGTGCATGGTTGGAATTCAGCTCACCCACATATACACCCATCCCAGCTTGGAGTATGGCTCAGGAGTAAGCCGATCACTTAGGATGTGTGGGGCCCTGTCATCACAGTACTGCTAAAGGTAAAAGGATCAGACCTGTCATTACTAGTTCTCAGAGGTGCACAGCCTAGGCAATGCCGACTGAAACCTCACAGGTAACAACGCTAGCCTCAGTCCATGCTGTAAGGATGGACTTCGCAGGTGGAGAAGCTAGTCCCTGAATCCTCCCCCTTGCCTCCCCTCCTCCTGCCCCTGCCCACAGGCCTCCCCAAGAGGAGGCAGTTTTCTACTGCAATAACCTGTGTTTGTCAAGAGCAGATGCCAGATTTTCTTCTTCATTCTCCCCAAAAGGAGCTCAACACTTAATGTGGTTTTTTTGTTTTTGTTTTTTTTCTCTGTGTGTAGCCCTGGCTGTTCTGGAACTCGCTCTGTAGACCTCAAGCTCACGGAGATTTACCTGCCTCTGCCTCCAGAGTGCTGGGATCAAAGGCAGCATTTCTAGTCCTTATTTCCCAGTAATCTTTCTCAGCAGCTCTTGAATGCCAGCTCTCTCCAAGACCTTCCAGTTACTACCTGAGCAGCACTACCCACATGGCAAAGATGACTAGTTTATTTCTAAACATAAAGAGTCACCACCCGAGCCGGGCGTGGTGTCACACACCATTGAAACCAGCACTCAGGGAGGCTGAGGCAGTCGGATCTCTGTGAGTTCGAGGCCAGCCTGGTCCACATAGTAAGTTCCAGGACAGCCAGGGTTACAGAGAGAAACCTGTCTGGAAAAGAACAAAACAAAACAAAAACCCACCACCTGGAAACTTATCAATCAAAGCAGAATGGGAACCCCCAGGCACATGGGCACACTGAAACCACAGAAAGCGCTGGAGAGATGGCCCAGCCATTAAGAGCTTTCCTCACTCTTACAGAGGGGCTGGGTTCAGTTCTTGGCTCACAACCATCCATCCTCCTTGGGCACCAGGCACACATTTGGTGCCCATAAATACAAATTCAGACAAAACACTCATGCAACAAGACTGACCCAGAAGAGATGGCTCAGCAGTTAAGAGAATACTTCTCCAGAGGACCCAGGTTCAATTCCCAGCACTCATATGGCAGCTCACAAACATCTGTAACTCCAAGATCTGACACCCTCATATAGACACACATGTGTGAAACAGGTGAAAACAGCAATGCATGTAAATAGAAATGAATTTTTTAAAATTTTTAGCCAGGCTTGTGGTGCACGCCTGTAATCCCAGCACTCAGAGGCAGACGGATCTCTGTGAGTTTGAGGCCAGCCTGATCTACAAAGTGAGTCCAGGATAGCCAGGGCTATACAGAGAAACCCAGTCTCAAAAAAGCAAAAACAAGAATAAAAACAAAGCACTCATGCTACAAAGTAAAATGAAACAAACTTCAAAATATAGCACAGCAGACCAGGGTGAAACACCCTCACCTCGCCCTCATGAAGAGAAGGACACAGGACACTGGCTGGCAGCCCTGTCGTTTGACCACTCGGCGTATGTACAGAGGGCTCCTGCCAGTCCCGGGGGCTTCATTTCACCTGGGTCCCCAGCGTGTGACACGGCCTGTTTGGACTGCCATCCATCTGTCCATTTGCTCTTTTGCCTGTACTCTTTGCAACTCCATCGCTCTCCTGCTCTACTAGATCTGCAACCCTTCCCCTGCTCTGAACTTCCTCCACATGGCCTGGTTAATATCTAACCTCGGAAGTGGCTTTCTCTGCCTCTGCCTCTGCCTCCCGTAAGGACTCTTTCAGATCCTTGAACCTTTGTAACCCTTTGAAGTCATTCTGTTAACACACACCACACACAGTGAGATTTGTATCTTGAGTTAATATTAGTAACTACAATGTGAATGAAAGAAACAGTATCAATTGCAGTCAAGGAAATTGAAGTAGCATAGTGCATAGCCCAGGCTGGCCTTGAACACCTGACCCTGATGCCTCTGCCTCCTGAGTTCTGAAGATATACTTTTATGCATCCCTATATTTGCGGTTGTGGAAGATATACTTTAATGCCAGACAATACAATGGAGCTCCCTTACAGGGAGCCACAGTATGAAAGGGCCAGACAGAAAACGGTCCAATGGTGGGCAGTCAAATTCAGACTGAAAAACAAGGTGTGGGGGGAAAACATGCAGGAAAACCCTACGGAAGGAAAGGATTCCTGTGGGGAAATGTCAGGAAGGTGAGGTAAATCCGTTCCCCATCCCTGGAAGCCCGGGCTTCTGAGTATAGTACTGTGCTATGAACTTGAGTTTAAGGTCCCCCATGAAGAAGCTAAATCAAAATCCAGGCAAGAGGAAGTCCTTAAGGGAAAGAACAGATCTGATGACAGTGAACTGAACCACTACCTCCTGGGGGCGGGGGCAGTATGGACAAGCCTGGGTTGGGGGATAGAGGGATAGGGGGATAGAATTGGGGATAGAGGGAACCCACTATGAGGGGAAACTGTAAGGTTTTGAAAATGACAACGGTTGTCAGAAATGGCAGGGATGGTGGCTTCTTCTTCTCTCTTCTTTTTAATTTTTTTTTTTTTTTTGTGCAGCTCTGGCTCTCCCTGAGCTCGCTCTGTAGACCAGGCTGGCCTCGAACTCAGAGATCCACCCGTCTCTGCCCCCGGAGAGTGCTGCGAGTGAAGGTGTGCGCCACCACCTCCACGCTTGGTGATGTTTTCCTTTTTCCGTGGGTAACCAGGGAGGGATGCAGACGTCTGACTATTCTGAAGACCTTCCTCACGGACTAGCAACAGGATAAGGACAGCACGGGGTCTGGCTCCCTGCTGACTCTAGGGTCCATTTACCAGAAAACTCTATTATTGGCAGCGCACGACTAGCAGAGCGCTGCGGTGCTGGCTCCGAGGAGCAGGACCCTCGCTGGAGCAGGCGGCCGTAGGAAGCTGCGTAGCGCTGAGCTCGGGGCACTGGATTAGAGCTACTCCAGGCCTAGTTATTTAGTAACTAAACGCACCCAGCACCGGGACCTGCGCGAGTACACAGCAAGGAGTGTTTCCAACCCTGGGGGGTTTCTACTCAGGCCGGGGAGCGCGCTGGAGGGGTGCAGGGGGAGGCCGCAGACGGCAGAGCCCCATCCGCGGCGGTGACAGGCCTGATCCGCAAAGGGGCGGGCCCCGAGCTGCGGAGACGGAGGCCCAGCGGGGCGGGGCCGGGCCACAGAGCCCCGCCCACCCCGCCCCGCCCCTCCCCTCCCCTCCCCTGCAAGGCCAGTGGCGCGGCCCGGCCCCGCCCCCTGACGGCCGAGGGGGCGTGGCCACCACCACGTGACGGGGAGTGACCCCGACGCCCGGCGCCATGGGGGCTTCAGACCCGGAAGTGGCGCCTTGGGCTCCCGGCGGCGCCGCGGGGATGGCGGGAGCCGGAGCTGGTGCGGGAGCTCGCGGCGGCGCGCCGGCGGGAGTCGAGGCCCGCGCTCGCGACCCTCCGCCGGCGCACCGCGCGCACCCTCGCCACCCTCGGCCCGCGGCTCAGCCGTCGGCGCGCAGGATGGACGGCGGCGCGGGGGGCCCGGGCCCCGGGGACAACGCCCCGACCACCGAGGCGCTGTTCGTGGCGCTGGGCGCGGGCGTGACCGCCCTCAGCCACCCGCTGCTCTACGTGAAGCTGCTGATCCAGGTGGGGCCGGGGGCGCCGCAGGAGGACGGCGATGGGATGTGCGGTGTCGGGGTGCAGGAGGGGGCTGAGGGGCGTGAGTGACGGACGTGGGGAAGGAAGGGGGGTGCAGGGAGGGAGCGAAGGGACCTGAGTGACAGGCGTGGGATGTGGAGAGATTTGGGGGTGCAGGGAAGGGGCGAAGGGACGTGAGTGACAGACGTGGGGAAGGAATGGATTTGGGGGTGCAGGGAGGGAGGAAAGGAACGTGAGTGACGGACGTGGAATAGGAAGGGATTTGGGGGTACAGGGGTGATAAGATGTAGGAGATAAATCGTCGGAGGCAGTGAGCTTGAGATTCCGAAGGGTGATGAATGGGTTGCGGAAAGAAGCCACAGAATTGGGGGGAGGGCCGAGAAGTTTTGGTGGATGGAAGGGCGGAAGGCTCGGGACGAAAGCTAAGTGTTTACATCTGGGGCGGAAGACAGCGGCTCTGGATTTGTAGTGGTGGATACAAGTGCTTTGAGGGACAAAGGAGCGGGCAGCAGGGCCAAAAATTCAGGAGGGAGAGAATGCAGCAGGGAAGAGCTATCGGTTTACTTGTGAGGGGCCTGTGGGCTTGATGGCGACGACAGATTTGGTGGGAGGAGGGGCCTCCGCATTGGCGGGGAGTGTGGTAGCCATGCCTGGAGAGGGGAGCCAGGAGGCGGCTTTTAGGGGGAAGGGGATGACGCATTTAGGGGAGGAAGGAAGAGATTGCAGTGATTGTCTGCCTGGGTTGGGAATGGGCAGAGCGGGAGTGGGGACAGGCACAACAGGTAAGGGCTGGCAAAGGCTGGAGCAAAGGGACCGACATCTGGACCCAGGGATGCTTGGGCACCTAAGGATTTTGCCTGCTTCCAGCAATTCAGTCCAAAAGAGGATGCGGGGAGGGTGAAGAGGGGAGGAGGGATTGGGTTGGTAGGAGGTGTGCATTTGGCATAATTGGGTCTGTGTGGTGGAGGTGGGGACAGTTTTGATTGGCGTGCTTCAGGCTCAGACTGATATCCAAAGACGTAGTCTAGAATTTTCCAGAAGAGTGGAGGATGGGTGGTGAGAATTGAGGTAGAGACCCAGCTAAGATTTGAGGTTTGATTTAATGCACGTGGATTGGGGGGGGGGGGAGAATATTACTGCCCTTGCAGTAAAACTGAGAGGATTAGAAATGTGTTTGGAATGAGAGGGCCTTAAGAATGGGAATCATTGAAGCCCTGCGGTCTGAGGAATGGGGATAATAAAATTTGGGGATAATAGATAAAAAGAGTCTGTCTAGAAGTGTGACAAGGAATGAGGAGATGCAGCTGGGGCCATTGGGTATCAAATTGTTCCTGAGCTTTGGAGCTGGCTGAGCTGTCTGTAACGTGGGTGTGTATTTACAACATTAGGGTTGCAGTCACAGTAGGTGTGGGCTTTGGAAGTATCTGAGTTGAGCCGCAGGGGGTGAGAGCTGGAGGCTGGACCTTTGGATGGCAGGTGGAGTGTCTGTGGGTGGGGGCTGCAGGGTGTGGGAGGGCAACGGGGACGCTGCTCATCATTGGGACACCGTGGCATTAGAAAGCAGGGTTGGAAAGAAGACTGACGTGAAAGGGCTTTGGGAAAAGATCTGGAGAGCAAGAAGGAGCCCAAAGGGTGATGAGAACCAAATGGTGGGTGGGTGGGCCTGATCCAGAGAGCCCTGTTCATGGAGAGAGCTTAATGGATAGAACTTTGTCAATCCTAGTAACATTGAAAACAAAGTAATCACAGTGACAGATTGTCTTTTTCGGGGAGCAGGTGTGCAGAGCTAGGTGGGGTCTGCCTGTGTTGACGGATACAAATGTACCTTAGGTCAAAACGTGGGCGTTAGGATGGAGCGCAGGCTTGAAGGCGGTGAACTGGGTCTGCTGGTACAGTGCCTGGTCACCTAGTGGTCAGGGCACTTAGAAACATGTCTCGGTGAGCATGATCTGGGAACAAGTCAACCAGAATTTGACCATGGTTAGCAGTGTGCCCTTGGTAACCCAGTGGACATTAAGAAAATAGACTTAGCAGATTTGGGAGTCATGAGGATGTGCCATTGAGGCCATTGGGTTTCAGGGTTAGGTTGGAGTTGTAGTAAGAATGGGGAGGACAGCACAAGAGCGAGACCTGGGGCTTAAAGTTGGGAGCGCAAAGGAAGGAGCACCCACCACTTAAGAAGATGGTGTCGACTTCATACCTGGAGGAAAACTCTAGACGGAAGAGCTGTCTGCCTGGGCCACCTGACTCTTTTCTGGATAAGCCCTTATGAGCTGTATTTTTTTTTTAAGGACTTCACAATAAAGGGGTTTTAAGATGTACAGTCTGGGTCTGTGAGATGGATTAGCAGCAGGTAGGCTGCTTGCTGCTCAGGCCTGAGGTTGTGAGTTCAAACCATGGAACTTGAAACAGAGGTAACATCCAGGCAGTGGTGGCGCACACCTTTAATCCCAGCACTTGCGGGACAGAGGCAGGCTGATCTCTATGAGTGGAGGCCAGCCTGGTCTACAGAGAGAGTTCCAAGACAGCCAGGGCTACACAGAGAAACCTTGTCTCGAGAAAACAAGAAACAAACAAACATAGAAATAATAAAGCAACAAAGGTGGCAGGAGGGAGCCCAACTCCAAAGTTGTCCTCTGACCTCCGCGCACACAACACTAATGAATAAAGAATGAGAACATTCACAGTCAGTCATCTTCAGCGTGTCTCAGTGTCCACAGGAATAATGTGAACTTTGATGAAACACCTTGCTAATGAAGGAAAAAAAAAAAAAAAAGCAGCAGCCAGCAGAGGGCCCAGGGCAGGCCACAAGGCCAGGCCTCCTACCTACCCTGGGGGCCTTGTCCTCTGCTGTGTCCACCTGTGCTGAGGGCACAAGGCTGTTGTGCTCCCTTGTGCCAAGGAAGGTTGGCACACTCCCCACTCCCTCTAACTGCCCGTCTGTGGGATGGCAGGTACTCAGTTGTAACATGCTGCCATCCAGCAAAAGGCTGTAGAGGCTGTAGAAATGAGGGTCATTTAGTCCCAGCAACACAGGGCGGCTGAGATTAGAACACAGCCCTGCAGGTGGGTTCAACACAACACAAGCCTGAGGCTGGCAGGGCCGGTGTGTGTGTGGCGGGGTAGGTATTTACAGCAGGCTTAAAGGAACTTGAGGGTGGGTGGCAGCTGTCTGACGCCTGGGCCGAAAGCCAGGGTCACTGTCACCGTGTGGGCACTTAGGTTGGAATGAGGATGAGAGTTAGCAGATTGATTCTCAGAGGAGAATGGAGAGCAGAACACTTAAAAAGGGGGCCTTGGGGGTTGGGGATTTAGCTCAGTGATAGAGCGCTTGCCTAGCAAGCGCAAGGCCCTGGGTCCTCAGCTCTGGGGGGGGGGGGGGAAGGGGCCTCTAGTCAGCACACCGGCTCACAAGGTAAAGATACTTGCTGTCAGTGTGCTGGGTGGCCTGAGTTAAATCCCTAGAGCCACAGGACTGATTGAGACTCACTTCCTGCAGATTGTCCTCTGACCTCCACATGCGTCCCATGACACACACGTATGCAACAGTTAGTGTCAGAAAATGTTTTAAATGTGTGTTTCAGGGCCAGTGAAATGACTCAGTCGGTAAAGACACCCGATGACTGGAATTGAATCAAAGGTGGAAGGAGAGAACCAGCTCATGCAAGTTGTCCTCTGACCTCCACACGCACACCATGGATGTGCGTACTCACGCACAAACACAGGGACACAAAACAAGCAAAATGTCATAAAGCAACCTGAGTTCTACCCCTGGAGCCCAGCTAAGGGTGGGAGGAGAGAATCAACTTGGCAGCGTTTCCTCCGACCACACACGCACTGTCTCCCGCCTTGTCCTCCCGTCGTGCACACAGTAATAGTATGCACAAATGTGAAGCAAATGTGTAAAATGTCTAGTAAAGGGCTCTTAAATAATAAAATAAAAGGTGTTTGTGCACTGAGGTCCAGCATTGAGGTTGTGCACAGTATGGGATTTAGATTGGGGCCAGGTTGGGACCCAGGACCAGGCATTGAAGGGAGACCAGCTGCTGCTCCCGGGAGGCGGGAGATGGAGCCAGGAAGCGGCGAGTGACCCTTCCTCTTGTCTCCTGTTGATTCTGAAGGTGGGTCATGAGCCGATGCCCCCCACCCTTGGGACCAACGTGCTGGGAAGGAAGGTCCTCTACCTGCCGAGCTTCTTCACCTATGGTGAGTGCCACAGGCCCAGCCGCCCTGGGAAGCTGCTGTGCAGTCTGGTGCCAGGAGCCAGCTCTAGCTCCAAGGAGGACAAGAGTGGCCCGAGGCAGCAGGAGTCGGGTGGGAGCCTGTGGGTGCTCAGCGCCACTGTGCTGCACTAACTGCTCAAGCTCCTCACCGAGTCCCTGCGGGGAGGTCTCTGACCAGACGCCCACCTCTCTGTCTGTGCTCTTGTTCCCAGGCCTGTGGGTGACAGCTGGCTAGGCCATGGCAGGGTCTGCCATAGCTGCGTCTCCTTGTCCCCTCCTGCTGGTACGGGGGTCTCCCCTAGGCACTTCCTTAAAGTGCCTTTTTGAGTTCACTGCCCAAGTCCCATTCTGGACCCACTCTGCTGTTTCCCTGCCTCTCTTACCCATTTGGCTAGTGTAGAATGTTCTCTGCAATTCTCCCTGCTGCATAACCTGGTGCCTGACCTCCGAGCCACCTCCACCACGCAGGCTCACTGTTGGCAGAATCACAGCTTGGGTTCTTTTCCAATTTTGCCTTCAGTTCTGAGTGCACAGTCTAGGGCCAGGCAGAATGGGCCATTTTGTGGGGAAATGTGTTTTGCATTTATTTTAAGATGGCTGGTGTAGGGGAAGAGGGGAACGGTATAAATAGAACGCCCCCACCCACCATTGTACACGAAGATAATGAGCTCAGGCCTGTGGCGACCTGGCCTTCTCAGATCTGCCTACGGTGGCGCCGTTAGGAAGGACTCCCGGTCATGCCTGCCCACATGGGACCATCCTGACCTCATCCAGGGGCCTCCTGCAAGTGTGAGCCAGGTTCCGAGACACCCCCACCCAGGCTTTGTAAATGTTGTAGGTCAGGTGTCAAGAGCAGATGTCTGCTGGGCGCTTCTGGACGCCGGCTGCGCCTGGGTCAGGAAGTGCCTGGCTATCTGGCCGTCTAGGACTGTCTGGCCAGTGTCTGCTCCCACCCTGCGCTGTGGAGAGCCCACAGCTGTGGACATTCTGTGGTGTAAGGCTGCAATTTCTAGGGGTTTGCAGGCTCTGGCCCTGGGGTGGTGGGTCAGGGGCGGCTCCTGAAAGGGCCTCTATGGACAGTGCTCACTCCTTCTACTTAACAGCCCACTGAAGTGGGCAAATCCTGGAGCTGGTTCTGTGGGAACCTCTGCTGAGCCTGGTCCTCAGTTTAGAGTAGGGCAACCTTGCCCTGAGTCATTGCCTGGCCCCAGCCTTCAGGCCTCTCCCCCTTCCCCAGTCCTTTCTTCCCTGGCCCCCTTCCCAGGAAGCTGTTGTACAGGTAACAGGTACACCTCCCTGTCCCTGGAAGGCCCTGCTGAGTGTGACGTGGAGTCACGCTGGCAGAGACACTGCAGAGGAGAAAAGGGCACGTGTGCTCGCTCGTCACTGCTGACATCACGGGCCTGAAAGAGGATCACACTGAGGGAGGGTTCTTCTAGCTTCCAGGGTGTAGAGAGACACATCACCTTCTTGAGCACAGGTCAAATGTAAAAGAGGGAGTGCTAGAATGTCACATGCTGTATGTGAAATACGCCAGTGGAGCAGGAAGTCCCCTTTGCCACCTGGCCCCCCAGGGCTTCCCCAGTGCCCCTCTGTTTCTGCCTTGTCCCTCACTAACGGGAGCCAGCAGGTGCCAGAGGCGGGTGTCCTGGCCACAGTGTGGCCTGGAGACCCTCTGAGGCCTGCCTTCCCTTCCCGTTTCCTTTCCCCCTCCCTTAGGTAGGGAAGGTCAGCACTGCCTGTGGGCACCCCACCCCCACCCCAAGGAAAACACTTTATAAGCAGCTGAAATTGGTTTTGGATTACAGCATTCCAGCTGCTGAGTTGAGAAACGACAGTTGAGTTTGCCAAGTAGTTTTCAAAGCTAAGGAAAAGCAAGCAAGCAAGAAGTCCAGTGGGCTTATTTGTCAGAAGAATGCTCGGACGTTTTACCAAAAGAGACAGGTCAGATGACACTTGGGACTGGAGTTGGCCCATGTCGGGCCCTGGCTGCACTCAGCAGTGACTGGGAAAGCACTGGTCTGGGTGTGTGGTCCAGCAGAGGGCGTCCAGAGCTGGGCGTGACCCGGCCCCCTTTGCCTTCTTACAGCCAAGTACATCGTGCAGGTGGATGGGAAAATAGGGCTGTTTCGGGGCCTGAGCCCCCGCCTGATGTCTAACGCCTTGTCTGCTGTGACCCGGGGTAGCATGAAGAAGGTGAGAAGTTGCAGGGCTCCCCCAGGCTGCAGTCGCTGTCAGGTGCAGTCTGAGGCCCTGGTCCCACTTCCCTGTGCAGACCCGAGTGCCTGGCCCCTGGGCTCGTGCTTGGGAGGCCCCCTGCCCCACATTACAACCTCTCTCCCACAGCTGTGGCAGCTTTGAGGGTAGCTTTCCCACCTAGTCCCCAAAGCCTGATGGTTACTGGCAGCCCAGACACTGGGCACAGAGCCCAGTGTCCCTTAGGCATTCACCTGAGATTCATGGTGTGTCTGTGGTCAGGTTTTCCCCCCAGATGAGATGGAGCAGGTTTCCAACAAGGATGACATGAAGACTTCCCTGAAGAAAGTTGTAAAGGAGGTGAGTGTCAAGGGTCAGAAACGAGAGTTCTCATCCCCAGTTAGCTGGGTCCTTATGCTTGCCTAGGTGGAAGGCATCTCAGTTGGACACTGCAGGGACCTCCCCAAAACATGCTTTAAGCAGCTCTGGCCAGGATGGCAGTGTACCTCTGGGAGGGGTGGGGGTGGGCAGCATCCTCGGTGGACTGAGACCTGATGGCACCCCCTCCTCTTCGGCAGACATCCTATGAGATGATGATGCAGTGTGTGTCTCGCATGCTGGCCCACCCCTTACACGGTAAGGATGCTGCAGCGGAGCCCGCCATGGTACAGGTATGGGGGAGGGGCCCGCCCCACCACAAGCAATGGTGGATGGCTGGGGAGGAGCAGCGGGTGATAGGAGACTGGCTGGTGCCCTCCCGGGCAGAGGTGATGCCATGGTTGGGTGTGAGTCCTTCCTCCAGAAGCAAGGGTGACCTTGCGCCGGACACCCCAGGGTCAGGGTGCCACGCTGTTGGCCCTCCAGGTCACCCCAGTGCTTTCTCTTTCCTCAGTCATCTCAATGCGCTGCATGGTGCAGTTTGTGGGACGGGAGGCCAAGTACAGGTAGGCAATTCTTGGATGTCTCTGTAGCCCCTCACTAGCTGTCGCTCCAGCACTGCCTCACTTCGAGGCTTCTTTTGTCCCTCCCTCACTTGATCCTCCAAATGAGCCGTGGCTCCTTGTAGAGGGGCCGCAGAGCCTCGATGCCCTGTGCTGGAGTCTGCTCGGGCTAGGTATGAGCGTGGTCCCCTCCTGGCCTGCCACGCTCTCAGCCTCCCCAAACCTGGCTTCCTGTTCTTCTCACCCTCTACTGAGAAGCTGCCGACTGCTCACATGCCGAGAGGCCTGAGCCTTTTCCTCTGCCGTTTCCTGGCTTCGGTTGTTTTCCCGCAGCCAGAATGCTTGGCTTTGGGTTCACTCACGGGAGTTGCTTGATTCTCCAGACTGAAATATGAGGTTGGTAAATGGTCCGAGGGGACAGCTTGGCTGAAACCCCAGTGGGTCAGGCCACTGTCATGGGAAGAACACAGGGTGTGGTGGGGCTAGGAGCCCGGGACCAGCTCTAACCGGCCAGGCATATGCACGTGCCTGCTGCTTCCATCTGGGTCGGGCAGCGCCTGTGGGCCGGATGACCTCTCCAGGCACAGGTCACAGAGGTGGGCGTGGGCCGGGAAACCACAGCTGCGCTCTCGCCTCCAGCAGGCTGCACTGCAGAGTTCTAGACCCCAGGCTTGCGGGGGTGGGGGGTTGGGGGGTGGGGCTGGGGTCTTTGCTCCTGGGTTGACGTAAGGCCTTCAGCTGCAGTGTGTCCACCCTGCGTAGGTGGTCCCTTCTGCCTTCTGACCTTCCTGTTTTCACTGGTTATCAGGTCCTTTGCTAGGAGCTTGCTTGGCTCATGATGGATGAGCGCTGGATGAGCGCTGGGGCCAGGAAAGGGAATCCAAGGTCCTAGGTCGAGGGGTTGTTGCGCCCCAGTCTCCACGGGTGGTATAAATTCACCTCAGCCCAGAAGAAAGCTCTTTCTTCTCTCCTCGAGTTCTTCCTGGTGACAGATTCCCCATCCTGGTTAGCACCTGCTGCTCTGAGTAAGGCTGGACAGTGGCCTTCTGCTGGGTGACCAGGCGACCTTGTCTTTGTCTTGCCTCCCTAGTGGCGTGCTGAGCTCCATTGGGAAGATTTTCAAGGAGGAGGGGCTGCTGGGATTCTTCGTGTACGTGAGTTTATCCCCTGTCACAGCCATGTGTGGCTCTACTAACAGGTGTGTTCTCAGTCCCTTCGGCCCAGCTGCTGCCCTCGACTAACCACACGTGCACATGCCCCAGGAGGAGTGGCTGCTAGGCAGCTGTGTTGCGCTTTGTAGCATGTTAGGGACCAGAGCTGCCCAGCCCCTTCAGGTCACAGCCTAAGTGACAATGGACCTGGGCAAGGTGTGCATGAGGACCTGGGTTCCGTACCTAGTGACACACAGACACACACACTCACACACACACGCACACACACAGACAGACACATACACACAGACACACACAGACAGACAGACAGACAGATACACACACACACAGACAGACACACACACTCACACACACACAGACAGACACACACACACAGAGACAGACACACACACGTAGACACACACACAGACACACACACAGACACACACACACACAGACACACACTCACACACACACACACACACACACAGAGACAGACAGACAGACACACACACGCAGACACACACACACACACACACACACACACACACCCTGGGGTCACCAGGGATGCAGAGCTGGCCTTCAGAAGTCAGGGCACTGCATAGTCCCAAGCTGGGTCTTGGACTAAGGATTGGGCACTGGCCGTCCACACGCTGCCTCCAGCCAGTGGTCTCTGTTCTGACAATCAGCAGACACTGAATGGTCAAGACCATTTGCACAGAAATCCGTGTTTCTGGCTTCTCTTGACAAGTCAGAAAAGCCCTGTGTTAGCAGAGGCCTGTGTCTCTGGGTACATGGTTTCCCTAGGGCCACAGAACAGGTCCTCTTGGCCCTGCACCCAGCTTACTTCACCCACAAAGAAAGTTCATACCGTAAAGACTGTGCAGAAGGAATGAGCTTCAGGAGAAGCCAGGATAACAGGTATAGTTTTTGTTTCGCCATTTGAAGGTCTAAGTGTAGTGGCCTAAGAGGTCATCCGCACAGCAGGCTCATACAGGCTTCATGCTAACCATTCTTGAGCTGTGATCTTCCTAGTTTGTCAGATTGTTTATGATCTGTGGGTTAGTCAGGAAGTGACTTGGAGTAGAGAGACAGAGTATGTTTCTCAGCAGAGGTGATTCTGCCCCTGGGATCATTAGCGATGTCCAGGGGCATCTTGAGGAGTACAGAACTGGCATGTAAGACAGCTGCTGGAATCTCACAGTGTGGAGAACAGCTCCAAATGACCATAGTGGCCAGGCTAAGAAACCCATCTCTATACATCCATATACATAGAGGAGTCTGCATTCGGAGGCCTGGTACATCAGACCTTGACACACTGCCCAGGCCTGTACAGCTCTGTGACTGGCATCCCACCCAGCACATCTTACTTTTGGGTGACTCTGGGGGAGGGATGCTGCACATAGGTTAGAACCTCAGAAAGCACCCCCTGGAGAAGGAAGCGCATCCACCAAGATGTTTGTTGATTGCCTTCTGAACACAGGTGTGGTATACTTAACACTCTTGGACTTGAGATGTGGGATTAAAAAAATATATATCTGTTTGTTGCTTTTATATGTTTGCCTATGTGAGTTTTATGTACACCATATGTACACGGGAGCCACGGAGGCCAAAGGAAGCCTCAGATCCCTGGAGCGGGTGCTGAGCCAGGTCCTTTGCAAGAGCAGCAACTGCTCTAAACTGCTGGGCCGCCTCTTTGGCCGCCTTCACAGGGACGGGATCCGGATTTAGAGAGCGGCTTGCCCTCAAGGCCCGCGCTGTTTGGGGTAGCAGTCCTTGCACACGCTTGCATGGTGCGGTGTTGGTGGAGCGCGAGGACGGGGAGAACAGGCACTGAGCAGCTCCCTGAGACTTGTTCGGAGCGGAGAGCAGGAGAAGCCGCACTCCTCTGTGATCTGTATTTGCCGGGTGTGACCACTCTCACACGGGGACACCAGGGCTTCTGCAGATGGAAAACAGCGTGCAGGAGGAGGCCCGCCAGAGCTGCTCCCTCCGGGGCCCTCCCCGACTCTGGGCCTCGGTGCTGCCGGCGCAAGCTGGGCACAGCCTGCCCACCTCTCTGTCTCTTCCCTGCTCATCTCTGCTCACCTTGTTTTTTAGCGGCTTAATCCCTCACCTCCTGGGCGATGTGGTTTTCTTGTGGGGCTGTAACCTGCTGGCCCACTTCATCAATGCCTACCTGGTGGACGACAGCGTGAGTGACACCCCCGGGGGGCTGGGGAACGACCAGAATCCAGGCTCCCAGGTTGGTTGGAGCAAGGGCTTGCCTTTCTTTCTGTGTGCTGATGGCCAGGGTCTGGGACAGGCTGGGGTTTGGGGATTTTCTTGACCCAGGGATGAGGGGGGGGCCCCTAATTGTCCCTGGAGCTGGGGAGATGAGATCACACTGACCCCTGCCTGAGGGGAAGTTAAAGAATTCCATCCCTGCATTGTTAGAAGCGGGGCTCAATTTATCCGAAACTTCTCAGCACATGAGAGCAGGCAGCTAATGGCCAGAGTGTTTTAACCATCATAGTCTGTGAGCTGGACAGTGATGGTGGCGCATGCCTTTAATCCCAACCCTCAGGGGACGGAGGCAGGTGGATCTCTGAACTTGAGGCCAGCCTGGTCTGCAGAGTGAGTTCCAGGAGAGCCAGGGCTATTACACAGAGAAACCCTGTCTCAAAAAACAAACAACCCACTGGCCAGGCATTTAATCCCAGCACTCTGGAGGCAGAGGCAGGAGGATTGTGCAGACACAGCTACTGCAGACTATATGGAGACTCTGGTTTCAAAAGGAAAACCACCTACAATGCCTTTCCCAAGCATCATGGTCCTGGCAGCTCTGATTGTCAAGGGAAACAACACGGTGTAACATACTGAGCCAGGATGGTGCCATCTGGCCTCAGCCTGCCCTGGCTGCTGGGGTCTGCAGATCTCACCTGTATGAGTTGGGAAGCCTGGGTGCCTGATGAGTTCTGCTACCAAGAAAAAGATTAGGGACCCTCACTGGGTTAGGGTTTGTGGAAGTCAGACATTCTGACAGCAGAACAGTCAGGCCTGGAAGAATAGGGAAGGGGTCATTCGTGGTCCAGGGGGTGTCTGTTGGCTCAGGCTGGCAACCTCGGGGAGGGTGGCCTGTGAGGTAAGGACACTGGCGGCCCTGTAACCTCCCTGCCCTTCGGTGCCTGCAAATTGAAGTGGTTTGTGGAGATGCGCCCTCCCCTGCAGTGACATTGACATATGCTGGCAGCTCTGTCCTACCCTGGGCCCTGTGGGTGGGCAGGCGCTGTGGTCACATGAAGAGGTGGGGGTGGCAGGAGTCCAGGGTGACCCCACACTTTGTGCCCAGAACCGGGCTGTGCCCCATGACGCTGGGTGGAAGCTCATCTTCTCATTTGGGCATCCCTCACTGGGTTGTGACTGTGCCAAGCTAGGAGAAATGTCAAACAGTCCTGGGAGCTCTGGGTCCTGCAGGGTTGCCATGCAAGGTGGTAAATGATCCTGCTTCCCCAGAGTCCTAATAGGGAGGGCACCGGAAGAGCTGTCCTGGAAAGGGGGTGTGGAGGGTGAGATGAGGCACGGTGAGGGTGCCACAGAGCTGAAGTCTGCCCCTGACATTCCCGTGGTAAACCCTGCTTCCTTTCTGTCCGTGCAGTTCAGCCAGGCCCTGGCCATCCGCAGCTACACCAAGTTTGTGATGGGGGTAAGTCCTGCCTGCTGCCTTTAAGGGCTTAGGTGAGCGGGAGGCAGGTCAGGAAGTGTGGCGTTGGCAGCATGTCCCCATTCTTGGCTTGTGGGAGCAGTGGCGTGCTGGCCCTGAAGCCTGTCTGCTTTTCAGATTGCAGTGAGCATGCTGACCTACCCCTTCCTGCTGGTTGGAGATCTCATGGCTGTGAACAACTGTGGGTACGTGTGTACCCTTCCACCTGGCCACCCGCCAAGGCTTCTGGGCCACCCAGATAGGCCCTTCCAGTCCCTCCACCTGTGGGGGTGGGGTGGAGTTGGGGTGGGTGTAGGGCACGCTCCTCTGAGGGTCCCCATGTCCCTCCACAGGCTGCAGGCTGGACTCCCTCCCTACTCCCCTGTGTTCAAGTCCTGGATCCACTGCTGGAAGTACCTGAGTGTGCAGGTGAGCATGGGCGGGGGGGAGGGCGACACCCATTCTAGGCATTCTTGATCACCTTCCAGAAAGGCTGCAGGGTGCTGAGTAGGTGCTAAGAAGCCCAGCTCTGGCAGAGGGGAGAGTCCGGTGAGGGTGAAGCTTGGCCTTGGCAACATAGTGAAAACCTTCAGGATTAAACGAGGGGTATGCCTCCTTTGGGGCAGAAGGTGGCAGAGCCCAAGAGCTCCATTAACAAGGGTGCCTGGGATGTGTGCAGCCAGACTCCCCCATAGGAGCCCTCTGGGTTCAGCTGGCTCTGGTGGGAGCCTGGCAGGCCACCCATGGCTTCTGAGGCTGCTGGTGGCAATTCTTGGAGCCCGGTGGTCAGGGAGCAGGCTTATGGCCAGGGGCGGGTGCTTGCCTTTTCTTGGCCAATGAAGTCAAATGAGGTGCTGGCCTGAAGAGGTTCCGGAGTGCTGAGTGGCCTTTGGGTTGAGAATAGGTTTAATGGGGGCCGGTGAGGTGGCTCGGTGGGTAAAGTGCTTGCCATACAAGCCTGACAACCTGGAATCCAGCCCCAGAACCCACATGAAGGTGGAAGGAGAGAACCAAGTCAGCGAGGTCACCTTCCGTCCTCCACACGTAAACCCTAACACATGCACACCTCACCCCCATCATGAACACAGTAACAGTAAAAATGTCTGAGAAAAGCCTTTACCAGGAGGGTGGAGTGGAAAGGCGGAGCTCCCTTCTGTGGCGCTAACTGCTGTTCTTCCCCACCAGGGCCAGCTCTTCCGTGGCTCCAGCCTGCTTTTCCGGAGGGTGTCGTCGGGGTCATGCTTCGCCATGGAGTAGCCTAAGTCGCCTGACCAAACATTTATGGGGGTCTTGACCTAGCCCTGGTGAGGACCCATCATCTCAGATGCCTGAGGGTGACCCCAGCCCAGCCTGGCTCCATGTCCATATTTGCCATGTGTCTGTCCGGATGTGGGCTGGCGGAGGTGGGCCACCTGGGGCCTGGGGAGCCGTGCTGAGGTGGGACCCCTTCCTGCCCAGTGGTACTTGAGTCCGTCTTGTATAAGGGCAGAGGAAGGCAGCGGAGGCGGAGGTCACAGGCAAGGCTTCCCTCCACCTCCAGCCCTGCTCATCCTGCCGCTCAGCCAGAAGCGCCCCCTCCTGCTTTGTAAATAGGGCACCATCATGCCTGGGCCTGTGCTGGCAGCCTGGCACTGTGCGCTGCCCTTGTTCTCAACACTACTCTTCTGATACAAGGGCAGTGCCTTCTCCTGACTAGGAAATCATGTGACTCCTCAGACCCTTCCCCTCATCCGCTTGTCTGTAATGGTGACACCAGGTGTGAGGGTTCCGTCACCTGTGTGGTGTGTGGGTGCGCACAGGTTGCATAGGCCAACGTCTAGTCCTCCCCTCGTGGTAAGATAGACCCCAACTCTGAATAAATGTATTGGTGGTGATTTGGACTTTTGTGGGAGCCTCTTATTTTTGTGAGCTCTGCCAGACCCTATGCTGGCGTCTTAGGTCTGTGAGTGGCCAGCCTGGGCCAAGGGGTGTGACGTGGACACGTCTTCCTCTGCCCTCGGGGTTGATGCTTGATGCCTCCTCATGAAGCAGCAACTGGCACTTGGGCCTTCTACCCAGAGGTGGCAGCCCTTTCAGAGTTCCACTCAAGCTGCCAAGCGGCACCTGGGCACCTTTTGAAGATGACTGTTTGCAAGCCTTTGGAGCCTTGTAACTGTTTATATTCCCTTTGCTAGAGGGCCTCGCCCCAGACAGCTACAATCTGAGAAGTGTCCCACATCATGAACGGGCCAGGCCTGACCACAGCATCCTTAGATCAGCGCCTGGAGGATGTCCGCCTGGTGTTTTCCCACCACATTGACCATGATGCTAGGCTCACTTTTCCTCCTTCTGCTCCTCCCTCAAATCCTGTCTTTGTACAGTGACCCTCATATTTAGGGACCTTTGTATTTTACAGCTGAGCAGACCTGAGCTGTATCCAAAGAGGTGCCCTTGCCCCTGAGCTGTGTGTCCCAGAGGTCTGTGAGAGGCCGCCTGAAAGCGAGAGGCTTGCATTGGTCTGACCATTCGGCTTAGGAGGGCCTGCGGTTCCCAGGTATTTTCCCGGGAGCTAGAGTGAGAGTCCTTATCTGTTGGAGGTTTGGTGGGCCTGAGCAGGACTGGAACTGAGCTGCCAGTGGGGAGGGATGATAGAGTGGGGGTGTCCTTGAGGGATCCAGTGACATCCCTCCTGGGTAACCTTATTCTTAAGGAAAGTTGGAAGGGTCTGCAACAGGACTTTTGAGACTTTCTGATGAGACAGAGGTAGCCTGAGCTGTCCCCTTCAGCAGCCCTTGTCACTGTGAGTCCCGAAGAGGCTCAGAAGCCATGGCTTACGGTGTGGGAGAAGACTTTTCAGGTCAAGGCCTCTGGATGCTGGTCTCTGCCTTCAGCCTTGCTGTTGTCCCTTGCCCTTTTGGTGCCTGTGCTCTTGAAACCTTCCTGTCCCATACTCCTGATCTTTGGCACGTTCGTGGGACAGTCTGCAGACTGCCAGCAGAGACCCTTGCTGTGCAAGAGTTAGGAAGAGCCTCAGGGAAACCAGGGTAGGCTTGAGCCTCTGAGGGCTCTACTTGGTCCAGAGGCCCTATCCCTGACCACACAGACCCAACCTAGCTCAAGAAATAGACCCTTCCAGGAATGCAGTTGCTTTAACATCTGAAGATCAGCTAATGTCATGGAACTCTGACCACATGACCATCTCTAGGCACAGAGAAGGCCTTTGAGGAAAGCCAGCATCCTTTCCCAAGAAAATATTTCAAAAGACAAGGAACAAAATGGCATTCATGAAAAAACGAAATTTCACATTTGGGGCTGGGGAGAAGGTTCAGTCAGTAAAATGCTTGCAGCAGGAGAATGACAACCTGAGTTTGATTGAGCACCCACATAAAAGCTGGGCTCAGTGATGCAGGTCTGTAACCCCAGCACTGGGGGAGGGGTAGATGGAGAGTGGAGACAGATCCCCGAAGCTCATTGGATAACCATCCCAGCCAAATCGAGCTTCAGCATTGGTGAGAGACTCCATCTCACAAAAACAAGGTGACAGCCAAGATTGACCTCTGACCTATACATGTGCACACATGCAGGAAACGGCACACAAGCCCATGCACACAGTGCAACTTTGCAGTAAGGAGAACATTCATGCCACAGAATGGATGAACCTGGAAGATATGCTAAGTGTTCACAAAATACGTGACTTGCTTGCCAAGAGTTTATATGAAAGTCAAAAAACAGCAAATGAGGGCTCTTGAGTTGGCTCACAGGTAAAGGTACCTGTTACCAAGCCTGACACAGGGCGGAGGGAGAGGAGGTCCTCTGACCCCAGTGAGCACCTTGTCATGGATTCAAAGGAAGGAACAGGAAACGTAGATGGAAATAGATGAGCTGTTGTTTTAGCCTGAGAGGGTCAGGTAGGAATGGACACGGGTGGGTGATGAAAAGGTGCACTGTTGGTATTGGTGACAGTTACACAGGCCTAGAATTAACATACTAACACCATCAAGGTGGGGCTGTCTAGTTGGCTTAGTGGGTAATGGCACTTGTCACCAAGCCTGACAACCTGAGTTTGAGCCCCAGAACTCATGCGGCAGAAAGAAGTAGCCCTGCAGGTTGTCCGGCAACCATGCACACGTCATCATGCCCATCCCTGCCCTACAGAGACACCAAATGAATCTCCAAAACATCGAGTTGTACTGCTTCAGAATCTTTTTCAGCTAGGTGTGGTGGCACACGGTTTTGATCCCAGCACTCAGGAAGCAGAAGCAGGTGGATCTCTGAGTTTGAGGCCAGCCTGGTCTTCATACAGTAGTCCAGGACAGCCAGGGGCTACATAGAGACCCGGTCTCAAAACAAACAACAGAAACACCCAAATAAAAGAGTTGGGGTGGGGTATGTGTGCCATGGCACTTACGTGGCCATTGGAGGATACCTTTCATGAATCCATTCTCTTCTATCATGTGGGCCCAAGGGGACTAAACTCGGGTCACTGGCTTGACAGCAAGTGCCTTTACCCAGGAGCCTTCTCACTGGCCCCACTTTGTGTGGTTTAAAGGGGTGATAGTACTATCCTGGCCCGGACCCCTCTCTAGCCCAAGTCAACCTCTCACTTGCTGCCTTTTGTCACTTGTTTTCATGGTACACAGCACCTCGAGACAGATGTACTCAGAGCCCGAGACAGGTTTCTAGGCCCTGTTTCGGTGCTCCTTCAAGCACCTAGGTTGCCCAAACCTTGCCATTTTGAAACTTGTGGCCAGGACAGGCCTGAGCATCAGTGCCCTTGTGGAAATGTCCCGAGGCCCAAAGCCATCTCATGATGCCCCACTAATAACTTCTGAGGTTGAGAGAGGCAGCCCGGTACCCTAGGCCTTCTTCCCTCTGTTCTTCCTCTGGTACAAAAGACCAGCTGTGGCTTGGGGTGGAGAGGAAGTTACAGGAAGGAAAAGGATAGCTCAGAGAGCAGGAGAGGGAAAAGATGGAAGAATGGCATGGATGGGCTGACTCGATTTCCCACAATGCTCCACCTTCTGCAAGCACTGAGACTTGGCTCTCAGACAGGCTTTATTCAGGATTGCCTCGGTTGCCTGCTCCTTGTCTCCCCACCCACAGAACCCCACTTGGGTGGGGCTTGTTCTTCACCTGCCCCCTCATGGTCTGCCGTCCAAGCCTCACCAGCACTCAGAGGTCAGGAGCCCTAGAACCTGCAGACAGAGAGCACCCCCACCCCTACCCCATCCTGTGGGGCAGACAGGTATCTTCAGAATGATGCCCTCTGTAGGACTCCGCCCTAAGGGGCAGGAAGGGCCCTGGTTGCAGTTCCTGTGAGCTGGACTCCACAGTTTTTCCCTTCCAGAAGGCCTCTAGCCAGGCAGCATCTTGTTTGGGGGCTGGGGACAGCATAGAGGGCCCAGCATTTGGGCAGCTGACCTCTTCTCCCTAGGAAGGCAGTAGGTGCAGCTCTTCCCAAGGGGCTAGAAGAGCCAACACGTTCCCAAGGAGGCTAAGGTCCTCTGTCCTTAAGAAATAGCACATATGACCACTAGAACACTGCTCAGAACAGCTTGCAGCAGGCTGAGGGCAGCCCCCTGCCTCCACTCCTGTGGAAGAAGCACTCCCAGGGTGGGGCATTGGGCTGGTATTGCATGGCAGAGAGGCGGGGGTGGGGGGTTGGGGCGCAGAGAACGCAGGACCTGCTCCAGAAGGTCTGGCTTCTAATTTGGAGAAAGAATCCAGAATGGGCATGAGGCCAGTCTCCTCACCAGGCCTTGCCTTGAGTGTCCCCTTCAGAAGATGGCAGCCATCAGCAGGGGAGGCAGCAGCAATCCCAGGAGAGGGCCCCAGACATGGCCAGAATTCTTCAAATCCAAGCTGGCCTCTCCAGGGTCCTCTGCCCCTGCGGAAAGGAAGGGGTGTGTGCCTCAGCCTGAAAACAGTCTCTCCTGCCCCTCCACTTACTCCAAGCAAGGCGCAGGCTGCAGGCAGGGAGGAAGCATATTTCAGATTAAGTGTGCTCTACTGTGCCCCAACCGCTGGCACCTGCAGGATACCAGCATTCTGGAGCCAGGCAGGGAAGTAAAGGCTTCGGGCCTTACCTGTCCAGGACGACCGTAGGGCCAAGGTGCGCTCACCTGTGGCATTAGCCAAGGCAGAGGCCCTAGGGAAGTTAGGCAGGGATGCGGTGGCAGGGTGGCTGGAGTGATCCGGTGAGGCCTGCAGCCCATGACCATCCTGGGTTGGAAGAGCTTCGACCAATGCCTCCCTGAAAACCGTGGACTCTGCCCCTGCCTCAGGTAACGCTGAGTCTATTGCAGGTAACTGCGCAGCCTCCTGCCAGACCTCGGGTAGGGTCTCTACATTCTTTGTCTTCTTGGAATCCAGAGATTTCTCTGGGCTCATGGAGGTTACGCTTGACTCGCTGGCGTCTTTGCCCATCGAGTCGGGGACAGGGTTACGTGTTGATGTGAGGAAGTTAACTGGCCCTTCATCCCGTGAGGGGACCTCAGCTGCGTAAATGGAGGGGACCTCAACTGAAAAAGACTCAGTCTCCGTTGCCATGGAGGCGCGGCCTCCCGCTGCTATGGAAAATTGGACGTCTGTTTCTGCTGCAGGTGAGGACTCCTTTGCCAGGGAGCCGGAGACATTTGTTACCAAGGAGGTTGCTATGGACGGAGTACCGGTTTCCCTGGAGCTTGGGGCCTCGGTTGCCAGGGTGGAAGGGACCTCGGTCACCGGTGGAGGCGAATCCTCCCCCTCCTCCGCGTTTCTCGTGGGCTCTGTTTGGCGAGGCCGAGCATTAGTGCTGAGAACGGGACCCCACCCGGCCGCACAGTATCCCACTGGGGTGCGCCAGCCACGCCCCTCTGCAGTGGGTATGCCTCTCTCAGCAACTTGACTTCTTCACCCACCCCTTCCCCAAGCTTCTCCCAGGGGGACTGCATCGCAGACCACGCCCACCACCCTGGCCTTCCCACTCGGCCACGCCCCTCGCGTTGTATTGCGGAACCTATGGATCTCAACCCTCTGTGGGGACTTCAGGATGAAATCTGCTACTTGGGGCTGTGCGGGGGGCAGAAAGTCGCAGAGGGTCCCCGCCTTCGCATCCCGTAGGCCTCTCTTCTGCTTCTCAGGGCAGCGGGGGCCCTGATGCTCTAAGCCAGCCGCGCTGTGTAGCATCCTCCCCATCCCACCTCAGCTCTCTCACCACTCACCGCAGAGAGAGTTCTCACAGCTGTAGCCCAGGGGGCACTGGGAGCAGGGAGTCCCCTCCTGGTAGGGCTTGCGCCCTTTCACGTTCCCCCTGAGGGAGAAGGCATTGCTGTAGGGAAGTACACCCCTCCCCCCCGCCTTCCTACCGGTCCCCCATGGTCCCCCAGAAGCACCGCGGATCCATCGATCCATCGCAGGAGTCCTTGGGGCTGCTGTCTTCCAGGAGTTGCTTCCGGGAGACCATGGGCTCCCTCCCTAGCCTTCTCTGGCTAACCAAATTATCCCCCCTCCCCCAAGTCGGGCCCGTCACCCACGCTAGCAGCCCACAGCTTCCTTGAGATGTGCCCAGTTCTGTGCTCCCCCAAGCCTCCGGCCCCTCAGCGCTTACGGGGGCTCATAGTTGCACACCAGCAGGTGGATGTTGGCTTCCTCCACTCCCTGGAGCTTCTCACAGAAGTGGGAGCCGCAGCCAATCTTCTCTGTCTTGCTCCAGACTACCTAAAGGAGCAAGGACACCCAGCAGGTTAGTCCAGGGCTGGGCGACATGGCGCACCCCTGCGGAGCTCTACCCCAGCTTTCTATCCAGCCTTGGTCACCCAGCCTTGAACACATGTGGCCTTGGGCCAAAACTGCTCAGAGGATTAGAGGAGGAAGGCGGCAGTGTCTACCCTCTCTGCCAAACACAGATGTCGCCAGGTGTCTTTCAGTCTTCTCCGGCTGTGAGCCTCCGGCAGCCCCTGTGGTCTCTTTATACAGATCCTTAGGTTTCTGTTTGTTTGGTTGGTGTTGGCTTTGGTTTTTCGAGGCAGGGTTTCTCTGTGTAGCCCTGGCTATCCTAGAACTCTCTTTGTAGACCAGGCTAGCCTCAAACTCACAGGGATCCTTAAATACCTAATCCCAGCACTCATGGCGAAGGCAGGCAGATCTCTGGGGGAGTCCCAGGCCAGCCGAGGCTACCTTGTGAGCCCTCTTCTCAACAACAGCAACAATACAAAAAAAAAAAGTGTGTCCTGCCACGGGCTAGGAGGCAGGAGGAGCAGAACGTCCTGCTTTCCTTGCATTAGCTATGGCTCCTGGGGCTCCTGTTTGAGCAGGTGCAGTTGAGGCAGAAAATGGCTCCCAGCTTAGGACAGAGCCAGAGATAGCTTGGTCATTCTGGCTTGAGCATGTTCGGTGAGGCTGAGCCAGGATGTCCCAGCAGGGAGGGTGCTGGGACCTTCAACTTCCCAACTTGGGCGGGTGCTTCTATTTCCTTAAGATTAGGGTTAAAAATACCAACTCAAAGATGCACAGAAAATGGGAGGAGGGGATGTGGGTGGGATTGTTTTTTTTTCCCCCCTTTGGTTTCTGGTGTAAATGTCATTTATACAAATACAATTCCTTTAACATCAATGCGAAGGCCACTCAGTAAGGCTGAACTTTACAAAAACATTGGGACCTGAGTGGAGAGCGGAGGCACCTGGGAGAGGCCAGAAATTGCTGTCAGAAGACCCAGGAAACCTTCCTCCAGTGACCACGTGCTTTCTGCCTACACAGTGATTTTTAGAAACTTTTTTTTTTTTCAGTTTGGTCAGAGCGGATCCTACTCAGGCTTGGTGGCAACTGCCTTTGTCCACTGGGCCATCTCGCCCGCCAGCCCTCTTGCGGTTTTTTTTTCTAAAGCAAAAATTAAACAAGTTTGTCTTTTTGCTTTCTCAGCTTGGCAGATTAGGAACAGCAAATTAGACATGAAAATGCCAAGAGCGACAGTGTCAGGAAAGGGGGACAGTGGCGGGCCATCCGCGGCAGCTGCTGCGAACGCTTTGGGCCACTCAGGGTCCACTGTCACCCGGACAATCCCTGCATCCGTGTGCACGGTGACACCTGCCTTCTCAGCAGCCTCAAATGGGTGACCTAGGTTTTCAAAACGCCGGTTTGAGTGGCCTCCGGCTGCGCACCGCCTGCCGCGCAGATTGTTTAAGGATGCTCCAAGGTGGAGTACAGTTCTGACCACCACGAAGCACCGGACCTGGCCCAGCACGGGGCTCCACCCACCCGGAGATCCCGCCCGCCCCGCCCACGGACCAGGTGTCTCCACCCAAGGCTAGGAGGCCCCGGCCCGCCCTGCGTCGCCCCGTGCCTCCGCCCCGCCCCCGCCCTCCGGCCGCGCCCCGCACCTGGGTGTAGTGGCCACACATCTGGCCCGGCTCGCACGTGGCGGTGCTGAGATTGTAGTGCTCGCGCTCGTCGTACCAGTTCGCCACGGCCAGCGGCACGTCCATGCCGCTCTCCGTGATGGCAAACAGGTTCTCCCCGCGCGGCCCGCGCTCCTTGTTGTGTCCCCACACGCACTTCCGCGCGTAGGCCTTGGCGAAGTCGGCCAGCTGGTCGTCCCACCTCTGCAGGGCCGCGAGGGAGGCGGGAGAGGGAGGCCGGGGTGGTGAGAGCCGGCCGCTGGCTGGCCTCCTCACCCCTCAGCAAGGTGGCTCCCGGCTGGTTCTGACTCTGTTCCCCGTGGGGTGGGAGAGCGCCACCTCTGACCCCAGGGCACGAGGGGGAGAATTGATGCCAATCGTGTCCTGTGAGGCTGTTTGAACTGCTGGGACACCTGACGCTGTCCAGAGAGAGGTCGGCGGACTGGCGCTGCGTTCAGGCCCCTGCACCTCACCCACGGCTGCCAGCCCTCTGCCTAGGCCCTCCCTCCGGCTTCCCCGACAGGTGCTCTCCCTTCATCGGCTCCTTCCTCCCCAAGGGAACTGTCTCGGAAGGGCAACCCCTAGATGGTGCCTCTCTTGCAGTCATCAGAGCCTTGCCCCGGGCCCACACTGTCAGACCCCAGGTCCATACTCTCTAGTGAGAGTACCTCATTGCAGCCATCGCAGAGGAGACACTGGGAAAGGGCATTTGGGCTTAGAGAGCCTCTGAGGGTCAGGGAGAAGACCTGGGAGCTAGCGTGGAAGACGGAAGTAGTGAGGCATCTGACCCCAAGGACTGAGGAGGAAGGCCTGGATCCGATTAAACTCTGTCCTTGGCCTCTCCTGGCGAAGGATGCCTGCCCTTCGGCGGCTCTTGGCGTCCTGTCCTGCCCCACCCTCCTCAATTCCGGGGCTTTAGGGAACAGCTGCCGGGAACCTCAGAGGGAGCCTGAAATGGGGACAGCGCCACTTCTGCACCTTGATTAGTCATTTTCTCTCTCTGGCCATTTTTTAGAAATTAACCTCGTGCTTACTATCAGGTGCGTGTGCAGGTGCACGCCTGCCTAACAGCGCCTGCATGAAGGTCAGAGGAGCCCACTCCTTCTGGGCAGTCCCCCAGACTGGACTCTGGCAATGACGGGCAGCTGGGAGCGAAAAACGGGCTGAGGGGGGTCTAGGGCACCCTGCAGGACCCCGGGACAGACAGACATGCCCCTTCTGGGACAGGAAGTAGCATCGCTTCCACCTGCCACAGCGCTGGGCATTGTGGGTAGTTTTAATAGTTAGGACTGAGAGGCAAGCTCAAAGCTGCCCCCGTTCTAACCTCCAAGCTATGCCCAAAGTCCCAGCACCAGGACTTCTCAGCCTGTGATGTGGCAAGCACCATGGCTCTCTCTCCCTGGAAGTAGATCCATCTGCCCTGTCAGTCAGTAGTCCTGGGCACTAGACTAGGCTAGAGCGAGAGTAAGAACCAAGAAACCCAGCCTCACGAGCTCTTAAGTCACTCAGGGGTCATGGCCACTGTGGCAACTGGGTATTGCGGGGTATAGGAAGGGCTTGTAGCCAGGCTGAGGGTGGAGAAAAAGACCAGGTGCTAGCCAGGTAGGGGACACCCCTAGCCAGGCGCACCCTGGACAGCAGGGTGAGCCGCATCTACAGATGGGAGATGGTGAGCCTGGCTCTGAGGCAGGCAGAACTGATAACTAATATCCAGGCTTCCGACTGGGCAGCAGTTCCTGGTTGCCAAGGACAGCCGGGTTGAGAATGGCTGCTCTGCTGGGGAGCAGTTAGTTCTCAGTCAGCCTCTCTGACCTGCAGGGCAGGGATGTCCATACCTAACTGTCCATCAGGAAAAGGCTTCCCTCGGGGTCACCAAGCCACAGGACACAAGCTGAGGCTACAGCCTAAATGCTGGGACCCCAGGTTGGCCGCTCTATTTCCCAGGTGTGACTTGGCTGAGGGGTTCCCAGCCACTGTAGGAACCTCTTCCTCTTCTCCTCCATGGGGATTCTCAGGCCATTCACAGAGAGCTTCCCCTCCAGACCAACCCATCTTGAGAAGAGTCGAGGAGGAGGCCACTGGTGTGGGGGGAGCTGGGGGTTAAGGCTGAGCAGGTCCCTCGGAGCCTGCAAGGTGCCTGGGACTGGGGGTGAGGTGGGGTGAGGTCCAGTCAGACCTCAGGGAGAACAGAGAGGGAGGGGCTCCCACTTTATCAGCTGAAACCGGAGCAGACATCCTGCCTCAAGCCCGTCATTGGTAACACTCCTTCCGCCAGACTGGACAGCACCACACCCTGCCTCTGGCTCCTGAGGTCTCTGCATTTCTCTCACTGTTGCAGAGTTTGCATTTGGGTTATATGTATGTCTTGATATATTACATATATGAGACTGAGCCCCAGGGTAGGGGCGGGCTCGTGACCTAAGTTTACAGAGGAGAGTCTACCTGGTGACAGGATGTGCCCTAAACCACAAGTCCTGGTGCTGGAGGGAGCACCTGAACATGGGCCCCAAAGCCCTTGCCAGGCCTGTTCTCCCCTCCCCAGCTCTCTCCAGAGTCGAGGAGGAGGCCACTGGTGTGGGGGGGGGGAGCTGGGGGTTAAGGCTGAGCAGGTCCCTCGGAGCCTCAGTTTCCTTATCTAGAGGATGGGGCTGCTTACAAGGTCCAGCACTCTATGCCACCAAGGATTCTCTGTCACTGACCAGAGGAAGTAAGGCGAGGGGAGGGGCTTGTGGCAGCCACGCCTGGCACCCCTTCAATCCCAGGAGGTGGGCACCCAGCTACACTCACCAACTGCAGCATGTCTGAGGCTGGTGGGGACACCTGGGTGCGGTAGAAGTTGTGAAGCTCCACCATGCTGTGCTTCTCCTCCACCGTGAGGGCCGTGGTGGAGCCAGCGGCTGCCAGCAGCAGCAGCAGCATCACCCAGAGGCTGCAGGAGCTGCGCATGGTGACCAGCCCTCTCCGCCTCTTCCCATCAGGGGTCTGGCAGCTGGACTTAAAGTCCTCCCCACAGAAGCACCACCCTGGCTGGGGTGGGACGGCAGGGGCTGTGTCTGGAGGCCCAGCCCGGCTCACACAATGTCTCCAGGAGGGTGGGTGCCTTGGGTCTGGACCAGAGTCGAGTCCACTCCCCCGGAGTCCTTGGCAACAGCCTCCTTTCTCTCTGAAATGGGGGGCTCAGGCCAATGGCTGTAGGAACGCCACGGTCCCTCCTGAGGCGTGAACAGATCCTCAGGGGACACGGTCCCAGAAACAGCTGCTGAGCTATGGCTGTGGCACCCAGCTCACACCCACTAGGTGCTGGGGACAGGGCAAGGAAGGAGCGGAGTACACACCTGCCCCCACAGGACTAGGTAAGACGAGGCTGCTAGTGCAGAAAGAGCAAGGGAGGATGGGATGATGTGTCCCGGTGCCTGGTCCCGAGGTCCAGCCCACTGCAATGTTTGTGGTAGAACTGAGACATGCCCGCCCCTGGTCCTCTGCAAGAGCAGCGGGCACTCTTAACGGCAGCTCTACCCTCTAAGAGCAACCTTCTTAGAGGGTTGGGGACATTCACAGGAACAAGAAAGAAGCTGCCAGACTGGTCTACAAAGTGAGTCCAAGACAGCTGGGGCTGCACGGAGAGAGCCTGTCTCAAGAAACCAAAACCATACAACCAAAAACAGAAATAAAACCCAAAACAACAACAAAAAAGAAAGAAGCTGGGGGAGGGGTGTGGAGAGCTCTCACTCTCCTCAGAGAATTATTTCATTATGTAGCCCAGGTTAGCTGCTCTCTAACCACTATCCTCTACCCCTGCATTTCTAAAAAGATGTCCTCCTGAGGACACGTCACGTGGAGTTGAGGTTCCTGGCAGCACAGACTTGTGAACATTTGAAGTTGGCAGCTTAAGAATGAATAGAATTTCAACAGACACACACACAAAGGATACCAGAAATGGAGGGGGGGGGGCAGGGAGCAGGCAGACATGTCCACTCCCAAAGTGATGTAAATTGCCTGAAGAAAATGATGGCCCACGGAGCCTTGCACACTGCTGTGGTGGAGTTGCTCTGACCTTTGCTGAGCTAGACCCTTGCTTGCTTTTTTGTTTCGTTGTTCTTTTGAGATAGGGTTTCTCCGTGCAGCCCTGGCTGTCCTTGAACTCACTCTGTAGGCCAGGCTGGCCCCGGACTCTCAGAGACGTGTCTGCCTCCGCCTCCCAAGTGCTGGGATTATAAAGGCCTGTTCCTCAGGGTACGGCTGCGGCCACTCCTGGCACCCCTGCCAGCCTGCTGCGGTGTACGGGTGCCGTTCATTCTTGGATGCATGCCACGGCCCTCCCAGAAGCAGTTCTAGCACCCTCTCCACACGACCACCCTGAGATAGTGCCAGGCAGGGTGGATCCTCGGACAAGAGAGCCATCGTGAGAGGGACACCTGGCTCCCGTGGGCCACAGGCCTCCTTCTGGAAGCCTTGGAGTGCAGACAGCTGAATACTCTGCATGGTAACACCTGTGTCCTCTCCCAGAGAAAAGGAAAGGGCCCAGGGTTTTTCCTTTGGGGAACTGCCAGAGGGAGATGGTCACATGCAGATCTGATCTAAGAAGCCAGACAGACAACGGCTGGGTGGAGCTCAGGGTCAGAGCACAGGGATTTGATTCCCAGCACAGCAGGCCACCGCCAAAGCAGGCAGGCAGAGGAATTTAACGTAATTAAAAGAAAAATAGTTAAAAATGACTGAGCTCATTTCAAACTGGGAGTGGTGGGTTGAAACTTGGCTCAGGAGGCAGGAAGAGGAGCCTGAGAGACTGGACAGGGAGAGGGATGGGGGAGGGAGGCAGGTGAGGGAGGCTGGGGGGAGGAACTAGCCTAGCGGGGCCAGGACCCCAGGTGTGCTTGAGGGATGGAGGGGGACCACAATGGGAGAGTTCCAGGGGAAACTGAGCCAGACCCCGCCCCCCAGCTCCAGCCTGGCTGTCACCCCCCAGCAGAGCAGCCCTCTACCCCTCAACCTGTGCTTTGTCCACAGTTTGGCTCCGGACAGGTATCATGAGAAGTGGGAAGAGGGGAAGACGCCCAGAGGCCTTGGAAAACAGAAAGGGGGCCGCTGTCCTCCTTTGGGTCCCTGGATCCTGGGTAGAGTGACCTCATTTCACAGCTGGGACCCCAGAAGACTACACGCCCCCAGGAGGACCTGGCTGCCCAGATAGCCCCAAATCTTAAGCCGGGTCTGCCCCTCACAGCACCGTAGGGGCCCCTCTCTTTTCAGACATGCCACCCTCCGACATGCCCATCGCCTTCAGCAGGGAGATAGAGGGCACCTGGCCCAGGCCTCCGGTGACTTCCTGTCTGGGCTCAGAGAACGTATGCAGGACTACTGTCCCAGGCCTCACAGAACAGATGTCACCAAGTGTAAGCCACCTTCTTCAGGAAACGCGATCCAGACCGGGGCAGTGGGGAGGGGGGGCGCTTGTCAGGACACAGCTGTGCCTGGGGGGGGCAGCAGGGATGCGGAGTGTGTACCACTAGCAGGTGTGTGTGACTGGACAAAGCTAGAGCTACCGACAGCTGGCACCGTCGTCTGTCTTTTTGTTTTTCCACGCAAGGTCTTACGCAGCCCGGGCTTACCTTGAACTCACGACGTAACTGAGGATGCCCTCAAGCTCTCGCTCCTCCTGCCTCCAAAGCTCTGGGACCCAAGGGTGCACCACCTCGCCTGGCTGCTCCTGCCTCTCTTGAGGGCTCTAATATATGAGCCCTCATATATACGGCTCATATACGGCCATCTAAGACTACAGATGAGTCTGAGGAAGTGCTGACAGCAGAGGGGCCGTGTCCAGCCTGGGAGACAGCAGCAGAGGCTAAGCGCACATGCTCCCCTGCCTCGATGAGACCTGAGTTTGTCCGCTGACCACTGCTGGTCTCTGTGGTTCTGCCATTAAGCATGGGAATCAGTGCAATATGGACACCGTCACGACTTAAAGCCCAGCGCAGTCCAGCGGATGTTGGTATGCGAGTGCTCCTGTTCAGCAGCTGCTGATGCCCCAGGCTCGGGGCTATAGGTGAACGTGCAACGTTCCCAGTGTGGCTGAGGGGCTACACTTCCAGCTTCGTTTATTCAGGTTTACAGAGGCCCGCGCGGCTGTCACACATGGTCAGCTCGGTTGCAGTCTGATGAAGGGGGGCCACACGGAGTGTCCTTGGAGACTGCATTTCCCCCATGTTCCTTTAGCCTCCTTTCTTGCTTCCCGGCTGCGGTGGTGAGCTGCTCCACTCCGTCCCTCTTCCTGTGATGTATGGAACCCCAGGAATCCAGCAACAAGCCGCTTTCCTCAGGTGGAGCTTCGGTCACAGCATTGCAGGCTCCTTTGTCAGGAGTTGGCCTAGGAGACCCAGGATGGTTATATCAACCTGGAGCACTCTGCTCTTGGCGGGTGACAGAGCCTGCCTACATGGATGTGCCTTTTCTGGGCTTCGTTGGTGGCACCTGCCCCTCTTCTGGCAGGCAGGGTCTTTAATGACTGTTCCCAACCAGCCGTATCCAGCTCTGCTTCTCAAGGTGGCTTCTGCCTACTGTTCTGATTCACTTCTCTTGTTTGATGGTTTCTTTCACAGACAGCAGCCTGCTTTCCAGTGCTCACTTCACCTCCCAGTCTTCTCAAGAAGATGGAGAAACTTCATGCAGCAGGGCCCTGTCCCTTTCTATACCATACAGGCCTCAGACTGGGCGTTTTGATGCTGTGGTTTGAATATAAATGTCCCCCGTCGGCTCACACGCGATCACTAGCTGTTGGCACTGTTTTGGAAGGCTGTGGAACCTTTGGGAGGAAATGGCTCAAGGTGGTGAGGCTTAGGGTTTTATAGCCGGCCTCACTTCCTGATTTCTCTGCCTCTTGACCGAAGATGCAATGTGGCGCCTTCCTGCCACGATGAAGCGCCTTCCTTCTTAAAAACGTGGTCCAAAACTAAGTCCAGCTTCAGGTGCCTCTTGTCAGGCATTTGGTCACAGCAAGGCAGGGCGGAAGAGGCAGCCCTGGTGCAGTGTCCAGAGGCCGGCAGGGCCAGGCTGCTGGGCACGGAGAGGTGGTAGGAGCGGCCGTGAGCCGAGAGGCATCTTCTGGCCAGGACCGCCCCTCAAGCTTCTTGTGTGGCAAGGGTGCTCATCCAGGAGAATGGAGCTGCTATCATCAAGTGGGCTGCCTGAGGGACACAGGGAGCAGGAGAGAAGTGGAGACCCAGCCCCCTCACAATGCTGAAAGGCTCAGCCAGGCCTGGAAGAAGCCTGCCTTGGTTCTTCAAAGCTAGGCCAGCAAGGAAAGGGCGTTCAGTGGTGGGAGTCCTCGGCAGGATAGGGGGTCTGCTTGGTACTGGGCTGTGCAGGGACAGTGAGCATCCCCAAGGTGAGGTCTCCAGGGCTCGGCGTGGAACTGGGCTGTGGGGAGTGTGGGGGAGGGCCAGAGAGGGGCCAGGCTTCGGAAATGGGCAACACTCCCATAGGCTGAGGCCATCAGAGGCTCCTGCTTTGGCCCAGCTTAGGATCTCAGCTCTGAGTTCTCTGTGCAGAAAGTGTGGGGCTCAGAGCAGTGAGTCAGGGTCTGTTCGCCAGCCCCAGCCAGCTGTGCCGTCCACTGGTGCTTGGAGGACAGCTCTGGAAGCTGGAGGGTGTCTGCGCAGGAGGGCAGAAGCAAGGCCTGCCCTGTCCCTCTGTATGTGTGAGCCAAGCTGGTTAGCAAGGAGGAACCCCAAAGTCACCAAGCCCAAAGTGAGGTTCGTGCAGAGGATGCTGGGGTGACCATGGTCCTGTGTGTGGGTCTCAGCAATAGAAAAGAGGGGTGTGCCTAGCCATGCTTGACCTAAGTATGGTATTTCTGTTTTCTTTTGTCTTGCTTTAAATTGTTACTTCTATTGATATGCACAGGGTGGGATGAACATGCCAGGTGTGGGGGACACTGGCAGGTGTGGCTGTTTCTACATGTGGGTCCCCGAGGCTGGAAGTCAGGGAGTCAGGCTTGGCAGCAGCACCTTACCCTCTGCCCCACCTCAAAAGGCCCTTTTCCTTGGGTTTGATCATTTCATTTTCAGTGTATTTTCCTATTGGAGGTAATAGAAGGATTGAGGGGGGAGTAGGGGGGAGGGGAAGGGAACAGGAAATGGTAGGCAGCTAGGAAAATGTCAGTCTCTGGGTAGGGGAGAGTGAAGACTCAGGGAAGGTCAGAAAAGGGTGAAAGTCAGAAAAGACTCCTTGATTATCAGAAAGCAGAAATGGTTTGCAGCGAGTCCCAAGTGGGCTGTGTAAGTGAATACTTTTAAAACATGATAAATGGGGCGTGGAGAGATGGCTCAGAGGTTAAGAACACTAGCTGTTCTTCCAAAGGTCCTGAGTTCAATTCCCGGCAGCAACATGGTGGCTCACATGGTAAGATATGGCCCCTCTTCTGGTATGCAGAAAGAACATTGTATAAATAATAAATAAATAAATCTTAAAAAAAATGATAAAATGGGGCCTGGAGAGATGGCTCAGTGTTGAGTGCTGGCTGCTTTTGCAGAGGACCCAAGTTTGATTCCCAGCACCCACAGGGCTGCTCACAATTATCTGAAACTCCAGTTCCAGGGGATCCAATACCCTCTTCTATCCCTCCCCTGAACGCTGTGGCCCCAGGAACTCTTGTGGTGCATATCCACCCACACAGTCAAAGCCTCATACCTATAAAAACAGTAAGCCTAAAAGTAGAGTAACTGGGTACTGAGTGGAGGGTGTATCCATATTACACAGAAGCAAGAGGTCCAGTCCCAGCTACCACAGTCAGCTCAAGCCCTTTCAAAGAAAGGGTATGGGGGCTGGGGGTGTGGCTCAGTACAGTCTGTGCTCAGCACAGTCTAACCTAAAGGCCAAAACTATTAAAAATGAATAAATAAATAAGAAAAGGAAGGAAGATTGTAAATAGAAAGTGCGTGGAGAGGGAGTAAAGGAGAAGGGCTGAGCTGATGGAGGAAAACAAGGTCTTTCAGCAGGAGGAAAAGGACACTCTCTGCCGCCCTCTGAGTTACTGCAGAATGAAATGACATGGCTTCCGGAAAGCAAGCACCCAAAGATGAAACAGTAGAACAGAGCTGAACAAATGGAGGAGACCCTACAGAACCAGAGCCGGAAACACAGCAAGAAATACACAGATACAGCTGGGAAAGTTTTGCTTGTTTTGTTTTTTAAGAATGGATTTCTCTGGCTCTGTAGACCAGGCTGGCCTCAAACTCAAAGATCTTCCTGCCGCTGCCTCTGGAGTGCTGGGGTTAAAAGTATGAGCCACTTACAGAGCGAATCCAGGACAGCCAAGGCTACACAGAGAAACCCTGTCTCAAAAAAAATTTATATATATATATATATAACAATAATAGCAACAAAAAAGTATGTATCACTACTGCCAGGCAGGGAAAACAATTTAAATAGAAGGCTTGAGACAGTCACAGTGAATGAAAAGATTTTTTTTTTAAAGGACAGAGTTTTAACACAGAGAATAGTTTATATAGATACACTCAAAAGCAACTGCCCTCACACAGTTAAAATAGGGATTCATTAAACAAAACCAGACAGGCACGGCGGCTCAGCAGTTAGGAATAGCTGCTGCTCCTGCAGAGGGCCCAAGTCTGGCTCCCAGCATCCATGTCTGGCAGCTTACAGCCGACTCTAAATTCCAGCTCCAGGTCACCCAGAGCCTTCTTCTGGGCCCTGCAGACACCCATGACACAATGAATGCACAGATACATAACATACATTTACATATAATAAAGAATGGGTTCTCAAGATGGCTCCTGACCAACAGCAGCCCTGGCTCACAACCGTTTGTAACTTCAGTCTCAAGGGATCCGACTACAGGCATCAGGCACACACACAGTGTATAGGTGAGCATGTAGACAAAGCACCCAGACACACAAAAATAACTAAAAATAAAGGAATTTGGGATTTTGACAAAAATAAGCTATTATGCTGAAAAAAAAATGACACTTGGTGAAATATCTGTTTTGAGCAGGGTGTCTAGAGGCTCGTCAGTGGGATTATTAGGAAAGCCTACAGAACGTGTCATGTTGGAGGAATGCGTAGTTGTAAAACAAGCTTACACTGAGCAAAAAAGGACATACTAACGTTCAAAAATGTTATCATGGGGTGGGAACCGTGACTTCTAATTGAAATGGCCTGGGGATGTCACTCAGCAGTGGGCATGTGCCCGACACAAGAGAGGCTACGGGTTTGACTCCCAGCACAACCTCTCTCTAATTAAAAAAAAGTTTTTGATTATTTTATGTGTGTGGGTGTTTAGTCTGCCTGTACGCCTGTGTACCATGTACATGCCTGGTGTCCATGGAGCCAGAAGAGGACTTGAGACCCCCTGGCATTGGCAGGACAGTTCTGAGTTTCCGAGTGCACGCTAGGAGTTGAACTTGGGTCAGCTAGTGCTCTTAACCCTTCAGCCGCCTCTCCAGTCCTCCTTTGTATTTTTATTTATTTACTTTTTAAGACACCCATATATTCCAGAATGACTGCAGCCAAGGACGACCTTGAACTTCTGGTTCCTGTCTCCACCCTGAGTATTGGGATTACTGTGTGCACTGTGCCTATTTACACGGTGCTGGGGACTGAACCCGGGTCTTTGTGGATGCTTGGGTGTCTTAGCCAAATCTCTCCTTCTGTGACAAATGCCATGACTAAGAACTATTTGGGGAGGAAAGGGTATATTTTAGCTTACAGTTGCAGTCCATCATCAAGGGAAGTCAGGGCAGGAACTCAAGGCAGGAACCTGGAGGCCGGAGCTGACGCAGAAGCCATGGAGGAATACTGCTAACTGCCTCACGTTCATGGCTTGCTCAGCCTGCATTTTGACAGAACTCAGGACCACCAGCCCAGGGGTGGCCCCACCCACAGTGGCCTGGGCCCTCCCCCAACAATCATCATTCAAGAAAATGCCCTGTAAACTTCTGTACAAGACAACAGGGCGCCGGGAAATTTTCTCAGTTGGTTCTCCTTCTTCCTAAATGACCTTGCTCATTGCCATAACAGTAGCCAGCACACCAGTCAAGGCATCTCCAGTGCCCTAAAATGACTATGTATGGATCCAATTCTACAGCTCATGAGACCCCAGCCAACCCCGAGGCATGCTTTGTAGATGCCCGCAGCTGACTCTCAAGTTCACTGGGCAAAAAACTCAGAAGACCCCACTCACTAAAGAAGAACAGCCGGCGTCAGGATTTCGTAAAGCCGCAGCAGCCTCACAGTGTCATCACAGAGGAGAGCAGAGGAGCGCAGGAGTGAGCCAGAGAGAGACCTGTGTAGATGCCACACAGTGGTGGCTGGCAGGGAGCAAAGGCATCACTGTGTGGCAAGGATGGTCTTCTGATAAACAGGGCCAGGATGACAGGGAAATGATACGCAGAAACAAGAAGCCTGACCAGGACCTGTCACCCGTGAACTGTTTGGTCCCCAGCACTGAGGAAAAACACAAAACAAAACAGGAAAATAAAGGGGCAAAACCCACAGAACAGATTATGCAGAGTAAAACACTAAAAACTCAAGGTGACCTTGAGAACAGAGGTGATGTTTGAAAATATTTTTATTTGATGTGTGTGTGTGTGTGTTTTGCCTGCATATACGTTGCCGCATGTGTGCAATGCCCGCAGAGGTCAAAAGAGGTCAGATCCTCCGAAGCGGAGGTATGGATGGTTCTGAGCACCGTGTGGGTGCTGGGAACGGAACTCTGCAAGAGCATGGCGCCATCCCTCCAGCCCCAGGGGAGGCTTCTGTATCCAACATCAAAGGCACAATACATAAGCTTGACTGAAAACCACAGCTAGGTGTGGCAGCTCAGACCTGTCATCCCCATGCTTAGGAAGGGTTGAGAGTTTGGGGCTAACCTGGGCTTCAGTGTAACTGTTTCAGGAAAACCACACACACATACACAAGGGGTAAACTTCTGCTTTAGAAAGACAATGTCAAAAGATAAAACAGGCCACAGACTGGAGAAAATATACATAAAGACACAGTTAATATGATTACCAAAGCATACAGAGGACTCTCACACACAACATAAGAAAACAAACAAGTGCCAGAAAGGCACTTCATAATGAAGACATGTGGATGGCAAATGGCGACAGTACTCTTCATCATACGTCATTGGGGATCACAAATTAAAACAATAAGATGGTAATACCAGTAACACAGACCAGACAGAAGGGCCAAAATCCAAATGTCACCAAACGCTGGCAGAGACTGAGAGCAACAAAATCTCTCATTGCTTGGTGGAGAGTGAATGCAGAAACACGTGACTGGCCAGAGTGCTGAGCCAGAGCATCTGTTGGGAGCTGAGCCCCAAGTGAGATTTATACCATCCACTCCAAGGCTCAGGGTAGTTGTGGAATGAGAGAGAAGAACACACCCAGAGCTAGCTGGGTGTGGTGGCACACGCCTGTAATCCCAGCACTCAGGGAGGCAGACACAGGTGGATCTCTGTGAGTTTGAGGCCAGCCTGGTCCAAAGGGAGTCCAGGACAGCCAAGGTTACACAGAGAAACCCTGTCTCGAAAAACAAAAACAAAACCCATAAGAGTTGGAGCGTGAACAGGAGGGCTGTGACATGCTGGCTTTTGGACATGACACAGCCAGTGCCCTTAGGACAGTCAAAGCCTGCATAAAGCCTGGGGCCTGTCAATATTCCATCGTGGGTGAGAGAGGGGCCTGGAAGAGCTGTGTTAGCAGTCTATGGTTGCTGAGGTGGGGGCAGTGATTCCTTCATCGGGGTGGCTGCTGGTAAGTGGTCCACATGCCAATAAATAAAACCCATACCCATGCTGCAGCAGGCAGCCCTAATTAAAACAACAAAATAAGAGAGCAGGAGAACTCCTCAGGAAGAAGAGCGTCTGTGGGAGAGGGGTAAGAGAGGGGAATGGGGTGTAAGTGACCAAAACACAGTATATGCATGTGTGAGGTTGTCAAAGAACGAAAAACCAAAAACCAAAAACAACCAACAGACTGTTGTTCTGCATCTGGGGGCAGCCTGGGATCTGGAGAGTTGGGGTACTCTCCCAGGAAGCTCAGCCTCGTGGAGCCCAAAACCAGAAGTGAGCACTCAATCGCAGGAAGGTCAGTTTCTGGTTTCTGGACAGAAAAGAGTGAACCTCAGGATCAAAGGTTTTCAGGTGTCAGAAACCCAAACCAGGCAGCAACGAGGGCCTCGCCTGACTTGGGGGAAGTTGATGGCTGCTTCGAGAACAGCCACCAAAGTGGAGGCTTGGCCTCTGAAACTGAGCCCCATTTGGTTCGGGTGGACAGAATGGCTGCTTAGAGAACAGCTGGCTGCTCGCCTTCCCAGATGGGCACTGCGGTGGACGGAGGCGTGGGAATAATGGCGGCAGTGGTCCCTGCTAACAGGCCGGGGACAGTGGAAGCTGGAGGTGGGCCACAGAGCGTGGCTGCCTGACGGACAGTCAAGCCCGGGGCTACAGCAGCAAATTCTTCAGGGAGGAGGGGGAACCATTCCTTTCCAAGACGAAATGACGAGTCTCAGAAGACCTTTGGCGAACTGGTGATGGCGGCCCCCTTTATTTCAGGTAGAACACGGCTTTATAAACCTTGGGCAGTGGGAGGGGCTTCAGGGGCGAATGTGTCTGATTGGCTGGGATTAGGAGTGTCAGGGGTACTTCCTTTACACGCAGCAGCACAGTCCTACCATAAGAAGGGGAACGCAGCACTTAATTATCCTATGGGCAGGTGGGGGGTGTGGGAGTGGGAGGGGAAACTCCAGGTACAGGAAAAGGTCACTGGTTGAAAGCATGGAGGTTTTTTCCAGGAATCCCCAGGTGCACACTGAACAGATTTCTTACTGGGAAAGGATTGGGCCTGTAATCTCCCTGAGAGCTATGTGACACTCCTTAGAGGATCTGAGGTTTCCCCAGATCAGGCAGAGAGGAGGGAACCCAGCTGAGGCAGGGGGTCCATCATTTTCCCACGGAACTCAAGGGATATCCGGTAATGCCGTAACAGCAGGGTCCTATAGCAAACAAACAAACCCACATCTCATTGTTGGACATGCAAGATAGTTACAACCACTCAGTAAGAAAATCTGATGGTTTCATAAAAATTAACTACCCTTATTGTACTGTATCCTTACTGTATCCAGCCACTGTACACCCACGTGAACTGAAAACATGTCTGCATGAAACCAGCACATCACGACTTACAGTCCAGTCTCATCCACACAGTAAGTCTCGGGACAGCTAGGACTATGTGGAGGGACCTTGTCTCAAAAACACAGGTCAGCACAGGCTCATGGTTGTAAGGAATGTTCTACTCTGGCGCAGGACACTGGGATGTGGGAAGGCTGTGTGTGATAGGGGATGTGTGTGAACTCCCTGTCTTCACCTGATTTTGCTGTGAACCTAAAAGCTGCTCCTCCTGCCCCCCCAAAAAAGTTTTATGAGAACCAAGGCCTCAGCCTGGAATTGCAATGGTCCAGTAGAGGTGAGGTGAGCACAGCAGGTAAGGATGGGAAGTGAAGGTGGGAGGAGATGAAGACTGGCCAGGAGGCCACAGTCACAGGGAACGAGGAGGCAAAGGGCTCTAGAGACTGCTGTGGGAGCCTGCTGGAGCAGGAACTGGGGTGCTGGGAAGTACACAGAGCAACGAACCAGTGATCAAAAACTACACAGAGCTGGGGCTGGATTCCTCGGGATGTGGTCCTGATCAGGAGCAGATGAGTGAGACCCTCGGAGGCAGCCAGGACCGCTGTGGACCTGGTAGCAGAGAGGCCTGCAGAACAGCAGGGATGAGCTCTGGGCACTGGGGTACCCAGGCCAGCCTCAGGCGAGCTGTGCACTGCCGGGCAGACTAGAGGAAGACGAGGGGCTGAGGGAGCCCTCCCAGCCGAGTCCAAGGGCAGAGCAAAGGGAAGGCCGTGTTTCCACGGCCCTGAGGTCCTAGAGACAGAGCAGAGGCAAGGCCTGGGGAGGGAGTGGTGAGGAGTTAAGAATCCAAGGGAGGGGGGGAGGTGGTGGTGGGGAACCATCAGGTCACTCTCCAGTGCTCCCAAGGGCTAAGATTAGAACTGAGAACCAGCTACCTCACTTGCCTTCAACAGGGACCAAACACTAACTGGGGCAGCAGTATTAAATGGTTAATTCTGAGCAGGCAGATCAGTTATGACTATGGAGTGCAAAGACTTCTGGAGAACAAACATTAGGGTGCTAATAAGCAATACTTAAAGCAAGCATCTCAGTGTATAATGCAAACAGCCTCGTTGCAGGCCGTGGCTCGCCAACAGCGGAGGGGCTGGAGTAACCTGGCACAGCAACAAAGTACTAACGCTGAGAAAGAATGAGAGCAAGCTGTGCCAGCAGCCTGCGGGGGATGGATCCCCGAGAGGAGCTGAGCACTGTAAGGTCCAGGGTGACCCCAGGAAGTTTCCGTTTCTGAGGGGCTGGTGATGTCCTTCACCTGTAGCCTTGGCTCCCGTCCCAGGTATCATGATACCTGACTGTAATCTCAGTACCTGAAAGTGGGGGCAGGACATCTGAAGGTCAAGATCATATTTAGCTACAGAGAGAGTTCAGGGCCAGCCCAGGTCACATGAGACCACTCAACCTAAAAATCCATACATGATAAAGCAATGCCCCTCCCCCATCCTTGTGACCAGAGCCCATGAAAAGATCCACAGTAGAGGACGGCTATGTACACAGCTTAGCAGGGTGGAGAAGAGGGGAAAGGACATAGCAAGTAATAAGAGAAATGGCCTCAGAGCTGGGCATGGTGGTGCATCCCTATAATGTCAGCCCTTGGGAGCCAGACACAGGCAGGGCCTTGTGCATTAGAGGCCAGCCTGGTCTACACAGTGAGTTCCAAGCCAGCCAGGACCATAGAGAGACTTTGTCTCAAAACAACAACAACAACAACAACAAAAAGAGACAGAAAAAAATATGGCCCCATGATACATTTATATAAAAAAGAAATCATGATATATAATACACATACACATGAATATTCACACACACACATATGCACATGATGACTCAACTCAGAGCCACTTTAGGCTGAGGGCCACTCGTATGGTGGCAGCTGGACTGAGCCAGCAGTGGGCTCGGGGCCTCCACCACCGAATGGGGCACCCTTGAGGGCATGTGGCCACAGGAAGCTCTGCCTGGCTGCCTGGTGAGGACAAAGGAAGCACGGCTCATTTGGGGTTTGAGTAAAAAGCACAAGGACAAGAGAGGGAGAGCTCAAAGCACTAAGACTCTGCACTTCAGGGCAGCAGATGAGAAGCTGTGGGCTGCAGGAGGAACGAGGGCTGTGAGTGCACGCGACAGAGAGCAAAGCCAGCCAGATGCCCCTCAGCAGTACCACAGACCTGCCTCAAGGGCCTGCTCACCACCCACTTCCTGGGGAAAAGAGAAAATGGGAAAATTAAAGGACACCGAGAACAGGATAGTTTTCAACCAAGCAACATAGATTCTTTTAATTGCAAAAAGTGAAAATTCCATTACGTGAAACTTGAATTCACACCTGCTCTTTACCTTCCCAAGTTTGCAGCGTACCAAACTACTGCCAGCACGGTATACTCTGGGCTCCTGTGGCCATGGCAGGTGAAGGCCTGTCCTCATGTGGCCCACCCAGAAGCCACACCTTGACTTTCTAGACTGCACTGGCCCCTGGGGACAGCAGGAAGGGCCCATGCTTTGAGCATCCCTGCCTACCCTGTGCCTTTTCTCCCCTACTCTGGGCATCTGTCACTGGTCTTTCTACAGGAGTCAGGGAGACAGGCAGGGAGGGGTAAAAGGCCACTGTCAGCCCCTTGCTGGGCATGACTGTGGAAAGTTGCCTTGGTGGGACAGGCTTCTCTGGAAGTGCCCGTGTCCACTGGGTCCTGCACCAAGTCCAGCTTGAGGGAGGGACACTACGGGGAGTAAGGATGGAGGTCCAGGAGGACCCCACCCCAGAGCGGCTGTGGTGTAATCAAGAAAAGCTCAGAGCAAAGCAGATGTTCTGACTCCTCAATTTGTTTGAAACTCAAGACGCAGTGGGTGGGGTCCCCTTCTCTGCAGGGTGTTGGCAGCTGTGGCTCTTGGACTAGTGACCACTGACTGACTGACAGGCACTGAGCGGAGGCTGAAGGGTCCCTGCTTGGTTATGTAACATTCTTTCGCTCCTGGCTGGGCTTCTAGAGTCTGGACAGTCCAGTCTCTAGAGGGAAGAAAATGACAAATGCATTTCGCACTAATGCTGAAATTATGCAGGGCAAGGAAAATAGACACGGAGGGGCCTGGACAGCCGACAAGCTGGCTGGAGGGCTTCTCCAGAGCCCAGAACTTGGAAGTCACGCAGTGCCCGGGCAAGCAGGCTTGGGCACAGAGTGAGCACCTGTCATCTCCCTGCCGTGTTTTTCTGGGAGACTGGCAGACTAGGTGAGGGCAGACTGCCTGCCCAGAGTCTTGTTTTCCACTTGCCATGCACTGTCTCCATAAGCACGGACAGCTTCCTCATGGGTTCTTAAGTACCACATTAAAAGAATGATGCTTAGTCACCGGCTGGGTGCTGGCTGAACTCCCTCTCTTCCCCCCACAGCCTGGCCTCAGCTGGGACACTTGAATAGTTGCTGTGGAAGTGATAGGCTGAACACATCCAGACCACAGGGACAAGGCTGAGGTCACCTGCAAGGAAGGAACATGCTAACTGCCTTTCAAAGCAACAGCTCCTACACTGAGGCCTGTGCTGGGTTTTGGAAGAAGAGACTAGAAAATGGAGAACTGAAAAACAAGTGATGCAACTCCAGAGGGACCCACAGCTGGAACTGGACACACATCTGGAAACACAGTGATGGGGAGGCGGCTGGATGCAGTTGGGCTTCAGCTACGTGCTGTCAGGCGTACAGGGGAGGGTTTTTACAGAGGTCATATGGTGAAACTCTTTCCTCCAGCATGCACTTCCCACCGAGCTCCTGTTTTGCTGACCTTCCTACCACAGCCTCCCACCCCAGCGGGGCACACCTATTGGCCAAGAAGGGCATGCTTCCTGTTCTTGCCTCAGTTTCTCTCCTTGTGAAATGGGGATCAGCCTCTGCTTCACAGGACCATGTGATGGGTAAAGAACAGCTTACATATCTCAGGGTACACTGGAGGCGAGAGTGGCTTGGGAGTTATTCTTTTCTTTTAGAAAATAAACTATGCAACTCCAGCATTTGGGAGGCAGAGACAGGAAGACTTGTGTGAGTTGTCACCAGTTTGTTCTACACAGTAAGTTCTAGGCAAGCTAGGGCTACACAGGGAGATCATCTCAAGCAACCAAATTAACCAAACCACCCCCAACTTTGCTCTGAACTGCACCAACTTGGTGTATGCTAATCTCCTAAACCACTGTTGCCCCCTCTCCTCAAAATCCAGAGTAGGCTGAGGACAAGCCCTACCTCTTCCACAAACTACAATAGCTGTGGTGTCCATTCAAGAGTCGACTGTTAAAGCTGTGGCCACTTGAACTCAAATGGCTTCAAATTGGCTCACAATTCTTGCTTCCCCAGAGAGCTGACTCTAGAGCCTGGAGTCCCACAGGAAAATGAACCTAACTCACATAGAGGTCACCATGTCACTGCCTAGCAAACACTCCGTGAACCTGTGGGCAATACCACTGCCGGTTCCCACTGACACTTGAGGTGAGACGGTTAGACTGGCCCTGCCCTTCCCAGTGCCAGTTCCTCATCTTGCCAATCCTCACCTACCTTCCTTTCTATACCACCAGGCATGGGGGAGGGGAGTTTGTGAGATGGCTTTGTTGCTTGACTCCAGGCCTCAGCTGGCTGGAAAAAGCCCACCGGCAGCCCTCAGCTCTTCCTGCAGAATCCCTTGAGGTGACAGACTTCCACATCGCATGCATTTAAGGGCAGAGGATGCTGCCCCTACCCTGGACATGCACACTCAGGTCTCAGCTGAAGCGCACGTGCACACACAAGCCTGGACGGGCCTCTGGTCCTGCTGTGCTGAACTGCAGATTAGCCCAGGACTTTCAGGGCTTCCCAGGTGGCCCCTACCGCCAATCCAGACAAGGCTTTCTTAGTTTTCAAGTTCTGAGTTTAAACATGGAGTCAAACAGGGAACGAACACAGGGAAGTCCCAGGCTGAGACAGAGGCTCTGCATTTTACCTCTGAGCCTCCTCTGGGAGGTAAAGTCTGTGGTTAACTCCAAGGATCAAATTTCAGCAGCCTCTGACCCAGGGCCTGAGTGTAAGCCTGTCCCACAGGCACCCGAAGGCCACTGGAAGCTTAGAGCTGGCCTCTGCACGGTCTTCTGACATACAACCCCTGAAACCCTAACTGCTAAGCAGTGGGACTTTTATGTGTGCAAAGGTTTGTTTTCCTTCATCTGCCGCACAAAGGGTCCATTCTTTCAGGAAAAGCTCCCCCGGGTGCAGTTCATACTTGAGCCTGAGGAGGCTCGGAGCCAGTGCACCCTGAGCTCTGCAAAGGCTTGCCTTTCATAAGCCCACAAACAGCCCCGCCTTCTCAGAGCTCTCTGAGCTCACTCCACGTGCTTCCCACGGCTGCTCTTGAGATTCAAGGGGCTGAGGGCCTGGGGAAGGTACAGGGCAGGGACCTCACAACTTCCTTCCATCACCACTGGCTGCCTTGGCCTATATAGACCTACTGTGCAGCCATCGGACTTCTGCAGTTTGGAACCAAAGACCACCCAGTTTGGTTTTTCTTTATCCGTGTGAGGCATGATCAGCGGCCAGTACCTAGTCATGTCAATAAAGAACCAATAAGAGGGCAGAGGAAGCTGGGTGTCGTGGTGGTGCACTGCAGCCTTTAACTTCAGCACTGTGGAGGCCAGTGTGGGCTACCTGAGTCTGAGGCTAGCCAGAGCTGCACAGCATGACCCTGTCTAAATAAGAACAAAAAAGAGGGCAGAGGAAGCAAAAAGAACATCCTTATTTGCAGCTTTATGAGAACACCCCAAAAGCACCTGGGGGAGCAATAAGCACAGCAGATCACTAGTTAGGATAATCCTGTATCCTGGCAAAACCGGCATCTTACCTTGCCTCAGGGTACGAAAGGGGCGGGGGGGGGGGATCACGGTAGGGCAGAGAGGGTCATGAAGCTAGCTGCAGACCCAATAGCACACTTTGGCTCTGCAGCTCCTCCCTCAACCACACTACATCAGTGTTGAGGCTGCAGATATCTCTGTAGAAAGTCAGGCCTGAAGATCAAACTCAGGTAGGTGCCATCTCCCTCAGGCCAGCAGCTCTAACTCATTCCTTCTGAAGGGATGTGGTGCACCGCTCCGCTGCCTTGCGGTAAGGGTGCTGGCTAGGGGAGGCCGGACTTCTGAGGAACCCGTGTGATGGCCAGTGGCAGAGGGGCCCAGGATTTGGTAATATTCAGAATTGTAACCAGGCACCAGCATCCATCCCGGGAATTATGAAAGAGGTACACTCTCCGTTCTCCTCTAGGTGATGCTGAGGACTGAACTCAGGGCTCACACAAACATTCTACCACTGAGCCACAGTCCTACATCTAGGAGGTACATTTTTTGGGTGTGGGGAGGAGTTGAGACTATGTAAACCTACCAAACCTGGGACTCACTATGCAGACCAGGCCGGGCCTGTCTCCCCAGTGCTGGGATTAAGGGTGTGTACCATGATGCCTGGTGGTAGCGCCCACTTTAAAAAATGGAATTCCAGCTTTCTGATCGTCCCCACACTGGTTCTAAATGCATTCTCCTTGTCAAATTGTAGTGATTTTTAAAAGCTAGTTATGGCTTTCCCACAAAGTACAAGATGATGTGGCCAGGAAAATAGCTGACAAACTGATCCAACCTGGGGAAGGATGTGCTTTCAGGACCTACTGCTGCCCCTCCATGCCAAGAAGCAGTGCCCCTCTACTGCCACGTAGAGGAACCATGTCCACACACTTGGAAGGAGCCAGCAGCCCTATATCCAACACCTTGAGGTCCAAAGGCCTGGGGGGTGGGGGGGAGGTCGGGTAAATGTGAGCAAAGTCTCTAAGAAATCTAGGAGCAGAGATAAGAGGTCGAGGCCCAAGCTACTGTCTCCAGCACACAGTTGACAGCGAGGGCGCGCGGGGCAGGTAACTGAGCAACCGACCCATGGGAAGTGTTTCAGTGTCTTTATTCCCCCTCCCCACTCTTCTCAGCCTGGTTTCCAGCTCTTCAAGCAGTTGTTTCTTACAGTTCTGAGAAAGTGGTTCCATCGCAGATGACCAAAGGCTGCACCCCTCTGGCTACAATGTAGACCTTCCAGTGGGCAGCACCGGCATAGCCTTGGAGGGAAACAGCAACAGGAAAGCAGTGAGCGTCAGGGAGCGAGGGCACACTGGGCAGAGCATGGGTCTGCACTTCAGCTGCTCTTGTGGATGGTGTGCTTCTTGCTCTGAAGGTCTCTGGGCTCTCTGAAACCTGTGTAAGCACTCCTTGCTCTCACTACTTCTCTGACCCGATGTTCAAAAAGACCCTTTTCTGGGCAACCAAATCATGTTTTGGCTGGTCATAAAGGCAGCTTGTTTCAGATGAGGAAAGCATGAGCCATCAGTTCTCAGCTGGATAGTCTGATTTTCTGTTGTTGTGCAGAAATGTGCGTATGATAGGTCCCTGCCATCAGAGTAGGCTGACCTCAAGCCTGGGATCCTCCTGCCTCAGCCTTTGTTTGTTTGTTTAAGACAATGTTCTCTGTGTAGCCTTGGCTATCCTGGACTTGCTTTGTAGACCAGGCTGCCCTTGATTACTCACAGTAATCCACTTACCTCTGCCTCCCTGAGTGCTGGGATTATGTGACTATACCTAGGACTGGCTTTATCTTATGCTTTTCAGCAAGACAGGATGGGTTCTGTGGGGAGCACAAGGTTATTCTAAGATGATTTTACTGCAGCATACACAGATTAATATAAGTCAGCATTTCCCAACAGGGGCTTTGTAAACACTGAAGGGATTCTGAAGAGAGAGCCTTCTACGGTTCTTCCACAGCTTCTCAGAGCCTTTGTACATCCTGCCTGCTGTACATGAAGACAGTTACTTCCAAACTCCTGACTCAGGAAGCCTATCGGCAGGTCCTTCTCTGGATGCTCCTGTTTTCACTCCTGAGGTTATAAGTGATAGAACACTCAGACGTCGATTATCTCAGTATGCAAGGGAGGTTCCTATGCAGCATGGAGCCTGTGGCTTATAGAACTGTCCTGCGCATGGAGCAAGGTGGCTCTGTTGCTGGGTGCAGGCTACACCTGCATTCCTAGTATGGTTAAGGCCAAGCCACAAAGACTTCAGGTTTGAGGTCAGCCAAGATTATGCTGCCAGACCTCATCTCAAAAAGAGCAAAAGCAAGTTGAGTAAAGAAAGAAATAAAAGGGAAGCAGGAGGCGGAGGCACATGCCTGGGATGCAGCGCAGCGGCCAGAGGGACGGCTGCAAGTCTGGGCTACACAGCGGCACCTAAGCCAGAACTACGCTGCAAGACTGTCTCAAAAAATTCAAAATTGTAATTAAAATCATCTCATGCTAACTTTTCCTGTCAAACTAAATACAAGATTAAACAGTCTTGGTCAGGAGTGCCTAGAATGTGACGGCTGATACCAGCCTAGATACTGCGTGCACAGGCACTGACCACTACTTGCTGGCTGAGGAAGATTACACGTTCCTGCTGGAGGACCGATGCTGTCATTGATGCCGACAGCACTTGTCACTGATAATGCCTCCATTCCAGAGTTCCTAGTCATCTACACCTCCTCCCTCCATCTCCGGCTTAAACAACATGTTGGTCAAAAGTGAAAACAACTAGATCATAGGACAGGTTTGTCCCAGGGCCATTCTTAAGGGTCCTGAGTGGCCATGCTACACCCCAAGTTACTCTTCCTCACCAACAGGTCTGACTCCAGTCCTCACCTGTGGCAGAGTACCATCGCCTCCACTCCCGCTGCTCCCCCAGGCCTGTTCTTTTCCTCAGTATCTACCCCTCTTCTGTGTCTGTCATGGACTGGACGTTCAGGCTCTGCCAGCCAGGGGCCTGGCCTGTTCTAGGCTGTTCTCCCCTATCAGTTGCCTCTTCTTTTCAGATTCTATAACTGGAAATCTGATGCTTGTGGGAGCGAGAAATCTGGAATTGGGAAAATTTAAGGTGCTTCTGTAGTTGTCTGAACAGTAGTATTTGTACAAGACAGAGGACCTGTTCAAGTATGGCCACAAACTCCAAACCCTGTCCTCTGTGACAGCCGCCCTCAGTGCGCGATGACCCCACTCCAGGGAGCAGGGCCTGCCGTCTGCATGCACACACCCACTTTTTATCATGCTTCTGCATGGCTGCGCCACACCAGCTGGCCCCCATTATTATTGCTCAGTTGTACCATACTTATTCCCAACCCGACACTAAAACATAGGCCCTGGGGCGTGGAGCTAAGCTTGGCACAGAGTCAGCCCCTGGCCCTTACTGAGGTGAGAGCTTTCTAGGCATCCTGTGACTTCTGGTGGCCAACAGTAAAAGGACTAAATTAGAAGCTAGCCTTCGCCTAGCAGGGGCTCCAGACCTTACCAGCTCTTGAGGGGTAGGCAAACAGGGCAGCAGTGGCATTTTCTGCCCCTTTGCTTCTGCCAAGAGGGATGCTGTCAACTGAGGGACTCTGGAATCGATTCTGAGGATACTGGGTGGGAAACATGGAGCCAGAATCAAGGGCAGGTCGTCAGGGTGAGCTGGGACTTGGCTGTGGGCCACACAGAGGAGATGCCCCCATGTGATGATGGCCTTCACCCTCTACTGTCTTATATGCACAACAGCTCTAAAGGTTTCCTCTGACTTTGCCTTGGTTCTGCCCTGGCCTGCCTGAGCCAGGCGATTGAAGCTGCCTGACCTAATGGTGGGGCACTGGGAAGGTCATTTGATTCTCATCTCAACTTCCTCATCTATAAAGTGACGAATTATTCTGAATAACTTCCAGAACCTCTTCTAACTTGAAGTAGCTGTGACCAACAGGCATCATCCTTCACAATGACACAATGTCACAATGACATCTCAGCACACACCTCACTATACTGCCTTATCTGTTCTCTTTCTAAGCATACATTTACTCTGTTACATTTGAGGCAACGTTTGATACTTAGAAATACTGTCTCTGCCCCCTTGAAACCTTACATACCAATGTCCCCAGGCTCTATGGGCATGGCCACCGACTGACAGTGTCTCCGGCACTGGAAGGGGGGGATGAGCTGCAGCATGGCTTCCCCGCTGCCAACAGTAAACAGGTCATGTACCTTATGCACCTGGAGTAAAAAAGGGATACAAGAGAAAACAGAAAAGAACAGGCAATTAGTAGACAAAATCCTTAACACATACTGACTTCTTTTAATTAAAAAAAAATTTTGTTTTTTTTTTGAGACAGGGTCTGTCTGTCTTAGAACTCTATGTAGATCAGGTTGGCCTTTTACTCACAGAGATTCACCTGCCTCTGCCTCCTGGTGCTAAGATTAAAGGCATGTACCCAAATGCTTGGCCTTACATATGGCTAGGCTAGTTTCCCAGCAGGCAGAGCAATGAGAAAAACATGATTAATAACAGATTTTATAATTATGACTAAAAGACAAAACAAAAAGTCTCTCCTAAATCATGACATTTCCTGGAACTGAGACCAGAGTAAAATCTCTTCTATGGGTTATTTATTATTTTTAATATTTTTTTATTTATTTTATTTATTTTATTTTTAATATTTTTAATCTTATTATCTGTGTGCCTACATGAGGGTACTCTTAGAGACCAAACAAGGAGCAGCCAGAACGCATGGAGCTGGAGTCATAGGAGCTGTGAGCTGCCCGATGTGAGTGCTGGGAACTGAACTTGGGTCTTCTGCAAGAGCAGAAGGCTTCATAATCCCTGAGCCTCTCTGTAGCCACCGATGGGCTCTTTAGAGGAACTGTGATTTACTGGGCAACATCCTTGGTGACAGTGCAAGAGCAGACAGTTTCCCAAGTGTGTCTCCAAGGCCACATGGAGCCACTTCACTGGCACAGGAGGTAGCCTCTTATGTTGAGCTGGCTTGAAAGGAGCAGGCACTAACTACCTGAGAGTAGGTCCACAAGACCACAACCAGGTAGGTGCACCCCTCGTTCATAGCGTCAGAGGCTCAGATGCAGAGAAGACTGAGTGCCAGCCCCAGGCAACACTGAGGAATAGGGAAAGTGGGGCTGCAAGGTGCCCAGACCCTACTTCTCTCTATCCTAAGACTGCCCTGGGACACTGGGCCGAGGCTTTCCCAGGGCCCAGGGACTGGGAGGAGGACAGCAGGGTGGAGCAGTGAGGCCCTGGCCAGGGTGGGGATACACATATTCTCAGAAACCAGGCCCTCAGGATCTCTGCTTCTGCGGCCACTCCCTTCTCAAAACACCCCACAAGACAACTTCGATAACCATCTGAATGGCTGCATTTATTCCTCTGGCTGGACTCCCCTGTATTCAGCAAGCTGAGGAAATTCACTTCAGCATTCAAGTGGGAAAATGAAGATAAAGTCCCTCGCCCAGAATTCTCTCGTGATTATGAGGATGAAATCATACTGGAGCCCTGAGTTCTAGCTGGACACGGCAGGCCAGAACAGTGAAGTCTGAGGTGAGAGCCCAACCCTTCCCGACACTGCAGGCAGTCATTCTTACTCCTACACAAAGTGGGTTTTATAGGCTTTTAAATTCCTTCAGGACAGTTCAGCAAGTCTGGAACAAATTAGGAGTATCAGGAGGCTGCAGACACAAACCGCAAACAAGAGCCACAGGTGAGACACTCTTTTTTTTTTTTTAATAAAGGAAAATGTATGCCTTTAATTATTCAACTCAATCCAAATTCAGAAACCTTCCTCAGGAATGGAACTCAAAAAAAAAAAAAGAGCAATATAGACAAAGTGGATAGAGCCACTGGGAGAGGGTGGGAGGCGGGCCAGCTGCTGGCCTTCCTGTGCCATTCAGATGTCACAGGACCTCGTGTCGGCCTTTCCAGTTCTCTGCCGTGACCCTCGTTTGTAGGTGGGGTTTTCAAAGTTCTGCTAAATGGAGTAAAAGGCTTTTCTCTCAGGCTCCATTTCTCTGTTTACAGAAAGGAGTGAGACAGTGATGACACACAGTCCACCTAGTCTGCCGACCTTCTGACCTGAGGGAAGGCATTAGAGCAACTCCCCACTCCTTTAAAGAGAAGCAGCAGGCTAAGATCTGCAGGTGAGGAGTTCTGGGGAATGCGCCTTCACCTCAGCAGTGCACACCCCAAACGAGGAACTCTGGAGATAAGTCCTCCAGCGTGGCCTACCTTGCTACCCACCACAGGTGCCGGCTGGATCAGGAAGCATTTGTTTAAGGAGGCGTCTTTTGGAAATGGAAGTTGTGTAAAAACAGGAAAAAGCTCCCGTAAAATCTGTGATCTGTTCAGAGGTCTTCTCCTGAAAAGGAAACAGAAACAAGTCCCCAGCCAGGTCAGCCAGCCCACCGCAGGAGCGCCAGAGTCGGGGTGCAACAGCAGCTGTGCAGAGGGCAAAGAGCTGGACTCAGGCACACACGCACAAGCATGCATGCTACATGTATGCGAGTGCCTGCAGAGGCCAGAAGAGGGAGCTAATCCCCTGGAGTTGGATTATAGGAGCCCTGCTGTGGTGCTGGGAACCAAAGCCAGGTCCTCTGGAGCAGCGAGAGCTCTTAACTGCGCTCTTCTCTGGGTCGGGCTCTCATGGATCTATTATTCCCTTTGTGGCTGAGGAGCCTCTCCCTGACCCTCGGGCCTCCACAGCCCAGTGTTGAAGTTCCTGGGAGTCCTGGCGTGCATCATCTCAGCCTCGGGACCGTATCTTAAGCATCAGAGCCACAATGATGGGAATGCAGAATCGGTGAGTGGTGCCAGGCATGGGGAGAAGCCCTACCGTTAGTTGTATGTGTGGGTGGAATGTTAAGTCCAGCCGAAGCCACACATAGGACAAGAATCCACTCACTCTGTCTGGGAAAGAAGCTGAAGCTGATGCAACAGCAGGCTAGACACAGGGGAACGAGGACAGAGAAGGAGCCAGAATGGGCGCAGTGAGCAGCCGAGTGGCCTGCTAAGCTGGGCACTTACACACAGATATACAATTCAAAAACAGGTGGGGCAGGGAGATGGCTCAGCAGGCACAGGGACTCAAGTGTGAGCCTGACAGCCTGGGCTCGCCCTTGGATTCCACTCAGTGGTGGGGGAGAATCAAATCAGAGATGTTCTGACCCCACGGCTGAGGGGCCTGGATGGCTCAGAGGTTAAGAGCTTATTTTGTCTAAGAAAAAGGAAACCGTCCAGCACAGGGGCTGCTGAGATGGCTCAGGGGGCAAAGGTGCCCACTGCCACATCTGACAGCTTGAGTCACATCCCAGGACCCACAGGGTGGAAGGTCAGAGTTGACTTCTATAAGTTGTCCTCTGACCTCCACACATATACAATAGCATGACACTCACACACATGCACACAACAAATCAATGAATGTGATAAAACATTTAATGTAAAAAATATTTTAAAAAGAAGTTATCCAACAAAACCTGTAAAAGTGCAATTTTAATTTTCTTTCTCCATGAGAGCTGGCTCTTCCTTTCTCGCCAGAGGAAGCCTTAGCCTTCATGGATGGTCCACATTTTTTGCAGAAATCAAAAAGGACTGGAAAGCCAACCGGTTTCAATTGGCTTGAGTGAGCCTGGGCAGCTGAATCTACTCTTTGATCTGCAAAGCGGGCTGAGAAGTCCGGCTCTGTGCCATGGCCCCAGGGGCAGCACTTCTATTTGTCAGGCTCTCTCCTTAGCCCTCAACCCGCCCAGCTCTTCTCCATCAGAACACAGGTTAAGCAGATGCAATCAGGCTCATGATGGTCTCAATGACTATCCTCCATGGCTTCAGGTATTTGAAAACTTGGTCCTCAGCAGGCACTGTTTGGGGAGGCTTAGGAGGTGTAACCTTGCTGGAGGTGTGTCACTTTGAGAGTTCAAAGACTGTCTGCTTGGTGTAGGAGATCAACTCTTTTTTTTAAAGTAAATGTTTGTCTATTATGTATACAATGTTCTGTCTGCATGTGTGTCTGCACACCAGAAGAGGGCACCAGATCTAGATGGTTGTGAGTCACCATGTGGTTGCTAGAAACTGAACCCAGGACCTCTGGAAGAGCAGCCAGTAGAAGTGCTCTTAACCTCTGAGCCATCTCTCCAGCCCTGAAGAGATCAACTTTTACTCTTCTGGAAATACAAGTTCAAATAAACACCTTGGTCCTGGTGTTTTATCACGGCACTAGAAAAGCAGGAGCATCTGCACAGCAGTGTCCTTCCTTAGACCCCCTGATCCCTGCCTCTCTGCGCTTCGTGCAGGCTGACCTGGCTTCCCTCCTTACTTGAGGTGTGCTGTGAGGTGATCACATGGAACCAGTTCTTACTGCTCTGACACCTGGCCAGCCTGGGCCCCTTACCCATATATGCTAAGCACTCTTCACACTCACCATGGGTAAGAAAATGGGAACCACCTCTCAGGAAAGCAGCGCCACCACTTGGTGAAAAAGCCCTCAGTGAAACCCTCTGTGGCCTCAGGGTACTGGCATGAGAAACGCTCAATCTCTGAAGACAACAGAGGCTGTCCAGTCTTGGTGACCCAGAAAGACACAGAAGAACACAATTAGCTACCACAGCTTTGCAGGGCTGGATCCAGCCTTTTTGGGGCAGGCTGTCCATAGGAAAACCTGGCTTCTTGCCTACCTTGATCACCAGAGGACGGAGTCTCTCAAAAGTCTTCGGCGTATCCTCTGGGAGCGTTACCTTGAGGGGTAATATCTGGGCACAGCCAGTGCAGTTGGCAGGGATGGGCTCTGACTTGTTCTGCTCACAATCATTCGGTGACCAGGGGTCAAAGTCTGAGAGAGGAAGAGACAGAGAGCAGACAGGAACAAAAGAACAGGTGATAAGCCTGGCAGCCCCAGGAACAAAAGCAGACAGCAAAGCAGCAGTTTCCCTGCAAGGAGGTATGGAGGGCAGGGTTCTGGGAAAGACTGACACTTTTCTTCATATGCTTTTCTATACTTTGTGGGAAGAATCTTTTAACACTTACATGCATTTCCTAAATCAAAGCCCTAAGCAGAGCGTAACAGATGCAACCAGCATTCAGCTATATAACTTTCCTGGCCTCTAACCTGAACTTGGCACGTCTGACCTTCTCCAGCACGGGTGGGTCAGTGCACAGGTGCTCCCACATCAGGAGCCTCCTGAAGCACAAATGCACATGTGTTCTGGTGGGGCCCCAACCCTTGGCCCTTTTGTTTTGTTTTGGAGACAGGGTTTCTCTATGTAACAGCCCTGGCTGTCCTGGACTCAAACTCAGAGATCTGGCTCCTAAGTGCAGAGTTATGATTTCTTGTCAACGCACAAGAACTCCTTCCAAGTAATGGATGCACAATGAAGCATAAATATCGAGAAGTTACAATGATGAGAAAGAGGCCTGTCTCAGCCCGAGTGCATTCAGCCTCACGTGGTACTCAGTGTGAGGGTTCCTTTCTGTCTCTCAGAAAAGATGCTGCATGCGAGTTAGTGCATAAGACATTCCCAAGGCACCCGAGGAGATGGAAGAGCACTAAAGGTACTGAGCAGGGACGGAGGGGCAGAGCTGCAGTGGAAGGTGGCAAGGGCGTCAAGGGCTTGATATGTGCCTAGCTGCGCCCATAGGAATGGTCAGATACTTTGGAGCACTGGTTTCCGGATGTTTTAGGAAGATTATTCTAGGAGAGAGGGGCCAGCAAGAGGAAGGTCTGTTATATTTTGACTTTAACCTTTGTTGGACAAGGAGCAATTAATGAGAAGTGAGTGTACTGAGAAGCCAGAGGCGTGGCAGTCTGGAAAACCATGGACTGCAAGGGCAGTGAGGAAGACGCTGCCAGAGTCTCATGGCATTCCCTGGCATCTGCAGGGCTGACACTGCCAGTGTCTGGGGAGCACCACTGTGGGAGGTCTGCTGATTTCCTCATGCTGAGCTCTACAATGAGGACTTGTTCTACAGTAATGCCATTTTGTCAGGATCAGTTAATTATGAAAATCTTCCCAAGAGGTGAGAACTGAGTGTCAGGACAAAGGGGGATCTAATCTGTACAGATGCTTGGTGGCTAGCAGCGGCAATGAACTTTTAACTGTACATGGGGTTTGTCTGGTGTGGGGTGTTGGGGATGGAACCTCCTGAGATGTTGGGCCTGCCAGGTAGGTGCTCTATTCTACTCTAGGCCTGTGCCCTGTTAGGCTTTATTATGAGGTGATGCCTGGATGAGGAGGCTTTGACGAGGAAGCACTCACGGAACATTAAGAGACTTGGGAACCAAGAGAAAACCCCGGGCTGCTGCTCCCCATGTCTAAGCAACACACACCAGTACTAACAGGGGCTTGACACAGGATCAGTACACGAGGTCCTATCTCAGTATGTACAACTTAACCAGCTTCTTGGAAGGCTGAGGCAGGAGGTTTGTGAGTTTGAGGCTAGCCAAGACCACAGAGCAAGGCTCACCTTAAAAAAAATTAAAGGCCTTTAATCCCAGCACTCGGGAGGCAGAGACAAGTGGATCTCTGAGTTCAAGGCCAGCCTGGTAACAGCCAAGGCTGTTACACAGAGAAACCCCGTCTCAAAAAACCAAAACCAAACCAAAACAAACAAAAAAACCAAATAAGAGAATCAAGAGCTCTTTTACTCCTCCAGCCATGATTCATAATAATAAACAAGAACTTACAAGGGGAGGACTAAGGCATTTATATACAAAGAGTAGTAAATATGCGTGCTATGTTCCTGACAGTCAATGCCATGGCAGGGTCAGAAGCCACTCACTTTGCGGTGCTCTCGGGGGTCTCTGGGCCTGGGCGGGAACCCCTGAGCAGATGGCCCTGGAGCTGCTCTGCTCTCTTGTCTCATATCATACTGTGGGTCCCCAGGGAGGCAGCACATGTGTGGTGACAGAGGCCATGTAAGAATCTGTTGTACTTTGCCCTGGTAATTTTGCTTTGAACTCAAGACTGCCCAAGAGACTGAAGTTTATTACTGTTGTTTAGAATCTCTTGAGTGTGATCCAGAAGCGTTGTCTAGTCTTCCTAGGTACAGGAAGGCTGTATGTGGTGCCTTGCAAAGAAATCATGTCAATAAGTTTTATGCAAGCATGAATAAAAATGTTGCTGACTGAAGCATTAATAAATAAACACCATGTATTGAATAAAGGGTCCAGAAACAGGAGCAAACATAACACAGTTATACACTAACCATAAAACTACTGCAGAACCCTGTGGGTCCTCTAGTGATGGTGCGTCAACACACTAACCCAGTGTGGGTGAGAACCATGATGAGCATGGGCTGTTGCTGTTAAAGCTCACAGCTTTTAACAGCGTAACAGAGCCATGTGTCTCCTGCAAATGGAGAAAACACCCCTTCAGACAAGAAGCTAAGGTACAAGGAGAATGTGGGGATGAAGCACGCCTGCGCATGTGTGGGTCTGTTACTAAATCTGTGTACAGGTGGGTGACTCTGCAAACATTTGAGTAGCAGGTATCTCAGGGCTGGAGAGATGGCAGAGCAGCTAAGCACTAGCTGCTCTTCTAGAGGCGTTTGGTTCCCAGCACCAACATGGCAGCTCACAACTCTAAGTCCAGTTCCAGCGGATCTGGCACCCTTGCACAGGTAAACATGCAGGCAAAAAGGCAATGCATATAAAAATAAATCTCTTTTAAAAAGGAGCAGGGATTACTATCTGCAAGAAAGTAATCTGACCTCTAATCTTTCAATATACACAGAAGAAAATTCCAGGTTACTTAAAGAAATAAATGATGAAGTTTAAAGACTAAGTTGAAAAAAAGATAGGACATGATTTTTATTACATTATTATTGTATTTATTTTACTTGTATGGACGTTATTTTACTGTATGTTGCCTGCATGTCTGTTTGTGTACTATTTGATGCCAGGTTTCTGAAGGGGTCAGAAAAGAGTGACAGATCCCCTGGAACTAAAGTTACAGAGGTTGTGAACAGCTAGGTGGGAGTTGGGAATTGAACCTAGGTCCTCTCTCTAGCACTTCTTTTTGTTTTCTTCTAGCACTTCTTTTTGTTTTCTTTTGAGAAAGGATCCGTCTATGAAGCCCTGGCTGTCTGGAACTCGTTATATAGACCAAGCTGGCTTTGAACTCAGAGATCTACCTGCCTCGACTCCTGAGTATTGAGATTAAAGATATCTGCAACAACACCCTCCCGCTTTTAGAGACATGGTTATACAACGAGCCCTGGCTGGCCTGGATCTTGCTATACAGAACAGACTGGCCTTGATCTCACAGAGATCTGCCTCTCCAGTGCTTGGATTAAAGGTATGCACCACCATGCTCGGCCTGTTTTGCTTTTAAAGACAGCATCTTAGGTTGGTGAGATGGCTTGGAATTAAAAGTAGTTCTGTCACAAGCTTGATAACTGGAGTCCAATCCCTGGATGCCGTGTGTAGGAGAGAACTGGCTCCAAAAAGTTGTTCTCTGATCTTCAAATGTGCACTGTTGTGTATGCACACACGCACGAACACACGCACACACAGAATATCTTACCATATAGCCTGGACTGGCCCTAACCTTAAACTTGTAAAACTTGTGTCTCAGTCTCCCAAGTTTGGGGATTAGAGTTACGCCTGGCTCCAGGATTATACAGTACATATTTATATCTATATAGATACATACAGATAGAAAGGTAAGTGTATATGAACACCTCACATTGTAGTAGTGAAATAAAATCTGGAAACTAAATTATAGGATGGCATAAAACAAAAAATCCTTCAAAAGTTTACAATGGGTTGAACAGCAGCCCCCATCCTGTCTGGACTTGGAAATAGTATCTTCTTTTGCAGATATAGCGATGATGGTGTCATGCCGACATGGAGTGGCCCTTAAGTCAATCTGAACGATGCCCTTACAAGAGGAGAGGACAAACAAAAGCACAGAGGAAGGACAGCACGGGAGGACGGAGGCAGACAGTGAGTGGGGCCACCAGCAAGCAAAGACAGCACGGGAGGACGGAGGCAGACAGTGAGTGGAGCCACCAGCACAGAGGAAGGACAGCAAGGGAGGACGGAGGCAGACAGTGAGTGGGGCCACCAGCAAGCAAAGGGAGGGGTGCTGTGACCGCCGGCAGCTGGAGGGCTCTGGAGGGAGCACAGCCCTACCAACACTTCATTTCAGGGCCCAGCTCCCACGGTTTCCAGGGTAATTTGCGTTGCTTTGGGCCATGCCCAGTTTTGGTGTATGTTGGTAGTGTATCTAGGTAGTATACATGTAGAGTTTTTATGTACACATGACCCAAGAAGGATCATATGTATGCATATACGTGTGTAATAAAGGTGGTTTGGGGGCCAACTGTGGTGGTACAAGCCTGTGGTAATCCTAGAGCTTAGGAGGAGGCTAAGGCAAGAGTATAATGAAGATTAGCTGGGGGGGGGGGTAATGCCTTTAGTCAAAGCACTCAGGAGGCAGAGGCAGGAGGATCGATGTCAGTTTGAGGGCAGCCTGGTCAACAAGGGGAGTCCAGGACAGCCAGGGCTACAGAGAGAAACCCTATCTTGAAAACAAAACAAGCGAACATCATGAAGATCATCCTGGACACATAGTAAGAACCTGTTTTAAAAATATCTATTTTTAGGGTTCGGGGTAAGGCTCAAGCTCTGGATCCAACGCTAGCACTAAGAAGAAGGGCTTTTCATTTGAGTGAGTGCTTATGTGTGTGCAGGTGTGCATGTACATATGTGCACATATGTATGGAGGACAGAAGACAACCCTGAGCTCAGCCTCAATGAGTCATCCTCAGACACACCACACAGACCAGACTGGCTGGCCACTGAGTCCAGGCCCCACCCACCCCTAGCACTGGTTTTATAAACGTGTGCCATCACGCCTGGCTTTTTTGACATAAGATCCATGTATCAAAGGCAGGTCCTCATGCTTATAGGGCAAGCATTTTACCAAGTAAGTAAGCTATCTCTCTAGCCTCAAAGAGTATTTTTATTTTAAAGAAAAGCTTTAGTTAGGTATGGTGGCCCATGCCTTTAATCATAGCACTCAGGAGGCAGAGGCTGGTAGATCTGAGTTCAAGGCTAGCCTAATCTACACAGGTCAAATAAATATATACTAAGAACCCCTGTCTCAAAACAAACAAACAAACAAACAAACCAAAATGAAAGAGAAAAATTTTTAATTGCTTCTCAGTCTTTCATGTATATTGAGCCAGGCAAGGGTGGTGCACACCTTTAATCCTAGCACTCAGGAGGCAGAGGCAAGCAAATCTCTGTGAGTTCAAGGGCAGCCTGGTCTACAGAGTGAGTTCCAGCACAACTAAGGTTATACAGAGAAACCCTGTTTTGAAAAACCAAAAACATTATTTTTTTCTTACTGTTTCTGGGTGTATATATGACACCTGTGAGGGCATGCTTGCCACAGACAGCATGTGGAGGCCAGAGAACAATTTTATGGAGTCAGTTCTCTCCTTCCACCTTTATGTGAGCTCTGGGGACCAAACTCAGGTTGACAGGATAGCAAGGCAAACATCTGAGCTAATTTGTCAGCCCAAGAGTACTTTCCTTAAAAACAAAATCTTATGTCTCTATATTGACTTCATATTCGTTACTTATCTTCCTAGTGAAAATGTTTTTGGAGATCAGGAAAACTTAAACCAAGATTCTCATCAACTGAGACTGGTCTAATCTCTCCTAGAACAGCCTTGAGAGGCCCCTGCAGGAGCAGAGCAGGTGGCCGGCCTCATGGCTAGCAAGGTGAGGGGATTGATGAGGGAGAGGGATGGCAAGGACTGGGTAACACACGTTGACCAAATGTTAAGCGGAAGAGCTACTTTTGCTTTCTCCACAGCCCTGAGACTGCTGAAGAGGACTAGTCAGCCATGGGCTGTAGTGACGGGCGCAGAGGCACAGGCTCATCCTCCACAGCACCAACAGCACAGGAGCGGCCAGACTCCAGCTGGGTCTCCATCTCCACAAAGGCTTTGTCTGCTGTGTTCTCTGTAGTAATGGCAGGAGGCCATGCCACTGCGGAAAATCATATCTGGGAAACAGCTAGCAGCAGCAGCCAGGGCACCAAGCCACCCTGGCTCAGAACCCGCCTTCAGCTGCTTCTGGTTTCTGCCCAGCCTGTGGCTGCCACCACTCCAGTCTGCAGCAGCAAGGGGAGGCCTCTTGAGGAGGGACAGACACCCTCCTCTAACAACTCGTTATCTTAGAAAACAGAACCATGAGGACCGGAGGAAAAAACCCTGGAGCCAACTCTTAGGCACAATCATGCCTCAGCCCAATAGTCTCTGTAGAGCGCCCACCCTCAGGATGTCGTCATGGCTTCTCCGCTTGGTTTTCATACCAGAAATGTGTTCTGTAAAGCTCACAACCTGTCTTCCAAATTCTCTCCAGGGATGGGATCAGCCCACTGTTTGAAATGTCAAAACTCAGTGTGTGAGATCAAGCTCAGCCTTGAAATGTGTGTGCACAGCCTGAACCCCACCCCTTTCCCACAGACTGGGTACCGTGCAGAAAGGCGGGTGGGCTGACCCACTGTTAGGAGGCATCTGGGTGCCTATGAGCTGTTCACAAAGAAATCTGACCCAGGCTGGCTCCATGCGGACACTCACAGTACAGCCTAGAATTCGCAGTAAGGAAGGCCTTTCACACGTTAACATGGCCAACAGCAATACTGAATCCCCTTCTGGGTAAAGAGGACAATGAGGAAAACAGGAGCACAGAGCTCGAGCTCTGTGGGGCAGGGACGGCGGGGCCTGTCTGTGGTACTCAATGGCCAGCTGAGAACAGTGCAAGACACACATGGAGGAGGGGCGCTTCTGACTTTTCAGAACCTTTACCTGGGGAAGGACATCACATGAGGAGCAGACTGACAGGAACCTCAAAAGAATGCTGACAAGAACAGACTCATGAGGCACTCATCATGGCTCCCAGATTTTTCATTCAAGGAATGTGCTCAGAAGAACCTGCAGAGCCCATGACAAATGTCCCCTCATTCTCGTGGGTGCGTGCTCCCCATTTCATAGCCTACACTGGCAAGTCCCTGCTGCACAGAGCCCCTTCTGGCATCCTAAGCATGCGACTGGCGTGGAGCCTAATGATGAAAGTGGCCTTCTCCAGGTCCCCTGCTTCAAAGGCAGCATGCCCAGAGCCATTTCCACCCAAAGTGGGAATGGATATAGAGCCCTTTGCCAATCACTTCGCTTCAGGAGCACTGCACTCAAGTGATTCCATGAGGCCCTGTCCTCATGGGTTCTCACAGGCAGACACTTCTCTCCTGCTTTAGGCAAGCTAGTCAGTCAGCACAGCACTTTCCTCATTCTGAGGTAGATGTAAACACTTATGAGAGTCTGGGAAGGCTTGGAGTCCGTGGCACAAGGCCTAGCACCCAGGAGGTACTCAGAGTTCTTGTCATAGAAGGTAAGCTTATTCTGCAAGTGGGACAGTAAGGCAGGGCTTGGAGTAGCTAGGTGGTAGGACTTGCCTAGCACCAACAAGGCCCCAAGAACAATCTCCATACCATGAGGAAAAAAGGCTTTTTAAAAATCTGAGTATTTCATAGCTGGGCTGTGGCCTGAACTCTAAGTCTTGTTAATTCCTTGGTTCTGAAGCAATGAAGGGCCTGCTATTCCCCAAACTCCTCAGTGACGCTGGATCTGCTCCTCCTTCCTTTGAAGGTGTAGAATGCAGAGAGCATCACTGTAAGTAAAGACCCAGCTTCTGTGTGGGGCCAGCCCAGGCCCTTGCACTGCTGATGTGTGTCTTGACTGAGAACTGTCCACTGAGTTTAATCAGGCTGTCTGTATGAGCACAGGTGGGGGTGTCATTTACTGAGCACGGACAGCAGTGACTACCCCATGGAAGAAAATGTTCCCCCTGCCCAGCAACAGTTAAGTTCCAGAGCCCCTCAGGGTGGGGCGGAGTCTCATAAACCCTTCCTCATTTACGATGGGACGATGCTGGCATCATCTTGTGCAGACAGCCATAGTATCTTTTGTGGGAGTGGCAGGGGCTCTGGCTGTCCTGGACCAGGCTGGCCTTGCAGTCACAGCTGCTGCCTGGCGAGTGCTGGGGTTAAAGGTGCGCATCACCACTGCCTGGCAGCCACAAGTACCTTTAATGTCAATGTTTTTAGTAACAGCTAAATTCTTGTATGTCAGAAATTTCTGAGAGAAAACGTCAATTTGTGAAAGTTGTATAAAAATGTTCAAATGGAATTGTTAACTATGGTACTGGAAATTGGTATTCAACTGTATGGCAATAAATAAACATGATATTTCCGGTCAGTTTAAAAATAAATCCCCACAGACAAAAAAGTCATGGTGCAGAGTTCTTATCATACAATGTTCCCTTCCTGTGGTTTTGATATAATTTGGGAAATCAATTCATAACTTCCTCAAATGTACACAGAAAGCTTTCAAAGGTGACTAATCCAAGAAGTGATTTTTATGACTGATAAAGTCGGGCTTAAGACATTACGATTTTATAAGTTAGCTTACAGTAGTCAAGTTTTTTTTCTAGAAACATTTTTAAAACTTATCCTAGATTCTAAAGGTTTCAGAACAAAGTTACTAAAAATGTGGACAAATGAGATTATTAACACACACACACAAACAAAACAAAGCAAAGCAGAGCAAAATCAAACCAAACAAAAACTGAGTTGGGCGGGCTGGATGATGGGTCAGTGTGCACAAGCACTTGCCAGGCAGGCCTGACACCTTAAATTCAATCCCCAGAACCCAGTCAAAAGGAGAGAAGCAACTCCTGAAAGGTTCCTCTGTACTGCACATGTAGGTGCTGTGGTACACATGTGCCTGTACATACACACACACACAATATGCATACAATACTAACAAACACATTTTTCTCAAAACTTAGGGGTTTGGGAGTAAGCTCAGCAGAAGGTCTGGCACAGACTGCTCACAGAGTTCTTTCTCCAGCATGGAGGAGGAGAAAGAGAAGGGGAGAAGGACAGAACACAGGACTCATTTCCCCGAGCAGTATCCCTCTATTCTTTCAACAAGTATGTCTGGAGTGGGCCACACTAAACTATTTTCCAGCAGCCTTCTCACACATCTGTACGGCTAAAGTGTCTCCTTAGCGTGCTGTGCTGGAAAACTGCCACACCCTGGAGAGCTTATCGGTGTCACTGCCTTACTGTGGTAGTGAGAAAGAGCAAAGTGGCAGAGTGGCAAATACCAGCCCAATAGGGCAACAGTGGCGCGTGGACCTGGCTAGAGCTCTCCACCACGGGCAGAGAAAACAGGGGAAGACCCTAAGCAGAGAAGGGCAGGCACTGTGGACAACTATCCCTAACGTGGTGTCCTAACATTAAAGAACTTGAACATGGCCTTACCAGACATGCTTCTCTGGGCCTCAGTTTCCCTGTCTGTAAAATATGGACAATCCAACTCATCCCATAGTTTTAGTACGGGCTGTGACACATCATACAACACTGGGAAAGTGTCCCTTATTAGACCCAACAATCCTTTTCCATCAAATACTGTCAAGAGAACTAGATCTCAGGTTGGGCAGCATGGCTCATGCCTGTAATCCCAGCACTGGTGGGTCTAAGGCCAGCCTGAGACATAAGATCAAGTTCTAGGACAGGCTCGGTGACATGAGATCCTATCTCAAAGAAAACAAATCAAACCCCGCATCTCCTAACCTGGGAAGGGCTTGTCCTCCTCTCCCTGCAGAGGAATGCCCTTATTCTCTGGCATATACTTCTTGGTAATGGGCAAGGACATCAGCCGAATATGATGGATGAGTGTGCGCCAGGTGTGAGCTCCAGAAAGCACTGGCTCAGGTGCTAATGAGCTAAAAGGTTGGATTACAAAGTAGGCAGTGAACAAGATTAATCCCAGTGTTAGGAGGACCTAGAAGGAAAGACAAGAGTGACATTAAGAGTTGCCCCAACAAAGAAATTCCACACCACCGAGGAGAAAAACGAGCCTCTTGGCTCCGTCCAGGGTACCTAAAGCTAGCCCACTTCCTAAACGAGCCATTTGCCTGCACCTCCAAAGGCATTTAAAGCTCAAGAACGCTGAGGCCCACAAACTTCCACCCCACAACCAGGTGCTACCTCCACTACATAGACACAGCTTTCACTCGGTGCCAGCGGACAAAAGTCCCATTTCCTGCTAACACACCACAGCAGCAGCGGTCAGTTCATACTAGAAAAGTCCAGCTCAGAACTGAGGCCGGCCAGTAGTGACCGGAAGGGATGCGGAAGTGCCTGAGGTGGGCTCTCCAAGCAGCGCTTTACCTTATACACGGCTATAAGGAGAGGGTACTGGGGTGGTCCCCTTTGAGGCTCATTCTTTTCCAGCAGCTGTCTGATAAACTTTTCGATTGCCTTCTCTGACATTCCACACTGATGGCCTGTCTGTCTCACCAAATCAACAGTCTCTGAAAGTTTGTCATAGATGCTGATCTCATTAGCAGCAAGATCCATGTCTTCCAAAACGAAGTCCCTGAGAACAAAAGCAAAGCGATGTTTTCTTTACAATTCTTCCTGCGTAAGGCTACTTCCTTTCAACAATGTTTCTTGACCCTCTGAGAGAACAAATTGTTTGGTTTTCCTCCCAAACCATATCACACACATGCTTCAACCAAATACAAAGCGCATGTAAAGACAGGGTCGAGCTGTTGTTCTGTGCAGCACTTTCCGACTGCTCTCTTCCACGTTGAGACTGTATCTTGCTATGCTGCTCAGGGCGTTATAGTCCTGGGGCTTGCGTGGTTTTCTTGACTTAATCTCTCCAGTGACAGGCCACTGTGTCAGTCTGTATGTGAGCCACAAAATGTCAATTAGCTAGGCTGTGTGTGATATGCACCCCTTTAATCCCACCACTCAAAGGGGAGAGACAGGTGGACCTGAGTGAATTCAAGACCAGCCTGGGCTACATAGAAAAACCTAGACTAAAAAAAAAAAAGTTTTAATTAAACGCCCTCACTATTTTTTCCACATGGGAACAGTGCTGAGGGCCTCCCTACCCCTTCAATGCAGAGGGGTCCTCTTATCTACGCACTTCAGTCCTAAGTGTGTCTAACCTTGAGAAGCAATGATACGGTGCATGTGGAGTCCAGGAAGAAGATGCTGCCCTGGAAGGGTAGATCGGCAGACAAGCTCCACAGAGAAGCAGAAGCCTGACTTGTTACCCCTCAGGGCACACGAGTGTGGCTCCTCTTCCTGAAGTGTTCCTGCTGCTTCCTATGGGCACCTTCCACTTGGTCTTCTTCCTGCCTAAACACTTGGTCCACTGGTCTGAATACAGCCTGATGGTCAGACCACCAAGAGGTTTGACGAGGCTGCTCCCACCCGCCCAGCTGGTGGGCTGCTGCTCATACTCCACCAGCAGGCAGGAGTCTACAGCGAGGGAGCTCTACGCGGCCCATCTGACTTTAGAACAGAGCCAGGCCAGGGGATGGGAAGTAGTGGCTCACGGGTTCTGCTCTGCATTTCTCTGAAGCCCTTCTCTGCAGGAAGGGCTGTCTTTTATACATTTTGTTGTTGGTGGTAGTTCTTTGGTCATTTATTTGTTTTTTGAGACAGTACTTCTCTGTATAGCCTTGGCTGTCCTGGAACTCAATTCGTAGACCAGGATAGCCTTGAACTCACAGAGATCTGCCTGCCTCTGCGTCTCCCAGCACTGAGATTAAAGGTGTGCGCTGCCATATTTGTTTTTTTGTGATTTCTTTAATTTACTTGTTTTTATGTGCATCAGTGTTTCACTTGCATGCATGTGGGTGCTGGGACTTGAACCTGGGCCCTTTGGAAGAACAGTCAGTGCTCTTAAATGCTGAGCCATCTCTCCAGCCCTTTTTGTCTATCGGGCTGTCTCATTATTTAGCTTTCAATGTTCTCTGTCCTGGACAATAGGCCCTTATCAGACATTGTACACATTTTCTTCAGACCTCTAGAGCTAGCAGAACTAGAGTTGAAACAAAGGCCTACCACCATTTCATTTTCTTTCTTTCTTTCTCTTTTAAAAACAACATTCTATCTATCTATCTGAAAAAGGTCTCATGTAAGCCAGGCCTCAGACTTGATGTGTAGCAAAGGCTGTCCCTGCACTCCTAACCCTTGGGTGTGCACCACTACTCCCGGTCCTAAATGACTTCCCCTTGTACTTTTGCTTTTTTTAGTTACATATGTGCAAATGAGCGCAGATGAGTGTAGAGACCAGGCGCTTAGCACTGGAGAACCTGGGTGCTGGGAACTGACCTTGGATCCTCTGTAAGGGCCCTCTCTTCCACCCCCACTTTACTCTCTTGATGTCACCTTTGCAGCACAGCTTTTAAACCCTGAAGAAGCCAATGTCTCCTTTGCAGTTTGCACTTCTGGTGTCTCACTTGGGAAGCCCCTCACTTAGGTGTCTAGTTTCAGTATCATGGAGGTGTCTTGATTTTTGAAAGTCATTTTATGTATGTAGGTGTTTTGCCTGCTAGTGTGTCTGTGTACCATGTGTGTGCATAGTGCCCTCAGAGGCCAGAGGATGGTGTCAGATCCCCTGGGACTAGAGTTACAGATGGCTGTGAGCCTGTGTGGGTGCTGGGAATGGAAGCCGGGTTCTCTGGAGGATAAGCCAGTGCTCTTAACCACTGAGCGACTTCTCTGGTGCAGCAAAGGTTTTTCTTTATGTTTTCTTCTAAGAGGTTTGTAATTTTAGCTTATCAGATTAGTTTTCTGGACCACTTCAAATTTATTTCTGTGTGGATATCCTGTTGGCCCACTGCCATTGGCTGAAGACACAATTGCCTGGGCATCATGCAATGCTGGGGACTGAACCTAGGGCCTCATGTATGAAGTCAAGCACTCTCGCACTGATCTTTCTGCCTCAGCCTTTGAATGCTTTTGCTGTTATTTTGTTTTGTTTTTTGAAACAGGGTTTCTCTGTGTAGCCCTGGCTGTCCTGGAACTCACTTTGTGGACCAGGCTGGCCTCAAACTCAGAGATCTGCCTGCCTCTGCCTCCCTGAGTGCTGGGATTAAACTCATGAGGCACCACGCCTGGCTGCCTTTTGAGTGCTTTTAATCCTAGAACATAGAATGCTGAGGCAAGGACATTAAGATTCAAGTCAGCCTGGGTTTGGCTACACAAGTTCCAGACCAGCCTGGGCTTTATAGGGAAGCCCATTTTTATTCTTTATTTTTAATAAAACAAAACCAAAACTCACTTTAGTGAGTTTCAAAGTTACAGTCATTTGGGAATGAAATATGAAACTTTAAAAAATCAGTACACTACCAGTAGGGATGTAAAATAGTGCAGACACTGGAAAACAGCTGTCAGTTTAAAAAGTTAAACAATGAGTTTGCACGTGTCATACAACAATTTTACTCATGGGTATGTACCAAGAGAACTCAAAACATATGTCTACACAAATACCTGAGCACAGTATTCATAGCGACCTTAAAACAGAAGCAGTCCAAAGGTCTGAACTAATGAATGCAGAAGCAAAATGTGATAGGTCCACTTGCGGACTATCACAGGATGATAGAAATGATAGAGTCCTAATACAAGCTACGTGGCCCAGCCATGAAAAAGTGTGATGAGTGGAAGAGTCACAAGAACACCCAAGGGCAGGCGAGTGTGTAAGACAATAGTAGACTAATGCTTGCTGAGGGAGAGAGCAGAGAGTATGGCAGTCTCTCTCCCTAGAGCAACAAAATGGTCTCATCTTATGTGTCAGTGACAAACTGAGCACAAACTGTGCTTTTCAAGTGGGTGGACTTTTTGGCATATAAAGCATTTTATCTTTTTTCTTTTTGTTTTTTTAGAGACAGGGTTCCTCTGTGTAGCCTTGGCTGTCCTGGAACTCACTCTGTAGTGCAGTCTGGTCCTGAACTCCACCTGCATCTGCCTCTGGAGTGCTGGAATTAAAGGCCTGTGCTACCACCACCCCATAGTAAATTTTATCTTAATAAAGACCAATATATATTTATGAATTGGAACTTAGCTCTACTGTGGCATTTATTAGTCTATTCTATGTTCTATCTCCTATTGCCCAGCCATGGGCCTTTGAAGCCTATGAGGACAGGGTACACACGGTATACATATTCTTAACAGAGGTCCATGTCTGGTGCACATAATAAACATTTGCATATACTTGGTGACAAACAGAATGATAAACTGGCCGAGGATTGGCAAAACAAATTATAAAAGGCTTCTTTTAGAAATCTACAGGGCTAGGGATGGAGTTAGTTGGCAGACTGCTTGCCTAGCATCCACAAGGCCCTTGGTTCAATCCTTCACACTGAATAAACCTGGGCATGGTACCACACATCTGCAAGGTAAAAGCAGGAGGATCAGTTTCTCCTCAGCTCTTACACAGTCTAGGCTTATACAGCCCTGGCGGGCCTGGAACTCATGGAGAGCCTCCTGTCTCTATGTGGGACCAAAGGCATGTATGAGGGCTGGAGTGACTGCCTGGTGGCTAAAAGCACTGGCTTCTCCTCCAGAGGACCTGGGTTTGATTCATAGTACTCCATGCCTGCTTACAACCATCAGTTAACTTCAGTCCCAGGGGACCTGATGCCCTCTCTGGCCTTTGAGAACATTGCATATAATACACAGACAGGAACACAGGCACAACACCCACACACTAGAAATATTTCTGAAATACAGATGTGTTAAAGGCACGCACCACCATGCCTGCTCTACATAGTCTCTTACTGCATATGTTCCCAGCTGTAAACTACTTGTTAGCATGTGTGGAATACAACAATCATCTGAAGTCACCCAGGTCAATGTCTTGATTTCTGGGTGAGGGAAAGATGTATCTGAGCCGACCAGCTGCATGTGGACCTCACTCTGTCCATGAAGCCATTAATCAGAAGGGAATATAAAGCATTAAGAGCCACTCTAAGGATAAACCAAATCAATCAAGATGCAGCGTTTCCACGCCAGGTATTGGTGGTACAAGCTGTGTGATTCCAGCACAACTGGGAAGGGCCGGGGGCTAAGGATGTAGCTCCATCAAGAGAGCAACTTCTTGGTATGCACAAAGCCTGGGGTTCCAAACCCAAAGCTACAAGAAAGAGCGCTTGGGAAGTACAGATAGTTCAAGGTCATTCTAGCTACAATGCAACTTCAAGGCCAGCCTGGAATACATAAAACCTTCCCCTAAGAAAGGAACATTTCCAAGAAGAATAAGTTAGGTGATCTCTGTAACGATTCTATAATCTTAAAATGCCTCCTGCTACTCTTCTGGAGCATCATTGGGCATAACGGTAATGGAAGCTGTGAAGGAAAGACAACCATGGTGTGTCATGCAGCCCAGTGACTACTTCGGCAACACACAGGCTGAGGGTTTGGGGATTCAGAACAGTGAGCAAGAAAAGGCTCTGGGCCCAATCCCCAGAAGGCATGCCAAAGAGAGTAAAATGATAACATCATAAGATCCTTTTGTGACTAGTAACTCCAGAGACAGTGTTTTTCTGTCTAGACTGGAGACTTAGAGAATATTAGTTAGATATGTTAATAAGACAACAAACTTGCCCACTTAAAAACACGAAACACAAAGTTACAGCTAGACCTGAGCAGAATGAGTGCAATCAGCTGAGGCTGATGACAGACAATCCATTTACCTCCAGAAAGAGGGTCCGGCCTGGCAGAAAGGAGCTTTGCCTCGGAGAGAAGTTCAGAAGAATGAGCTTGACTCTTTAACAGTGGTTTTACCCTGCAAGGGCACAGGCAGGGTCACCAGGGGAGTTAGAAACCAAGGCCTCTGTCCCACCCTTGACATACAGTTGTCCGCCATTAGTGATGGGGAGATGTTTCAAGACCCCCAGTGCATGCCTGAAACCACATTGTACTGGACTGTTAGACATATCAGGTTTTCCTCATACATACTTTCAGTAAGTTTAATTTACAAATTAAGCACAGTAAAATAACAACAATAAATAAGGATGAAATAGAACAATGACAGCACGCTCTTAATAATAAGCCAGAGGAATCTAGTCTCACTCTCAAATGGCTTGTACTCACCCTTCTTATGAGTCTGTGAGCTACTAAATGCCTACACAGAACATGTGAGGTGGAGGACACAGGCATCATAACAGCACTAAGAAGGGCTAACCTTGGGACAAGACACTACTAAGTTACCAACAAGTAGGTGGTAGGCACGCAGACAGGAACATTGAACAAGGGATGACTCTGCCCCAGGCAGATCAGTGTTGAATTCAGCATGCTGCTCAGCATGCTGAAAATGTGCCACTGCTTGTTTCTGCAACTGTCCAATGAGCATTTTCAGATGCAGGCATGAGCATGGATGGGAGAGTGCAGTACTGAGTTCCCACAGCTTTAGTGCGGGGCTCTCATACCTCTCCTCTGCTAAGTAAAAGCATACTTGGGACCATGGGTGTAGCTCAGTGGAAGAACCCTTGGTTTAAGCCCAGCACTGTAAAAGAAATGAAAGTAACAAAGACACACCCCGTTTAAGAGCTTCGGGACAGCAGCTCTAAACCAAGAGCGACCCTGCTCTTTGTCGGGCATTTGGTTGTGTCTGAAGATTTGGGAGGGTTTTGTTTGTTTGTTGTTACTGTAAAAATTAGTGGCATCTAATGGGTAGAGCCAGTGTCACACAGGGCCCAGGCAGTCCTCCACAATGAAAAATGATCTTGCCACAGAAACAAAACCCTCCAAGAGACGCCTTCAAGAGAGGCCTGCCGGGGGGAGCCGGGGTGCTGGTTCACAGAGGGCGCTTTAGAACAGAAGCAGGGCAGCTCTGAGGAGATGGTCCCCACAGCTCCACCTGGGCCTCAGTTCCTGTGGAAACAGCATGGGTACATGACTCATGGGACTGCTGGGGCAGAACTTGTTAGCAAAGAGTTTTTGGAAGAGCTGAGTATGGTGACATTGCCCCATAATACCAGAACTGGGATGCAGGTAGATCAGGAGTTCCAGGCCAATCTCAGCTATAATTAGAGTTCAGGGCCATCTTGGGCTATGTAAGATCCTGATTCAAAAAAATGAACAAACAGGGGCTGACGAGATAGCTCAGCAATTAAGAACACTTGGGACTCTTGCTGAGGTTTGGTTCCCAACACCCATAACATGGCTCATGACTACCTGTAACTCAGTTCCAGGAAAGTTAATACCCTGTTCTGACTTCTGTACGTGCATATAGTACACACACAGACACACACCAAACTCCTATATAAAATAAAATAAATTGCATATAAAAGCCAAACAAATTTGTTGAAAGCAGAGAAGCAGCTAAGAGAGCAGAATAAATGTATCCATCACTTTTGCACGGGCCCCTCCAGTGACATGACATGAACCGCCATGGCAGCCCAGCAACTCTAAGACATCATACTGATCCATTTATGTAAGGCACACATCCCAGTTGCTAAGAAGAGAGCACTATCCAGAGGCATTCTTTCTCCTGCTTAGTTCCCTGGTTAGCTGTGGGGTGCAGTGCACACCTTCATGAATACATTGCACCCAGTGTCACCCCAAGGTTCTCATGCCTGAAGACATATTCTACTAAAAAGAACAATACATCCATTAGATTGTATGAAGAACTCTGAGGAGCCAGGCATAGTGGGGAATGACTTTAACCCCAGTGTTTGGGAGGCAGAGACAGTAAGATCTCTGTGGGTCTGAGGCCAGCTCGGGTCTCCATATTGCATTCCAGGACAGTAGAACTACACAGAGATAGATACCTTGCCTCAAACAAACAAACAAATGAATAATAAATAGCTACCAAGAAAAACTCAACACGCTTAAGGGAAAATAACTGGTCAAACATTAAAATGACTCATGTGATTCAAAACAGTAATAATTTAAGACTGTAAGTGTTTAAAATTTATAACACCAAGCTTTTACTGTTGGTAAGCATGAGAGCAGAAAATTGTTGGAAATAAATAGCAGGGCTGTCAGCATCCTAAGGGTGGCTATTTTCTCAAAGGAAGTGAGACACGGCCTTTGAGGAGATGCCTGCACGCCCAGGGTGAAGGCAACATTCTTTATAATGGCGAAGACAGGAGCCCCCTAAAGCCCACTCATGGGCTAGTAGAGCTACACACTGTAGTTAAGGAGAAGGTGGATGTAAATACAAAAACGACTTCATCTCTGAAAAGGAAATGCTTAGTGAAGCAAGTCACGGAAAAAATAGTCCATGGTACCACTTACACCAAACCATGAAACTGCAATTGTAGGGGCTAGGAAAACCCAAGAAAATAGTTTAACACTATAAAAATATTACAATCAAGAAAATTTTATTTTTTTTGCACTCTATCATATGATCTAATGATCCTTTTTCTATGTATCTGTCTGGTAAGACTTGAGTTTTGTTTTTTTTTTAAGATTTTTTTATTTATGCATATGGCTGTTTTGTCTTCATGTACATTTGCACACCAGACGGTGACATTGGATCCCATGGGACTATGGCTATAGATGGTCGTGAGCCACCATGGGGGTGCTGGGAACTGAACTCAGGACCTCTGGAAGAGCAAGCTCTTAAGTGCTAAACCATCCCTCCAGCAAGACTTGAGTTTTTTAAAGCATTTCTTCACCCTTGGCAGATCTACCCCTTCCTGACTCAGAGGGAAAACAGTCACCCCATGTATACACCTCAATTCTGTATGTTCCCCAAACTTTATTTTGAAAGATTTTAAACTTCTGGAAAACAGAAAGAACAATGAATGTCTACACAGCATTCACTCAGACCTGCCTGCTGTCAAGACTGGCCACATCTGTGTTCTTTCTCTGTCTTCCTTCCTTCCCTCCTTCCTGGTTTTTCAATACAGGGTTTCTTTGTGGAGTCCTGGCGTCCAGGAACTAATTCTGCAGACCAGGCTGGCTTTGAACTTACAGAGATCCAACTGCCTGTGCTTCCTGGGTGCCGGGATTAAGAGTGTGCGCTACCATGCCCAGCTCTGTTTCTATCAGACTCATTGGAAGTTAACTGTGACACATTATTAAATTACCTCTAAATATTTCAGCATCACATAAGACTTTCTCGTGTAACAAGGGCCACGCTTTTCCTAACATTCCCACTAAAATTACTAGTTCTCTGATATAACCTAATACTCAGTATGTAATCAAATCTCTGCACTCACTCTTTTTCTTTCTCACTCACACACCACACCATACAGATCCAAAACCTTGGATAGCCTTGGCTGCTAGCTCTGACCTATCAAAGCAGAACATTCCTAGTCTGGCTTACTTTGCTTTCTGACCTTGCAGAAGTCTGCACATCTTTGAACTTACCTCTTTCTTCTCCAAACCTTGCCTTTTCCTGTCCCAACCATTAAGAAGAAAGCTGTCCCTCCCGGAGCTGCCTGACCCAGCCTCCCGGCCCTCCCCTAGAGCCAAATCCAGGAGGGCCAGCCTTACGTACTGTCCTTTTCTCAGGCCCCTGCTCCTGCACTGACCTGCTGGATCATATTCCTGCGCTCTCACTTGACCAATCTGGTGCTCACCAATCACCAGGTTTTCCTGGTGCCAAGTCCAAAGGGCGTTTTCCAGTGACTGCTTTATCTGACCTCTGTGAAGCACCTGGCATTGCTACCATTTTCTCCCTCAGTCCTCTCAATCTTGGCATAACTGTCTCATTCTCATGCCAGCGGTTAACATTCACTAGCTGTCCTTGACCTTCTCATTCTCTCCATGACTTTAACTACAGCTATTAACGATCCTCCAATCTTCTCCAGCCCACAATTCTTTACAGGGCTCAAGAGCCAAGCACTTATTTGCCCACTGACTAACTCGAGTTTCCCCCATGGAAGGTGTCCATGACTGCACCTATCTTTCCCTGTGAGCGCCTTCTCCCATCCACTTCCTTTTCAGATGCTGACTTTCTTTTGTGTACACATGCAGACATGGAAGTTGGCTCTGCTCTCCTGCAGATGGGACCCGGGGATGGAGCTCAGGTCATCAGACTTGCTGGTGGGTGCTTTCACCGGTTAAGCTGTCTCTCGGGCCCTCTCTTTTCTTTTTTTAAATGCAGACACTAGTCCTCTGAATTTAAATTAAAACTTTCCTTTCTGCCTCCTTCATGCCACTGAAATCCCCAGTGAATCCTTCTGCTGCAGGTATGCTGTCCACAGTCCCAGCACTCAGCAGCAGACGCAGGAAGAGCTCTGCAAGTCTGAGGCCAGCATCGTGTACATAATGAGCTCCAGGTCAACCAGGGTTATAAGATAGATATTTTAATCTAAACAAAAAAAGTGAGTAATTAATTTTTTTCTACTGTGGATCATCACAGAGATAGAGTCCTCTCTGTACTTCCAGCCCTTCTCTTCAGCCTAACCTTTATCTTATTCATAGGCTATTGTTCTGAAGCATAGCAGGTTGGGTCTAAGCACCTTTCAAGATGCCTGATGCTCTTCTGGGCACAGTCTAAGGACACAGGAGCTAGAGCTGGAAGGAACCGGACCCACCTAGCTTTTTCTACTTAGTGATACCTGCTTAAACCTTAGAACTTTTCATTTATAAAACAGGGATGATAAACCAGATGAGGAATACACACCTGCAATTCCAGCACTCAGAAATCAGTCAGGAGTTCAGAGACACAGCAAGTCTGAGGTTAGCCTGGACCACACTGAAACCTGCCTAAAAAAGGGGGTGGTAATTACAGCTACTCCAGTTGAGGATTATACAATATATATGTAAAATTTGTTCCAATACCCAAGTAAATCAAATATTTAATAATAATTGTTAAGCTGGGCATGGTGGCTCACACCTGTAATCCCAGCAGACGGATCTCTGTGAGTTCGAGGCCAGCCTGGTCTACAAAGCGAGTCCAGACAGCTAGGGCTACACAGAGAAACCCTGTCTCAAACACCCCTATCCCCAAAATAATTGTTGCAAAAGGAAGTGTAAGCTACTTGCCACAGCCTGCTACGGTCTGGTCCCCACCTTCTCAATGCATCTCATTTTCCCATTAACCCTCCCAGGTCTTCTCCATCACCGCGCTTTTTCATAGCTATCTGCCTTTGTGCACATAATTTCCTCTTTCTCAAAAGCCTATTTTCCAGTGCTCCGTCAAATAAATTAACTCTGAGCCCTCAACCCCGACTTTGTCCTCTGAACCTCACACATCTCTGCTTTGTATGTCCTCTTCCATCTTGCTCCCAAACTGCACTGTGAGTTCTTCAAAGCAGATAAATGGAGAAAAATGCAGGATGCAGAGATGGCTCAGTGATTAAGAGCACTTATTGGTAGTTCAGAAGACCTGGGTTTGGTTCTCAGGACCCACATGACAACTCACAACTGCCGATGACACCACCTCCGACCCATTCCAGGGGACCTGCATCCTCTCCTAGCCTCACGCACCTATGTGGTACATACACTCAGAATCACAAACATTCATAGGAATTAAAAATTAATACTAATAATTTGGGGCTAGAGAGATGGCTCAGCAGTTAAGAGCACTGCCTGATCTTCCAGAGGACCTGGGTTCAATTCCCAGCACCCATATGGCAGCTCACAACTGTTATAAGTCCAGGTCCAGGGGATCTGACACCCTCACATAGATACACATTCAGGTAAAACACGAATGCACATAATAACTTTAAAAGTTTTTCTTAATAGAGAAAATATCAGCACACATACACACACAAACCTAAGAACCTGGTAAAGGAACAAATTCATAGAAAGGATCCACTGAGCACTGTGTTTCCAATGTGTATCTCGTGGTTTGTTCATTGCACTCCCTTGTGGTGTGTGTCCGCCTGCTGAGGGTTAGTGAGTGGCAGGCTTGGAAGCCAGCACCCTCGCCTTTTTTGTGTGTTAGAGAGCAGATTGGGAGGACAGGGGCTCAAGCAGAGTCACAAAACTGTTTCAAGAAAGAAAAAAAGCAGTTTCAAAGCAGACAAAAGGATAATGGAGAAAATGCAGCCTACAGAGATGGCTCAGTAATTAAGAGCAATGACTGCTATTTCAGAGGACATGGGCTTGGTTCTTCATGGTAAATAAGTTGGGGTATGTGAACATTCAGCCCAAATTGCAAAGCAGCCAAGTGAACTCTTCTACACAAACACATGCCTGCGCTATATACACAGATGTATACTTGGAGGTCTTGGGAGGATTATTTTGTTTTGAGATATAGTTTCATATTGCGTAGGCTGGCCTTGAACTCCTGATCCTGCCTATCTTCCAAGCACTGGGATTAATGGCATCCATCACCATGCCTGACTTAAGTATTTAATTTTTGTTTCCTTTCAGGACTGGGAACTGGACACCTGGCCTTGTACATAGTAGCCCAGCACTCTACCTACCACTGAGCCCCATCCCATTTCCGGCGTGTTCTTAAGACAGAAACTGAAATAATTCAACTTCAAGTTAACCAAACGAGAGAGAGAGAGAGAGAGACCATAGTTCCACACTGGGAACTATCAAATGAGCAGCGAGAAGGATTAGAATACTAGGTATGCAGGTATGTGATGACTAAGAGAACATTCAACACCAAGGTCATGCAGGCTTTTAGATCATGACAAACTGTGAGGTTGCAATCAAGCTGCGTGTGGCCTATTATATGTTACTACATACTACATACTGTGTGAAACAGCAGTTTTCAGGCTGTCCCTTGCCCTAGGTGACTCCATTTTATAAGCAGCATTTGGCTCTATTTTATGTGAAAATGCAGAGGCAGGCACACTGTGCACCTGTCACATGGCACAGCCCAAAGAATCACTTACTTCTAAAAGTAAAAAGCAAACTTTTTTTACCTATAAACTTATCAAAGTGGCCAGATGTGGTGGCATTGGCGTTTAATCCCAGCACTTGGGAGGCAAAGGCGGGCCTCTGTGAGTTGGAGGCCAGCCTGTTCTACACATTGAGTTCCCGGCTAGCAAGGGGGAAAACACATAACAAAACAAAACGCAACCAACAACTTATGAAAATAGATTAGGACCCTATGAGCACGTGAGTGTACTGAACTCCTATCAGGAAAACCATCACCAGATACACTAGACAAAAACAACTTATGAGATACACTAGGATGAGGCAAAGATCTAACACCCTCACTTGGACCCCAGGAAAAGAATGACTTCTAAAATTGGAACGGCAACAGCCCCCTGTGACCTGTCATTTGTCCATGAAAGGCTGACAGCAGGGAACTCCTACCTGTCCCTGCAGCTCAAGCCTGGCCAGATCCCCCTCCTGTCACTGTTGATGTGGACACCTGTTTGCCCTTCTGGATCTTCCACTTCCTTCCGGATGCTCCCCTCAACGGTGAGGCCTAGCTTTCACACCTTATCTGAATACTTGTCTTTCTCTTCACATCTGTACCGTTCTCATTCTCTGAAAGATGCTGTGGCCTTTTTTGGGTAAAGATGTGGCCCTTGTGTAAAGACATTCACAGGCTCATATAGACACATAATTACTGTGGGATGTGTACTGTCACGTGAGGCTTAACATCACCAACGAGCGTTGGAAGGATATAATCTATTTTTGGTAATGGCCAGCTGACAAGGGAAATCTTGAATCCTTAGCAAAATTGCAGCCAATGATAAAGTCTGACATTATGAAAAGACGAACGTGTCCGTTTATGTTTCTGACATGGCATACTCACGACATGTGGCAAGGTTAAGTCTTAAACTGCGATGGAACACCAGCACGTGATTTTCTGGTACTGACAGGCGATTGCAAACAGTTCTTTTACTCAGGTCAGTACACCAAGACACGTTCCTCTCTGAAATCTGAGACGCCAGGTTTATCACATTCAGTCCACGTTAAAAATAAATAAATAAAAGATTTCCTCCTTAACAATTAGGGAAAGATGTCTAAGAAGGCGTCAGGGATGGGCTCTCGTGATGCTAAGGTATCCGTGACAGGGTGACGAGCGGGGTCAGGGCTTTCGGACACGGCCGCGACGCCTGCGAACCAAGTTCAAGCAGAGGCGGACCTCGTTTCCCTCTCCTCCGCGGAGCCTCCGAAAGATGTCAGAAGGGAGTCTACCCCGAGGGAGCGGCCGGGGGATGTTGTCATTCAGCAGAATGGCCGGAGGCTCTCGCAGAGGGACGGGAGGGGGGGGCGGAGGGGCAAGGTGGCGGCGGCGGCAGCGGCAGCGGCGAGCCGGGGCTACGCGAGGCTGTGGCGGCCGCGGCCGGCCTCCCCCCTCCCGGCCTCGGGCCCCAATCACTCACATGCGGGCCCGCGCCCTCTCGGGCTCCTCCCGCCTCGGGGACACAGGCCGCCGGGCGAGGAGGATGGGCTAACAACTTCCTGCTTCCGGCGCCGCAACCCGGAAGCTATTTTCACGCCGCTGGCCCGGCCCCGAACACAAAGGAAAAGCTCTTCGCGCCCCACGTTCCAAAACAGAGCGGGCGAGGGCGCGGGGCTGGGGCAACTCTCGCGGTATCTGGAAAGCTGGTGCTCTTGCGCCCCCTGGCGTCCGTATCGCACTACGGCGCCCTCTCAGTTCTTGAGGTCTCGCTTTATTTTGGGGGGGGGTCCAGATTCAAATCACTTACGTTCAAACTCGGCTTACTCATTTGTATCTATTGCCCGCTAATTCTGTGATAGGCACTGCGAAGCTCTGTACTCTTACGAAACTGCTTCAGCAATTCTACTGTAACTTAAACATTCTCCCAACATTTAACCTTGTACCAGCCAAACAGGTTTATGGAGCTAGCTAACTCACTTGGAGATTTCTCTCACAGAGAAGGAGCGGCAGTCAGCACCTCTTGAAGTCACATTCCTCAGTGCGAACTGTCTGTAACGTTAGAACTTTAAAAACACGTGCATTTGTGTTTACTCTTTTTAATTATGTTCATGTGTCTCTCCACATTATGTGCGCATGTATCCTCAGGCCAGAGGCACCCGGACGCCATGGAACTGGGCTTACACACAGTTCTGAGCAGAATGACGTAGGTTCTGGGAACTGAACGCCAATCCTTCGGAAGAGCAGCTTCCAAGGGCTCTCAACAGCCGAGCCATCTCTCAGGCCCTGTGTCCGAGCCTTTAACTGATTCCTGCGTGGGACCTGCAAATAAAGCCCTGGGCCTCAGCCCTGATGCCGGGCCGACAAAGCCACCGTGTCAGACAAACCATCAGGCCACCCTATGTTCTCCCCCGTACAGACACAATTAAATCTCTCTCCCCCTGTTATTACCTGTCGCCTTAGCTGACACACTGACACTGTTGGAGCTAAGTTTTTCTTTTCACTCCTAAAATTACAGTGACAGCCGGGCCCGGTGGTACAACGCCTATAATCCCGGCACTCAGAGGGGCAGAGGCAGGCAGATCTCAGTGAGTTTGATACCAGCCTGGTCTACAGAGTCCAGGCCAGCCAAAGCTACAAAGAGAAACCCTGTCTCGAAAAACCAATAAGTAAATAAATAGACAGACAGATGATAGGTAGGTAGGTAGGTAGGTAGGTAGGTAGGTAGGTAGGTAGGTAACAGGAACACAGGCTGCAGAGATGGCTCAGCAGTAAGGAACACTGATTGCTCCTGCAGAGGACCGGGGTTCAGTTCCCAGCACCCACATATTGGTTTAAAACTGTCTGTAATTCCAGTGCAGGGGATCAGATGTCCCCTCTGACCTTCCTGAGCACTGGGCACACATGTGAAACACATACTTGCATGTGGAACACTCATACATATGAAAATAATTCTGAAAAAAAAAAACACTGAATTCCAGTTCCACTGTGAGCTAAAAGCAATCTGGATTAACTTAAGAATTTTAACTTATGTTAGCACTTAATTTTTAAGCCAGTTTGGTACCAAGAAAACTAGATAAAACCATAAGCACATGTAGACTCGTGTGCAGACACGTGCAGAGTACTAGAGAGATCCTTGCTCTTAAAGCTGCCCTAGAATCCTGGTGGGGAACTCACTGTGGAGTCACGGTCTTGGCGTCTGAGCTGGCTGATGATAGGGCCTAAGGTTCAGATGCACATCCAGACAGAACACGAGGCTAGTCACGCAGACGAAGGCAGTAGCTTCTCCTGGCCCCACAGCTCAATAGCAAAGGAGGAAATGCCTTCCAGATGATTTCCTCTTGTTGCTTTAGGCTGTCACTCTTTTAAGCACAACTACCTTCCAATGCTAGCATGTGTTTAGAACAAAAACAACCAAAAGCAGGGGGGTTGGGAAAAGGAAAGAGATAAAAATAGATAACTGGATCAGGCCTCATCTGCCTGTCCTAACATAGGCTACAGAGCCCTTCCTAGACCAGGCTCAGCAGGCCATCCAGTGCTAACTGTTAACCCATCCATTGATGGTCACAAAAGCTCAGGCTGCTATCCTGGTTTGTAAGCATCCCTGGAGGCGACAAACCTGTAATCCCAGCACTTGGGGAGGCAGAGATTTGTGGATCTCTGAGTTGTGAGTTTGAGGCCAGCCTGGTCTACAAAGTGAGGACAGCCAAGGCTTACACAGAGAAAACCTGCCTCAAAACAAAATCAAAACAACTTAGGGCCAAGAGAGAGTGCAGAAGTGACCACTCTTAATGTCTTTTGGATCCAAACTCATCTGCTTTGGGGAGTAGTAGCTCCCTTGGTGTTTACCAGAGCAAGACGGGTTCTTTCCACTGTATCTCTGGCTGTTCTCTTGGAGACAAGATGGTGGAAATCTTAGGAAATCTAGGGGATTCACCCTTAATGAAGATGTCCTCGAAGAAAGACCATATACTGTTCCATCTGAGCTAGGAACCGGATATAGATGAGTCTAGGGGATTTCTACCTTTTTGGCACCCAGTAAACATTAACTGAATTTGCCCAGAAAAACAAAAGCAAAGAAACCAAGAAACCATGCATTGAATAGGGCAGATCAGCCAAGCAGTGGTCAGGGACACTCACCCATGCTGCTCTGGATGGGCCCAGAAATGAGCCCCCAAGATGGCAGAGGTAAAAGCGACAGAGACCTTGATGTACAATGTCACCTTCAACTGTCCAAGTTGGCCCATTAATCTTTTGGGGACCCTGACTCAGGCAAACTACAGGATTCACCACTTGGATACCGCAGAGATTTTTCAGGCCCAACTAACTTAAAGCAGAGTCAGAGATTTTCATAACGCTATTTTTAATGACTTAAGCCATGAGAATTAAGGGAGAAAGAAAGGCACTTGGAAACAGGCAGACTCAAGCCCAAGGGTGCTGCTATGTTCTTCCCAAGGGAGAGTAGCTGTGAGGAAGCCTGAAAAGTAAGCCATGCCCAAGGAGGAGGGAGTAAGGAAAGAGGGGCCAGACAAAGGAAGGGAGGAGGAAGGGACAAGAGTGTCTAATTATGAAGTAGCTTGTACACATGGCCCCTAAAATTTCTGAGAAGGTCCCCGGAGGCCTGCTGAAGTGTGAGGAGTGACTCAGCCACACCGACGGTTCACCCACCCTCACAAATACAGGGAAGGCTGCCGGGTTGCCAGTGTAAGCTGGGGTCAGAAAGATCTGCTATGGTG
>CM053756.1:53552420-53623581 GCA_028658305.1 Pachyuromys duprasi
CTTTAACCTGTAACACTGGTACACCAGAGCCCATGCTCAGGTGTCTGGGAGTCGCTCAGAGGTCACCTGCTGCTGCAGTGTCTCCCGGGTCTCTAGTTACTTTGCCATCTTTCCTAATGTCACATTTCCATGATGTACTTTTAATGAAATTGAAGCACTCCAAAGATTTCCAATAAAGCCACAGCCTCAAGTATAACAAATGTTTGCGCAGCCTGCCAGCAGGTCTGTGAGAAAAGCAAGCAGGAGTTCCATCCCCCCCCTCCCCAGTAGATTGCTGCCAGCCAGCGAAGAGACAGGTTTTGCTAGATGTCTCAGGTAGGTAGGTGGGTAGGTAGGTAGGTAGGTGGGTAGGTAGGTAGGTAAGTGGGTGGGTGGGTAGGTAGGTGGGTGGGTGGGTAGGTAGGTAGGTGGGTGGGTGGGTAGGTGGGTGGGTGGGTAGGTAGATGGGTTCTCAGTGAGTTGGGTGTTTCTTCTCCAGCTCCACTTCCTGCCGCCTGGCTGCTTCAGGAGCCTTTCTTGGCATGGCTGCTCTCACACCCTTCCTTGGCAGATGCCCTCAGCTCCCTGCACTTCCCTCTGACCATCTCCCCACCGGCACACCGCCCACATGGGAATAGCCACGCCAGCCCTTCCCTTAGCTTCCTGTGTGCCTCTGTCTTTCCGCTCACCCTCGCTCACCTCCACCTGGAACCGGCACCCTGACGAGGACCCCCTCCCCCACCGCCGTGAGCCCATCTTGCTCTGCTCTTGGCCTTGGTTGATTGCACATGGTCTCCTTGCCTGGCAGCCTCCTTTCATCTGTCTTCTCTGGAACCCCAGGAACCCCTGTGATTTGTCTTGTGGAACAGCAAGCCGTTGTTAATTTTCCTCGCTTAGCCAGGTGTCCTGGGCTGTTCCAGGGCCTGTGAAGAGTGTTGAAGCATGGAAGCCGGGGCTTAGTCTCTCCTCATGGAGGTCCCTGCTCCACAGGAAAGAAGCTGCTGTTTTAAGGAATGGGAGGCTGCTGAGCTCATGAATGTGCAGCTCTGCGTGGCAGCCTGTGGTCTGTGTATCGCACACACTGGATAACTCGAGAGGCCTGGTCCGATGGAGTGGGCTTCTACTGGAGAGACCACAGAATTTAACCCTTAAGAAGCCTTCTGCAGGGAAGCGTGGAGGGGAGCCGCCACCCTGTGAGCCGTCGGCTTACCTGCTTCACCTCGTGTGGCAGCCCCGCCTGGCGGTCACTCTTGAGATGGTAGTTGAATAACTCTGAGGCCTCAGGAGTCACACATCTCTGCGCTGCCTGTATAGGGAACAGGAGAGGAGCAGTGTGGACAGATTGCTCACCAGTGGGGAAAGGCGTGGGTCAGGAGAAGATGGGGCCGGTTAATGCAGATCCCACCAGCCAAGGGTGCAGGTTGATCCAGCATGATCAGAGTTAATTTGGCACTAGGGACCCTTGTGACCAGGGTGAGTGGCACAATACCTGAGAAGCTGGGTCCAGCTGGGACCTGTGGCAGGGTGGGGTCACGTCCAGGTACCAGGTGGGGGTGGGGTCCCCAGTGTGCTTAGACATGAGTCCTGACCTCCAATGGTCACTTGTCACACATGCAGGTCAGGTAACTTTGCAGAGCATTTATTGCCAGGTGGGGAGCGTGGCTTCCATTCCTCCCAGGGTTATGGTGGCAGCTAAGTAAGCTCGTGTTAGCAAGGGCTTGGCACAGAAACAGTTAAAAAGATGATTTTTTTTTTTTTTATGGTTAATTTACTCAGCATTTCACAGGTACTTGCTAAACTCCCTCTGTCTGGCTGCTCCGGGCTGGAGTCCAGCAGGGAGAAAACCCTAATAAGAAGGCTGAAGGTGAGCCATTCCATATATACTGTCAAGTGACTTGGAAGTGGTGGCTGTAGGGGCAACGGCAGGGTGCCTCCACCTTGGCGTTACCAGTTGAGGCTAGGCAGTGCTGATGTGGCTGGATTGGCCTTGAGGGATGTTTAGCAGCCGGCCTGGCCTGGCATCTGCCCGCTAGATAGTAGACCCTTTAGTTATGACAACCAGAACTGTTTCTGACATTAACCGGTGTCCCTAGGGCCACAGCCAACCCCTGTTGAAAACCGCTGGGCTAGAGGGTGGAGTGGTGCTGTTTGGGGTAGCGCAGGGATGAAAGACCTCTGATAAGGTTGAGTAGAGCTCTGAGTACCAGGGCAGGAACACAGCAGTCAGAGGTCTTAGAGCCGATGCTTGCCAAGGCAGTTGAGGAGCCATCAAGGCAGGGGCTGAGGGACGATGACCACAGACTGTCCTCCGGGACGGCGGTGTGTACTGTGCCCCGAGTTTGGGGAAATGCACACGGAGGATTTCAAGCAGGGCAGTGTAGGAGCCTCCAGATGCTTTGTGAAGAAGCCGCCTGTGGGAGACGGACGCAGGGCCGGGATTCAGGGGCTTGGATGGCCGGAGCTGAATGGCTGTAGTTTAGACCAGAGTTAGTGTGATTCCCGGGACACAGACACTTGGCCGTGTTTGGAGATTTACAGGGGAGAGAACCAGAGGGGAAGAGGTGTGTTCTCTGGGCACCATAGGCTGGTCCCCTGGGAAAGAAAGTGCCAGTGGAGAAGGAGCTTCCAGGGAGGGGGACACCAGCTGTGAGAGGACAGCGGGCCTGGTGCAGGGGGCGGGGTGTGCGTGTTTGCATGCGGTCCTCAGGATGGAATGAGGATGGTGCTTCCTGTCATGTGCTAGTCTCAGCCTTCCTGTGAAGGGGACACAGGACATAGAGGGACTGTGGAGCTGGGCCTTTCTTCTGAACATTAGTAATAGGAAATATTAATGACGTGCTGACAGGAAGGGGAAGGCTGGGCAGGACAGTTGTCGCTGCGGGCTTGGGTACATGGTGCTGGGTAATCTGACAGTAGTTCATAGGGACCATCAGTGACAAGAGGAAGTGGCGGGGTGACAGGGAGGAAGGTCCCCAAGTTCCGGAATAAGAAGCAGACCACCTGAAGAGCACGGAGAGCCAGGAGTGGTGGAGGAGGGGACCAGGCCAGGCTGACTGCTGGCCACTGTCACTGTATCTGCTGCCCCATAGGAGGCACATGGCGTTCTTGGTTAGTGGGCTCAGCATCCCTGATACCTTCTGTGCTCGCTTCCTGCGTACCTTCACGACTTCTGAGATAGTCTGACTGCTGTCACTAAGTGTTGTCGGGTAGTGCTTTGGGCTTTGACAGAAGCAGCAGGCAACGTGGCTGTGTTGTTTCTCCCACAGTGTAAAGCACCCTGAGGGAAGCCCGTAGTTTCCACTGCCTCACTTCCTGGCACAGAGTTGAGGGCTGAGCTTGCCGTATCTTTCTCTGTGCCACTCTTAGTTTTTGGCCTTTGATCTTGGGCTTGTGTCTTATGCTTGCAAGAGGGCTGCAGCTGCCTTTGAAGGAAGATGAGAAAAGACTATGGGGAAATGCAAAGGAGGGAGCTGTCTGTATTCATACAGAAGGCGCTGGCTTCTTGAAAGCATGACCTAGCAAGCTTGTGTGTGTTGTAAGACAGAACGGGGCCATCGCCTCAGCTGGCCAGGGAAGGTGGGAGAAAGCGCTGGGAATGCCCAGGGGACAGTGACCGGAGGTGTCTGTTGGAGGTTTTGTCACCAGGAGAGGAGAGGCTTTTGTTGGTCGGCTGACTTGGTGTCGGGTACCCATGTGGTCCTCCTTATGGGCTGCTGCCTGTCACAGGCAGGGTGGGAACGGGTTACACCAAGTGCTTCAGACGTCAGCCTGTTCCTCTCAGGGACTGTGGGAGCTGAGGAAGATGCTGGAGAGTCTTGGAAATAGCTTTATTTGGTGATTTGGTTCTTCAGCCGAGACAGCAAGAAAGATGATCGTACATGAGTTACAGCTGGCCACAGGTGAAGCCAGAACTAGTCCAGAATGCCATGCGTCCAGGGCTTAGGGCCAGCGGACTGTTGTGGTTGTAAGTCAGTCTTTCGGGGGGTCTTGGCAAGCAGATGCTGAAGTTCTCTGTCCATTGAGACTTAAGAATAAACAGTAGCACACAGTCCAGGAACTTGTACCAGCATTCCGGCCTCTGGCGTCCCAGCCTTCAGCCTTCTTTTTTGTTTGTTTGTTTTGTTTTTGAGACAGGGTTTCTCTGTGTAGCCCTGTCTGTCCTGGACTCCCTCTGTAGACCAGGCTGTCCTGTAACTCACAGAGATCTTGGGAGAGGATGATGGTGACTCCGGCTGGGGAATGGCATCTTGAAGTGATTTGGCTTGTGTATTTCTTGGTCAGGTTTGTTGAAGTTTGTTATGGGTTTTTTGTTTTGTTTTGTTTTGTCTTTTGTGTGTGTCAAATCTGTATGTTGGATACGTGTTTCACAGAGGCTGCCAGCAGTCTGGGCCCAAGGAGTGTCTGCTCTAGGCCAGCCACAGCCTGTGGAACCTGTGCAGGGCTTTGGCTCTGCTGATCGGTGTCTGCAGGGACCCGCTCTGCCAAGGACACTCACCCCTCCCTGCCTGGCCGCCTACCCCTACCCCATGTGCCTGTGGCAGTGTCTGCGCTGGGGTATCTGGTGGGCCTTTTCTGCCAACCTCTGAGTTGAACTGGGTGATGAAAGGAGAGCGCGCTCCGAGTGAACAGTGTTCTGGAAGATCCGGCTAGTAGTTCCCAAGATGCCTAGTGATTACAATGGCCTCCGCACCCTGCCCTCTTGTCTCCTTGGTTATTTAAAGTCTCCACTGTGTCGCTGACCCTTGACTAGCCCGTATCTTAATGTTTGCGATGGCATTGATGTGGCAGCTTTCAGGCTCCTGTGCTGGCTAGTTTTGTCAACTTGACACAAGCCAGAGACATTTGAGAGGAGGGAACCCCAACTGAGAGACTGTAAGATGAGGCTGCAGGCAAGCCTGTAGGGTATTTTTCTTAATTAGAGGTTGCTGTAGGAGGGTCCAGTGCATTGTAGGTGAGGCCATCTCTAGGCCGGAGGTCCTATCAGAATGCAGACAGGGCATGCCAATGTGCAGCCATCTTCCAGGCCGGTGGTGCATCAGCTCCTGCCTTCAGATTTCTTTCCTGTTTGAGCTCCTGCTCTGACGGCTTCTGTGATGAACTGTGATGTGGAAGGAGAAGCAGAATGAACCCTTTCCTTCCCAAGCTGCTTTTAGTCATAGTGTTTCATCATAGCAACAGAGACCCTAACTAGGACAGTTCCCTCAGAGCAGAGGCCTGGGACTGGGGTGCAAGCTGCACTTTGTGGGTAGAGCACCTCATTCTGGGCTGAGGAGGTGGGTTGGGGAGTACTGGGAACCACAGCGCTGTGGGATGCCCCGAGGGCTGCGGCTTTCAGGATGAGCCTGTGCATGAAGGGGTTTAGTTTCCTCGCTTCCGGAAGTAGAGCAAACTTGGCCCCAGGTGGGAGGCTTCCCCTGACCCGCTGGCTCTTCCTGCCCCTTCCTCTTGGTGTGAGAACAGGATTTTCTTGCACATGAGCGTTCTGACAGCCTGGGGTGGGGTGGGGGGAAGAAAAGGACTTAAAAATGAAGCTGGGTGTTGTGGCGCACACCCCTGATCCAGGCAATCAGAGGCAGAAGCCAGTTACACCATGAGACCCTGTCTCAAAAAAGAGCAAACTAAAATCTAACGAACAGACACACAGTAGCCGTGGTGCCCGGGGGCAGCTGGGACGGGCACCTGCTGCAGCTGCTCCTTTACAGCAGGCTGTCTGGGGAGGACAGACCCTGCTTCCCACCCGGTTTCTGCTGCTAGACTCAGAGCCGCAGCTCACACACTCTGCTGTCTGGTCATGGCCGCTCAGCGTGGACAAGCCAGTAGCTCAGCCAGGCCCATGTAGTCTGTAAGCACCGATGAGAACCTGCTGTCAGCTTCTCCTACGTGGACACCATATTTCCTTTCTTTTCTCCGAGACAGGTTCTTGTTACTGTAGCTCAGGTTAGTCTTGAGCTCCAGCCTCCTGAATGCAGGAATTTCAGTGTGGGCTTCCATGTCCACGTTCGTTTATGTGCGGGGGAGCCTGCCGGAGCTTAGTGCCCGACACCTCCCTCAGCATACTGGATGAACTTAGGCGCTCAGCACCGCCCCTGCTGCACTGGACTTGATGGTGCCAGCAGGCCAGTCTCTGCTTTCCCTTTAGCTCCCCCCCCCCTTCTCTGTGCACTCTGCAAGTCTGATCCTGTTTCACTGTGCCTGTCTCTCAGCACCGTCCCTTCCTCCCTAAGCTGATAGCTCTCCCTGACCATCGCCTGGCCGAGGGGAGCTCGGATCCTGTGCAGCAGATGCCCAGAGAGGTGGGTCGGTAGGATTTGAGGGCAAAAGCCAAGTGCAGCAGGGGCGAGCGTGTTGGTTAGCGGTGTCTGTGCTGGGCGCTGGACTGAGGGTCTGAGCACTCTCGCTGAAACCCTGAGAAATGTGTTCCCTCCCACGAGGGGAGGGTCCTGTAGAGGGTAGTACCGGTACCACTGCCCTTTGGGATACTGTTCTGGCCTCCTGCATGTAGACAGTGAATGTTGATTTAATGAGCAGATGGTATTGTCTTAGCGAGTGAAGCCATGGCTGGAACATTGTGATGTGCCTTCTGGGGGCTGAGACGCCCGCCGCCTCTTCCATCCCTGTACTCTGAAAAGTCCTCTGACCTCAAGCCGTTTGTCTTGTGCTCAGGTAGGCTGGCTCACTGCTTGTCTTCTGATTGGACAGGTCGAGGTGGCGCGTCTATCTACGGCAAACAGTTTGAAGATGAGCTTCATCCGGACCTGAAGTTCACTGGTGAGTATGTAATCTGGCTGGCTGAGCAGGAGAGGGGGTAATACTGAAAGCTCACTCATTTGGCTGTGATTCAAGGTGAGTGCCTGACACCATGGCATGCTGCCAGACAGCTGCCCAGCCATGGCGCCACAAGCGCCCTGGCAGATGAAAGAAAACAGCGCCTCTTGAGAGTCCTTGGCAGTCCTGAGCACTGGTCTGTGTTCTGGAGTCTACCCACGTGTAAAGTGTCATGAAGGAAAGGCAGTCTGGAGCTTTCTCAGAGCAGAGCAAGGCCTCACTCTGGAGAGGAGTGAGTGGCGTGGGCCAGGCATTAGTGAGGAGCAATGCCTAAGGCTGGAGAGATGGAGGCGGAGGCATGGAGGCCATTAGGGTGGTGTAGGTGAGGCCGCCCTGCACCTGGGAAGAGTTGCCTTGGGTCCTGAGGTTGGTGACAGGGGGCGTGCAGTCCCCTGCGTCCACCAGCAGTGTTGGTGCTCTGCTGGCTCCAGGGGCCGTTGTTCATGCTTTTCTCTCTTATCTCCCCAGGGGCTGGGATTCTTGCAATGGCCAATGCAGGGCCAGACACCAACGGCAGCCAGTTCTTTGTGACCCTGGCCCCCACCCAGTGGCTGGATGGCAAACATACCATATTTGGCCGAGTGTGCCAGGGCATAGGAATGGTGAATCGAGTGGGCATGGTGGAAACAAACTCCCAGGACCGTCCCGTGGATGACGTGAAGATCCTTAAGGCGTACCCTTCTGGGTAGATGTGATTCTGTCTTGGGCACACCCAGGTCCTCATCAGCCATCTTCCGGATAACCTAGAGTGCCATGTGATTCTTGCACACCTCCTCTGAAGCAGAGGGGTTGTCTTTGGGGACATTTGTATTCTGGCCAATGGTTACAGACTTGAAAAGCTGGCAGCGCCGATGAGGCGCACTGACTGCATAGCCCCTTTCAGCCTCCAGCGCATGCTTCCAGAATGCGCACACAGCTCTCCTTGTTTCCCTCCCAGAGCCTGAGCATCCACGCTGCCGCTGACACGAAACAGCCCACGCAAAGCCATATTGGGTTTTTGCCAAATGAAAAATGCATCCAACAATCAAGTTGCTGAGAAGGTGTCGAGTGGGGAATGAAAATGTGAAATGGTGGAGCCGAAAATCTCTGAAGGGAAGCAGAGCAGTGCCCATCCCCCACAGACACACAGACCCCAGGAAAGAGCGGTGGTCTAATGGGCACAAGGCCAGGCCTTCACAGGCCTCCCCACAGGAGGTGACACTTGCTAGGGCTTTAGAGAAAGTAGGCAAGAGGTTTTTATACATGACATAATTCAGGTTTTTTTTAAATCTTTTTGGATTTGCAGGGGCAGTCGGGGTGAGAAGGGTGTTGGTACCTATGTAATACATAGAAATTTCCACAGTAAACACCGTTGCTGGTTGAAATGACTGCTGTGGTCTGGTATTGTTCTGGATTCCTGAGTCAGGGTTTCTCTGTGTAGCCTTGGCTATCTTGGACTCCCCTTGGTAGAACAGGCTGGCCTCCAGTTGCCTCTGCCTCCCAGAGTGCTGGGATTACAGGGGCGCGCCACGGCGCCCGGCCCTTGTCTTGAGGTTCTGTGGTTTGCAACAGGTTCTCATGTTTCCCAGGCAGCCCTTAACTCTCTGTAGCTGGGAGTGACCTGGAACTTGGGATCCTCCTAGCCAAACATTGGGGTCAGAGGCTAGCCTTGAACACACAACAGTCATGATCACACTACTGCTCATGGCAGAATGTGTATTCAGAGCAGGATCTGGTACTGGAAACGCTTAAAAGCCAGCTTCTGGTACCAGTGGACCTTAAAGCCACTACACACCACTACATGCCGTGTGTGTGTGTGTGTGTGTGTGTGTGTGTGTGCACATGTGTGCCTGTGTGTGTATGCACATGTGTGCCTGTGTGTTCATTTGTGTTCATTCCTTTCCAGTGTGGGTAGAACCCAGAACCAGAACCTCCTATTTTCTGGGCAAGAACCCTACCACCACACCCCTTCCCTCCCTCCCAACCCCTGCTTCTCTCCCCGTCTATCCTCACAGCTCCTCCCCTCCCTGCACTGACCTCAGAGCGAGGCTGGTCGTATTCTCATGCCATGCTGTCTTCCCAGCACCTGTGTAATGTCTTGAGGTTATTGCTGAGTGAATCAAGTGAAATCTCCATCAGGAAAAGATGGAGGCTCATTGCAAGAATAGCTTCGCTCAGAGCCACAGACCCTGGCTTTGGTTGGCGTGACAGCAAAGCCTTTTCCACTCAGTCCTCTGGAAGGCCTCGGCTTTGTTTATTTTTGGATTGTGTCTGCAGAGTATGTCAAAATAGCTTTTCCAACAAACGGCAAATGGCTTCTACTCCCGATCTTCAAGCCAGTCTGAGGCTCTCTGTGGCCCCCTGGCACCACGCTGCAAGGTGTGGAGGAGGAAGCGTTGGCAAGCACATCTACTCGAGCTGGGCGCTTCCTGCCAGAAGCACTCTGTGCCCTCTGTTCCCTAGGATGGGCAAAGTGCAGGGGCAAGCATGGCTGGTAAGGCTGCTTTGGTCTCATGGAGAAATTGTGTCTGTCCTTCCAAACCTGCGGTGCAAGTCTGAGACCAGCCTGGCCTGCAGAGTGAGACAGATCCCTGTCTCCAGGGGGAAAGGAAAATGAGAGTCCTGTCTGGGTGGGAGAGATGGCTGGGTGGTGAAGAGTACTCTCTTCTCTGAAAGGACCAGCATTCCAACACAGTGATTCACAACTGCCTGTGACCCCAATCAATGCCAGGGCATCCGGCGCCCTCTTCTGGTCACCAGGGGCTTCTGCACTCACAGGGTACACACAAACTCAGACAGGCACACTCGTGTTAAGTCCTCCTGTCTGAAGCCACAAGGCAAAACAGGTGGATCCCTTTGTGTCACCGCACAGAGCTATGCGACACCTAGAATTTAGCTTCCTTGATCATCGGGCTAAGACAGAGGCCTTTGGAGCTTCAAGTCTAAATGTAGGTCAGTTAGAGAAGATTTCTTCCAGCGGCTAAGCTGGCATTTAGCATGCTGTTCTGGAGGTCTGCCACTAGAGGCCGCTAGAGGCCACTGTGAATACAGTGGAGCCTGGCAGCTGCTTCACAAGGCAGACACACCTTTCATGACTTAGCCAAACCAGTCGCTCCTGAGAGGCTCCGATTGCAACTGACTAGCACTGAGGTGTGAGCCCAGCAGAGTAAGCCTAGGGAGCCATGTAGGTTGAGATGTCTTCTGTCACCTGGTCAAGGCAGCCACTCCCATGTCCAGTTTGAAGGAGCCTGGGCCTGGTCTCGTGCATACCTGGGCTAAAGAGCTGACTCCTGCTCTCTGTTTAGTCCTTTCCTGTGCAGGGAAGCCATTCTTTCTGTAGTAATCTGGGTCCCTCCCTGACATCAGCCAGGAAATAACTTCACTTGAGAAAACAGTTCAACTTGTTTATTTCTGGGCTTTTTGTGGTTGGTTGGTTTGAGTTTTGTTTGTTTTTGGAGACAGGGTTTCTCTGTAGCCCTGGCTATCCTGGAACTCCCTCTGTAGAATCCCTGGGCCACCACCTGCCTCTGAGCCAGGCTCGTTACACCCCTTCTGAATGAGCAAACAGAACAAAGCCCAGCAGAGTGACTGTGTAGACGGGATAATGCGCCCAAGGCTGCCAGCTTAGGAACAGACTTGGGGACTTCTGGTCATGGGCTTGGCTCTTTTTCAGTTGTCCCCACCCTTGATGCATAGAGGGGGAAGTTGACTTCCCAGGAGGGGACATCCACCCTGCCTGTTTCACCACTGCCACGAGCCCATTCCCAGAAGCCAGCCGCCAGGGCCCAGGACCCACGTGACCCTAATCACTGTGTTTATTAGGTCAGAACTGTAATGGCCTCACCACTCAGCTCAGCCGGTGGAAAACACTCTCCTCTCCGTGAGGGTCTGGCCGGGCTCCATTAAGAGCTGAGCCCGGTGTACTTGGTCCAGGCAGAGGTGGTGTGGGGGAGGAACCAGGCACATCTCTACTTCCTCATGAACTGACAGGGAAAGTGACCATTCGGCAGGGAAGAAGAGCCATGGACGGAAAGGGAATCCGAGTGCATGGCTGTCTTCAGCAGAGCTCAGTCCTTCTGCGGCTCCCTTTGGGGAAGGAGGAGTAAGGAGGGACTGGTTGGTGAGCTCAGGGGGTGGGAGGCAGTAATCTCCGGTTCCAGTGGACCCCCAATGCAGGGTAGCAAAATTCCCTTCCTCACTGGTGTGCTTTGTCCCTCTGCACGCTGGAAATTCATGTGTGTGCACGTGTGTGAATTCTTTGTTCCCTCCTCCCTGTAGCTCAGAAAAAGAACAGGTTTTTGAGGCAGATTTGGTCAGTGCTTGGCTGTGGGAAGGACGTCCCCTAGCCTCAGGTTACCTGCAAAGTGAGAGGCCCACACTCATGCTAAGCTCCCCTGGTCTACATACCTGTGATCATCGATCTGTCTATCATGTGTGTGTATGTGTGTGTCAGGGGACAACTATGGGTTCTGGGGGATCGAACCCAGAGCATCAGATTTGGTGGCCAATGCTTTTACTCACGGAGCCATCTCGCTACGCTTTTATGGTCTGAGCTTCTCTAGGGAGCTCCCGGCAGAGCCTGTTAATGGATACTTCTACAGACCCCAGAGGAGATGGGGGCACACTGAGTACTTTATTAGTGTGTGTGTGTATGCGAGAGTGTGTCTGTGTGAGTGAACCCAGAGCCCGGTACATGCTAAGGAAGAGTTGTGCCACAGAACTAGACCACTGACCCTACTGTCTCCCTTTTTGAGCCGGGGGAAACCTGAAGAACCACAATCCAAAGAGGGAGTGTGCTGAGAAACCTGCCCGGCTCTAGGCCAGGGGCAGCTCCTGACGCTGACACCGGAGCCTTACCTGACATTTCCCTCAGTCAGGGCCGCCGTTCCCAGCCACGGGTGGAGGAGGCAGGCCAACAGATGTGCCTGCTGAGCTGCTGGGGCTGGGAGACGGAACTAATAAACTCAGGGAAATTGCGGCAGGCAGTTGAAGACTCCAGCAGGCTGGGCAGGGCAGGGCCTCCGGGACCTCGGCTTGCACACAGAGCCAGGCTTGTGGCATTTTGTGCACATTTCAGTTTACCTCCGCAGCCGGGCAAGCAAATACAAGTGGCTTGGCATGAAAATCAATTTAGAGCTTAAGGGAGGAAAAAGGATATTTCATCCTTGTTGGCTTTGCAGGCTGCCCTGGCACAGGCACTGCGAGGAGTTGGTGCTAGCGTGCAGGGTTGACGCAGCATCGGGGCTGTGGGACAGCCATAGCACCCTCCTCCCTCCCATTCTTAGGTGCCCGAGGGAGAGAGCGCCAGGGTCTCTGGAGCCAGTCAGGCGAGATGGAGGAGTTTCAGGAACGCAATTGGCCACGAGGCTGTGTCTCCCTGCTCTTCTTCAGCTAGAGCATGGCAGTTGGGAAGACTGCTCGCTGGTGGGAGGCTGGAGGCACCGGGAGAGGCTGAGTCTGCTTTTAAGCTTAGAACAAATGTGAGGAGCCAGTCTTCCGTTTCCTAAGGCGCTCAGGCAAGGGGAGACGCTCTCACCAGGAACAGCGAGTCCAGCAGGTCCCAAAGCTGACCAGCCTGCCACGTGAGGGAGGATGCTGGAATTCGGAGCTGGGGGTACAGCTCGGTGGCAGAGTGTTGGCTGGCACGGACAAGGCCTTGGCTTTCATCACCAGCACAAGGGAGGTGGGAGGGAGGAGAAGGATGAAGAGTTAGACCCAGCAACAAAAGGAGGGGGGCTGAGGCTGGGCAAGACCAGGCTGTGTGAGACCACTCTCCCACCCCTATTCTCCTCCCCTCCTCCCCCATGTGCACAGAGTGGGAGAGGAGAGAAGCAGAGAGGCACTGGATCAGCTCTCCGCAAGAGAAAAGGCCAGCGGGGCATCCAAGCCAGCCAGTGAGGAGCCTGTTAGCAGCAGTGAGAACCTGGACCTCGTTGTAGGGTCAGACAGGGTACACTTGCATGTTCATGAGATGGAAATTAAACCTCCCCCGAAGGAGCTGAAGGAAAATGACTCCTATCTAAAATCCCAGTGCTCAGGAGGTTGAGGCAGGAGGATGACCCATGAGTTCAGGGCCAGCTAGGGCTATAGTCAGAACAAGTCCGGCTTGGATAGACTGGGAATATAGCTCAGCTGGCAGAGTGCCTGCTGAGCCTCGAGCTGAGCCTGTAATCCCAGAGCTCTAGAGGTGGAGGCAGGGGCATAGGGAGTTGTAGGCCAGCCTGGGCTACATGAGATCCTGTCTCCAAAAGGAACAACAGTAACAGCAACCAACCAAACAGATTGTAATTTGAATCTGAGCACTTACTAGCTTTTGATACTAATTACCACTCCCTGGCAAACGGCCCTGAAGAGACCTCTTTCCCTCTGAGGGCCTCAGTTTCCAGATCTGTAGAGCCATCTTTTAAGCCCTTGGCAGCATGGAGGAGGTCTGCCATCAAGCTGCACTGGATGTGTGAGGGAGGAGACCCAAGGGAGGTGACAGCCACTGCCCTGAGGACCAGGAAGAAGTCTGCGTGGTGCCAGGTTTCCACCAGCATGGACAACGCTGGCCCTCCTGCAGCTTCCTCAGGAAGGCGGTGCACGTCCGCAGTGCCCTGCGCTGAGCTGTATGCGGTGGCGACCTTCACCCTTCACCCCAGAGATGGCTGGGTACGGGGTGCGATGCAGGAGGGGTGAGATTTGGAGGACCACGGCGGGACCACTCGTGAGGATTGAGTGGGCGGCAGATGTGAGATTCTCAATGCTGCGTTCATGGCGGGTTCTCAGTAAATGAGATGGAGACATCCAGATCCCTTCCTTTCTCTGGGGCTCTGGCCCCAGACCCCGACAGGGTCAGCCAGATTGTTGACACACAGTTCCCTAGCTGCGTTCACGACACAGGCAGAATAAATGTTAAATGATGCACGTGACGGGCGGTCCCGAGGCGGTACTGATGAGTGGGCTCTGGGGGTCTCCGGGAAGGACTCGATGCTTCCAAGGGCAGGAGCAGGCTTTTCAGTCAGCCATCTGACGAATGAAGCACCTTCCATGTGCGTGATCTAACTGTAACTGCACGGTCCTCGGGCACTGGGAACCAACAGTGAGCAAGGCAGCCCTGGTCTGTGCAAAGCTTTCCCTAGTGGGAAAACAGAAGAGGAAGAAAGATGAGGTAGATAGGTGATAAGCTAGTATGGCAGGGAGTGTTCCGGGGAGGTCTCTGTGAAGGCCGGGGGCCATCGAAGCAGACTGCGAACACTCTCCCAGGCAAGAGAAACAGAACAGACAGGGACGAAAGCCTAGGGCGTGAACAGAAAGCCCAGCAAGGCCCACGTGGCTGGATATGGTCACTGAGGTGATGGAGGAGATTCGGCCAGATGGGTCAGGGTCATGGGATGTTCCAGAAAGGTGACGTGTGCCCCATGGGTTAGCGCACCTCCTGTTTGTCAAGGTTCCAGGGCCTGGACGGTAAGGACAAGAGGCTTCCATCATCTGGAGAGAGAGAGAAGGGCAAAGGAAAGGCAGGCTGCAGAGGGGCAGTCAGGCTTGGGGACTTGGGAAGGGGACCTGGGGCCACAGCAATGTTTTGGGCTTCGCTTTGAGTTGGTGGCAGCAAGCAGGATGGGGAGGCAAGGTCCTAAGGAACAGGGTTTCTCTGTGTAGCCCTGGCTGCCCTGGACTCACTTTGTAGACCAGGCTGGCCTCGAACTCACAGAGATGGCCTGCCTCTGCATCCCAGGTGCTGGGGTCACAGGCGTACACCACCGCCCCGCTCCGAGCCTCACTGTTACTCGTGGTGGGTTTCTCATTGGGAAGGACTCCGGTGACCTTGAACTCATCATACTCTCCTCTAAGCTTTTCAGCAATCAAAGGGGTTTAACCTACAGGGTCTCTGGCCCAAACCCCTTCTAGTGTTTCTGTGAACGGATGTTGCCTCCTTCCTACTGCTGTGGTGGTTTCAGGTTTCCCTCCTGGTCCCTGGCTCTCCTTCTCCCCCAGAGGCTGCCAGGTACAGCTGTGCAGGGTGTTAACCTCGGAAGAGCTTCCAAATAAGCGGGCAAGTGGGGGGGGGGAGACTATGTGGCCTGCCAGGTCCAAGGCTGTGCCCACCCAGCTGACGGTGTTCTCAGGCATGGTGGCCCACCCGCCGCCACGGTCCCCCGTGCACACTCCCGCTCCAACTCACTCATCAGCTTTCTCCTGCTGCGCCAGGGCAGATCTGAAGGCAGCACATAGTCCAAGTGCCTCAGGAGCAGAGGGGAGGGAAAGGGAGGGGAAGGCGATAGCAGCTGTCTCTTCCCGCTCGCTCCGAGGAGCTCGGCCCCCAGGCCTTCAGTGCTTTTCCCCTCCTTATCGATGCTGCGAGTTGCCTCTCGAAATTGCTCTGCCGTCATTAACACCACGGATGAGGTCAGATGAAGGGCCCTCCGCAGTCTTGGACGGCGAAGGCAAACTGCTGATGTTGGTTATCTTACATCGTCTGGGCACGGCCCCAGTCCGTGCCTGAGGCTCTTAATCAGACATGGTGGGTGGGCCAGGGTCACAGTTGCTTCAGATATGGGTTCCAGGCCCAAAGGTAACTCCGCATGGGTTTGCTCTGAGCCGTCAGTGAGTGGTTCGTTTGAGCAAAGGCCAAGGAGCCACACTCCTGACGCTCACCACCTAGTTGGCTAGCCATGGGGCAGAGAGGTGCCTTTCAGATCACCTCTTCTTTGGTGCCCCCTTTTGGGCAGGCCAGTGGTCTCACACCTGTCTCTTGCCTCTACCTTCTACCTCCATCAACCTTTAGCCTCGCTCGAGACACACACACCAAAGTTGCCAGGCACAGATCTCTGGCCAGGGTGCCACAGGCCTCCCCACAGAACACAGCTCAGCCTCACTGCTGGCGGCGGCGGAGCCAAAGTTAAGACCATGAACCTGCTGGATGGCGTCTGTGTCTCAGGCTGGCAACTTCCGCAGCTCCGAAACACTCACTGCCGCTCTGGGTGTCAGGCTGGCAGCAGCCGAAGGCGAGCCCCTCTGGAGCTGTGTCGCCATGGAGTCGACAGCTGGCAGAAGCTGCACAAATACTCCCATTCGGAGTGGGAAGAGTCCTGGGACCCAGCCCTCACCCGTCAGCCGCCGTCCTGGGCCACCTTGCTCCCCGTCCCCGTCCCCTCCCCACCCCCCGGAATCTCACACCCTTCACCCAGATGATTCTAGCATCAGGCCAAGGCCTTGCTCTCCTTGTCTGTTGCTGTCACGGCCCCTGCAGGCTCCTGTTCTTCTCCCTTGCCCCCCTCCACCCCCGCTACCATCCTTGGCTCTTCATGCCACCTTCCAGAGCCGTCCTCAATACTGCCCAGCTCTGTCTTCGTGAAAAAGCACAACAGCTAGGGAGGCTGGGACAACGCAGACTACGCGCTTCTGCAAGGTCGCCAGCAGACTTTCAGCTGAACTACCACCCTGCCTCTCTGGAGCTGCCCCCCCCCCAAACAAGACATCAGAGAGGGAGAGAGGAGGCCGCCTGCTGAGCCGCACTGCCCTGGTCCCGTGCCCACAGCATGCCTGTGGTGACGGGGTGACCTAATCTTCGCCCAGTCATTTAGAATTGCGTTTTAAAACACACCCTGCAGGGTGGTGGTGGCTGGTGCTCGCCTTTTATTCCAGCAGGGAGGCAGAGGGAGGCGGATCTCTGTGAGTTCTGGCCAGCCTGGTCTACAGACTTGAGTTCCAGGACAGCCAGGGCTACGCAGAGACGCCGTGTTTCGAAAAACAAAACGATAATAAAATAAAAACACATTTCTAATCATAAATTTTGGCAAGTCACCTCAAGTGTCTGTGTTTTTGTCCCATCCCATTATATGGAGTTGGAAACTGTATTCTTCCTAAGCATACATACAGAGCGCCTAGCTGGATGGGACTTTCTTAGGCCCCGATGTTCATTCTGTCTTATAACCATATTGAACGATAGTTTTAGACATAGATTGACTAGCAGCTCACTTTTGGTTCAGAATGCATTTTGGTCTAAATTTGAAATCAATTGAAAATTGGAAAACAATTAAAAAAAACAGAATTCAAAGAAATAAGTGGGAGACGGAGTTTTCTTTGTGCAGGGAAGGCCACAGCCCAACTCAAAAGGGAGCTGTCCCCTTATTGCTTCCCAGGGGAATCCCAGTGCCCCTCTCTGGCTGTCTGCTCCAGGGAGCAAAAGTGAGTCCCTCTGACCTGGAGCCACGGGTAAACAGAAACACTTGTGCAGGCACAAGAAAGGTGTTCTGTTTGCTTTCATCCCTGGCCCGACTGATGCACAGACGATTGCTTTCCAACAGCGTTCCCACGCACCTGCTCAGAGTTCTCGGCTACCAGAAGGCCACCGGTATCAGCGACAGGCATCCAAGGTGTGGGGTGATGGGTGAGGAAGCTGAAGCTCAGCAGAGCTTGCCCTGAGGCTGAGGAGGGACCACGGGTGGATTTGCTGGCGGGGAAACACGGCCTCCAGAAGCAGGCTTGGCACTGCAACCCCAGGACCAGAGGGCAGGTTGGACCAGGCAGGAGGCTCTGGGCTTGGGTTGGGAAGACACTGCCTGGGAGATGCTCTGACCCTCCCCTCACTTCCAAACACAGGGCCCTGAGGGAGCCTGGGAGCCGGTTGCAAAGCCCAGGGAGCTGAGGCCATCCTCTCAGTCTACTGGAGGAAGCTTCCAGACCCGGGGGCTGGCTAGGCCCCTGTGGTCACGACGAGAGGAGGAGGAGAAGGAGCTGGGTAAAGGTTCGGGCGACTGGCCAAGCTTAGGCTTGGCGGGCACCAGAGGCAGATGGGCAAGTGCCCACAGACCCACCACCCTCCGTGGGAAATCAGACCAGCCCTCCTGGCACCAGACTGATGGCCACCCCTCCCCAAAAGGGAGATGAAGAGCTTGCTCCGGGCTTAGACCCTCGAGTGGCAGCCGGCGCGCACACGCTCAGCAAAGCCCTCTGCCCCGAACCCCGCCCAGATGCTGCCCAAACAGGTGCCCCCTGGGCCGTGACCCCTCCCCGCCACCACGGTGGGGGGAAACCGGTGCGGAGGGGAGGGCGGCGCGCGCGGCCCCGGGACCGTCACCGGCTGTCGCCAGCCCTGTCCCCGTCATCCGGAGCCGCGTCCCCACGCCCGCCACGCGCGTGCACACACACGCGCGCACACTCACACACATACATACACAGAGACAGACACACACACACACACACACACCGCTCCCACACTCGCCCCGCGCAGACCCCGCCCCGGCCCCGCCCCGGCCCCTGCGGGCGGCCCCTCCGGCGCCCGGCGGACCCCCGGCACGCAGCGCGCGCGCGGCTGGCAGGAGGCGGCGGCGGCGGCTCCGGGCACATTTGATTTTCCCGCAGTCCGGGCACCCCGGAGCTGGAGCCCCAGCAGAGGACGCGGCGCTGCGCCCCGAGCCCGAGGCGGCGCCTCCCCCCACCTCCACCTCCACGGGGTCCCCACGCCCCCTCGGGGCCCCCTCCCCGCCGCGCCCCGGCTCCCTCGCCACGGCCCCCGCGGCCCCTCTCCCCGCGGCCCCCGCTCCCCGCCCCCTTCCCGCTCTCGCTTCCCACGCCCCCTCTCCGCGCTCGTCTCCTCCCCTGGCCGCCCAGCCCGGGGCTCCAGCCGCTCCGGAGGAGGCGTGAAGCGCGCAGGGATATTGACTAATTTGGGGTGGGGCGGGGTGGTGGTGGTTGAGGGGACGGTGGGCGATGGAGCAGCCCGAGGACATGGCGTCGCTCAGCGAGTTCGACTCCTTGGCCGGCAGCATCCCGGCCACCAAGGTGGAGATCACCGTGTCGTGCAGGTGAGCCGCCCGCCAGCCGGGTCCCCCCTGCCCCGCCCCTGGGCCGGAATCCCTCGGTCTCCCTGAGCTTCCATCCTGTGCGTAGCGAGCCCGCTTCCCCGAGTCCTCGCCTCCCGGGCGCCCCTCATCTGCCGGTCTTCGGAGACCCCCTGCCCAGGGGCTGAAGGGGCAGCCAGGCAGGGGGGTCAGGTCCCCAGAAAGTTTGCGATGGGAGCAGTTGCTTCCGGGACCGCAGGAAGACAGGGGAGCAGGGGTCCCAGCTCCCGAGCGGGAAGAGGTAGGAGCTGCCCCTTCGGCTCAGGCTCCCTCTCCAAAGGGAGAAGTGCGTGACCCGCTGTCTCCCGTGACCTCTGTTCTCCCCACCCTGTCGTCGGGTCTGTGCCCCAGCCTCCTCCCTGTCCTCCGCCGTCTTAGAACCCGGGATTTGAAAGCCTTCTTTGCTTTCACCTCCCGCGAGAAGGACCGGCTGGGACAGACGCTCTCTGAGTGCGGGAAGCCCTGGCGAACTTAAAGAGTGGCGCCATTAAAAACCAGTAACTCGGGTGGAAAAATCTTAAGCCGAAGGAGCGAAGGGCTGAGGGTGAAATGTCAGAATCCTCAGGCAAGAGGAGGGCATAGTTCGTTTTTTTGTAGGCTACCTCCCTCGAGGCCCCTGTGAGGCTTCTCTGAGAAGCTGGGCCTCTCGGGCTCTCTGAACAGGCTGCCCAAAGGGTAGACGGTCAGGTGGCTGGCCCCGGGGCACACTGCTTTGATAGGTCTATGAGGGACACCACGGCCCAGATATAGCTCACCCTGAAGTTCTGGCAACAGCCCACAGCGTTTCCAGAGCCCTGCAGTACCCTTGTTCAGAACCATTCACCTCTGCTCCTTGCAGGTCTCTGTTGGGCCAGACTTTGCCCGAGTCCTGTCCCCTAGGCTCTGAGTTACTGAGTTGAGACACTGGGGAGGTAGGGCCTGAGAGGCTGGCCCGGGGGAGGAGGATGAAAGAGGCTGGATTCTGGGGAACTTCTTCCTGAGGGCTCGAGGGGAGGGGTGGCCCCAGCCAGGCTCTCCAAGGGGCTACTGTGGTGACTCCCAAATGTATGTCTGTCCCCCACCCCTGCCCCAGACGATCTGAAGCTGCCTTTACTCCGCTGGGAGGCTCCCGATGGCCCGTTAAGCTGCAGCCTCACCTCCGCAGCTGTCAGCAGCTGCTAGCTTGCCCTCCTTCTGCACACAGCCCTGCCTCCCTGCCTTCAATCATGCCTGTCGCCTTCAGGCTCTTCAGTTGTCTCTCAGAGCCTTCCCACCTCTGGGCTTCTGAACAGCCTGTTCCCTACCCTGAAAGGCTTTGTGCTTTCCACTGCCAGGGACACCAGCCTGAAGCCCTGGACTCCTGCCTCTGCAGGTCCCTGAGTGCAGAGCCTCTGAGTGAAGATGGGAGGTGGGAATGCACCTGCCACAGGAGAGGAAGGTCGAGAGCAGTGAGGCTTGGGGTCAGACATCTTGTGAGGGATCCCACTTGAGGCGAACTTTAAGCCTCAGTTTCCTAGTTGCAAGTCTGTCTCCTTCCAGGAAAGCCTTGCTCAGAGGTAGCTCGCGTGCTTGGTTGGCACACATAGCAGGTGCGAACACGGCGGGCGGATGGAGTGGTGGGTACAGAGGAGCATGCCATACTGAGCAGCAGGTGGCCGCAGTGACCAGCCCGAGACAGAAGCTCTTGGTCCCTCCCTGTGCTTTCTGAGAGCATCCAAAGGGTGTGTGAGAGGTGTCTGCTGCAGCAGGGTTCCCAGAGGTTGGGCTCTGGGTTGACCCTGTTGTCCATCCCTTGGGAGGGACATGATCTACACTTTGTAGAAGGCCTGGCCAAGCTCTGCTTCTGCTCTCCTGAGGTGGAAATGAGGGAGATGTGGTTTTGGTGAGGAGAGATGAGGACAGAATGGTCAGTTGGAACACAGGGGAAGGCAACAAAGCAGTCTGGGCGGCCTTGACTCTCTAGGCCCGCAGGCATCCATGTTCAAGGGAGGGCAGAGACCTGAAGAGCCCACATTGCCATCATACCCTTTATTCCATGCTTTCCAACTAAAGAGTCCTTTCCCTGCAGCCTGGCCAGCTCTTATTAGAGCCCCAAGAATAGAGACTTTGGGGTACCTTACCACGAGCATCTCAGTGACCCCCGCTGGCAACTTCCTCTAGTTGGGCAGCTGGGAGCAATGCCTCAGGGTGTCTGATGAGTTCTTCAGCTCCCTTGATCCAGGCCCAGAAACTCTGCCTTGCCCTCGGGGCTGTTCTAGAAACATGCTGTGCCTGACCTGGGCAGGTCAGTACAACAAGGCTGCCCAATGCAGCCTTGCCCAAAACCTCGCTGGTGTTCCGTGTGTGTGTGTGTGTGTGTGTGTGCAGAAAGCAAATGATACCGTGGGACAGGCACATCAGGGCCTCTGCCTCTATAGAGAACATCTTGGGTCAATGTATGGTGCAGTACCAAATGAACTACTGTCCCTCTGGTAGGCCCAAGCCTGAGGGTGAACCAGGCTTGTGCTGTTTGACTTACTGGTGAGTTTGGCCAGCCCTCGGGAGGTAGAGGCAGGTGTATTTCTGTGAGTTTAAGACCAGCCTGGTCTACGTAGCCAGTTCAGGAGAGCCAGGGCTACCTAGAGAGACCTTGCCTCAAACCAACCAACCAACCCCCAACAACAATAACGGCAAAAAAAAAAAAAAAAAAAAAAAAAAAAGAGCTTACCTTTATTCCCAGCACGCAGGAGGCAGAGACAGGCATAGGTCTATAAGTTCCAGGCCATCTCTCTCTCCCTTCCTCCCCCCTCCCCCGTTTGTGTAAGCTCGCACATGCACACACTCAAGGCTATTGGGGATCAAACCCATATTATGCACGGACACTTCCACTAAGGGACAGCCCAGCTCTGTTCCTGCGGTCTCCGGTGAGCTGCTTCTCCTTTCTGGCCTCAGTTTCCTCCTGTGCAGAAGCCTAGTGGTCCCTGTCAATTACAGGGATTCGGTGGATCAGTCTGGGAACAGTGGCTGGCATCATCACTCAGCGGACCTCACACAGTAATAATGGTCTGTGTCTGGGGGTGGATGCCAGGGATTTGTAGAGGCCGGGAAATGATTTGATGTGGTGATTCCTGGAGGGAAGGTGGTTTGTGGCACTAGATTCCCGCAGACAGACATAGGATGAAATGTGACTTTAAACGCTCCTGAGTCCTGTGTCTTTCCTTCCTGACCTCCCCTGACTAGGAACGTTAGCCATTCTGCAGACCCATCCAAAGCTTGCCTGAGTCCTGTGCCTCTTCTTCCTCCAGAGGCCCTGCCAGCCCGGCAGCCCTGTTCTGTGCCTGTAGCTGCAGCAGCTCTGTGGTCGGAAAGAATGGCTTGCATTTTTCATATTATAGGGAGCCTTTGTGCTTGGGAAGGGTCACGTTGGAGAGGCATGCCAGGGCTCCTGAGACCAGGGCAGGTTGGATGCATCCTCAGGCTCTGCCACAGCTTTCATTTTCCACCGCTGGTAAGGGCTGGTGGGTGGCTGGGTTTCTGCCCCAAAGGTCAGTTACTGTTGTCTGTTCAAGCTGAATTACAGCACCCCGTGGAAAGAGACAGCCAGTTCTGGGCTGTGCCCACGGCCTTGAAGACAGGTGTGAGCTCACTCTGAACGCTTCTGACAAGCATTGGGCACATGGTGGGCCTGGGGGGACAGTGGCAGCCGTAAGGGTCCAAGTTAGGGACGGCAGAGCTGTTTAACCATTAACCATGCCCAACGATCCAACAACGCCAGGGGAGGATGTCGGTGACACAGGTTAGATACTCCAGCTGAGCAGGTGGCATCTTTGTTAGGCACACCTGTTGTGTCTACACTATCCCAGGTTTCAGTCTAAGCTAGCACCTCAGACCGCCCTGCTTAGAAGGTCAGAGCGATGGCCACAGTTTCCGGAACATCTGACTTCGTCCCCCTCGCAACTCCAACCCAAGGTGTGGGCCCTGACCAGGCTTGCCACCTGCAGGAAGCTGCAGAGTCGAGGCTCAGTGTCTTCCTGGTAAGGACCAGAGCGACCCCCAGCCGGCTCCGGCGGGCTGCTACCCCAGCAAGCTGCAACTGGCCTCTCAGGGAAGGCTGGCCCCTTCAAGGGCCGAGACAGGCAGAGAGCTCTCTGGCCGGATGGTTCTGGGTGGATTCTCTGTCTCAGCCTTCTGGGGATGTGATTACAGGTGGACTGTCATTTCTGCCCAGCACTGATATGGGTTTCCGGGGTCCCAAGCTCTGGTCTTCAGCATGTTAACAGAACAAGTTATCTCTCCAGCACCCCCCCCACACACACACACACTGTGGCTTTTTACCTCCCCAACAATCTTCTTCTGTAAACTGCAGTGTTTCCTGTCTGTCTGCCTAGGAAATGGAGGCCCAGAGAGGTGAAGGCACCTGTCTGTGGTTAGCAGACAGGTGAATCCACAACCCTCCAATGTCAAGGCCTTCAGAGCTCCTTGGGATCGAGGGTCAGGCTCCCTAGAGATCGTGGTGGGACCTGGGTGGGACCTGTAGGTGAGGCAGAGGCAGGTGGTCCTCCCTCAAGCGTGGGAAAGGCCTTGCTTGCTCGAGAGGCTGCTGACTCTGAGAGGCCAAACACGGAGACTTCTACAATGGAAGCCAGCTTTCCATGGTATCCAGACCATAGGGCAGTCGCTTCCTACCCCTCTCTCCCAGCTCACGTTCCTCCTGCTCAGACTCAGGGGCTGATGGGGGTGGAGGGGTGGGGGGAAATGACCCACCATTGAGAACAGAGGGGAAGAGGGGACGGAGAAGCTCAGTGAGGCTGACAAGCCCCATAGAGCCGCTACCCGTGTGGAAGTAACAGGAAACCTGGCTGCTAGTAGCCTGAACCTGAAGTAAGTTGTGTTTCTCAGGTGATAGTCCAGAGGTAGGCTGTGTGGGGGCTGGTTTGTCAGCCACTTAACCCCGGCCTTCCTTCTACTTGGTTGTCATCCAAACGCTAGCTCAAGCTCCGTTGTTACAAACCTGCTGCCTCTCTAGCAGGCGTTGTTGCAACTTCATCTAAAGACAAACTTCACCGTCACAAACCTGCTGCCTCGTTGCCAGGGCATGCAACTATATCTAAAGACAGGGAGCAAACCACAGCGAAGGGTCTTTCTGGGAAGGTGCTTTGATCTGAGAAACACAACCTGGCACTGATTCTCACCAGTCCCAGCGAGAGGTCAGAGTTGGATCTCAGGTTTGCTGCCACCATCTTTGATGTAAGGGGGGTTCTCCATGCCGTCAGAACCTGGGTAGATTCTGTTGCTGGATGGCCAACCATGGCTTGTAAGATGGCTTCACGGGCTGCCTGGGCTCCTTGAGACTACAAGGGGCCTAGTGTTGACTTCTTGAGGTCTGGCTACCTCACATTCTTAGGCCAGAGGACAGCCAGTGTTGGGGACAAGGAATCACATTTTCCAAGGAGTCATCCAGAGCCCTGATGACCTCTACCCCTCCCGGTGTGACAGGCAAGAAGCCAAGGTTCTCTGTCCTTGCCAAGTCCTGCCAGGGGCCTCTATCTCCAGCTTCCCTTCTGCCCACCCAAGCAGTTCCCACGGGTCTCAGTAGAGCAGCAGTGTGGCGTTAGGGGCTGCCTGCTCTTGGATCCCCTGGCCAGAGAATGCGAGGAGTCAGACCTCACGAGGCCAGTGGTAGGCCCCCTTGAGTGTATGTGTCCATGGAGGCCATAAGTATTGGGGCTCTTGGAGCAGGAGTTCTGGAAGGCTGTAGACCACTTGCTAAGGTTGCTGGGAACTGAACTCGGGTCCTCTGGAAAAGCAACAAGCACTCTTAATCATGGAACTCTTTCTTAGGCTCAAATTGCTGTCATTAAAAGAAAAAATAGACGTGCCGGTGGGCACAGTGGCGCACGCCTGTGATCCCAGCACTCTAGGAGGCAGAGGCAGGTGGATCTCTGTGAGTTCCAGGCTAGCCTGGTCTACAAAGCAAGTCCAGGACAGCCAGGGCTACACACAAAGAAACCCTGTCTCGAACCTCCCCCAACCCCCCCCCAAAAGACTCCTATAAAGCTCACAAGAGATGAGGGTGTGTGTGAGTGTGTGTGAACATATGCACACGCACACACGTGAGCCCTGCGCAACGCTGAGGCCGGAACCTAGGGCCTGACAGTTTCCCTAGCAGGTACTCTGCCTTTGAACACCACCCTGTTTGTTTTCGAGAGACAGTCCAGGCCGCCTCCATCTGCTCACCTTTTCCTCTGCGGTGCTGGGCTTACATGTGTGCACCACCATGTCCAGCTATGCACGCTTTTTGTTTTGTTTTGTTCTTTGAGACAGGATCTTACTATGTAGCCCTGGCTGGCCCGTGACTTACTATGTAGACCAGTCTGGCCTCAGGCTCATAGAGAGCTGCTTGCGTCTGTCTCTCAAGTGCTGGGGTTAAAGGTGTGCTCTACCAGTTCTGTCCTTTGTGCATTTTTATTAGGTAAATAGCATCCGCGAACTGATCAGCAAGTGAGTTCATTTGCCTCAGAGGATGAGGCAGGTGACGACCTGAGGGGAGCCCAGCCTGCTCAGTCTGTAGAGCATGAAACTCTTTAATTTCAGGGTCCTGGGTTCAAGCCTGACGTTGGGCACCATTATGTTGCTGTGTCTAGTAATTTTTATTATTAGCCTTATAATTAATATGGCAGTACTGTCTAACCCACTATTATAATCAACAAGACACCTGCTTAGATTTTAGATTTGCCTTATTTCACCTTTGGTAGGGCAGACCATTCCACCTATGCTATCTCGTATCTCCCATCCCTCATCCCCCGCCATCTGATTTAACCATTCCTAATTGGCTTGCCTCCCGTCCATAATTCCATAAATACTTGCTTATCCTTATCTGGATCTCCCCTTTGCACATCATTCTCGGGGTCCTTCCTCCTGGCCCACATGGTTCCTTTTCCACGCTAACCCATCGTGGCTTCCTCCTTCCTTCCTCCTCTTCCTGTCTGTCTCCTTCCCATGTTCCTCTTTGCCCTCCAAGCCTGAGAACCTTAGCCACAACCACCCCATTTGCCCTGCACAGGTATGTCGACTTTTCATTGGTCAAACAGGAATACATTTTCAGGCAAGGTTACAAACATCGTTTGGGGCCCAGATCTTGGGGGTCAGTAATTAGCTTCAGGATATATAGCGCCATACCAACCCCCAGCAGGAAAGCTGGTACCAGGGTACTAGAGCAGAAAAGGCTTGTGGAAGTGCAAAGGTCAGTGTGACGGGCATAGTATGAGCAGTCGGGGGGGGGGTGTCCCAGCTGAGATCGGAGGGGGGGCTGTAAACCCTAACCTTGGGCCTTGGGGGTCACAGGAAGGAGTTCTGGCTTACGGTTCTCAGAGCACTGGGGGGTGGGGTGGACCTTGTTAAGCAGGAGTTGTGATTAACTGTCGGAACAGACCTCTGGTTGCTGAGCAGACTCGAGGCTGCTGGGGAGGGAGGGTGCATCAGGAAGTAGATGTGTTGCCAGGCAGGCCAAGGGGAGGATGGTGAGGGTAGCATGGGGAGAGCGGACAGGTGGGGAGTGGCTCCCACCGAGTGGAACAGGTGTGCAACGAGGTCACTTCCTGTTTTCCAGTGTCAGCTAGTGGCTCACACCTGCTCAGGGAAGCAAGCGAGTGACACTTCCCACCCCCCACCCCCCTCCCCAGTGTACCGACAAGAAGCTGAGGTGTGGGGTGGCAGATTGCAGTGTGGCCATGCAGGATTCCAGCCTGGCTGCTCCTGAGGCTGCAGCTCTCCTCCTGACCCTGCAACTCAGCAGGGACAGTTATGCCAGAGCGATAGAAACGCTGCCAGCCCTAGAAGTCTCGCCGGGCGCCCTGGGAGAAGCGCTCATTAGGCCTGGCGAGGTTGTTTGGCAGGGAGACAGCATGGCCAGGCACGGAATGAGTGGGATGGGAAGGCAGTGGTGGGTGCCAGAGGCCAGGTCCTCCTGGCCAGTCTCCCTTGACGACTTCCTGCTGTGACAGGGGGGGGGGTGGACGTCTCCTCTCTGATGTTCCAATGGGACGGAAGGGGCACAGGTGGCTTTTCCTGTGGCCTTGGGAGAGTCCATGTTTTGTGACATAGGTGCACCTGGGCAGCCCCAGTGACTGGGACTCCGGAGGTCAAATCTGTCCCTTTCAGGGATATGAACTAGCATCTACAGGGTCAGTCGAATGTCTGACAGGTACCTGACAAAGGACCCGGCCAGTTGTGTGAGGGCCACCCCCTCCTCGACTCCACTGTCCAGATGTTGGCATGAGGTGATGTCAGTGTGCTCTCCAGAGGCTCTCTGTGCATCTGTCAGTTCATCTGTCCCTAGCATCAGAGGCTCGTTTCATACTGGCTGCCCTCCTGCCTCAGCCTCCCAAGAGCTAGGCTCCTCAGTACCTCCCTCCTTCCCACCTGCCCTTCCTTTCTTCCCGTGCTGGGGATTGAACCTGGGGCCTTCCACATGCTGAGTGAGTGCCCTACCACGGAGCTATAACCCTTAGCTTTGTGTTCTTCTGAGATAGCTGAGTTGCCAGACTACCAGCCACTGAACTCACTATGTAACCCAAGCAGGCCTTGAACTTGTGACGTTCCTGCCTCAGACTCACAGGCAGCTGGGATTACAGGCCTAGGATGCCAGACTTAGCCTTTTCCTAACATTTGCAGCCTCGTGGCTTTCTCTGAGAATCAGATGACAACAACAGAACAAAACTGCCTCCAACACACATGCACTGGCATCAGTCCGCTTAGTTTGAGGGGTCCATGGTCCCCGCTGAGGACCCTGGGGCCTGAGATGGCTAAAGTACAGGCTCTTACGGCACCTTCTCAGCCGTAGCTGAGTGCAAGCTCGGCATATCCGTGAGAGAGACCCAGGGGATGCAGTTACCATACCCACAGCTCAGGCAAGGGCAGGGGTGTCGCCTCAGGCTGGGGCTCTGGCCCAGCCCCTGGCCCACTTCCCTAGGGCCTCTCTGCTGTGTCACCCTCAGGCCCCTGTAAGGGAATCCCCTATCACCTTCCTCCAGAGGCTCCGGGGCCTGGGCCTCACAGCCTGGTGACGTTTCTCCCGAGTTAGAAATGAGTCCTTGGGGGTGTCAGGAAGCAAAGGGCCTTGGCTCTGCTTTCCCAGCCTCGGTTTAAGGAACAAAAGAAAGCCAAGCTCCAGGCTGCTGAGCAGACAGCTCAAGGGTTTTATGCTCTTTTGGGGGGAAATTACATTTTGACTGTTGGGGGAATTTTTTTTTTTTTTCCCTCTTTGAGCTCTCCTAAAGTAGAAAGCGGAGGAAAAGCACGTAAGGTCTGGCTTAGTGTGGCCTGGTCAGTACCCACGTGGCTTGTGTCCTGCTTGAGATTGAAGGCCTCAGGCTGCTCTGGCTGTGCCGCTGGGAGGACCTCTCCCCCAAACCCCCTCTCTCTGAGCCTAGAGTGCCCAGTGTGGCAGGTGAGGGTTACCGGAGACCTGGCAACTGTGAGGGTGTCTCGGAGCTGAATAAAGACACATCCTTTGGCATCCCGTGGGAGTCTGAGTGTCTGATGAGATTTCAGTGCCCCCTTCAGGTCAGGGTAGGGCCTGGCCTCTTGGACCAGCCAGGGTAGAGTGGCTCGTCGGTCCTTTCTCACCCATGAGCCTGGGCTTTCTCAGAAGAATGTCTTTTCTGGCCAGCACAGGCCGGTGAGGACTGACCCATAGGAGCCAGGTAACACATTTATCGATCTAAGCAGTCCTGGACTATACCGAGCCCCATTTTATAAATGGGAAAACTGAGGCATGAGGTAGCCAGGTCGGCTGCGCAGAGCTGGGATGTGATGCTGTTTGCCTGTCTGTCTCTGGGGGTTGGGGGGAGGGACATGAAGGCTCTGAGCCCTTGCTGTCCTGTCTGGTTTGGGTTTTGTTTTTACCGTGTAGCCCAGGTTAGCCTTTAGTCTGTGGAGATTTCCCCCCTCCCCCGGTCTCCCCCCCCTGCTCAGCTTCCCATGTGCTGGTATTACCAGTGTACGTCACCACCCCTGGTTTATGCGGTGCCGGGGATCCAACCCAGAGCTTTGCGTGTGCTAGGCCAACGCCACCCGCCACTTCCATCCTGAACTGCTGGTCCCTCATCTCTGCCTTCCTCTGCACTCAGCCTGTACCGCACCGTGCGGGACTGGGGGGCTGGGTGGATTGAGGCCCAGGGTAGCAGTTCCCTCCCTGGAGGGCCCAACACAGTGTGGAGGGGCAGGGGTACCCACGAACTCTCTGAGCCGTGGTACACTGCATCGTCCAGGCCAGAGAGAGTTGGGGGAGGGGGTGACATGTGGGGTCTAGGTTTGGGCCTACAGCGTCAAGGAGGAAGGATGGGAACCTTTGGAAGCATGGTACGAACGGCAGCGTCATGGGGGACCGAGGGCCGTGTTATCTCTGGACAATGGTCGCCAGGGTTGGAGAATCCGAAGCTGGTTGGACAGGGAGCCGCCAGAGCCAGGAGCCGTATGCTGGTTCTCTCTTTGTTCGGTGCAGTGCTATGGGTTGAACGCAGGGCCCGGTGCATGCTGGGATGGCATTCTACCACTGCGCCACACCTCCAACCGCACCCTGACTCTTAGTCTAGCCGTGTGCCTGTGGCCCAGCTACAAAGTGGACAGCTGCAGTTACTGATCCTCACTTGTCTCTCTCTCTCCCTCCCCTGCCCAGGCTGAAACCCAGGGGCTTCCTTTTTTCTTTTTTCCTCACTAGCCTAGAAATGACTAAACTTGAGCCTCACAACCCAAACCTAGGAGAATCCATTCGAGCTCTGTCCCCTCAGCCTGTAGGAGGTCGCCACCAGGGAGGGTGGAGGCTGGGCACACATTCCCTGGCTATTGCTGTCGCCCCGGGAGCAGGGTTTTGTGCCTGCTACTGTCTGGAAGTGGGTAGTAAGCTTGAGGGACCGCCCCTGTGTCCTAGAATTCCAGGGGCTCGGGGGACAGGCGATGTTGACAGCCTCTAGGACAGGAAGGGTAGACCCCTGCCCACCGGAGACAGTCCCCACTGGGCTGTGTAGCTTCCTGACGAAGTCTGTGGCGGGACAGCACTCTACAAAACAAGGCTCCCCCAAGCCTCGGCTTCCACCTTGCAGCTGGGACCGTGCCCACCCAGTGCTGACCTGGCAGCACACTAACTCCCCCTGCAGCGGGCAGGAGGCTCCAAGGGCCGCTCAGGGTCCATCACCCTCATCCCTCATTAGCCAACTCCTCCTCTTCCAGCCTAGGTCTTAGATCCATGAGTGAACTCCGTTTTGTTTGTTGGAGGCTGGGTCCCATGTAGCCCAGGCTACCTCTACTCGCTATGCAGCTGAGGATGACCTTGAACTCATGATCCTCCTGCCTCAACCTCTTGAGTTCTGAGATCACAGGGTTGCTACACCTTGTCTGGGTTTTTGGAAACAGGATTCAACCCCTGTGCCCTAGGCTGGCCTTAAACTCCATCCTCCTGCTTCAGCCTCCCAAGCACTTGGATTATAGATGTGGGTCACCCCACCCAGCTTCAGCTCTGGTCTTGTTCAGTTGAGTCTGTGTCCCGTTGGATGAGTCATTCGTTAATTCCTCCATATGCACGGGACTAGGGAGTTAACATCCTGGGAGACCAGAGACCAAATAGACGATTTCTGTTGGGTCATATTTATCATTCATTCATTCATTCATTCATTCATTCATTCATTCATTCATTCCTTACTTTTGAGTGACAGAGAAGTGATAGAAAGGAAGGTCTAAGAAGGGCTGATTTCTGAGGCTCACTAAGCTTTGGCTAATGAGAATGACCAGGGGTCCAGAATACCATAGTGCCAATCTGAAGACGCTGTGGCTATGGGTGGATGGGAAGCACTTCAGATGGTAGGAAAGCAGGGACTGGATTGGCTTCAGGGCCTTCCAGCATCTTTTTTATTCTTTTTGAAGACAGGGCTGCATGTAGCCCAGGCTATTCCAATTCACTGCATAGCCCCAGGGTGACCTTGAACTGTCTCCCTGTCTCCCTCTCCTCTACTCGCGTGCTAGGGTGAAGACATGTGTCACCCTGCATGGTTCCCAGCATTTAATGAAGTTGATCAAGTGTGCTGAGGAAACCTTCTTCCCTTTCTGTATGTCTGAGGCCTGGCCAGAGGCTGTCTGCAGGCTCGGCACCAGCCTTAGGCCCCAACACCCCGGCCCCTCTATCCCTGCTAATTCCTCCTTTCTCTCGTCTTTCAGGAACCTTTTGGACAAAGACATGTTTTCCAAGTCTGACCCATGTAAGTCCTGCTCTGACAGAAACAGCCTGATAACTAGGTGTTGGGGTATCTGGGACAAGAAGGCCTCTGTCCTGTGAGCCCCAGCTGGCTATGTAGTCTGGGGCTCAGTTGGCTGAGCATAACCTTGGATAGGTCTTTGGCCTCTGCAGAGCCTCAGTTTCCCCATCAGTGGAGAGGAGCTGGTGGCAGTAATAGGCCTCGTGGGATTGTTTAAGCTCTGAAAGGGACAAAGCGTTCCGGATGCCATCCTCACTACACCGGCCACTCAGCCCTCCATCACGCCCACCTGCCTCCCAGCTGGGACCCTTTCAATGGTGGAGCAACTGACAGCCCTTGAGTTCCCTCCCAAAAGACGGGCCGAGTTCCCAGGCCCCTTCGCCAAGCCGACTGCCAGGTGGTGCTATGTAGAGACCCAGTGTGGGGCTGAAGATGTAACTCCACGGGAGGGTGCTTGTCTAAGGATCCGGGGCCAGTCCTGGTATACCGAAACAACTGACCCATGGTAGTCTAGGCGTGGGGGCCAGGCTCACTCACCAAGACCCCAGCTGTCTCAGTATATGGCCACCCTTTCCCCAAACCCAGCTGAGCAATGTAGGCTGAGGCTCTTGACCGTCCCTCTTGGCCTGAGAGATTAACCCATGTTTTTTTTTTCTTTTTTCCCCCCCAGTGTGTGTCATGTACACTCAAGGGATGGAGAACAAGCAATGGCGGGAGGTAGGTGCCGCCCCTCACCCACCCAGGAAGCACCAGCGTGCCGTTGGGTCCTCTGTGGGCATCCCGCCCGTAGTACCAAAGGCTGGCAGGGCAAGCAGAGCCTGTGGAGACTGAAGACGGACAGGCTGGGCCTGTCCTCGGGGAGCTCTGGTAGAGGGGAAACTCGGCTACGTTGTTTACTTTGCGTAACTGAGACAACAGCTCAAAGGAAGGAAGATTGATTTGGGCTCACATTTTGGGGTGGAGGGATCTAGCAATGGTTGCTTGGCTCTTAGTTGGGGGAGCATGCGGTAGGGAAGCTGTTCTCCTCATGGAAGACAGGAAGAGGAAGGCCCAGGAAGGAGAGAGCACCCAGGGGCAGGGCCCCACTGGCCTGCTTCCTCTACGCCACCCCGGCACCCAGTAACTCCATAGGTGATCTGTATTCGGGGGATCCCACCACTCATTAAAAGAAAAAGAAATCTAACCATTAGCTCAAAGCCCTGATGATCTTACTGATAATCTCTGGAAACTCCCTTCCAAGAACGTATAGAAGCTTTAAATCATGGTGGTACATGCCTTTAATCCCAGCTCTCAGGAGCCAGAGATAGGAGGATCTGTGTGAGTTCAAGGCCAGCCTGGTCTACAGAGCAAGTTTCAGGACAGCTAGAACTATAAAGAGCAGCCCGTGTCAATAAAAGAAGAAAAAAGAGGAGGAGGAAGAGGAGAGATGTGATGGGTTCATAAACTGCCATGGCTGGGGTCTGGTTAAGAACGACCATACTTTCGCCGCCTCTCCCTGTTTTCCCCGTGCTGAGTGTGCGGCTTCCTTGCGGTGACTCTGTTGGAATCTCTTTAACACTATAGCCACCTGGCCCACAGCCTCAAACATGCTTCTTTTCTGGCCGTACTGTGGTTCCCAGATCTTTCTTCCTGCTTCTTCTAGCTCTCGCTGTAAACCTGGCTAAAAGCAACCAGCAGTGTCCATGCCATAGCCTGGATGCCATGCTGTCTTGATATCTCCTACATCACATTGACGGGTTTATCGCTTTTAACCCCAGCCTTTCCCGGAGCCTCAGAACATGGGCAAGGTACCCACAAAGTCCTGGCTGGAACAGGCTTGTTGATGGCTTTTTACCTGAAGTCCCACAATAGGCCTTGACTGTCTGCGTCGATGTTGGTCCTCCAGGCTCCCAGCAGAACTCTCAGTTATAGCATCCTCTGGCTTCTCTCCCCTCTTGTGACATTCCCAGCTCCTTCCGCAGGCCAGAGCCTCGAGAACCCTCATAGTTTAGTCACCCCACTTCTCTGGTACCGATTTCTAGTGGCATAACTGTCGCACATACCTGTGGAAGTTCATTTACGGGGTGGAGGAGTTGTTAACTTTTGCTCCTGGTTTTAGAGGGTTTAGTCCGTGCTTGCTCGGCCCCCTGCGTTGGGGTAGGAGAGGTCCTTGTGAAGGAAGAGGCTTGTTTCACCTCGTGGTGAGCCAGGAGAAGGCAGAAGGGGTCCCTGGGCGAGATAGAACCTAGGGCCGGAGAGGTGGCGGAGCGGTTAAGAGCACCCGCTACTCTTGCAGAGGACCGGAGTTCAGTTCTCAGCGCCCACACCAGGCAGCTCACAGCTGTCTGTAACTTTGGCTTCAGGGGTTCAGATGGCGCACGGGTCTCCTCCTGCCTCAGGGCCTTTGTACATGCTGCCCGCCATGCTCTTCTCTTACACCCCTGTGCCCCCTCCACAATTTCTTCAGATCCTGACCCCTGTGCCACCCATCATAAGGCGCTTCCCAGAGTAAGGCCTCCATCTCCGTCTCACACACACCCTTGTCCGTTTTTTGTTTGTTTTTGTTTTTTTAACCGTCAATTCTAGCATCAGTATTTATCTTGTCAGGTGTCAGTTCCACAGGCCAGGGGATTTCCACGCTCTTTGCCTGCTGTTCCTAGAACAGCGCCCAGCACACGGCAGGCACTCAAGGAAAGAACAGGAACAGTTTAGGAATGTGGTTGGGACCTATGCAGGTTGAGAGGAAACGGCGGCTGCCGTCTTTTCCCCTCCTCGGCCCCCTTGCCCCTCCCTGAGCTCCCAGGCCTTCAGATGCAGAGAAGATCGAGCTAGAGGAATATGATGGTAGAGACGAATGCCCTCCTCTCCCTCCCTCAGGAGGCCCAGTCTTACTCGTTTGACACAAGAGCTGGCCCTCCTGACTCTTGACAAGGCAGGGCAGAAGGGAGGAGTGGAGGGAAACGTTATGTTCTTTCTTTCGTGCTGGGAACGTGCAGTTCCTTTGGCCTGTTCTGGGGGACTGAGGGACTTCCGGGGACTGTTCATGATGCCTGAGGTGGCTGAGGGTCGCGTCTGCCACTTCTGCTGCAAGCAGGCTAATGAACAAGAGAGGAAAGGGTTGGCTGAGTCTGCAGCCTCATGGCCCTGGCCATCTCACCTCATCCCTGTCATTGGCTCCTGGGAGGGAGGTACGGGGTGAGGAGGAGGACCTCTGCATAGAGACTGCTTGGCATTTCCAAAGAGAGAGGGAAGCCCAGGCTCCTAAGGTCCTAACGTGCCTCTCAGGAAACGTCCATCATGAAACCGGATTTAGCAGAAGGCAAAGGGCGGAGGGTGTGAACTGAGTCTGAGCAATGGCGCTCCTTCCGCCAAGGCTGGCTGGTGTGGCTCTTTCCTCCCTAAGACTCGAAACCCGCTGAAGCGTGAAGCACACTGCTAGGGAACCGTTTAGCCCGCATAAGTGGACTAATTACTTCTGAGGCCTTTTGGCGGAGCTTCCAGCCTGGAGCACAGGCTCGGTGATTCATTAGCGCAAGTCTGGAAGGACCTCTTCAGAAGGGTGCTGCTTTGGCGGACTGTTAATTACATTCTATAATTGAAAACCATCTCCGTTAGGTCCAGGGCCTCCAATTGTCCAGGCTTCTCTGGGGTTCTCCCCCAACCTGCACCCCCCTTCTTGCCCAAAAACACACAAGCAGGGTAGGGCCTGGGCACACTTGAGCTTTGCTTGGGGCTGCAGGCCTTTGTGGAGGTGGGGCCCGGACTGGGTTCCACACAGAGAAGATGAGGATATGGCTGTGCTGGGAAACAAGATGCCGGCAGGAGCGATCACTCGAGCCTTACACACAACAGTTGCTTAGAACGCTGGCCTGACGTCAGGCCTTGCTCTGAGGTAGCTCTCTGCCCCGTTAGTCGACATTTGCAACACACAGCGTATGTGGATGCCAGACAGCCATGTACCACAGGTAGGGGGAACAGGAAAGGTGAGGGCGCAATAGAGCAAGTGTGAGTGGGGACTCACAAGCAAGTGTGTGCGTCTGTGTGTTTTTGGAGTTTGAGACTAGCCTGGTCTACATAGTTCCAGGACAGCCAGGGCTGCACAGTAGAATGAACTTTGTCTCACAAAACAAAGATTATATTTATTTGGGTTGGGGGAGGGGCATGTGTCCCATGGTGCTTGGGTATATACACACATAGCTGTATCCGTATGTGTGCAGGTATGTACACACTGTGACACACGTGTGGCAGTCAGAGGTCTGCTTGGGACTGGTTTTCTTCTTTCCCCGTGTAGGTATCAGGAACTGAGCTTAGGTCGTCAGACTTGGTGGCAGGTGCCTTTACCCACCGAGCTCCGGTGTTTAGATGAGACACCATTTGAATCTAATGTAGATTCAAGAACAGAGAAGACCGTGAGCCCAAGACCCTTTGCCACCCTCTGGCTCCTCTCCTTGGCTGGTCCCAGGCTGTGAAGGCATATGAAACGTCGGAGAGATCACTGACATTTGTTCAGAGACACTGGGTTCCAAGGAAGTCGTGGACATACCGCAAGCGCACAGGAGCAAAAATGGTTGTGGGGGCCAGAAGACAAATGAGCAAGCCCACCCAGGCCCTGGGCCCTTGGGGAATTGCTGTAGGTGATAAGAATGGGCATTGGGCTATATAATGTTTTTATTATTTACCCTATAATTATTTCAGCGGGATTTCTTAACCTACTATCACAATCAGTAAGACACAGACACCTGTTAGATTTTATAATTGCCTTAAAACACCTTGGGCCGGGTAGATAATTCTGTCTATTTCAATAACCTCACCATCCACTTCCCGGGCCCCATCCAATGCCACCCGCCTTACCCATCCTTATCTGGGCTCCCTTCCGTCCATAATCTTATAAATACTTGCTCATGTTCTTCATCTGGGCCTTTCCATTATTCGAGTCCTTCCTCCCGGCCCATGTGGTTTCTTCTCCACGCTAACCCATCCTGGCATCCTCCTTCCTCCTCTCTTCCTGTCTGTCTTCTTCCGTGATTCTCTTCTTCCCAAAGCCTGGGAACCTTAGCCACACCTACCCCATTCTGACCTGCCCAGGTTTTAGTCCTTTTAATCAACCAATCAGGAATAATGTCTTAGGCAGGATAGGTGTTTCCAGGCAGTAACTGGATCTCGAGGGCCAGTAAACAGCATCAAAACACAAACATCAGATCAACCCCCAACAGGGAATGTAATAAAGGGGTGCAGGGCTGAAGAGATGCTGTTGGCTGCTCTTGGGCTTGGGCTCCGTTCTCAGCACCCACACGGCAGCCACAACCACCTCTATGGTTACGTCTGGCAGAATCTGCTGCTCTCTCGGCTTCTTTGGTCTCCTTCGCATAAACTCACAGAGGTACACACACACACCCAGAGCCCTCCTCGCTAGCTTCACTGTGTTACCCCATTCCATCCATGCCCTAGGAAGGGGAGGCCCTTCCCAGCAGTCAGGAACCAGCCTGACCACTGCGCCTGCGGGTATGTTGCCCGGAGGGGGCAAGGCTGCGTTCTCTAACCATGCTGGAACCTGGGTGTGCGCTGAGCCTCCTGTGACCAGGAGGGTCCAGGGGGTCTTGGACCTGCTCACCAGCAGCCCATCCTGGGAAGGAGGAGGCTGATGTCCCAGGCCCTGCCTGTCAGCTTTTAGCTGACTTTAACCATCTGTGTCATTTTTATGCCTTCCGAGAAAGCCCGTCTTCTCAGAACCTAAATGTGTCACATTTTATGAAAATGGACTCTTGAGCTGTAATTTTTAGCCTACGAAATTGAGCACTATCTGCGTGCAGCCCTGCCTGGGCCTCCTGAGTGCCCTCAGGTGGCCAGTGGCGTAGGTCATTTGAGAAGAGGGGCACTGCAGGGATCCTGAATTTGAAAGCATGGGTGTGTAGGGGGTCCTGCTCCTCCCTCATCAGCTGGCTGAGATCCCCATGGCAAGGAAAAGGTGGGAGGCAAGGCCTGGGGCAGAGGGGGGGGGTGTTGATCAGCGCATACCACCTGCAGGGCCTACAGCCCAGGCTATCAGCATAGCAGCTTCTGCCCGAACTCTACTCACTGAGCAGTCCCAGACTGTTAACCCGTAAACATGAGCTCGGAGCAGTGGCTTCTGGGAATATTCAGGCTGATCTTCCGGGGGCTACTGGACACGTGACATCACCTGGCCATCTGCCCCGCGCAGGTTTCGGGCACCGGTTTAGTCTGTTGAAGCTGTTGTAACAGAAGCGCCATAGACAGTGTCCTAGCTCTGCCTCTGCTGCTGGGAGAAAACAGCCGGACAAAGTGCAACTTAGAAGCCGGGCAGTGGCGGCGGGCACGCCTGTAATCCCGGCCCTCAGGAGGCGGAGGCAGGCGGATCTCTGAGTTCGAGGCCAGCCTGGTCTACAGAGTGAGTTTCAGGCAGCCAGGGCTACACAGAGAAACCCTGTCTCGGATAATCGAAAAAGGCAAGTTGGGGAAGGGAGGCTTTGTCTCACCTCACGGGTTCTAGCCGGTCACCGAGGGGAGGTCAAGGCGGCAGAGACTTCAGACAGCTAGCCATGTCCTGTCGCGGTCAGGAGCAGGGAGAAACGAACGCACGAGTGTGCTCAGGGCCCAGCCAGCATCCGTACCCCGGAGGCAGGGACGGTTCCTCCATCACTGTTGGGCCGACCTCTGTGGCAGGCGTTTCCCCGACTCCTTCATAATGACTTTGGAAACGCCTGTCTTCCCCACCGGACTCAGAGTTGCCCGGGGTTCCATCTCGGGACCCGGACATGGTAGGAGGAGGTAACCAACTCAGACAAGGTTGTCCCCAGACCTCTGTCTACACGAATCATGAGACACACACACACACACACACGCTTTTACACACCAAATACATGACCACAGTAATTAAGCAAGCAGCTAAGCCCGCTGTGGCCTGACCGGGCACTGTCATGGATGCCCCTTCACACCCTGTCTTTGCTGCTTGACTCACTCGATTCCTGGGCCTTGGTTGCTTTTTATTTTTGTAATTAATAAAATAGGATGCTGTGTGCCAGCTCCCTTAGCAGGAATCACATGGCAGGATCTAAGGTACGGGGCCTGTTCACGCTCAGCTCTGTGCCCTCTGACAGGCAGAGAGATGGCTGTGTCCCTGTCCTCCCTTGGCCCTCGCTGCACCGTGGTGAGCCTCCGTGGGTTCTTGTTCCGACCAGCAACTCGGCTAGGATGTAGGGTGGCCTTCCGAGCAGGGGTCCCTGCCTTGACCCACCGAGTGGGCTTCCTGTCCCACTGTGAAGGTGTGGGTGGGTGTGTGGGTGTATGTGCGTGCACACACACGTTCCTGCCTGAGCTATTGAGACTGTGGTCCCAGAGTCAGATCCCAAACCGGCTTCCACCTGCCTGGCAGGGGGAACTCAGGGCAGATCTTCGGCTCACCCATTTCCACAACCTGATGAGGCCCAAAGGAAGATGGCACAGGGAAGGAGGACTGGCTGGCTGGCGGCTTGGCAGCCGAGTTCATTGGCAAACGGCTATTCCCCCAGGGAGCCGGGACCATTGAACAGATTATGGAACAATGGCTAATTAGAAGCCGAGGGTTTTTTGGCAGGAAGTCTTTCATTATAAGCTGCCTAGAGTTTTACATCCTGGCTCGAGAGGGCACCTTCTCTACCCTGCCCCAGGGGCCGGAAGGCCCTTGGGTGTGGGTCTCCTCGCTCAGCCAGGTGTGCCTGTCATAGCTGTGTCCTCCGCACCCCGATGCCCAAACAGGATAGGTTACAGGGTGGGAGGCGCTGAGCCCAGAGGACCGTGACTTCTTCCGCTGGGGATTCCACCCTCCCTGCCCAGTTTGCCTCGAGGTACCAGGAAGGGCCAGCCACAGCCAGGCGGTCGGCTGTCGGGCACACAGCAGGGCCCAGCTCCCCAGCCTGGGGAAGCAACCTTCCTGTTCCTGCTCTCTGAGGCAGACACGGCTCTTGGCCTCTGGTTTAACTCATGGTGAATGTGAAGGGCCAGGGCTGGGCTCGGCAGCCAGGATTTCCAGCGTCCTGTTATTTGGGAGCCATCAGTACTGTGTGCGAATTGCAGAGCAGTTGGGGCTTGGGTTGGAGAGCAGCTTGGGATGGAAGGCACAGTCCATCAGCTCGGGGGAGGGGGCAGTGCTCTGCAGCTGGGGGGTGTCTCAGAAGCTCCAGCTGCAGTTTGGGAAAGGCGAGCACTGCCTCCTGTGTTTGGGGGTGTCGCCTACCGCTGTTCAGGCTCACAGAGAGCCACCCACTCATTACCGACGCAGGGGGACAGCTGGTACTGCAGGATACCCAACACCTGTGTCTCTTTCGCTTACTTGCTGTGTCCCCTTGGCACCCCTCACCCCCGTGTGAAGCAGGGACCGTTGTGGTGTGTCCTCCTCAGGTCCCGGGGAGCTGTGGCTGTGGAAGGGTCACAATGTAAAGCCAGAGGAAGAGAAGAGCCCAGGCGAGGGGCGTGGGTGGCCGCTTGGGCTGGTGGCTGGCCCACCTGGGCCCTTGGCCGGGGTCTGTTTCCTATTTGGCTGCGTGAGCCTGACCAGAATGGCCAGCCTCTTATCCTGCCTCTGCTTCCTTGATAGCTAATCGAAAGGATTTAGGCTCTCCCGGCCATGTAGGCTTTAGATCCTAGGGTGAGCCTGTCAACCAGCCACACAAGAGTTCAGGGTCATGTGTACGTGTGCATGTTCGTGTGTGAGTGCAGGCTGTCCGAGCCGCTGTATGCACATGGGGGTCAGACGCGGACCTTGGGTGTGGGTCCTTGCCTCCACCTTGCTTGAGGCAGGTCTGTGTCTGCTGTTGGCTGCTGCGCAGACCAGGCTAGGTGGCCCTAAGACCGTCCAGGTTTCTTTGGCATCCGCTTATTGCCATCGGATTCGCTCACAGAGGTGAGCAGCACGCACAATTTGTCGTGGGGTCTGAGAATTCACACTCGGGTCCTTACGTTTGCACGGCGTGTGCCCACCCTGTGAGCCAGCTCCCTGGCCCTGTCGATCTGTGATCACACCAATTCCTTGTTGGTTTGGGACCACTCTGCCCGGGTTTGAATTCTGGTTTTATGCCCGGTAGCTGTGTGGCCTCAGGCACCCCCTCACCTTTTCTGAGCCTTCTCTCAGTTCACTCGTCTGTAAAACGGGGAACTTTGGTCCCTACTGCGTCATTAAGCAGTTATAGAGACTGAATCAATGCATGGGAAAAGCCTAGCATCTAGCACACAATAGGGCTGCACAGGCATCGAGGTAAAGGAATGATTTTTCTGAGACAGCCTCAGGTAGCCCAGGCTGGACTGGACCTTGGATTTCTGATCTTCACCTACGCCCCCACGGATGCCACGATTTATAGGCCACCGTGCCCAGCCTGCAGAGTTGTTGGTACCGGGCAACTCAGAACAGGCGCCAGCAGAGCCCCGAAAATTCCCTCACTCCTCTGGAACCTCAGGGACCCACGAGCTCTGTGGTGCAGAGGTTAAGGAAGAAAATTAAAATGAAAAGCTACAAACCCTCAGCGTCCCCATGGATGGGACAATCGTACTCGGAGTCTCCTCCAGAGGGTTGTCAGCGGCAGCGTGAGAGACGGCAGCTCATTTCTTCTGTCTGTCTGTCTTTATTTCTTTGTCTCTTTATTTTTCTCTCTCTCTCTTTCTTCCTCTCTCTCTTTCTTTCTCTCTTCTTTCTTTCCCTCTCTTCCTTTCTCTCTCTTCTTTCTTTTTCTCTCTCTCTTTCTTTTGCACTTTCTCTCTTTCTCTCTCTCTTTCTTTCTCTCTCCTTCTTTTCTTCTTTCTTGGCAGGGATTTACTATGTAACCATGGCTGTCCTGGAACTCTATGCTCCATATAGATCATACTGGCCGCAGACCCACAGAGATCCACCCGGGCCTGCCTCCATGCCAAGATTAAAGGCATGTGCCCAGGTCTCCCATTTCTTCAAAAATTACTGCATTTACTTTATTTGTGTGTGTGTGTGTGTGTGGTGGGGTGTGTAGGCCATGGTGAGCTTGTGGAGGTCAGAGGGCGACTTTTTACCCCATGGGTCCTGGGAATTGAACTCAGGCCATCAGGCTCGGCAGCAAGCACCTTTCCAGGCAGCCACCTCGAGGGTCCTTGCCCACCTCTTAGGTGGCGCAAGTGTTGATGGTGGATTTGAGCAGAACAGAGTGAGGATGGGGGCTATTCTTGCGACCTAGTGGGCTGGAGATTGTGAGAGGGAAAAATCCAGATCGGCATCCCAGCGGAAAGGAGTGTTGCCTCTGACTGCTGCTGAGAAGGTTTCTCACCAGGGGAGGGGGGCATCCTTTGAAGGCATGGGTGTGATTGAAGGTGTATTGCACGGGACAAGCAGCAGTGGAAGCTGCTCCCACTGTCCACTGCGGGGACAGTGAGGGGACCGCTGTGTCTGGTGGAGGTGAAGGCGTGCCTTGGAAGAGATGTGGTGCTGAGAAGAGAGCCCCCACCCCACCCCCGTGCCTGTCTGCCTGTGTTTCCCAGGTCCTCCATAGCCAAACCCAAGTGTCAGCAGCCATGGAGACGGCCTTCTGCCTCCTCCCCGCCAAGCCAGGCCGCTGCCCTGACGTGCCGGTCTCCCTAGGCCTCAGGTAAAGGAGGCTGGGCTTGGCCTACCAGGGCTCAGACACCCTGTCCTGACAGGTTCTGAGGATGCTTGGACATGGACACTCACCTGTACCCAGAGTGCCACTCAAGTCGTCTGTGAGGCAGAGCCCCCCAGGAACCACTTAATTCGCTCCCTGAGGATGTTTCAAGGCCTGCCTCTCCCGACGGTCTCACTGGACTGGATGATCTGCAGTTAATGCCGCTTAATTGGTGTTCTCGGGGCTTTGTCATCAGAGCCCTTGGGAGCGGCTTCTGGGAGCAGCTTCGCTCAGGCCTGTGGCTTAGGGGCCTAGGCATGCTCCTGTGACACAAGACCCCTTCTCCTTGGTCTCGCCCAGTGCTTGGACCAGGCGCTGGCTCAGAATGGACTAGAGAGAAGGGCAGGTGATTCTGAAAAAGCGTCCAGGCTCCGGGTTCAGGATGGTGAGGGGCCTGGCCTCCTCCCCTGCTTCACCGTGATGGGGTGCACAGAGCAGTTAGGGCACAGGCTCTGGTGCTCACACTTCACCTCCCCAAGGCCATTCTGCCAGAGCTCTGCCGTTCTCCGTGAAATACAGAGCCCAGCTTTCACACACGCACACCCTCACCGTCATCAGTTCAGTTGTGTCCCTGCCTTCATTAGCAGGCATAGACATTGAGCCTGGCAGGGACCCGGTGGCTTCTTAGATACTTTTGTAAACCTGAGTTTCAGCACGCACACCCCTTGCTGTTATTAGTCCACCTAATGAAAACCCATAAAGCTTCCCCAGCAGGCCCCTGGGCTGCTGATTTCACAGTTGCGGTGTGCATATGTTAATTACGCCCGAGTCCCAAGAATCCTTCAAGCCCCTCCACGTTTCCAGGGGCCTCCGGAGCCCCCTCCCATCCCGTTTCCAGGGGAACCCCTACCCTGCTCCAGCAGCGAGCAGTCTCCAGGGAAATCCCCCCTCCTCTTCAAAGCAGCTGCTGTCATCCTCCTTGGCGAGGGTTTTCCGTGGAGTGTGGGCTGGGACAGCCCTGGACAGGGGCATCTGCCAGCCCTGGACAGGGGCATCTTCTGCCAGCCCTGGACAGGGCCATCTGCCAGCCCTGGACAGGGGCATCTTCTGCCAGCCCTGGACAGGGGCATCTTCTGCCAGCCCTGGACAGGGGCATCTGCCAGCCCTGGACAGGGGCATCTTCTGCCAGCCCTGGCTGGGAGATGCTCCGGGCTAGAAGTGTTGAAGGAGAGCAGCAGGAAGTCTGATCTTTCCAGAGACTTCTCTAAGACATGAGTGTTTACCTGCAAGACGTCCCTCGAGAAAGCCATTAGGAGAAATTTTCCTCTTGTCTGAAGACAGGAGGTTCACTTAGAAGGGGCGGGGGCAGGCAGGAAATCCTTTGTGGCGGGCGCCATGTTGGCAAGGCTGTTATGGAATGTAACAGGAGGGACCGCCCCCCCCACACACACTGCTTGCACCCAGCGGGACCGTCCACTCTGCTTGGGAAAATAAACCACCTTGTCTGATTTCCATCCTTCAGATGTCTCCCTCCAGTCGGGCAAAGTGTACAAACAGCACAAGTTTCTCGCTGTGTGGCCGAGGGCAGGTTCCTTAACCTTGCTGATCTGTTTCTGAGCTGGTGAGAGGGCAGTAACCCTGGGGTTTTTCACGGGGATGGAATGAGAGAGCTTAACGACCCGCCTGATCTGTGGACCGTTCAGCAGAGGCTCGGTAAATGTTAGTTTTTTCCCTGCCTCCCGCTGGCCTCCCTCATCAGCCGCTGGCAACCCCTACCCGCTTCTGAGCAGAGTCTGGGGACCCTCCCTGACTGTCGCATGGTTGTTTGGGCCCCACGTACTTCGATCTGACTTTAATTGGCTGAGTGTGGGTGTTTTTGTTGTTGTTTCTTAAGCACCTGTTAAAGCATGTATTATTATTATTATTTAATTCTCACACAAACGTGAAATGAGCACGGGACAAAAATCCATTTAGTTTGCCACACCCCACGGAGACAGCGAAAGCAGCCCCCAGCTGGGCACACCAGCTAGTGACTCTACAACACATGTGTGGGTCAATGACGGGAGCCAGGAGGGCGGCCATCTTGCCCCACTCGTGCCAAGCTCGCCTGTCTATGCAGGCTGGGTAGGAGCTGTTCGCACTATTCACTGGGTCCTACACCGAAGCTCTGTGTTTTGTTTTGTTTTTTTTTACACGTGGTGCCTGTGTGATACACGTGAGTAAGGTACTGGAAGAAGGTGGTAAATGGCCTCCTCTATCAGTCTCCGCCTTTTCCTTTGAGGCAGGATCCCTCCCTGCACCTTAGGGTTTGTGTTTTCCTGGCGAGGCTGGGAACCAGCAAGCCCCAGATCATCCCACCGCCTCCTCGCGTTGGATCTGGGCTTCCAGGGGTGTGTGGGATGCCCGGCTTGTTGTGTGGGTGCTGGCATTTGACCTCTGACCTCATGGTTGTGCAGAAAGTGCCCTTAACCAGTGAGCCATCTCTCTACCCAAACCAACCCCACCCACATCCACACATCTTTTTTTTTTTAAGGGTCCAGCCATGAGGACAATAGCACAGGCTGGCCGCAAGCTCACTGTGTAGCTAAAAGATGGCCTTGAACTTCTGGTCCCCTGTTTCCACCTCCTGGGTGCTAGGCTTCCAGGTGTGCCCCGTCACACCAGGGCATGGGAAGCCGAGCTACGCTCCAGTGCATCATGGCTCTTGGTGGCTGTGACTGCACTGTGTCATAGGTGTTTGTTCACGAGTGGCTCTGAACACGATGGAGAAGTCTTCGGGTGTGGCGTTCATGCTCTGCTCATCGTAGCTCAGCATGAACCCCGCCTGGCCTATGCTAAGGTCTCAGAAACTGGATAGAGCCTGGACTTGGCTCTTGGCTCCATGGGCAAGGCCCTGGGCTGACCCCCAGCTCTGCAAAAGCAAGCAACCTGTGTGTGACCCAGAACGGGCATGAATAAGGTTGGGAAGGTGTGGGGTGCGGGCGGGAGGCAACTCAGTCTCCATCCTCTAAAGGGACCTCACAGTCAGCTTGTGACAAGACTGAGAGTAGCCCGGCTCCTCGTCCTCCGCTCCGGAGTGTCTGCGTGAGCCATTCTTAGTGCAGGTCTCATCTCCCCCACAGTACCTGTGGCACCACATGACCCAGGCCTGGCTTGTGCCTTCCGGTCAGCAGGTCTCGGCTGCGTGTGTTAGCATATCGACCAAAGTTGCCTTGGCAGGTTGGGGACCAAGGTGTGCCACTAAGAGATCGTGCCAAGCAAAAGATCTGACACAAGAGGTTTTTGGGGGAATGGGGGGCAGGGAGCGAAAGGCTGTCTCGGAGTAGGGACATGACAGAGAGACAGACAGAAAGATCGGGAGGCAGAGAGAATAAACAAGACAGAGAGAGAGGGAGAGAGATCTGGGGTGGCCAGGATCCTTTAAAGGGTCACATAGGGAAAGTGTGCAACTCCTAGGACGTTGGAAATGTGCCTGCCTTGGTGGTAGCAGGGGATGATGTGAGCCGCTGAAAGGCAGGCTGATGGCGTGTGCCTGGTCTACAAAGGTATGGTCCTAGACAAGTTCACGTGGCTCCTCCGGCTTCTGTCTTCTCCTCTCTAAGATGGGGAAGGCCCCCACAAGGCGTTGCATAGGACTAGGGCACAGATTATTCGAAGTGGGTCCGGGCATCATGTGTGCCCATGGCTCAGAAGAGGAGTGAGAAGTTCCGTGAGTAGTTTCCAGGCCATGCATGGCGGTGAGAGTGAGGGGTGGGGGTGTGGGGCCATGGCCTCAAACATCCGGAGTTAGCGCATGTGGAGGAGCTGGTAGGAGATGGGAAAGCATGAGGTTTGCAGAGGAGACAGGATCCGGATGGGGGTGTGAAGTCGGGATTGGCACTGCCAAGGTGGGAAGGTACTAAACCTCCTGTAGCTGCTGCCTCTAGGGAAGTGAGCAAGCGAGACCAGCCAGAAGGAATCCCCAAGATGGACGCCCTGTGCTTGGCAGCACAGTATTCTGAAGGGCACCTTGTAACTTGTGTATATGCTGCTTTTCGGAAGTGTGTGGTCAAATTGGGTCCCGTGGCACACACCTGTGATCCAGGCACCCCTCACTGTGGAGCCTGTCAGGGACCACAGTGGCTCTATAGGGTTGACACAAGTTCAGCGATGGCTCAGAGAAGAGAAACCGTTGGTGTGGAATATCTAGAAGGTTCCCTAGAGGAGGCAGCAGCAGCAGCGGGACTTGAGGGATTGCAAGATCTGCGTGCTGGCTAGTCAGCTTGACACGGCTGTCATCAGAGAGCAAGGAGCCTCGGTTGAGAAAATGCCTCCTTAAGATAAGGCTGCTGGCAAGCCTGTAGGGCGTTTTATTAATTGGTGATTGATGTGAGAGGGCCCAGCCCATTGTGGGCAGTGGTCCTAGGTTCTGTAAGAAAGCAGGCTGGGACTGTAGAGATGGCTCAGAGGTTAAGGGCACTGTCTGCTCTTCCAGAGGTCCTGAGTTCAATTCCCAGCAACCACATGGTGGCTCACAACCATCTATAGTGAGATCTGGTGCCCTCTTCTGGCATTCAGGTGTACATGCAGACAAGGCACTCATACAATAAATAGATGGATAGACAAATATCTAGATATCTAGATGATAGATAACATTTGAAAGAATGGTAGGAAGGAAAGAAAGAGAGAGAGAGAGAAAGAAAGCAGGTTGAGCAGGCTACAAGCCAGTAACCCACCATGGCCTCTGCCTCAGCCCCTGCCTTTAGGTTCCTGCTCTGTTTGAGTTCCTGTCCTGACCTCCTTTAATGATGGACTATGATGTGGAAGTGGATAAGCAGAATGAAATGTTTCCTCCCCATGTTGTTTTGGTCATGGTGTTTCACCATAGCAACAGAAACTGCCTGCCTGGCCATAAAGGAAGTGTAGACAGGGGTCATGGCATACGCTAAGGGCAAGATCAGAAAACACAGGAGCACTCGGGTATGACCCCATCTACCCTCCATGCCTAGAGTTCATGCCTAGAGAGGGAGGAGGGAGGGATCGGAGAGGAAGCCTGCTGAAAGGAGGCAGCACCCAAAGCCCGGAGCCTAGTGCCTGGGGCTGCCCCTGCCCCCACCAGCACCCTCTCTTGCAGTTTGGACGCACCGAGGTCATCGATAACACGCTCAACCCTGACTTCGTACGCAAGTTCATTGTGGATTACTTCTTTGAGGAGAAGCAGAACCTCCGTTTTGATCTGTGAGTGGAAGGTGGGGCGCAGGCTGGGGGTGGGGGTAAGGGGGCAGGACTGGGACCAGGGGTTAACGGGGTACAGGTAGAGAGGCAGGGATATTCTGGGAGACCAGATGGGATGTACCCCTAGCCTTGCTAGGATGTGGGAAAGGGGGTGCCAGACCTTACCCAGCATTTGTCTCTGTTAAAGGGATGCTGGGCGAGGTGTCTGACTCTGGGAGCATCTACATAGCCAATGCAGGCATCTGTCTCTGCGCCTTTTTCTCCCTGGCTTCCCAAGCACCTGCTGGCCTCTCCCCATGGTGTGTGTGTTTGTGTGTGTGTGTGTGTGTGTGTGTGTGTGTGTGTGTGTGTGTGTAGGAACTCAGGAGCTAACCTGGGAAGGCCAGAAAGGCCTCATTCTGAAAAAACACCGTCCATGACGTGACAGAAAAGTCGCCTGGTGAAAGTCTGGGGAGGCAAGTGCTCAGGACAGTGAGCAGTGATCCCCAGCCCCAGCAGGTGCAGCCCAGGGCAGGGGAGGCTTCTGGAGGGAGGGTTGCAAGCAGGACCCTGGGTGAGCAGGCAGGCAGCCCACTCAGGAGGAAGTAACCATGCCTCCTTCTCTTAGGAGTGACCAGCTCAGTGCAGAGGCAGCGCCCCGGGTGAGGAGACAGACAGACAGCTGGGAGTGGTGGGTAGGATGACCCAGCCACCTGTGACCCACCACCTGTGACCCAGCCACCTGTTAGCCAACCAGGGTACAGGGTTCACCTGTTCCATCTCTCATTCGTAGTGAGGTAGAATACAAGATCAGGACAGGATGAGCCTCCAAGTCTCCCCGAGCTCACAATGATGGAGCCCACTTTTTAGGGTGTGGGGGGCCCTGACTCTACCCGGGGTCCTAGGCAGGCTTAGGTGGGGTATCCCTTGACTGCCTTTACCATTTCTCTGTATCCCTCGTAGATACGACGTTGACTCCAAGAGCCCAGATTTATCTAAACATGTGAGTTCCACCCACAACTGCCCAGTGAGCCCTGGCTGTCTTTGGGGTGGGGGGAGGTTTCAAAACAGGGTTTCTCTGTGTAGCCCTGGCTGTCCTGGACTCACTTTGTAGACCAGGCTGCCCTCGAACTCAAGAGATCTGCCTGCCTCTGCCTCCCTAGTGCTCGGGTTAACCGCGTGCACCCTACCACGCCTGGCCAGGCTGTCTCTTAAATGCCATATTCCAGCTGGGCCCTGGGCTTCCTTCAGAGAGCATGTACCCAAGGCTGCAGGCTGTCACATCAGTGGGGCTGGTGGTGGCCCTGAAGGAGGTGGCTGACACGGGTCTCTTGTGCTCCTGAGTATGCAGGACTTTCTGGGCCAGGCCTTCTGCACCCTTGGCGAGATTGTAGGGTCCTCTGGGAGCCGCCTGGAGAAGCCGCTCACGTAAGTGCTAGACAGGTGCGGCCTGCTGGGTGCCCCTGCTTATGTGTTCTGCCCACCCTGCCGAGAGCCTGCTGTGCCCCACCCTGCTGTGTCCTGCCTTCCCACTCTGTTATTTCAGAGAACTAGCTGGTCAGAGCTGGTCAGTTTGCAAAACTGCCTCTCTCTCCTTGTGTAAGGAAGAGACCAGAGAACACTGGGGGACGGAGGAGGGTGACTCACCTGGGGCTCGCACAGCCAGCAGGTGGGAAAGCTGGGATTTGAACCTGGCCTCCCCAACCCCGAGGCACACACAGGGCTCCTAGGGAGAGCTGTTACCCTGAGTGGCTTCGGGTGTGGGGAATCTCCAGGGTCCCCACTGTGCTGCTGAGGATGGCTTCTGTGCAGGTGTGCTCATGTATGCACATTTGTGTGTGCATTATTCCCAAGGAAGCCCTAGGGACAGGGCCCAGGCAATGACAAGCTCAGGCTGGGACCCGTGCCCAAGATATAGGGCCAGACATGCAGGAGAGAGAGGGTTTGAGGTGCGCTCAGCATGAACCTCTCCCTTGCTTCTGCCAAGTTTCTGTTACGTACTGTGGTGCACAACTGTGGTGTGTGTGTGTCTGTGTGTGTGTGTCTGTGTGTCTGTAAGTCTATGTATGTGCCTCTGTGTTTGTATAAATCTATATGTGTCTGTGTGTGTATCTGTGTATGTGTGTATCTGTATGTCTGTGTGTATATGTGTGTTTCAGTATGTCTGTCTGTGTCTCTATGTACCTGTGTGTATGTGTGTATCTGTATGTCTGTGTGTGTGTGTGTGTACAGGGATTAGACTCTCTCTCCTAGACCCTGACCTATAACTGCTCAGTAACCATGTGGTGGCATCAGAACCCCCAAGAAAGATCTCTTTCCCCCTCAAAAGCCCCACCTCGGGTCCCCAGGAATGATACTTCCTGACCTTCACTGAGCTGGGAGAAACTCAGGTTGGAGCTCTGGAGCTGTGACAGAAGACAGGGAGCCGGCCATGGGGAAAGTGCTTGTCCCTCTTGTCCCTCCCATGAATGGTCGATCCCCAGCGCCCTCATACACACCTGACCACTTGGGACCCGGCCTGGGAGGCCTCAGAGCTGGCTGGACGGCGGCATTGCCAAGATCCGGGCTTGTGAGAGCCGCTGCCTTGTGTAAGGTGGAAAGCAATGGGGGAAAGGGCTGACATCAGCCTCGGCCTCCACAGTCTCTCTCTCTCTCTCTCTCTCTCTCTCTCTCTCTCTCTCTCTCTCTCTCTCTCTCTCTCTCTCTCTCTCTCTCTCTCACGCACACGCACACGCACGCACTCACAAACCTGCACGCACACAGTTAAAAATAGTAAAAACAAATTTTAAAAGGAGAGAAAAGTGGCATTTTCCTCGGGGAGAGATCACAATTAGCTCTTTTCAGGTAGCAGTGGAGGGGGGGCTTTCATTCAAATTTATATATTTTAAAACTATTTTTACTGATTCTTTGACGATCTCACACAGGCATATAAAGCATTTTGATCACACCCGCTCCCCGCTGCCCTCTCTCACGCCCATCCTGCTCCCTCTGACCAAGGAGAGATCCAGGATTCGTCTACCCCTCTCAGTTCCCACCTGGGTCTGAACCCACCCAGTCCCGGGCCTTGTCCCTGCTTGCACAGGCAAGATCTGAAGCGTAGGGCGCAGGAGGAGGCAGGCCCTTCCCCCAGGGCTCCTGACTAAAGCCCACCATCAGCAGCGCCTGTTTACCAGCATCTGTGCCGGGACAGATGTGAGGGTCGGTGTTTGGCTAGTGAAGTCTGTGCTACAGGAAGCCCTCAGTGTCCGTGGGCTGCATGTGCGTGTGCTCCATAGTCAGAAAGGTTTCGGGAGAGACAGCACAGCAAGCCTGTGCTCTGTGTTAGGTGTTCTGATTCACCTAAGATGACATAAAATATAGGCAATGCCACCCTTGGTGGCGCACGCCTTTAATCCCAGCACTCGGGAGGCAGAGGCAGGTGGATCTGCGAGTTCGGGGCCAGCCTGGTCTACAGAGGGAGTTCCTGGACAGCCAGAGGTACACAGAGAAACGGTCTCAGAAAATGAAACAAAGAAACAAAGAGACTTGCTATCCAGAGGCTCTGTTGTCACACGGGGGTCCAGGAACCAGCTCCTTGTGCCCACTGAGGGATGATGACATCATTGGTTTGGGTCCCTTGTGTTTGAGGGTGACAGGGTCTCACTAAAGGGCAGCAAGATTCCCTCGTAAGTACTGGGATTGCTACTGTGGACCGTCACACCCAGATTTAAAGTCACAGCCCAGGGTCTTTGTCTGTAACCCCGGAAAGCCTCAAACAGCTCCTTGTGCCGCAGCCTCCCAAAGGCTCTTTTGTGGGCTTGTACCACCACACCCTGCCAGCTGTGTTAACTTCGGAGGGATGCTGTTGTGAATGCCATACTGAGTGGCTTAAATAGGAGAAATTAAAATTTTCACACTGCTGGAAGCCAGAATTCCAAATTCAAGGCGCCGACTGAGTTTCCTTCTGCTGGGGCCATTCTTCTTGGTTTGGGACAGATGTGTTGTTTCTTCTCCTGTCTTCGTGGAGTCACTATTCTGTGCATGTCGGGACAGGCAGACCCCACCCTCGTGACTTCGTCTCCTTAACCAACTCTGTTCTTAAAGTCTTTAGATGTTATTTTTACCTAAGTGTAGGTGTCTTTCTGTGTGTATGTGTGGGGGGGTATGTGCACATGAGTGGAGGTGCCCCCCAAGGCCAGAAGGGGGCGCCAGAGTCCTGGAGTTGGCTGTGAGCCTCCTGATGTGGGTTCTGGGAAGCAAACTTAGCAAGAGCGCTCCTCGCTCTTAACTGCTGAGCCGACTCCACAGCCCCTTGAAAGGTTTTGTCTCCAGATATGTGGGCGCTGGGGCTTGGGCCTTCAGCCTGTGAATGGGGAGCCACAGATAAGCCACTGAGGCCCAGTGATACGACTCAGTCTCCACCTGCAGCAGGTACCAGGATCCCTTGGGGCAGAGGCTGGCTCCACCTCAAGGTTTCCATCCCTGGGGGTCTGGGTAGGCCTGAGGCACGTGTGTCACACCTCTGCTGGGTCTGCTGGCCTGGGAACCTGCTCTGAACACCCAGGGCTTCACCCTGAGGTCTGGGGAGATCTTCTGTGGGCTGGGCTTTTGCTCCCGATTTAATGACTTCCAGGGCAGAAACCCAGCTCCAGGTGTCCATGTGTCACATGTTCCAGCCCGAGAAGACCGGGGTCCTGGGCTCATGACTGGCTCTCTGGCTCTGTCTCCACAGGATAGGAGCCTTCAGCCTCAACTCCCGGACAGGCAAACCTATGCCAGCCGTGTCTAACGGGTAGGTCACCACTCAGCTGTGGCCCTCGTGTCCTTCTGCATTCAGCCAGCCCTACAGAGGCCACCTGCCTCCGGGGCCAGCTCCTGATCTACTGCTAACCCCTGGGTAGGAAGACAGAGGGTCCCGGGTCCCTCCACAAGGTCTCAGGCACCAAGATGGCCGCCTGTCCTCGTCTCAACAGGCCAGGGCTGGAAGCCTGATGAGCCATGGTGGTTCCTGGGACATCAGGGAGCAGGGCAGGGCTCAGAAGAGTGAGCTGGGCCCAGGGTCGCATGCCTGGGACCTCTCAGTTCCCTTTTCCCCTCATTTCCTCTCCCTTTTCTCCATCTAACACCGCTCTTTGTTCTTTCTCCTCCATGGTTTCCCTATTAAATATGAGGCTTCTCTTCACTATGGAGTCCAATTGGCTTAAACTCCCCCTCCACACACACACACACACACACACACACACACACACACGCACATTGCTTTCATAGATCGCCTGGCCTACGGGGGGCTGTCTGCTCCCCCAGTTCTCTCTCTGACTTTGTGTTTTGGGCTGTCCTCATAAAAACAAAAGACAAAACAAACATGGCCAACACAGACCCTTCCACGGTCTTCCTTCTCCTCTCTCCAAGCCCGCTTCTTTGTGATACCGTGCAAGGCCTCAGGGCCTCTGGGGCTGAGTAAGGGAGACCCGGCCTCCTGCCTATGAGGGAAGAGGCTGGAGGAGCCTTATGTGGGCCCTCTCCTAGCTCAGGGCTGGTGTGGCTGCTGGTTTATGAGGAGGGTGGACACCGTTGAGCTGAGAGGAAGCGTGAGCAGATGTGAGAGAGGGGCAAAGTCCAGAGAGAGAGCGCGGTAGGGAGAGAAGGAACACGGAGCCCATAGGAGCTGAGGCAAGAGAGGAGGGAAAGCAAGAGCAGAAACAGAAGGCGGAGTCCAAGACAGAGCAGCAGATGGAGAGCCAGGGGCGGAGGAGGCTGCTGCCAGGCTCCAGCCTGGGCTTTGCCAGGCCAGTGTGTGGGGAAGGGCTGCCCAAGAGCAGGGGACAAGTTGCAGCACCGCCACCTGCCTGGGACAGGGGTGGTCCCTACTCTGCCCGACCCATTCGGAGGGACCTGGGCTGTTCCTTCAACCCCAGGAGGTTGTCTCTTGCTCTCCTCCCTCCTCTGCCTCTGCCGGGAACCTCTCCCTCCAAAGGCTGATGCTGGCGAAATCTCCTCTAAGGGTGCCCAATGGGTTCCACACAGCACGATGCCGCCCTGGGCTGGGCAGGAGATGGGATCTGGGCATTTCCGCACCCCACAACAGGGAAGCAAGGACGCAGGGAGGGGGACTGGGCCCATCTAGGGCCTTCTGTGCATTAGGCACTGTGTGCGCTTATTAGAAAAACAGATCCTATGTCACCCCTGTGTATGGGCAGGGGCAGAAGATTAAGTGACCTTTGAACCCTAGTCCCAGCTGCCCCACAGCTTCACATGTGGCTCTTCCTCTCAGTGACCCTCCTATCCCCCTAACTTAGTCTCAGATGTTAGAGTGACATGGGCTAGTTCTTAGGGCATTACACAAACGTGCACACACACACACACAAAGGGGAAGAGATGGTAGGGTAGTCTGAGGTGTTGGGGTACCCTGAGTAGAGCCCCTGTCCAGCTTGCCTTTCTGGGGACCCCCCAGCCAAGGAATTCAGAGGGAGATAGCTGCAGGAGAGAGCCGGGGAGAGGACCCCCTCCCCGAAACTCCACCCCCACCCTCAGCTGCTCTTCCCTCGTGGAAGCAGGCTGGCTCAGAGGCGGAACCACCAGGGGACGCTGGGTCAGCCGGGGACAGGGTGGCTAGCCCACAAGGTCTTTTGCCCACAGAAGTGGTCTTTGGATGGAAAGCTCCAGAGTTACTGGTCCGGAAGCTTCCGGGTGAGTCTGGGTGCTGCTGCCAGTCCAAGAGCTCCCTGGTGGGCCTCGGGAGCAGGGGGCGGGCCACCCAGGCCGAGGGCCTGGCCCCAGCAACACAGCGTCTGGCCACATTGCCCAGGCACCTCCGGACACTTTCTTTCTCAGGGGTGTTGGGGTCAGCTGCCTGGACGGCACGGGGCGGGCACGGGCGTGGCTGGCCCAGGAGCGTTGGGTTGGTCTGTCTCTGTCTGGCTTGTCACTTTGTTTTTGTCTCTTTTCCTCCAGCGGTGTCCCAGGGAAGAAGTGCGGCACCATCATTCTGTCTGCAGAGGAGCTGAGCAACTGCAGGGTGAGTGGTCCCCGACTGCCCGTTCCTGGAGGGAGCCCCAGGTAGACAGGGCACCTCATGACCCGGCTGGCGTGATGCCATGACACTGGACCTAGAAGAGTCCGTCCTCACGGTTGAGCAGGGAGAAGCAGCCTGGGGAGCACAGAGCCAGGCTCCTTCCTAGCACTGTCACATGTCCTTCAGCCCAGACTGCCCTGGCACCAGCAACGATGGCCACAGCTTGGGTGCTTCGGTTGTCACTTTTCAGTTTTGTCTCTGGCGTAGGGGTGACCCCCTCTGTGGAGCGGGTTGGATGTATCTGTGTGTGGGCATAAGTGTGAGTGCGTGTATGGGATAGGAGTGTGGGTAGGTATGAATATGAAATAGGGGCGGGTGTGGCTGTTGGGAAGCTGAGAGTCTGCAATCCCAGGCAGCCTTGTGTAGCACTGCGGAGAAGCAGGTCCCAGAGGTGGCTTACCACGAGGAGAAAGGGGTCAGGGTTCTGATGTTGCAAAGATGCTGTAAGGACAAATGGAGCCATTTGTCAGGTGATCGGCACTGTTCTAGGTTGCTCTGGGCTGCTGCAATGGCCGAAGCCACTTGGGGAGGGAAGGGTTCATTTTAGCGCATAGTCCCGGGGAACAGTCCGGCACGGAGGGAGGTCAGAGCAGGGAGCCGAGGCGAGCGCTTAAAGCAGAAACCGTGGAAGAGCTTGCTCTCAGGGTCAGGATCAACTAGCTTTCCTGTAGATCCCCAACCGGGTCACCTGCCTAGGGATGGCATCACCCATAGTGGGCTGTGCCCTCCCACACCAATTAACTGTCAAGAAAATTCCTCAGAGCCGAGGAGATGACTCGGTGCTTTTAAAAAATGTGTACTTTCCTTGCACTGGGTCTAAGCTCAGTCCCTAGCACCCATGTCCGGCTGTTCCCAACTGCCTGGAACTCCAGCTCCAAGGGGATCCAGCATGTGTGTGGCCTTCACAGTACCTACAGGCATGTGCACACACCCATACAATTAGATACAATAGAAATAAATCTTAAAAAAATAAAATAAAATGCCTCAGAAAATGGCTTCAGACCAACCTGATGGACGATGCACGGGGGAACAACTTGAGAATGAGTCCCGTTTTACCGGAAACTGCATCCTCTCTCTGGAACAACAGGAAGCAAAACTGGGCTCTACCCCAGCTCAGGCCGACTCTAACACATGGGCTCAGCCCCCAGGCCACCCTAGCCAGGCATCCCTGAGGTCAGTGAGGAACCCCTCATGAGGCCGGATTTGGGGTGGGGGAAGGCTAAGTGACAACCCAAGGCCAACCCAAGTGCAGGTACCCAGGACTCCCCTGGGGCTGTCAGAAGGAGCAACAGAAGCAAGACTCCCTGGCTGTCCGGGATCTGAGCAACCCTGTATCCACCATTATCCACCACGTTAGAGACTACGGCAGAGCAAATGGTAACCATACATTAACTCCTTCTAGTGATGGTGGAACACACTCAGAAGCAGCTTGGTAGGCAGGTGTGCTGGTACATGCATTTGATCCCAGTAACTTGGGAGGCAGAGGCTCTCTGTGAATTCGAGGCCTGGGATACATAGAGGGACCTCATCTTAAAAAAACAAAAAACTATTGAGCAAGAATTGACACGGCGGAGGTGGAGAGATGACGTAGTTAAGAACACTGGCTGCTTTTGTGGAAGACCCGGGCTTGATTCTCAGCACCCACACTAACTCTGGGCATGGGAGACCCAAACACTGTCTTCTAGCTTCTAAGCCCAGAGCCTCAGCGTTCCCTTGCCAGGGGGCAGTTGGATTAAGTGATGTTGAGGAGGAAGATGGTGATGAGGATGGCTGCCTGACAGGCGCTGAGGAGGGAGGCTGTGCGGGATTGTGTGCCGGTGCGACTTCACTTCCCCTGAGCCCAGCCCTGACGTCCTCCTTGGTGCTTCTTTAAATAACATCAGTGCAGACTCTACGCCTGGGGGCCGAGGCTGCTGTTGGTTTCCGGCAGCTTATAAACATCTTCCTTTACCACCTTAGACCCCTCCTCTTCCTCCCCCTCTCCTTTTTCATCCTTGAACACAGCAGTTTCCGGCTGGAGGCTGGACCCACTCTTGGGGAGTGGAGGATTTGGGGCCTCCCTTCTTCCCTCCCCCGCTCCAGAGGCTGTGGGCTCCCTTTTTCTTCTGGCACATCTTTGGCTGAATTCTCTCTTTCCCTAGAATCCTTGCAAGGAAAAGAGACTAATTCTCAGCATCTGGCTGAATTAAAATAATTACATGTGAGCAGCCTTGCAACTCAGGCTTTCAGTGGGAGGATCAAAGGGAGAGGGCGGGATCTGGAGTGGGTCTGCCTTCAGCCTGGAGCCTGCGTGGGTGGCCAGGGACAGCAAAGGATGGAGTGGATGCCAGCTTGTCACAGGCTCACTTTAGTAGGTAGGAGAAAAGCCTTGCTCATCTAGAATATTAATGCCAAGAAGGTTCCTACAGTCAGATTTGATGCTAAGACAGTCAAGGGCCTAACGCTGACAGGGTGCCAGCTTCCCCAGACTCACCCACATTTTCTCATGCCCAGTGAGGATACGGACACATCCCTTCATGGTCTGAAACTTTCTGAGGCTCTCTTGTTCACAAATACAACCCATGCTGCGATTGAACCCTGGACCTTGCCCAGGCTAAACTCTGTCTCAAAAAATAAAAAGTTAAGGCCCAGTGTGGCAGCATTCGCCTTTAATCCCAGCTCTTCAGAGGCAGAGGCAGGTGGATCTCTGAGTTCCAGGTCAGCCTGGGCTAAATAGTGAGAGCCTGCCTCAACCAAAAACAGATGAGGGACAATTTCTCAGTGACTTGGAATGGCCGCCCTGTGGGCTCTGCAGGCTTGTAGCCGTCAGCACAAAAGCTGGCTTTGAGAGTTGGAACTGGAATTCAGAGCGTGGGTGCCGGCTACATGTGCAAAGCTCCGGATCTCCCCGGCCTTCCAGGCTGCTTAGGTCATCATGATCAGTACCGGCCACCCAGGTGACCGATGGGGAGCCTCATCCTGCCTCATCCTTGGCATCCTGCCCGGTCAGGATGCCCAAGCTTCAGGCTGCAGCATTCTGGGGTGTCCTGCGCCCCACTCCCCAGCACAGGCTGATTAGGAGTTCATCCATTTCAAGTCAGCAAGTGAGTTCTGCCCTCAGTCCCCGGGAGTCCTCATTATTTAATGTAATGCCAGCCAGCAATCCCAGCCTGCCCACCTTGCAGACCTTCTGCGTCTTTTTAGCATACATGCTTCCTGACGTTCTTGATCCTGAAGGAAAATCATGGGTGTTTTATTATGTGCCCTTGTGGAAAAGCAGGTACATGGTAAATCCTTGTAACTAGCTCCCTGGGAAGCAGGAAGCTGTGCAAAGGCTCCCTGAGGGGGGAGAGAAGGGCGGGGGGGGGGGGAAGGAGGGAGGATGTTGAAAGGAGAGGCTGGACTTCTTTCCTTTTTTGATGGAGGTGGGGACAGGGTTCAAGATAGGGTTTCTCTGTGTAGCCCCTGGCTATCCTGGAACATGCTCTGTAGACCAGGCTGGCCTCGAACTCACAGGAGACTTGAGGGGTGGTGTTTCTCGTTGCTGCAGACTTTGGAAGGGAATAGCCATTGGACGAAAGGAGAGAGGTCGAAGGACACGGTGGGTAAAGTGGGGGTGGGGTGCGCGTCCTCTGACCCGCAGCTGCCTCAGGGTAGAAGGGCGCGTCAGTGCTTGAACAGGCGCGAGCATCCTCCCTCAGAGCATCCATCCTCCCTTAGAGCGTGGTATGTAATTTCTTAGTCTCAGAAGTAATTGCTCCAGTCAAATCAAAACAAAATAAAAAACACAAACACCGTCTCTGCTGCTTAAATATATATGGGCGTGCAACAGCACGTTAATCCGAGGTAGCCCTCCAGAGACGGCTCAGGCACTCGCTGCAGACAAGCGAACCACAGTTCACGTCCCGAGAACCCACATGGGTGCCGAGTGACTGACACCTGCCTTGCAGAATAAGATGGAGCCTCAACACAGAAGACACCCAACGTCAACCCCTCCTCCAGCCTCTACACACTCAGGCACATATGTGCGTGCCCTCGCACACACAGTCGAACATGCATACACAGGAACACACGTGTGGAAATGAAAAAGAAAAAATATCGACGTGTTGATTCGGCACAAATCGGGGAGTATAGAAAAAATTGCCCAGAGAGAATTATTTGTTGACTTTTTTTTAATGGCTACAGATATAGATCTTTTTTTTTTCCGGTATAATTTGGTACCTCGTTGTTCCCTTGTTTTATTTTGAGACAGGGTCTCACTGTACAGCTTTTCCTGGCCTGGATCTTGCTGTGTAGATCAAGCTGGTTTCGGGCTCAAAGATCCTCCCGAGTGCCAGATTAAAGGTGTAAGCTGCCACGCCCAGCCACTGTGGTACCCGGCTACCACAGGCTGCAGGCTCCCATCAGTCTTGGAGCATCGTTTGTTGAATTTGGCTCCCTCTTCCATACAGTCAGATAGTGCTGCGCTGAGCATCCTGTATTTTTGTTTGTTTGTTTGTTTGTGGTTTTGCTTGCGTTGATTCGTTTATTTTGTGTGTGTCATGTGTGCATGCGTGTGCACACGTGCCACAGCTAGCATGGGGAGTCAGCGCTCTCGTTTCACGGTGTGGGGCCTGGGGATCACACCCAGCTTCTCAGGCGTGGCACGTCCCTTCACCCGCTGATCCATCTTACCAGCCTCTGTTTTTTGTTTGGTTTTGAGACGCTTCTGCATCTCAGATTGCTCCCGGGCTCCCAGCAGTCCTTCTCCTCACACACATGCACCACCACGCCCAGCTCACCTCCGTTCTGACTGTTTCCTTTTCCTCCCAAGCACTGGATTTAGGTCAGCTTCCCAGACATGGCGAGTGGGAGGGAAAGTGGTCAGCGGAGGGTTTTCGGCCTCCAAACGATCAGATCAGGATCAGATCAACTTATGCACAGCTGACTGGGACGCCACCACCACAAAGGACCGTCGTCAGCTTGGCCCTTGACCCCGAGGCCCCCCTCACAGTCAGTGCACCATCTTCCTCAGCTGTGACCACAGCCTGTGTCCGAATAGCTGTCAGCCCAAGGCCCCCTCACTGGCCTCCCCTCACTCCTCTTTCCACCCCCACCATGTGTGTGTGTTGGGGAGGGGTGTGTGTGTGTGTTGGGGAGGGGTATGTGCACACACATGTGTACAAGTGCCAGAGAAGGACACCGAGTGCCCTCCTGTGTCACTTTCTACCTTATTTCTTTGGGGCAGGATCTCTCCCTGACCCTGACGCTGCAGGGTTTCTTGTTCTTTTGTTTGACTGGGCTGGTAGCTAGCGAGCCCCAGACCTTCCACACAGCACAGGGCTACAGGTGCCCATGAGACTGTGTGGCTTGTTTTGTGGGGGTTGGGGTCTTTTGGTTGTTGTAGTTGGTTTTTTGTTTGTTTGTTTCCAGACAGGGTTTCTTCCTGTAGCCCTGGCTGTCCTGGAACTTGCTCTGTAGACCAGGCTGGCCTGGAACTCACAGAGATCCACCTGCCTCTGCCTCCTACCTGCCATCACACCTGGCATCCCTCACTGCACCTTTTTATCTGACCGAAAAGAACAATGTGCTAACTCTAGGGAATTTGGAAAATCCCAAAGACCAAAGACAATAGACGCCACCATGGTCTTATTGTTCATTTAAAAATGTCTCTCAGGCTTGGCTTGTAGGCAATTAAGAACTCAAATGTCAACCCAGGCGGTGGTGACGCACGCCTTTAACCCCAGCACTTGGGAGGCAGGGGCAGGCGGATCTCTGTGAGTTTGAGGTCAGCCTGGTCTACAAAGCAATTCCTAAGACAGCCAGGACTATAGAGAGAGACCCTGTCTTGAAAACCAAAAACAACGACAAACAACCAAAGAACTCAAGTGTGTGATCCTGGGGCAGCTCTGTGTGACTCAGTTGTTTCATTCATAAAAATGGTTCACATTTCAGTGTCCTGTTTATCATTATTATTTTTCTTATTGTTGTTGTTGTTGATTTCTTTTTTTAAAGCATTTGATTACTGAGCCTCAGAGGTGCCTTTAAGTTTCACACTGACCTGCTGACCCGGGCAGAACAGTGGATACCGTGCCTGCTGCCCTCTGGGCCTGACCTGTGACCTCCTCAGCTTTCTTCAGGAGGGAGGGGAGGCCTTGCTGCAGAGAAAGTCTGCCTGCTGCATCTCTTAGGCAGCACAATTAGCATTGGGGGATATGCAAATTGAAGCAATCCTGCTGTTTTAGAGAAACTTAATATGTTTTTTAAAAAGATAGGGTGAAAGGCAGAAATTGCAGGAAATTACAGATCTCAGGAGGAGCGGGTTTTAGCTTCTGCGCCATCAATTCCCTGGGCGCACAGGCTGCAAACAGCATCTCTCTGGCTGGGAGAGCCCCACCTCAGCATCAAACCCCTAAACCCCATCCTCATGGGAAGCCTGGGATCCAGGCCACGGGCACGGGCTCTCCCTGCCTCTCCTCAGAGGCACACTGTGTCAAAAGTCTCACCCACCCGCTGACCACACTGATGGGGGCCAGGGGAAGTTTACATCACTACATCATCCTCCCAACCCCACACAACAGAGGCTGCCACACAGGTCAGGGATCCAGGTCAGGGATCGGGCTTGCCCAGCATGTGCCAGGCCCTTGGGTTCCATCCTCACAGGCCAGGACCTCGACTTCTTGCCCTCGGGGACTTTCCCACTGGGTGCTCATCGGTGCTTTGGTGACAAGCTGAAAACCTGTCTTCCAGGGGTCCTGCATGGTACAGCAGTCACAGTGGGCTCTGGGCAAGTGTCACTGGGGAGAGAGAGAGAGAGAGAGAGAGAGAGAGAGAGTTGGTGGTGGGGATCCAGATGAGCCTACTGCAGCCTCACTTATCTACCATAGACAGGAAATCTACTGTCACACCCTGGCCAGGCTTTCCACGTAGCTGGAGTTCAGAGCCTGCCTTTTTTTTTTTCTTTTTTCATTTTAACGAGTTTGCACAGAGGCCCCTCTAAATGGATTTCACACTTCTGTGCCTCCTCTGTTGGAGGTTATAGGACATAATTAAGATCACCTTGGCGGTGCGGGGGGGTCGTTGCTTACAGTTTCAGCGACCTGCCCCTGGAGCCCCACTGTGTGGCTTCCACCAAGCGTGCCTCCCGCTCTTCGCCTCCACTTCTTGGTCTGTATTTCTTATATTTTATGTGTTCGTGCTGCGTGTGTATAGGCATGATTGTGCTGTGGCAGACATGAAGGTCAGAGGATAACTTGCAGGAATCGGTTCTTTGCTCGCACTATGTGGCTCCCTGGGATTGAATCTAGGCTTTAGTGGCGGGAACTCAGCCTCAGTGGGCCCTTTTGCATGTGTGCTCACTTGTGCATGCGTGCATGCGTGCGTGTAGGGGTGTGTGAGAGAGAGAGAGAAAGAGAAGGTCTCACTGTCCATCCCTGGTGCCTGATCAGGAACTTTCACTATGTAGCCTAGGCTGGCTTTGAACTCACAGAGCTCTGCCAGACTCTTAACTCCTGAGTGCCAAGCCCCCAGACCCCACCCCCCTCTATATAAAATAGGCAGGAGAATGATGCCTAGCCCATAGAATTGTTGACACGCTTAAGAACTGGGTTCAAGGTTCTCAACCTGTGGGTCGCGACCCCCATGAGGGGTCCCATATCAGGTATTCTTTATAACTGCAGCACACACACCTTAAAGAAAATCAGTGGGTGCCTTCCCTACATCCTCATTACATTGCCGTGTTCGTAGACAGGTGACAGCTGGGCTCTTACTGACAATTCCATATACTTCCACCCCAGAGCAGGTGACGCTGCAGATGGTGGCCCCCATTTTTCTTGTTCTAGTGCTGGGGGTGAACCCAGCAGCTTGTATGTGCTGGGAAAACACACTTGTGAGCCATACTCTTGGCTTACATTGACTCTTGATCTAAACTCTCTGTCCCCTACCTGGCCTTGCAAGGTTCTCAGAAGGTTCTTCAAAAAGCAACAAAAGAAAGCCTTTGCGGCTGGGCCATGCTGTTGGGCTCTCTCCAATGTGTGTGTGGGTTGGGGTCAGCCTGAGTGTGTCACATGAGAGGCTCGTGTTTTCACTCGGGTAAGGATGTCACGCGGCTCTGTAGAGCAGGGACTGGGCCTCTTATCTCCTTTCGGGGGCTGTCCCCATGGCTGCCCTGAGCAGACTCTGGTCTCCTGAAGCCACCATGGGAAGACCCCAGTGCGAGCTCTGCAGCTCCTCAGGCCCCCACGCTTAGGCCATATAGTCTTTGAAATTTCCTATTTCTTTCTGAACAAGAGCTTTCCATTCAGACTCTGTTCTGGGTCCCCGGTTTATGTGGCCAGTTCTGGGAGGAACCCACTAGGACCCAAGGCTTTTCTTGTCCGGGCGGTGATGTCCTTCCTGTTGGCAAAGGGTAGGGTTGGGACTTTGAGGAGCCCTGTCCTGGTGCCTTTGGAGAGTTTTCTGGGTCAGTTAGAGCCCTGAAGTTTGGGCTGCACCTTGTGTAACCTCCCAGGCCACCACCCACCACCACCAGAAGAGGGGTAACAGGAGTTTCTCCCGTAGAGGCGGCACCTGGCATCCGGGGAACACTTGGTTAACCCACCTTGTTCTGGGCTTTCTGGAAGCTCCAGGGTCCTGGGCCCCATGAGGTCCTAGCCTCCTAGCCTCCTCCCCTCGAGAGCTTCTGTCCTGGTGACCTGCTTGTACAGGCCCACAGGCTACGGAGGCCAGATGATCTCATTTAGCCAAGGCTAGCCCAGGACTGACCATGAAGGCCTGAGTAGCCCAGAACTCATCATCTTCTCGCCTCAGCCTCCCAAGTGCTGGCATGACAAGCTTGTGCCGCCACACCCCACTGAGGGAAGTGAGGCTGGTGAGAGGCAGTTTGCTGTCCCTCAGGGTGCAACCCGGGGGTTGGGGTGTGCATGTGAGGCCTGACTCAGGTGTTTGAGTCTCTGCACCCCTAATCGCCAGCTGCCTTCTAGCACAGGTTACCCAGTTTCGTTGCAAAAGACTTGGCGGGAAGGAGAACGGTGGTTAGACATCTGCCACGCCTGGCCAGGGTCCTCCTCCGCTGGGGAGCAGGACCCTGAAAGGGTGGAGCTCTGAGAGGGCAGAGTCAAGAAGTGGGGGTGTCCTGAGGGGTAGAGGTGGGGTCAGAGCCTGAGGAGGGTGAGGCCTGAGGGAACCTGGTCAGAGAGGAGTGTGACCCTCCTGAGGGGTTCTCTCAGGGCCTGGCTTACCTCTTTACAGATGTCAGGCAGTGGGGCAAGGAGCTGGTATGGGGGTGAGGGTGTCAAAATTAGCTCTGTTTGTAGAGCTTGGTAAAGCTCTCCTTGCACCCCCTCCCTTCCCCCACACCCCACCCCTTCCTAACTATGAACCTTTGCCCCCTGATTTTGATTCCTGTCCCATCCTCCTTAAAGTGTTGGGTAGTGGGTACGTTCCGGTTAGTGGAAGGGGACACCTAACCACAGGTGTCTGTGAGGGTATGGGGCATTCATGGACAGTACCCAGCAGGCCATGTCCAGAATGGCCGTTGACTTCATCATGGCGAACACTTCTTCTATACGTTTGACCTGTGCTTCTCACTGCTACTCCCATGAGCCCCAGAGAGGGGGGACCAGAGACACTGAGAGGTCACCTGCCTTCCTTGAAGGGGGAGGGGGTCACATAGCGTCAAAGTGGTAGAGGTAGGATTCGAACCCGGGGCAGCTTCAGATCCATGTGCTTCTCCAGCTGTGGAGAATCTGGTCCTCTGTCCCACAGGTAGGCCCGGGGCTTGTGCCCGGCATGATGTCCTGTCTGCCCCTGCCGATCCCTGGGATCCCCCTGCCTCACCATCCGGACCTCCCTCCTTTTCAGGATGTGGCTACCATGCAGTTCTGTGCCAACAAGTTGGACAAGAAGGATTTCTTCGGGAAATCCGACCCCTTCTTGGTGTTCTACAGGAGCAACGAGGATGGAACGTGAGTTCCCCCACCTCCGCCCCGGGCACCTGTATACCAGGCAGGGTGGGGAGGGCACAGCCGCCCATGACCCCCGATAAAGCCAACGTGGGGACCTGCCGTGGCCTCTGGGCAGCTCGGCAGCAGCCGGTGCTGTGTATGCCTGGGGAGGGCTCAAAACCAGAGTTAGGTCGGAAATGCCTCGTTCTGCACAACCCCGACACCTCCTCCCACAGAACTCAGGGCACGCTCACAGGTCCCCCCAACTGCACAGCAGGCCAGGCAGAGCGGGGGCCCTCCCCCACGGCCCCACACTCTCCTATGCATGTATTCAGAACCACAGAGGGGAAAGACCCTTTCCCCCTCCCCACCTCGTTAAATTAGATCTAGGGGAAATGTGTCCTGCGCACTGGCCAGTGCAGGTCAGCAGCTCAAGCTGAGCACCCTGGTCCCCCCACCAACCAGCAGTGTGGCGCAGGGCACGTTCCGCCCCCTCGCTGGGCCTGTTTTCCGATCTCTGAAATGAAGCGATTGGATGAGGTGGTCTCCAAGGCCTCTTTAAGCAGCCCGGTTCTGAGGCGGCGGAAGTGATGAGGCCAGCAGGGTTAATTGGAGAAACTCAGCCAGGAAGAAAGAAAATGGGTCCTTGGGGCTGAGTGAGGAGCAGGGCGCTTAACAGGGCCGGAGGGCTAACCTTGTGCTAAGGAGGGCTAACCTTGTGCTAAGCTGGAGCTCGGGGCAAGGCACTCTAGACCCCTAGTGCCAATGTGCTTGTGCACGGGGTGGGGTGGGGGGCAGGGCAGCAGCAGGCAGGAGAGGTGTATTTCGGTGCAAGAGAACTGATTTTTAAACCCGAACCGCTGAACAGGAAATTAGGTGCGATGATTTGCATGACAAAGGGCTTCTTTGTCTCTCGGAGGATCCCAGCAGGAGGCTTTAAATAATTCCCGACTCTGAGTTGGCTTTAGCGCTGGAGGAGAAAGAGGGAAAAGGCTGGGGTTGCTGTGGACATCCACGCAGCACTGTCCGTCCCAGTGGGGAAGCTGAGCTCCAGCCCTGAGGGCCCCGTTGTCGGGCAGGAGGAAGGGTGGGTGCTGGAGAGCGGCTCTGCAGGGCTGTGTGGGAGGGCTCTGACTGACACGGAAGCAGGTGGGAGGTGCCTGAGCCCAACTGTGGGTGGGAGTGGGGTAGGGACGGGGCAGAGGGGCTCCAAGGAGCTGCTGGGATCGCCCTGGCCTTGGGAGTTACACTCAGAGATGACAGAGGAGCCTCTTTGCCGGGAAGACAGTGATGGCTGGAGGGTCCTCTGGGATACCGAGAAACTGGAAAACCGAGCTGCCTGCTGAGCCCTGGCCCGGCATTTAGTAGGTACAACAAACAGGGTAATTTTAGGCAGCTGTAACCCAACAGAACCTTCTGGTGTGCTAGAATGCTGCCCGCCGAAATGGCCAGTGTATCACTTCTCTAGCTGTGATGAACTGTTCCTGTTCCGACAAAAGCAACCTAAGGAAGGTGTTGCTTTGGCTCACAGTTGGAAGGCACACCGTCACCGTGGGAGCTCTGGGCGGCAGGAGCTAGAGGCATTTGGCTACTTTGCATCTACAGTCAAGAAACAGACTAAGCTGAGTAAAACAGCTGATGTATGCAGCCTAGAACCCAAGTCCAAGAAGTGTGTGTGTGTGTGTGTGTGTGTGTGTGAAATCAGAGCCATTCTCCCACTTTACACACTGAGTCATTTCTTCAGTGCTAGCCATTCTCTGTTTGGTTTGTTTGTTTTTCTTTTTCTTTTTTGGTTTGAGACAAGCTTTCTCCATGTAGCCTTGACTCTCCTAGAACTCATTCTATAGACCAGACTAGCCTTGAACTCAGAGATCTGCCTGCCTCTACCTCCTAAGTGCCGGGATTAAGGGCGGGCGCTGCCATTACCCTGCTTTTATTTATTTATTTTTCCTTTTTTGTTTGTTTGTTCTAGCCATTCTTTTTATACTCATCTTGCCATCAAAGGAAATTCAGGGAAGGCTTGCCTGGGGATGCACAGCTGGCCCTGGGCCTGGGACTTACATCTGTCAGACAGACGGGTGACACTCTCCCACACCCATGCTCCAACTGTGTGTCCTACAGGGACCGCTTGACACCAGGCAGCCGGGGGTCTGATGGTGGGGGCTACAGGAAGCAGTGTCCGGCTGGCACCTCAGGCAGAAGCAAGACCACCCAGGGGGGCCCAGGAGTCTTAGGAGACCTCTTTGAGCTCTTGGGCGGTGAAGGAAGGACAGGCGTCTGTGTGGGAGGACTGAGGCGGCTGGGTGAAGTCCGCCCTCTGATGCAATGTTCCGAGGTGGATCCCTGAAGCCCAGGAAGCCCCTCCAGCCCGCCCCCTCACTCTCGTGTCATCTGCTCACTCTCTGTCATCCTCAGCCACCTGCCTGGCCCCAGTCTGAGGGCCCCTCCCCCAGCCCCTCCTCCAGTTCTGGGGTGAGCTACAAGGTCTCCCACGTGGATCTCACACTCCAGCGGGTGGGCGAGAAGGAGTGCAGAGGAGAAACGCTCAGCCTCGCGACAGGAGTGACATTTTGACTTGAAAATTGCCAAAGAAGAAACAGCACAGGCTGTGTGGGCCCCGGGTGGGCACAGGCTGTGTGGGCCCCGGGTGGGCACAGGCTGTGTGGGCCCCGGGTGGGGCCCTGGCGCTTCCTGGTGACCTCTCCAAGCTTTAATGTCGACAGGGTGGGTGCCGGGAGAGCTTTGGCCATCCCTGAGATAGGGTTGCCCCTGAGACAGAGCATGGCAAGAAGAGAGGGCAGAACGCCATGTCGGAACAGCGGGGGCAGCCCGGTCCACGTGGCCAGCAAAGCAGGAGGGACTCGAGGGGTCCAAGGTGGCCCCAGAGGGGACTTTGCCTCCACTGGACTGAAATGCCTGTGAAAGCTATGGAATCTCTGTCCCCAAGATGCACAGTTCCCACTTGGCTCCCATTGATGTGATTTTTTTTTTTCTTTTTGAGATGGTGTCACACAGGGTAGCCGCAGCCGGCCAGGAACTCATAAAGATTACCCTCCTGCCTCTGCCTTCCAAGTGCTGGCACCAAAGGTGTGGGCCACTACGCCTGGCGGCTATTTTTATTTTATTAATTTTTTAAAATTATTTTGAAGCAGGCTCTCTGGCTGCTGTAGATAGAGCTCAGTGCTGTCAAGCACCTACCATCCGGACACCCCTGGCCCTCATCTCCCCTTAAAATATGACTGGAAGCTAGAGAGATGGCTCAGCAACTCAGAGCACCTGCTGCAGGAGCCCTCTGTTTGGGGCCCAGCAGCCATGCTGGCTGGCTCCCAGTCACCAGTGGTTCGAGACCCACCATCCGCTTTTGGCCTCCACAGGAAAGTGCACAACTGTGGTACATATACACTCCCTCAGGCACATACAAAATAAAATAATTAAATGGGTTTTGTTTTGGTTGGTTGGTTTTTAAAGATGTATTTATTTATTATGTATACGCTAGTCTGCCTGCATTTGTGCCTGCACATCAGAAGAGGGAATCGGAACTCATCCTAGATGGTTGTGAACCACCGTGTGGTTGCTGGGAATTGAACTCAGGACCTTTAGGAAGAGCAGCCAGTGCTCTTAACTGCTGAGCCATCTCTCCGGCCCCCGTTTTTTGGTTTTGGTTTTGTTTTGTTTTTAAATGGTTGATAGCTGGGCACGGTGTCAGTACTTAGATCCAGCAGAAGAGAGGTGGAGGCAGAAGGTTGAGTCCATCCTGAGCTCCATGAGATCCTAGCACAAAAACAAAACACAAACAAAAGATGATTGAGCATCTCCTAGGGCCAGCCTTTGTCCTGGGCCACGCCACTCATCGGCGACGGGAACAGTTTCGTTCTCACCGACCTTAAATTTTACTGACAGACCACAGCAGAATGAGTAAAGAGAGAAACAGACCGTGTGGAATGGTGACAAACGAGATGAGAAGAAAAAGCCTGGAAGGAGAGAGACTCGGGGTGGGGGTGGGGCGTTGTCAGAGTCAGGGTTTGTACGTTTGAGACATCACATGTCACGGTCGGAGGGGTCCCTGGAGGTGATGTCTGTCGATGGAGAAGGAAGGAGAAGGAGTCCCAACGAGAGACAGGCAGGGGCACACTTGCACGCACGTACCCATCTAGCCCCGAGTTCAGATCCTGGTTTCCCAGGAAAGGAAGTACCCGGAGAGCCAGGCTTGGTCAGACTCACAGAGGCCAGCCCCAGGACAGTGGCTGGAACTCAGGTCCCTGACGCTCCCCACAGGGCATCCTGCCCCAGCCACAGCTCTGCCTAGTCCAGGAACTTCCCTGTGGCACTGTCCAGCGCGAGCCCTGCCATACTGACCATCTGAGCTTCCGGCCTCATGTATTTCCCTCCATTCTTCTCGGCCAGATTCACCATCTGTCACAAGACGGAGGTCATGAAGAACACCCTCAACCCGGTGTGGCAGACCTTCTCCATCCCTGTGAGGGCCCTGTGCAACGGAGACTATGACAGGTGAGAGAAGGGGTCATGTCTCCTCTCCCCCACCCCACTCCTCTATCCCCCAAACAGGGCCTCCTGGGGCTGCTCTCTGACTGCCAAGGCGGGGTGATTGGTGCCACCGCCCTCTCACACCTCCTCATGTGTGGCCTCTTGCTGCTTCCTGTCTGCGCCACAAAGGACAGAGCAGGGGTGCCCCCCCCCATGCTGGGGTCTGGAGCTCTTTATTGCAGACGGCAGCAGGGGTAAGGGGCAGGGAGTAGAGGCAGGAGGGGTCCATCTCCAGCGACCTCCTTCTCGGCCTGTGGATTGTGGAGTCAAGATCCCAGGGAGACTCCCTGACCACACCAGGTTGAAGGTGTAAGTGAGGGATGAGGGATGGGGTGACATCAAAACATTTCATCATCTTGCGAGCAGGCTGGCCTTCTCTTCCTCAGTTCCATGCATTGGTACCTGAGTTCCGCTCCTGACTGACTAAGGGGCCTTCAGCCTGGGCAAGCCCTGGCCTGGCTGCCTCTCAACTGTCCTTCCCTGCAAAATAAGCATGGAGACACCTGCTGACCTCCCCGGGCTGCTCCCTCAGAGCCAGCAGTCGGCCTGAGGGTGATAAATGTCCCAGCGCTGGCCACAGCATTCTGCCTGCTGGGTGGCTGAGTCCCTGCTGTGCGCTGAAAGTTGGCTGGGAGCAAGTGTGCCTACCTCGCCCTCTTCCCAGCTTCATGGAGCTGAAGCGTTCGTGGGGGAGGCAGACATTAATCCAGCAATCACACAGAGAAACATGTCATTAGCCAGGGCAGAGGGTGCTGGAATGAGCAGGAGGCAGATCCGGTGGGTACCACAAGGCAGCATCGGTCTGCATGAAGTCAGACATTGGCTGAAGATGTGGGCTGGCTGCTGGCTGCTCCCACAGAAGCCATGTGGGGGGGGGCAGGCACCTTGGGGACACACTGGGACTCTGCACAGGGTTTCCAAGGGTGTGTGTATGGGGGTGCTGACCGCATGGATGGCATCCTGGCACTTGGGTCCTTTCAGGGACACTTACAGGCTGCCGGGTGCTCTCCTTTGTCCTCTTGGCTGGGACAGATGCACACCAGTCTGTTCCCCCAGTGTTCATGGTTTTGTGCGTGGCACCAACTCCCTGACTATGTGGCATTCGAGGACAGGTGGCAGCCTGGGTCTTCTGGGAACTTCTGTCTGACCATGGGTGCTCAGACACACACAAGTTCGGTGGCAGCTGAGCAGTTGTGCAGAATGAACTGGGGACCAGAGTGAATGTTGCGGTCAAACAAACTCCTGGCACACGCCTAGCTGGGTCCCAGGGCACCTGGAGTTGGGGAGGGGACAGGATAGCATTAGATTCTAAAGAAGGCTGGGGATGGACGGCTGGGAGTTTGGGGGTGTGGGGATTGGGCAAAGGGGTTGGAAAGGATGGAGAGCATGAGAGGGCAGACAGTGCAGTCTCGTAAACCTGCCTCCCTGGGAGGGATTCCCAGGCCCTTAGAACCCGGCTATATCAGAGGCAGACAGGGAGGGGGACAGCATGACTGAGGCCTGGCCTAACCACTGGTCCCCTGAAGGAGGCAAGTGTTTGATGAGAAGTGCAGACAGGCCTGAGCCCAGCCGCATCTTCCTCCAGGGTGGCTTGCTCTCTGTCTCCATGGCTGGGCACAAATGGACTGTGACATGACTGACAGCAGAGTTAATCCATGGGCCGGAATGTCTGGCTGACTCTCATCCTGGCCTAGCATTGCCCCCAGCACCCACTGAGGAGGTGATGTGTTGGAAGCCACTGTTCCCCCCTCCCCCGTAGGCCCTCTGGCAGACTCAGACAGTACAGAGGGTAGTAGGGTTCGTGTTTTTCCTGCCCAGCCTCACGCTCCCAGAATAATGACTGAGGGGACTCAAAAATATTTACAGATACCTAGGCCCTACAGCGAGGCTCTTCTCTGACTAGCTCATAACTTAAAATAACCCATTTACACTAATCTACACTCTGCCATGTGGCTGGTTACCTCTGCTCAGGTACCATCTGTATGTCCTCCTCACATCTTCCCTGGCAAATCTCCCCACGCCTGGCTCTATCAGAGAATCCTTTCTGCCTACTGGATGTCCCACCTTCTATTCTACCCTTTCCTGTGGGCTATAGTTTGGGTTTTTATTGACGACTCAAGCGTACCTCTCAGATCACTGCCAAGCCAGTGGGGAGGAAGACAGTCCACCATCACAGCTAAGGCTCTCACCTCTCACAGACACCTCCCGTCACACCGGGTCCGCAGGGGGCTGGGAGGGGTTTCCAGCGTGGCCGTGCTTCGTAGCTGAGGGGTGGGCACCTTCCTGTATCATGCTGCCAGCCATGTTAGAGATGGAAACACAGGAGTCTGACCCAGGTTAGCTCTAAAATCTGCTCTGAATGGCCGGGACACAATGTGACCGGGTAGCTGTGAGGTACAGCTGGAGGACTTGGAGAAGTTTTGTTCAAAGGTGACCCCAGAGGAGTGGTTTCAGTCCTTAAAGCACATCAGGGTCCTTTTGAGATCATTTTCAAACGGTTTAGAGAAGAGAGGAACAGGGAACGGCAATAAGGAAGGTCCAAAAGACCTTGATGTCTGTAACATGAGTGTGCTGTGCTCTCACTTGGCCCTCGGCTCCATGGAGAAGGGTGTGGAGCGGCAGGGGTGTGTGATGCAGGCTAGATTCCTACTGAATAGTCTGAGTATGCGCCTTTCCTTTTGTCCCAGCCTATGGGCAACTCCTAGCCTGCCTGGAAATTTCAACAGTCTTAGGTTAGGAAAGTTACGTTTGCGTTTGGAGAAGAGCTGCTGTCATGATTCTAATCCTAGGAAGAAACGTGGCTGGAGTCCACGCACAGCTTAGAGGGGAGGGGACAGAGGCCATGCCGGTGAGGACACAGGCCCAGGGCAAGGAAAGAGAAGAGGTGGGCCAGGAGCCAGGGGAGGACTTGGGGAAGGCCGCTGCCAGGAGAATATATGGAAACACTAGATATCCCTACTGAGAGAGAGCAGTGTCCCAGAATGATGAGGTGAAAATGGTTCATGCTGTTAGAATTAGGGGGATACTTAGGATGTGTGTCATAGTGGTCCTACTTGGCTTGAACACATTTTGTGTGTGTGTGTGT
>CM053756.1:53624081-53699689 GCA_028658305.1 Pachyuromys duprasi
CCCACCGCCCCCTGGACCCACTGATTCTGAGTCAGCCAGGATGTGGCCCCGCAGCATGCCGGGGTTGCGTGCAGGATCGGGCCTTTCACAGACAAAATCCCAGGCAAAGAGATAAGTCAGGCCCTTTGACTCTGAGATTTGATTTTTTTACTACATGTATTTATTTATTGGCGGCGGAGGGGGCGCACCTGTGCAATGAATGGCACGCCTATGGAGGTCAGAGGACAGGTTTCAGGAGCCCGTGCCCGCCTTCCACCCTATGGATCCCAGGGATCAAACTCAGGCAGCCAGGCTAGACCACTGAGTCCTTATCCGCAGAGCTGTCTCGCCAGCCGCACGCTCGGTCCCTCCTTCTGTGCTGTGTCACTGTCACCAGGGTCGTCCAGGTCACAAAAGTGTCAGAGTTCCACCAGCTACGGGATTTGTTTGTTCGTTTGATTTGGGGATGGGGGTCCTGGAACTCTGTAGACCAGGCTGGCCTTGAACTCAGAGACCCATCTGCCTCTGCCTCCTGAGGGCTGGGACCAAAGGTGTGCGCCAACACTGCCCGGCATGGTTAGATGATAATGTGGAAACCAGGAGGCATTTCCAGCCACCCCACCACACCTGCGCGTGCACACACGCACACACACACACACAGTAAGCTATCCTGTCAGGCCCTTACTACCTCTGTTTTCCCACTTAACAGTCGAGGCTTGGGGTTCAGGGAGCTGAAGCGCCACCTCCAAGCCACGCAGCTCATGTCCAGTGTCCAAGCCGAAGCCACCAACGTCACATCTGGCCTCTTTCCAGCACCTTCAGAAACTTAGGCGTGCCGATGTCTGTCCTTCCGCCGTAATGATCTCGCTTAAGTAGCCGCAGGGTCTGTGTTTATAAAGAACGCAGAGGATTTAAACCAGGCTTCTGTATCTGCTTCCTGCTGGGTCGTTTACAGAAACTAGCCCATGCATAACCTTGGCACCCCAGGCCTCTGTTCTGGAACTTTCTTCTGCCCCATTCTGTGAACCTGCCCTTCCACCCCACACACATCCTGGGTAGACTCATCGGAAAGGAGGCAGCTCCCCCTGCTGGGGAGCCACCGAACTCCCAGGCCCACTCCTAGCAAGGCCGAGAAGATGGACCCCACCACCAGTGGGATAAATGGATGTTGCTGGAAGAGACACCAGTTCAGACTGTTTTGTGCATCCCACGTGGGGTTCAAAACCAGGAACTGCCACCTCCCCCACCCCCCGAGCCTCTCCCACCTTCCTAGACCCCTGGTGCTGCCTGACGACCTTCTCCATTCCTCCATCCCTGAAGGACGGAGCAGGCAGCAGCAAGGGTTAACAGGCAACCCTCCACCTCCTTCCTCCTGCTTCTGGTCCGCTAACCTGTTGCCATGGAAACATGGCTAAAAATAAGATGGGCTCTTAAAGCCCAGCCCCATGCTTAGGAGTCAAAACAAACTAATTAAAGCAGCCTGGGCTAGGATGTGAAGAAAACCCCACCCTCCTTCAGGGGCCGGTCCCAGGGATGGCAAGCTCAACAGGACACCCCTCAGGGCCCAGGGGCCCATTCTTGACCTGCAGGGCTGGCTCTTCACCACCCACAGGCTCGGACTCAGGGTCCTTCCTGCCGAGCAGTCTTACTCTCCCATAGACGCTTCCCCTCACTGTGAGGTCTACCCCATCATGGCCCTGCTGCAGGTGAATGCCCAGTTTGGCTTCCTGCTGAGCCTTCTGCTCCATCTAGGGAAGCCAAGAAGGTGGGGTGAGCAGAGGGCTGAGGCCCCTTCAGCCAAATTCTTGAAATCTCAACATGTCCTGACATGGCTCTGGGTGGCCTCCGCCCCAAAGACCTTTGCAGATAGGGGTCTCTCTCTCTCTCTCTCTCTCTCTCTCTCTCTCTCTCTCTCTCTCTCTCTCTCTCTCTCTCTCTCTCTCTCTCTCTCAGGTTGTTTTCTCTCCACACAGGCTTGGACCCTGGAGAGAGTGCTTACATGCCTCCCTCCTGGTCCGTGAGTAGGAGGCCCGCCCTCAGGCCCGTCTTACCCAGGGTTCTTTGCTGTTTGTTTTCTAGGACCATCAAGGTGGAGGTATATGACTGGGACCGTGATGGCAGGTAAGGGCAGGAGCAAGAGAGGGGTAAAGGAAGGTGAGCAGACCGAGGGCGCTCTGGGAGGCCAGGCTGGCCCATCAGGGAGTGAGGGGCTGGGTTCCACACTGGATGGTCTGCCGACGTGACAACAGGGTGACTCTGCTCCATGGACATTCTACAGGGCCAGGGATGCTGGGGACCCTCCTTTCCCTCAGAGCTGCCAGCAGCCAGCCTGTGCACGCACTCCCCTCCCCTGCAGAGCTGGGAACGCTCTGAAGTGCCCCTGCTGCGGGACACTGAGCATTCATGCACACTGTCCCTTCCTGTGTGAAGCCCCGGGCGAGGCACTTTAGGAGGACCAGGCCCAGAGGCATCCCACAGTCTAGCATGTGCTCCCGGTAAACACAGAGGGTGGACTGAAGTCTGAGAGAAGCCTGGAAGGGACAGCGGGGTGTTCTGAGGCTCAGGGAGGACAAGGCAGAGCCTGAGGAGGGCTGAGTGACTTCTGCTTGGGGACTGTGGGAGGCAGAGCTGAGTACCCCACGGGGCACGAGTGTGGCCGGCAGAACAAATGCCTCTCTCTCAGAGCATGAGTCTAGGCCCCTCACTGTCTCCCAGTTATCTGATGAACCAAACCTAGCCATGTCCTGGCTTCCTGTGGCCACTCCCTGCAGCAGCTCTTCTGAAGAGCAGCCACAGTTGGCACCTCTGAGGTCTGCTATGGACCAGGGTGTTGTGCCAGCCTAGCTGGGTCAGGCCCAAGCTGTGGAAGATTCCCCAGTGCCCATCCTGCCTCTGTTAACCCTGACCCCCACCTCCTCCATTCCTTCTGGCCAGCCAGGTCAGCACTGGCACGCTTCCAACACAACTGGCTTCACCCTTCCTTAGCAATTCTCCTCTGCCGGGGAGTCCCTTCCTCCCGGCAACTTGGGACAGCCACCAGGTGCCCCAGGCAGGGTCCTACCATCAAGTTACCAGAAGTCTGAGATCCATGAGCCAGCCATCACCACAGAATGGGGCCACGAGTGTAGCTCAGGGTAGCTCAGAGTGTAGCCGAGCACTTGGGAGACCCTGGGTTCCATCACACACTGAACACAACTATGTAAACTCCCAGGGCTGGCCCGGCTCAGCGGGCAGAGGTGTCCGCCTGAGTTCAATCCTGGAAACCCACGAGAAGGTGGGCCGAGAGAACCCACTCCATCAAGCTGTCAAGTGACCACCACATGCATCCATGGTTCAAGCACACCTGCACACACTGTGTCCTAGCAAGGACTCTGGGCTGCTAGGAGTGCTGTTTATGCTGTTTATGCAAGCTCTTGCACTGGAAAAAGACCCCTGTGGCCTGGCTGGCATGCAGCTCAGAGGCAGGGCCCTGGCCTAAGGGGATCGAGTCCCAGGGCTCCATTTCCGGCACCACCAAAGGAAAGGCCCAGCTGTGGTGTTGGGAAACTATTCGGGAGTCTGAGGCAGAAGGACTGGAGTTTGAGGCCAGCCTTGGCAATACAATAAGAAGTTATCTCAAAACGAATAAATTAATGAGACAGGCAGACAGTGGTCATGTCCGTCATCCCAGCACTCAGGAAGTAGAGCGAGGAGGGTCAGGAGTTCAAGGCCATCCTTGGCTATACAAGTTCACAACTTGGCTGGGATACACAAGACAGTGTCTCCACAAAGCCCAAGATATAAATTTAAAAAATAAAAACATTTTTTAAATGTTATTGAGCGGGACACAGTGGACATGTCTTTAATCCCAGCACTCTAGAGGCATTGGCGCGTAGAGCACCGTGAGTTCCAGGCCAGCCTGGTCTAAATTAGAAGGTTTCGGGCCAGCCAGCACTACATTGTGAGGCCCTGTTACTGGAAAATCTGTCCCAGCAGGGAGGAGTTAATGAAAGTCTTTAAGCCTGTCACTTGAATTTTTTTGACAAGTGCTAAATTTCACTGTATTCGCCTCGTATATGTATATATTTTACTAATGTAATTTAAAGGAAATTCCATTGTGGCATTTACCCCTAAATATTTCATTAGAAATGTCTAAAAAAAAAAAAAAGGCACATTTCCCCCACGTAACTCTGAATGCTATCATCCCACCTGACACACTGAGCGCAATGCTTGACTGCCATCCAACGTTCCCTCCGCAGAGATCGCCCCCAAATGCCTTTCCGCAGAGATCGTCCCCAAATGCCTTTTCTTGCTCGCTCACTTAAATAAGAATCCAAGCAGACCTGTGTCTCCTTCCTCCGGGACTCTGGCTTCTGCCACCTGGCCGTTGGCTTCCTTGGCCCTGGCAGAAGGATGGCGGGGGCGGGGGCGGGCTGGGCTGTGGTCGGCCAGGGGCATTGGCAGCCTGGGCCTCCAGCCTCAGCCTCATCTTCCCTTGCAGCCACGACTTCATTGGGGAGTTCACCACCAGCTACCGGGAGCTGGCACGTGGCCAGAGTCAGTTCAACATCTATGAGGTGAGATGCAACAAGGATTGGGGGGGGGCGGCTTGGGGTCTCTGAGAGGGGCTGGGGACTTCCATGTTGTCCCACAAGGTGGGTTTCATGTTCCCATTTCACAGACACACACACACACACACTACAGGAAGAGCCTTCAAGGCCACTCCTGAGCACCAAGAAGAAAGGGAAAGGAGGCTGACAGCGAGGCCTGAGGTCCTGACTTCAGAGTGGCCCCAGGCCTTCAGACAAAGCTTGTGGTCCTCTGGAGGAGCAGCCGGTGGTCTTAGTCGCTGAGCCAGCTCTCTGGTCCCCGGTTTGGGGAAAGGACTCTAGCGCTGAGCTGACTGAGTCCCCCAAGCCCCAGGCGAGGCAGAGGCTACCTTCCTTTGGGCCACCCCTGAGGAGGTTCTTAGGGAAGCGGACAGAGCAGTTAGCTCTGGAGCCTGGCTTCCAGTGGCTGTGAAATCTCAGGCAAAATGAGAATGGGAAACAGAGATGGGCCGGCCTGGTTCTACAGTCAGTCATCCGTCTTTGCCCCTTTGTGGTCAGCGGGCTAGGAGCCACTGCTGTGTGGGAAGCCATGATGCTGTTTCTGGGGGGGAAGAGACAGCCTCAGTTTCCACAGCCCCAGGGGCAGCTCTGGACCCCAGTGGGCTCAGGGGGACCTCTCTAGAGTCACCAGGCAACACCCCATCTCCGCCCCTGAAGCCACCCTGCTGGGACACACTTCTAAACTAGCCCCTCCCTGGACCCAGCCCCTGCTGAAGGCTGACTCACCAGCCTGGCCTCCTCAAGCAGAAGGGGCGGGCAGGCCTTCTCTAATGCCCCCTGCAGGAGGCTGTCACCTTTGCAAGTCTCTGCCGTCATGCTGCTCCTCCCCAGGGTGTGCTCAGGGCCTTCCCAAGACCGGGAGGTTCTCAGAGGCGGAGAATTTGAGTCTGCATTCCCAGTAGCCTTGTGCACACGAAACCAGGTTTCAGACCTGGGGAAAGGCAGCCTCGCAGAGTGGGCCAGTTCCTTGTAGTATCCATAGAGGGCGCTGTGGACCAAGTGGAACCTGGCAGCCACTGCAGCTAGGGAGGCTGTGATGTTGGCGGTTCTGGGGAATCCCAGGAGACCTCAGAGCAGATAGGGCGCTAGCTCACTACCCGCCTCGCTCAGATCTGATGCCAGCCACTGCCTTAGCGTGGAGTAGCGTCAGAGAGCGGAAGTGTGACTACACATTAATTTAAAGATCACAGAGAAGGTTTCAGAGAACTGAGTCGGACGTGATGTTGTGAGTCTGTGATCCCACCACTCAGGAAGCTGAGGCAGGGGAATGTGAGTTCAAGGCCAGCCTGGGCTTCACGGGGAAACCCTTCCTCAGACACAGAGAGTAAAATAAAATGAAACAAAGGCAATATAAAGAAATCATGCCCCAACCCTAAGTATGTGCTTATTCCTCTCTGCTTAAGGGTGACCGTGGAGTCGAGGTCAGAGGTCAGAGGTACATTTGGTTCCTGTTGTTCAAACCCTGAATGAGTCGAACTGGGGAAACTCAGTAGTGTTGAGACAGCAGCTCTGCCTGTCCATCTGGACAGCCAGCACCCAATGGTGACCAGAGAGGCACTTCTGGCCTCAGTCCCACCTACACGCTATGCTCGCCCTCGCCTTTGAACTTGTCACTCAGCCGCGTATGTGGGCTGGAGACGGGGTTCTCATCCTGTGTCTACCTGTACGGCCACGTGACCTTGAGCAAGACACCTGGCATCTCTGTGCCCTGGTGGCTTGCTTCGTCTCCAGAGGCGGCTGTCAGTCCCGGTTAGACCACAGACACTGCACTTCAGGATGTAGGGAAGGCTAGGTAGTGGTGGCGCACGCCTTTGGTCCCAGTGCTCGGGAGGCAGAGGCAGGCGGATCTCTGTGAGTTCGAGGCCAGCCTGGTCTACAAAACAAGTTCCAGGACAGCCAGGGCTACACAGAGAAACCCTGTCTTGGAAAACAAACCAACAGAAGACACAGTGGAGCCTCCCAAGGGAGACATAAGCCATTTGGGGGCTGGGAGGATGAGTTTGAGAGAAGGTGGGAACCACCTTGCTTTGTTGATTGGATGCCAGAGAAAGCCCGGATTTCCCCTGTTGAGCAAGGGGTCAAAGAGCTCAGAGCAGCGTGGCCATGCAGTGGGGGCCTGCTCCCGGCCCCAGATGTTCCACAGCGCTGGTAACATCTACAGCTGGGTCACTGCTTCGGAGCAGCATCCTAACTTCCCCCCAACCCCTGTGGTGACAGCCACCTACAGACTTTACCAAACGTCAAGGGCGAAGGGTGTCACCGGTCATCTTTACTGACCCCGCTGTGCCTTGGAATAAACAGATTTGGTTTGGAAGCTTCCTACTGTGGGTCTGGGTGGCAGCCCAGGGCCAGGCTCCAAGGCTCAGAGGCTCAGGGAACCCCTGAGTGGGAGCCCCAGGGAGGATGGGGAAGGCAAGACTTGGGCAAGAAAGAAGGTGTGTGGGGTGAAAGAACGGCCCAGCCGGCACAGGCAGGCGTGGGCAGAGCTGTCTTGCGACACGCTTGCTTGAGAGACAAAGCTGTCCCGGTGTGTTGGATCCTGGGACACAGGGTAGGACACCCAGATGCCAGCATCCCACAAAGCCTGGCAAAGCCCTTCCCCAAGCTGCGGTCACACCCCGTTCCTTGCTGGGCTGCTGCCCACACCACACACCCCAGGCTGGTGGGAGCCCCGAACCCGCCCTGGCTCTTCTCAGACAGTTCTTGCTCTTTCCCTACAGGTGATAAACCCAAAAAAGAAAATGAAAAAAAAGAAGTACGTGAATTCTGGCACTGTGAGTAGCACCCTTGTCATGGGGTGGGGTGGGGGGTGTTGCCCAAAGCCAGGTTGGAGGGTAGGGTCCAACCCCCAAGTCACTCAGCCTCGGGGTACTCTCTGCAGGAAGGAGACACCCCGTGTTTGTGGGGAATTCCCAGGAGCCGGGCCCTGTGAGAGGCTGTGATGGCCTCTGCTGTCCTGGGAGGAGCGGAGGAGACGTGGGGTCACAGACTGGGAAGTGACTCAGGCGAGGTTACTCAGTTAGGAGTCAGGCCAGAGTCAGCCTCTCACCCTCCAGGGCAGCAGTAGGCAGCGCCTACTTACCAGCTACCACCAGTGTGAGGCCTGGTTAGCGGGGCAGGACGGGAAACTTTGGCGTCTCTGGTCCAGGCTCCACCTGGGCCACGGGAATCTAATGGTGGCTGACCAGCCTCCCCCAGGAGGACCTGGGAGGAGGTTCATGGGCCCCTCAGGTGCTTCACGCTCCGTTCCCCTGGGTGTGGCTCTCTGGGCCACTGCACACGGACCTTTTCCTGTGTCCCCATTCTTCAGGTTGAGGGACATCAGCTTTGACCCAGCTGGCCTGGCCAAGCTGACAGACTGGTAGATTAATTTGTTGGATCCACATCAGAAAGAGCTCCTCGATCTTGATCTCAGGACCTCTTCCTCTCAGGGGCCCCACTCTCTCCCCTCTCAGTGACCCAGGATTCTTTGCGACAGGCTGCCTATGCAGGCAAGACCATTGCCAAAGTCTCTTGAGGGGCAGGAGACAGGAGGCTTCAACTAGCAGAGGGATCCTGGGCACAAGGGAAAGGGTGGGCTGCTCGGTGGGTCTGGGGGCTGAAGGGGCAGAGGCTGAACGACACCCCAGAAGCGGGCACAACAGGCAAGGCCAGAGAAGAGAACAGTTCAGAGACAGGAGTGACGACAGACAGTGGCCAGAGCATGGGATCCATGCTAGTCAGAGACACAGGCCTTGACGGGTGGCTGGGCCTACATCAGGACTCTCCAGCCCTCCACATTGCAGCCCAGGCTCTGGGTTTTCCCAGGACCCACTTGGAGGATGCCTGGGCCTTTAGCCCGTGCTCTGGTACTTCAGCATCAAACTCAAGTGTGGTCCTAGAGCCCACCAAACTCCAGCACTCGGGAGGTGGAGGCAGAAGGGCCAGTTCAGGGCCACCCTCGGCTACACAGTGAGTTCAGGGTCAGCTTTAGCTACATGATACCCAATCTCAACATGAAAGCGATGGAGGTTCCAGATTCAGATTCAGAAGGTTCGAATCCCCACTGTGCCACATGCCGGCAGCAGCCTTGGCGCCTCAGTTTCCTTGGCTGTAAAATGGGGATAAGAGTCCTCAGTCGGGCAGCCCCAGACACAGCATGGGGTGACACCCTGAAGCCAGCTCTCCACAGGCAAAATGTGGACTCGGGTCCTGGCCATCCGGGGCTCCCCACTAACCACACTCCGCTTCTTTCCCAGGTCACCCTGCTTTCCTTTGCGGTAGAGTCGGAGAGCACTTTCCTGGACTACATCAAAGGAGGGTAAGAGAAACAGGGCCCGCCCTCCCTGGCCCCAGGGACAGGGTGGGGGCTCCCCACCGTGTAACCAGAGCTCCTGCAAGGCCCCAGCTGGAGCCAGACCCGGGGCTCCCAGCAGACTTTACCTCAGAGAACCCTGCCCACTCCTGGATTCTGAGCCCACGAGGCCTGCCTGGGTCACGCAGGGTCCCTGGGCAGAGAGAGTACCTGATGGTGGCGATGGTGGTAGGGACTCCATGAGAAAGAGAGCCAGGGTGTGGGAGAGCAGATTTTGGGTGCCTGTTTGCCTTGGACGGTCTGAGTTACTGTGGGCTCGTCATGTTCTCTCTGAGGGCAGGGACCTGGAAGGACAGTGAGGTTAGAGGACAGTCCCAGAATGGCAGGTAGCCAAGCCCAGGCTGAAAGAGCAGAAGGAAGCAAAGGGGTTGGGGGAGTGACCTTCAGGCCATCGCATACCGGGAGGCCCCAGCCGCCGGCTTTACTAGAAATGGCCTGATTCCAAAGAGGGCCTCCCTGGTGCACTGCCAGGCCAGGGCGCGGGCAGCCCACAGGTGTAAGTGAGCCATGGCTGCACCTGCCAGAGAGGAGACAGGCGGGGCTGCTCCCCAGCGCGCATCCTAGCCTGGCAGGCACCTAGCCCAATGTGCAGGGCACAGAGAGAGCTGGCCCGGGGCACGACTCACTTTCCCATGACTCTGTGCCTTCCTCTTTGCAGCCTCAAGGTTGCTCGCCCTCCTTTTGCCTGCGGGGCGAGCACACACACACACAGGGCCTTCCTCCAGCCCCTCTCTTCATGGATCCACTCGCTGCCTTGGCTGCCTTCCCCCATCACTGCTACCTTTGCATGCATGCCAGGGCTGCAGCTCAATGGCACAGCATTTTCCTTGCATGCGTGGAAAAAAAAATTCCCCAAACCAAAACTTCTCCCTTCTTTATTCCATTAAGCAGCCAGCCCTCATGTTCCGCTGCACCAGGCAACTTTCAAACACGCCTCATTTCGCATGCACTCCTCATTTCGCATGCACTCCTCATTTGCATAGCACTCCCGATTTACATAGTGTCTGGGGCAAAGACCTTATCTCTGATTTGCACCCACCTGCGTGGTGACCTGGCTCCTTCTGTTGCCAGCCAATTTGTCATCCCTGCCTCCTCTGTTGTTTCCCATGGGGCTGGGGCTGACGGAAGCCGATTCTGTGATGAATATGATGGAGTCTGGGGTCTGCTGGGGTGCTGTGCAGGTGAGAGCGAAGTGAACGTGTCCCGGCAGGAGGCTGACAGAGGCGTCTGTCTGGGGACCATGGCTTCCCTTCTCTGCTGGCTGAACCCAGAAGGAAGAAAAATGGGAGGCCCTCTGCTCATCTCAGATAAATGCCAGGGAGCAGGAGCAGCTTGGCCGCAGGGAGTTATTCCTCACAGCGCCTGCTTTCTGGTTTCTTCCTTCCCCATCTTCTCAGGACTTTGAGCAGAAGGATAGTTAAGAAGCAGGGCCAGCCCCTCCCCTCATCCTGCTTCTGGAAGAGAAAGCCCAGCTGTGTCCCCTTGGCTGTAGTCCGGCAGGGCAGAGCCACCTTCCCAAAGATGGTCCCTGAACAGGGTTTTCACTCTCCACATGTCTCCTTTCTTCCAACAAAGATACTGTGTCATTCCACATGGACACATGCCATCACATGGTCCACTGCCATGGCAAGGAGTTTCCAGCCATATGCTTCAAACAAGTATCAGGCAGAGTTGAGTGTGGTAGTGATTTACGCAGCCACTCAGGGGCCCGGGTTCTTGCTCTCTTGTGGCTCTTCTCTTGGAATCTGGAGTCCAGGGAGCTCTCTGCCCCCAGGTAGCAGAAAGATGGGACTGTATCTACCTAGAAAGCCTGGCTTGTCTGGCCCTTTCCCAGGGGACAGAGGCCTCGTGTGCATCAGCTTGGCTGTGGGCAGGTAGCCTGTAAGCAGGGGTTTCTGATAGGGACCCTCTCCTACGTACAGCTGAAATGGAGCCTGGCTCCCATTACATCCTCTACAGCCCCACGCAAGACACCTTCTCCCAGTATGACCCCAGAGCCCCTCCTTAGACTCCCTGGGCTTTTGTCAAGCCCATTCTGAGGGCCCCCACCTCAGAGTGGCTGAATTGCCACAGGCTCTGGACTCTTGCCAGTAAGGTTCCCAGCAGTGTGAGAATCACAAGATGAGACTCCACCCAGGCCCACATCTTCATCAGCTTTACTCTGCCCACATCTGGCCCGGATCCCACAGCAGCCAACTGTTGAATCGTCCAAGCAAACTTCACTACAAAAAATTTCAACACATGCTATAGGCTCAAGAAGAAACAATAAACCTCAAGGGCCTCCCCCGTCTCTCCACCAACCCACGGGATAGCTGGAGTCTGTTCTCCCCTTCACCCACTTGTGATAAAGTAAATCTCACCCCTCATCCATCCCTGGGTCCTGCAGAAGGTAGCTCTAAAGTACAAGGCTTTCTTTTCATAAAACGCAACAAGGGGGGTTAAAGAGATGGCTCAGTGGTTAAGAGTGTTTTCTGCCCTCGCAGAAGACAACTCCCACGTCAGGTGGTTCACAGCAGCCTGTAACTCCAGCCCCAGGGGATCTGACGCCCTCTTCTGGTCTCCTCTAGGACCTGCACTCAAGTGTACATTCAGACACAAAAACACTTAAATTTGCTTTACTTTAAACATATAGCCATAATACATGATCACAAGATAAGCCACAATCCATAATACCTTAAACACACAAAAATACAGTTTTGTAATACAGAAAATCAAGGCAGTTTCCAAATGTCCTCGATCATCTTAAAACTTGTTAAGATTGGTTAACTCTGAAGTCCAGTTAAAATCCAAATACTGATTGATCTATTTCTCTCAATTCTGTTTTCATCTCGAGGGATCGAAAGGGGACCAAAGGTTCCCAAGTTTGCAACTGTGATCCCTGTGGTGGTTCCGTACGGTTTCTCAGAAACTGCGAGTATGTCCTGGATCTCACAGACTCCCCATGGTGTCATTGCACATGCCCCCTCTCTGTCCCCTGGATTTTCTGTTAGAACGTAGAGACCAGGTGTGGTGGCGCACACCTTTGGTTCAGGCAATCTGAAGACAAAGACAGGAGGAACCCTGTGAGTTCAAGACCAGCCTGGTAACATAGCAGGTTCTAGGCTAGCCAGGGCTGCCTGCTGAAACTCCATCTCAAAACTAAGTAAAGCAAACGAAAGGAAAGAATGTAGCAGAAAGCTGTGGAGAGTCAGCCAGGGTTTGGGTTGGGTTTTGGGCCTCAGGCAGCATTGTGGAGAGTGTCATGTTCTTCCTTCTAGAGATGCTTAGCATATGTTTTGAACTCTTTGCCATGTTTTAACCATTAATTGGACTCTGAATTTGAATGGGAAACCCAGTGACCCCTGACCTCACCTGTTCAAGTGGGCACAGAGGCCAGGCTCAGGGAGGAGGGGAACTGTGGGTGCCCACGCAGCATAATCAGCCCAGGTGTTCTGGAATGCTCACCTCCGATGCAGGCAGCGGCCCTGCCGAGGGGCATGGCTGTTGCCACTGTCCCAGCTTCACAGAGCCTGCACACAAGGGGCTCCACCGAGGCCACGTGCCTGACAAACATGGACGCCCAGTGGTTCTCCCACCATGCCTGGCACTGCCCGACATCCATGCTCCCTGGTGACTCCAGATCTTCCCCTCTCTAGGACACAGATCAACTTCACCGTGGCCATCGACTTTACCGCCTCTAACGGTGAGTGGGGCAGGAGCGTGCAGGGGTGGGCATCTCTGAGCTGCGGGGGACAGCATGGCCGGGAGTCGGGTCCTCGTACTTCCTGCTCTTGCTGTGGTGTGACACTGTCCTGAGGGAGATGTGAGCAAACATCTGCTCACCCCAGATGGGACCAGCAACAGACTAAAGTAAGGACACCACCCAGGTCCTGTGTGGCCAAGAAGGCCGAGGGCCCCCCAGGTCAGACGAGCCTATCCCGGGGCACCTGTGCTGTGGCGAGGGCACACCCCCACCCCAAGCCCTTGCCCTGGCCAGGAGCACCCATCCTATGGGAAACAAGAGGACACAGTATTCTAGATCTGGCTGTGGCTGGGCAGCCAGGAGCCATCATGGCGCCTGAGTATGTCCTGAAAAACACAGAGCTGCTTGTGGGGTCACAATCCTTGCCAGCGTGCACTGAGCATGTTCTTCTGTGTCAGAGGACACCTAGGAGTCTCCCTCCTCTGGTGTGTCAAATCTTTCTATGGCTACGGGGCACGGGTGCTGGGCTGTTAGAGCTGAGGGCCGGGGTGGGGGTTACAGAGGTGAGGGCGCGGCTCGGTGGTTAAAGCGCTTGCCGTGCAAGTGAGGACCGGAGGTCTGGTCCCCAGGACACGCTGACATGGCAGGTGCATGCGGTGGCCCAGCTGGAATCGGCCCAGTGGGAGGAGCCATGCTGGCCAGCTCTGATTGGAAGACCCCACCTCAGTGAATAAAGCAGTAGGGCCATGGAGGATGCTTCTCAGATCAGCCTCGGCTCTCCATACGCGTGTGCCCACACATGGCATGCACATCCACAGACACGCAGACAGGCACACACAGAGATAAGAAAATGGCAGGAAGACACTTCTGCTAACATTACCCAGTCACCTAACAGGGGACCCTGGGATGCGGCAGGCGCCCCTGTTTTACAGGTGGGGAGACGAGGGCTGAAGGGGTGAGGCCACACAGCTAGCGGAAGGCTGAGAGCTGTGGGCGGTGCCTCGGGGAATTGTCTGTGAACTCTGAGCACTTGGGGTGGCAGGGACAGTGGGAACGCCATGGCGGGAGAAGGGAACAGAGAGGCTGACAGAGAGGGGTTCAAGGATAAACAGCTAGAGGCCCCCATGGGTCGCCCCTGCCCAGTTTGGCAGTGTCCCCATGTCCTGCGTTTCAGGGAACCCCTCACAGTCCACATCGCTGCACTACATGAGCCCCTACCAGCTGAACGCCTACGCGCTGGCACTGACCGCCGTGGGGGAGATCATCCAGCATTATGACAGCGACAAGATGTTCCCTGCCCTGGGCTTCGGGGCCAAGCTGCCCCCCGACGGCAGGGTGTCCCACGAGTTCCCGCTGGTAGGTGCTCCCAGGCTGGGAACAAGCAGGGGGGACGGGGGGGGTCTGGTTTGTTTTGTTTTTCGAGACAGAGTTTCTCTGTGTAGCCCTGGCTGTCCTAGAACTCGCCTTGTAGACCAGGCTGGCCTCGAACTCAGAGATACCCCTGCCTCTGCCTCCCTGAGCACTGGGACTGAAAGTGTGCACCACCACTGGCCGGGTGAGCGGGGAAGTGGGGTTCTAATTCTTGACCTTGGCCTAAAGACTTGTGGAGTAAGCTCCATGGGCTTGGCTTGGGGTCTGGGCTAAAGGCAACTGAGCCTTCCCTTTCCCCCCTTCCCACCCCACCTCCCTGAGCCCCGCCTCAGCCGCCCCCTCTGTGTCCCAGAACGGCAACCAGGAGAACCCCTCATGCTGTGGCATCGACGGGATCCTGGAGGCCTACCACAGCAGCCTGCGCACCGTGCAGCTGTACGGCCCCACCAACTTCGCCCCCGTTGTCACCCACGTAGCCAGGTGAGCCCGGGCAGGGGCCCCAGGGACACCGTGGGAGGGTCTGAGGGGGGTCTCTTAACCAGCTGCTCACCCCACAGCAGCAGGAGGCCCAGGGCATAAGCCCTTAACCACAGTGCTCAGGAGCCCCGTTCAGGGGTCCTGGCCAGAGGCTCCGGGACACACCTCTGTGTGCCCACCCCCACCCTCGCCCCCACCCCATCCCCACAGGAATGCCGCAGCTGTGCAGGATGGCTCCCAGTATTCTGTGCTTCTCATCATCACTGACGGTGTCATCTCGGACATGGCGCAGACCAAGGAGGCCATTGTCAATGTGAGTGGGGGATGGGCTTCTCTCTCTCTCTCTCTCTCTCTCTCTCTCTCTCTCTCTCTGTGTGTGTGTGTGTGTGTGTGTATGTGTGTGTGTGTGTGTATGAGAGAGAGAGAGAGAGAGAGAGAGAGAGAGAGAGAGATTTGAGAGATACAAGAAGCACTGGGCCTGTGAAACATCAGACCTCTGAGCCAGACAGACAGCCCATAGCCCCCTCAGTCACCCACCCTAGGCCACAGCCTGTCTGTCATGGGGGGGGGGAGTCCCACCACACGTAAAGCTCTCTTCCCTAACCCTGATCCGTGGTTTCCATACGAAAGGGCCCCCAGCCACAGCTGCCTTGGTCCCACATGGCAGAGCGCTGGCCGAGAGAGGGGGTGATCGGCAGACCCAGCTCTGCAGCTTCTCTCCCCTTGCCCCTGCTCTGTGTCCCTCCCTATCCAGTCCCTTTCCTTAGGGTTCCTTGGGGCCCCCTTGCCTTCACGGTATCTCCATGCCTTGCCCTCCTTTCCTTGGCCTGCCCTCCTGTCCCTGCCTGTCCCTCACGTAGGTCTTTTCACCTCTCCTGTCTTCCCCCAGGCTGCCAAACTGCCCATGTCCATCATCATTGTTGGCGTGGGCCAGGCGGAATTCGATGGTGAGTCCCGTGTCCCCAGGCTTCCTCTCCCTCCCCGCAGAATTCCATGGCATCCCGTCCCCACCAGCGAGGGCCTGGCCATGCAGGCAGTCTGGGTGGGCTTGTGTGGTCCTGAGAGGGTGCAGGCCTCATCCCGAGGCTGGCCTCCTCACCCCAGACAGGAGTCTGGACAGTGACGGCAGGACTCTAGCTCCATGCTGGTCTCGGCCTCCTTCTGTTTTCCTCACTGCTAGTGTCCGGGCCCTGCACTGGGCTGGGATTGGAGGGCAAGTCTTGCCAAATGTGCATGCCGTTCCCTGACTCTCTCTTTCTCTCTCTCTCACACACACACATACCCCTTGTCCCTACAGCCATGGTGGAGCTGGACGGGGATGACGTACGGATCTCCTCCAGGGGGAAACTGGCTGAACGGGACATCGTTCAGGTAACACAGGCTCTGCCCTACTGTAGAGTCCCAAATATGGTGGTCCTCTAGCCAGGCCAAGCTCAGAGCCCCTTTGAAGGCTTCCCGAGGACATGTCCTGGAATCCCCTCCTTGGGCCAGTCTTCTCGGGAAGCCATACCCCTCCCTCCCCGCCCCGTCTGAAGCTCCCTTTTAACCTGAACGATGCCCCCACAATGAAACCCAAGTCCCCACCAAAGGGCTCTACCCACATGGGACTTTCCGTGGCCTGTGCCAGTGGCCTTCCAGTGGCACGGAGACCCCCTGCAGAGGGAGGTGGTGTCCTCAGCCCCAGAGGAGGAAGGCGGGAAGAAGCCAGAGAAAGGTTCTGAGGAGAAAGGGCCAGAGCCTCCCCCACCCCACCCCCCGGAGAGGGGTGGCAAGGAGAAAAGAAACTAAGTGGCACAACTCAGTTGGCCTTTCCCAGCACCCTTTGAGCCTCTGTTCTCGTTGCTAGAGTCTCAGGGGAAGGGACTGGGTCGGTGTTAGGCCGTATCGTGGAGCAGAGTTGAATTACTCAGCAGAGACCTGGATGGCCTCTGGGGAAATTCACCCAGTGGGGGTTGGAGGCAGTGGGTCATCTGGAAGTGGGGGGGTCCCAAATGCCCCATCCTGACCCTGTTTTCTTGCCGTCAGTTCGTGCCCTTCCGGGACTATGTGGACCGCACCGGCAACCACGTGCTGAGCATGGCCCGCCTGGCTCGGGACGTGCTGGCCGAGATCCCTGACCAGCTGGTGTCCTACATGAAGGCACAGGGCATCCGCCCGCGCCCGCCGCCCCCCGCGCCAGCCCAGTCGCCCCCACAGTCTCCGTCCCGCTCAGCGCCTGAGTCCCCCCTGCACACGGATATCTGAAGCCGCAGGACCCCGGGGCTGGAGGGTAAGCTGAGGCCCCACTCTGTTTTGCGGTCGCCTTCCCAGACTCTCCTTAGAGGGCCGGCAGGAGATGGGGCATCCAGGACCTCTCCTCCCACCTTCTGGACTCAACTTCCCACCCAGATCCAGGGAACTGGGGGTGGGACAGAAGTCTGGGGGACACAAAGTTCTGGGGTTACATGGACTCCCCTAGCCCATACTGTACAACCCCAAGACTCCCCTGTTCTAGCAGCCCAGCTGGGCCCTAGCTTCCCTCCTGACCTAGTGTCCAGTGTCCCCAGTCCCATGAGATCCCCTGTCCTGTTTCCAGGGACCCCCAGGCTGGTGGGCGACCAAGGATGTGTGTGACCCTCCTGGGGACATCGTACGTAAGCGGAGCCTTGGGCCGTCAGGGGCTGCGATAGAGGCCTGTTAGCACAGAGACCCCTCACCATCCTCAAAGGCTCGGTGGTGTGCTAGAATGTTCTAGATACAGATCTGCAGCCTCACTGGATGCCACAGTGTGTCACCTGGATGTCACAGGTAGACTGTGGCACCGAAACGTCTCCTGTTCGACTCGGAGACCGCTTGCCTGCCAGGAACAGGCCCAGCCCCTGCGTTCCCACTGGCTCCTGCTCTCTGTTCTTCAGTGGCTCTGGGACCAGGGGTGAGGGTGGGGGCCTGGGCGCCAACCTGTCCCCACCCATATCCAGCAGGAGCCCACCCAGCATAGCCTCTGCTCTCTGGGCCTCAGTGTCCACACCTCTGTGATGACAGCATTGGTCAGGTGGTCCAGCGTTTCCCAAGCCATCCTGAGGGTCCATCCATTCCACACACAGCCTCCCCAGCCCCCTCCTCATGGCCACGATTCACACCCAGGCCGTCTGGGGTCACCCTGTCGCAGCCCCCACACCCTAGCCCTCTGGAGCTCCTGCCCCTGCTGCGCAAAGGTCGAAAGGGGCTTTCCACCTAAGGCCGCTCACCCCACCGGCCACCATCATCCTTTGTCCACTGGGGCAGGCCTTGCATGTGTCCCGTATGCCGCATGGGGTCCCCGCCTGCCACCTCCCAGCCCACCCGCCTCTGTCATGCATGGTGATGGTGATGATGTTTCTACTGTCTGGTCCTGTGCCTGTCCGAGACCGTCTCTGTGGAACTTGCCTTAAACTGAAATAAACCAGTTCTTTTAGTAGACTCCCCGTCCCTTCTCCGCCGATTGCCTGGCGCCTCTCTGCTGCCTGGCTTCCTCAGTTCAGCTGTGCCCCTGTCAGACCCTGTGTGAGGCATGGGGAAGAGGGGAGGGAGGGAAAGCTGCCTCCCACGGACATCATGGAAGCCTGAGAGAGACAGCAAGTGTGCACCCGCTCGCTCGGGTCTGTAGCCTGGCTTCAGATGGTGGGAAGAGTCAGGAGCAATGGGCGAGACACCAGTGAGTGAAGGGTTAGAAGACAGGTGGCTGAGGAGACAGCCCCGGGGAAATGAGCAGGGACCATGCCTGGGTGAAGGGGGCTCCGGAGTGGGGTGGTGTCCCTGAGGTAGGAGCCTGATGTGTTTAAAGGGACACCAGGAGGCTTCCGTGATGGGAGCTAAGTCTTTAAAGAGAGTGTGCAGGGAGGGGCCAGAATGCACAGGGCCTTGCTCTCTGGGGCAAGGCCTCTGACATTCGCTCTGGAGGGATGCAGCCATTGAAGAATCGAGAGAGACAGCACATGGCCCGAACCTCGACAGCGTGTGGCTCACTGTCACGGCCAATCACTTATCTCCTCATGTCTCCACAAATATCTACCCAGAATCTGTTCTGGGCCTGCACAGGGACCTGAGGCCCTTGGCCCGCTCCCCTCTGTCACCCTGGGCTAAATCAGCTGCCGCAGGGCAGCAGTGCAAGCCAGCAGGAAGGGCTGGGAGCCGTGGCACTAAAGTGTGGCGCCAAAGGGCACCCTCGACCATGCTGGATGACGGGGGGGGGGGTGGCCAGCGGACTGACAGGGAGGGTTCATGTGTGCACTGATGAGGAGATGTACCCAGGGCCTCTGTGCTGTAGGCCCACGGAAAGCAGCTCCCTGGATCCCTCCTCACAGGGCAGAGCCATCACCAACCTGGATCATGGGGACAAGGACTGTGTGCACACAGACCATGCATGCTGTTCAGTCAGCCCTCTAGGCAGCCATTCCGAGGCCTGTACCCGAGAGGAATTCGGTGCTAATTATCCGCCTGCTCCGGGGTTGTTTACTTCTGATGGCTTCATGGTAAATTAGAGCTGACTCAGGGCCGTCTGTAATCAGATGCCCAGAGACTCCCATGACGCCATGAGTGGGGATGGGCGGGGTGGGGTTGTGGCTTGAGAAAGAAAGGGAAGTTCCCATAACCCGCAGTCTATTTTCCATCTCCCTGGGCGCCATGAGAAAGCGTAGGGAGGGGATGGACACCCATCCAGACAGACAGCGGCTGCCCCTGAGGTGTGCGGGAGAGAACAGACACAGCACCCAAAGCATCTTCACTGTGCCACTGGCTTCTCTGCCGGGCTCCTCCCCAAGGTGTGTCTCTGGAACTACTACCTGGCATGGAGTCTGAGGTGGCTGCTTCCTCAGAGTCCCTCTGAGGCAGCCTCAGCAGTCGTTGGGCCTACCAAGACTGGCTTGACCTCATACAAAATAATGGTCCATGAGGTTTTGGACCACAGAGTCAGTCAGAGTCCTCCTGTCTCTCCCATGGCCCCCTCTCCCCTCTCTGTCTTGCTCTTAACTGGTAATGTTAAGCTAAGCGACCTGTCTTGAGAATGACAGTGGCCAGCCTTTCCAGGTTCCTAAGATCCACACAGAAGCTGAGGCCACATCCAGAGAGTGAGAATAATTGGACCTCTCCCAGATGGGTGGGGGAGGGAGAGGCAGGCCCTAATGAGAAGGAAAAACACACACACAGAGAGAGAGAAGAAAGGGCAGGGCTCAGTAATTCGCAAGCCTGGACTTGTGAGTCCAGCGTGGACTTTATTTTCATTCCCGTCTGGAACCAAGGGTGTGGGAGACAGAGCAGAAGGGGTTAGGCAGGGAAGGGCAAGGCAGATGAAGGGTTCTCCTGGATCTATCTGGCTGAGACAGGCTGCCCATCAGCCCCTGGCCTGCAGGACTAAGGACCGCAGGGTGGGAGGTCCAGAGTGGTCTTCTGTCTGCCCCTTTTGTCAACTCATCTCAGATGCCCAGAATTTGCAAGCCTAAGATGATGGTGGCATCACTCATGGTACCACCAGCCACACCCATGCTCCTGAAGGCCCCGCCCCTTCTCACCATTCCACTGCACCAGCTTGCTTATACCTGAAGACAGGCTCTGTGTCATTCTGTGTCCCATGTGAGAGTGGGGAAGCAGGTTCTAGATGACCAAGGCTGGGGGCACAGTTAGAGTAGGCCAGCAAGGTGCATAGGCCGGAGGCCACAAAAGCCAGTGGCAGGTGGCTTGCAGTGGCCACATAGCTCAGTGCAGACAGGGTCCCCGCATCCGCACAGAAATCACCAGCACCACAAGCATAAGCTGTGTGCCTACCTTGTGCTCCTGTACACTCTCCCCCGGGCGGGGGGTGGGGGGGAGCAGTTCCATGTGCACAGGCGCCAGCCCACTTGGCCGGAAGAGCAGCCCAGGCCCAGCAGGCCTGGCTTCCAACAGCATAAACCAGCAGGCTGAGCAACAGGAAGCCGGCCCCAGACTCAGGGACACCTGCTGCCTGCTCTAATACCATCACCCGCTGGGACAGACATTGAGGTGGCCAGGCCTAGTACCCACATAGCCCCACAGAGCAGCAGGCCAGGACCTGGGCCAATCCAAGGCCTCGGGACACACAAGTGCACTGGCTACCATGCTGTAGGAAGGGCAGAAGGTGGTGGTCCTGTTGGCGGCCTGGCTGGCAGTTCAGATGGCAGGGCCCAGCCCCCAGCAGTGGATTAAGAGCGGGCTGGACAGTACCACGTTCACCATGAGGCCACCAGCAGCAGTAGAAGCCCGCTGGCCACAGCCCCATGAGCAGGATGAGGCTGCAGAACCACCTAGCCTCTCCTGGCCAGCTGGGCTACCAGCCCTTTGTAGAATTCCATACCAGTGAATTCTGTCAATAATGGCATCTCTGTTTAAGGAAGGGAAACTCAGAAGTTTGTCTGATCCTCTTGTCTGTAAAAGTCCTCATGGGAATCATGAAGGGGGCTACCAGGAACTTCAGGGTAATGGCTAGGTTTGCTAGGGACTAATCAGGCCACACTCTACCTGCAGGCTCCCAGCTGCTAACAGGCATCCTAGCTAGAGCCGGCTAACAGGCTCCAAAACTGGGTCTCTAAAAGCCAGTCCCCATCTCCTCCCTCCCCTCCACCTCCTCCCCATCCACTCCTGTTTCTCTTCAGGAAAGGGCAGGTCTCCCAGGGATTACCAACCAAACATGGCATATCAGGTTGCAATAAGATTAGCAAGGCTGGATGAGGTAACCCAGCAGGAAGACAAGGGTCCCAAAAGCAGGCAAAAGCATCAGACACAGCCCCTGCTCCCTCTGTCAGGACTCCCATGAAAACACCAAGCTACACACCTATGACATATGTGCCAGAGACCTAGGTTATCCCACACCGGCTCCTGATTGTTGGTTCAGTCTCAGTGAGCCTCTGGGAGACCGTTTGTTGGTTCTGTGGGTTTTCCTGTGGTGTCCTTGACCTCTCTGGCTCCTACAATCCTTCCTCTTCAGTAGGATTCCCCCAGCTCTGCCTAAAGTCTGGCTGTGGGTCTCTGTATCTGTTTTCATCTTCTCCTGTTTTGTTTTGTTATTTGAGACAGGGTTTCTCTGTGTAGCCCTGGCTATTCCTGGAACTCACTCTGTGGACCAGGCTGGCCTCGAACTCAGAGATCTGCCTGCCTCTGCCTCCTGAGGGCTGAGATTAAAGGGGTACTCTACCACTCATCCTCCCTCGGGCCCCCACTACTTCAGAGAGAGACACTGAAGAGCCCAAGAGTCCATCTTCACTTCCCATATCCTCAGTCACACATCCCCACCCCAGAATTCCCTCCCCTCCGGCCACTCAGGAGGCAGCCTGACGACATGAACCCCCACACCTCCACCCCACCCCTGCTTTCTTCTGAGATATACAAGAATGGATGCCCACTCTGCCTGGTGGGTCTACTGAGCTGTCTCAGAACACCTGCCTTGCTGTCTGTCTCCCTACAACAGCTCCCCACCATGCTACTGTCTGTCTGTCTGTCTGTGGCAGCCCGACAGGATGGTCCACACGCACTGCCTGGGTTCCGATCTTGCCTCTACCACTCAAGAAGTGGGAGGACTTGAAAAAGTTCTACAGCACTCCTTAGCCTCGGGGTCCTCAACTGTAAGGACAGAGGAGAGGGCTCAGGGGCCAACAGTAACTGTCCCACGCTGGACCAGGGCGGCTCTCTAGCAGGGAGTGATGCAAAGCTGCAACATTTCCTGTTCCTCACACCCTCTGAGTGTACAGGCCAGAGGCACAGCTAGAAGCAGCGGGTGCTGACGCCTGGCATGCTGGGGGAGGTCACATAACCCCTGCCCACCCCCAACCCCCACTGCTGCCACGTTCCCTCTGCTGGGCACTGGGGATTCAGCAGCAGCAAACCCAGCCAGGCTGTTCTCCTCTCCATCTCCTGTCAGCCCTAGCCAGAGTCCCCCTCCTACACTTGGGCCTGCAGAGCCAGGTTCCCCCTGCCAACTTGCTGCCAGGCCTGTGGGATCCCCAAGTCTCTCCTGCAGGGATCCTGGCCTGGGAGCCTGTTTGCTGTCTGTGCTGACTAGTTTTATGTCAGCTTGACCCAAGCTAGAGTCATTTTCCAAGAGGAAATCTCAATTGAGAAAATGCCTCGCCAGATCGGCTTGTGGCAAAGCTGTGGGGTGTTTTCTTGATTGATGGTTGATATGTGCAGGCCCAGCTGACAGTGGGTCATGCCATCCCTGGGCTGGTGGTCCTGAGTGCTATGAGAAGGCAAACTGTTCACGACAGGAGGGGCAAGCCAGTAAGCAGCATCCCTCCATGGCCTCTGCTTCAGTTCCCGCCTCCGGGTTCCTGCCCTGTTTGAGTTTCTGAACGGCTTTTCCTCTGTGATGGACCGTGATCTGGAAACATAAAATAAACCCCTTCTTTCCCAGGTTGCTTTCGGTCACAGTATTTAGGACAGTGCCTGAGCCTCACAGCCGCATTTTGTGTGAGAGAGCTGCTTTCGGTCATAGTATTTAGGACAGTGCCTGAGCCTCACAGCCGCATTTTGTGTGAGAGAGCTGCTTTCGGTCACAGTATTTAGGACAGTGCCTGAGCCTCACAGCCGCATTTTGTGTGAGAGAGCTGAGGGGCAGAGTGGTCTCCTACTCCCACGCTGCTTCCAGGAGCCGCAGGGGGCCAGAGAGTAATGAACACCACGACACCAAGAGATAAGGTGGATGCTGGCATGTCACTTTCCCGATCAGGTGCATGCGCGTGCACCTGTGCATGTATGCGTGCGTGCGTGCCTGCCTGCTCTGAGCATCCTCATCTTCCCATGAGAAATTCTGAATCACCAGCCTTCAGCCTGTGGGGCTGGAGCCTAAGATTCCAGACCCTGATTCAGGGCCATGGGTGTGGCCCTGTAGGTAGCACTTGCTTGGTCTGCACAAACAAAGCCCTGGGTGTGACCCTGTTGCCCCACTAAACCAGGTATGGGGTGAGGATGCCGTTCTTACCTGTTTTCCCAGCACTGGAGAGATGGAGGCAGGAGAATCTGAAGTTCAAGGTCATCCTTGGCTACAGTTAAGGGTTAGCCTAGGATGTGTGAGACAGTGTCTTGAAGAGGAGAAGAAAAAGGAGAGGAGAGGAAAGTGGAGGGGATGGGAGAAAAGGAGAGGAGGAGAGGGGAAAGGAGAGGAGGGGAGGGAAGGGGAGAGGAGAGTAGAGAGGAGAGGATCAAGCTAAGAACCCACCTTTGGGGTGAGGGTCCTTGCTCCAGAGTGCGAGCACAAGGACCGGAGCTGGAATCCCAGCGCCCAGGTGAGAAGCAGACTGTCACCTACAGCCCCAGCCGTGGAAGGTGGGCACAGGCGGACCCCGAGAGCCACTGGCCAGCTGGTGTGGCCGAGGCGGCAAGCTTCCAGTTCAGTGACAGACCGTGTTTCAGGGCAGAAGTCCAGAGAGAGGCAGAGGAAGACATCGATGTCTGGCTTGGCCACTGCATGCCTGCACACGGGCACAAACGCCGGCACACTCGCATGCATGCGCCACACACATACGCAAAAGAAAGGGGAAAGGAAAAGAAAACGGAGAGAGAAGCATCAATCCAAGGTACCAGGCTTCCAGGTACTCAGGAGGCTGAGGCAGGGGCATGCCAAGTTCAGGCCTGGGTTGCAGAGTAAGCCAGAATGAGCAACTCAGGGAGACCCTGTCCTAAAATAAAAGTAAAGGATGGGAACTGGTTAGATGGCTCCATGTGCAAAGGCGTTTGCTGCCAAGTCTGAATTTGATCCCTGAGACCAATGTGGTGGGAGGAAGGACTGGACTCCAGAAAGCTGTCCTCAGATTTCTACACTTGCGTGTGTGCGCACACACACAAATGGCAAGTGTAAGTCTCTTAGGTAAAAAGATGGCTAAGAGTGTGGCTCAGTGGTAGAGCCCTTGCCTAACATGCCTGCAGCCCATGGTTTAATCCCCAGAACCACAGAGAAAAATCACATAGCTCTGACCTCTCCTGGCAGCATTTGGGAAGGACCGTGGGTTTTGTGCCATCCTGGGCTACACAGCAAGATCTTTGCCAACAAGAACAAAACCAAGAGCCAGGAATGCCGAGTGCTAGCCTGGCTGGCACAGCCTTGTTCCATCGCCAGCGCCACATAGCCCTGGCATACGATACCAGGGAGGTGAAGGGAGGATCAGAAGGAAGGGTCATCTCGGCTACATAGAGAGTCCATGGCTGGCCTGGACTACGTGAGACCCGGTCAACAAAGGAAGTAACAATAAAATCCACCCAGCCCATCTCACAGAGCCACTGTGACATCAGGCCTGTGCGGTCACCTGAGGCAGCAGAGTCTCAGAGCGGCACATGTCACACTGAGCCTGAGTGAATAATGGCGAAGGCCGGGCATGGTGGCGCTCACCTGTAATCCCAGCACTCAGGGAGGCAGAGACAGGTGGGTCTCTGTGAGTTCGAGGCCAGCCTGGTCTACAAAGGGAGTCCAGGACAGCCAGGGCTACACAGAGAAACAACAACAAAAAAAAGGGCTTAGGTTTGTCCCTACTCGTCTTCAATTTGCAAGACCTTGTTTCTGATGTCCCAGCCCACCCTCCATTCTGTCCCTTCCTCCTCCTTCCTGATCCACACTCGGAGCCCCAGCAGCCTGGTCTCCCCAGGCTTTTTTCAGATTCCCCTTGAATTACACACCCTGAGGAATGAACAGTCACCTGGCGGTTCCCTCTGCTGTCCACCTTGAGTCCTGCCGCTGTCCTCTGCCAACCAGGTTCCCGGTATCTGTTTGCTGACTTGTGAGCCCTTAGCTGCCCAGAAGGGCTGACTCCCCGACACGGCTGGGTTCAGCACACATGGTGGATCCAGCCACAGCAGGCCAAGTTAAGTTTCAGAGAGGCAGCTCTTCCCCCGCGCCCTCCTCCAGGGGTGAGCTGGCTGCTTTCCCTCACCTCCCAGAGCGGCTGCTTCCCAGGTGCCATGCTCTGTTACCAGCCTCATGGACCACAGAGTGGAAGTGTCTGGGGCCTGCCAAGCTGGACCCCAGAGATGGGAAGAGCGTGGCAGGGACTGGCCCTTCCCCTAGTGAGTGCCATTGCCTAGAACTGCCCAGAAAGGGAGGGTCTGGAAGGAGAAGACAGTGAGGTGAGGGAGAACCTGTGAAGGATCTAGGGAGAAAGCAAGCCTGGTGACTGGGGTCATTGCATCCAGACTGGAGCGGAACATGGGGTTTTTTTTGTTTTTGTTTTTAAGACAGGGTTTCTCTGTGTAACCTTGGCTGTCCTGGACTCACTGTGTAGACCAGGCTGGCCTCGAATTCAGAGACCCACCTGCCTCTGCCTTCCAGAGTGCTGGGATTACAGGTGTGAGCCACAGCACCTGACCGTAGTACCGTATTTAAGGGCATCTAACCCATCTTTGGGGCTTCGGATGCGGGAACTTTCTGAACCTGACCAGCCATCACCTGCTGCCATGTGCCAGCCCCCAGCCTCTGAGGCCATCACCTGCTGCCCTGTGCCAGCCCCCAGCCTCTGAGGCCATCACCTGCTGCCCTGTGCCAGCCCCCAGCCTCTGAGACCTCCCTCAACAGTCAGAAGAAGGCGCTGGCTTGAAGCATGGGGACTGTGGCTAATGGGTGAGGATGGAGCAATGTCCCCGCCTCTTGCCAGGACTCCCCCGTGCCCACTCCTCTCTTGGCCATCTCCCCTAGTTCTCCATGGCACTGAGACTCTTCCTAATTCAGCACTGTCTTCAAAAGGCTGCAAATCTTCGATTCCCCCCCCAACACCCCTCCCCCATTCCTGTGGACTCTGTTTTCAGTGCTGAAATGACTGCTGAGCCTGGCAGAGATACACTGACTCAGAGGCCATCCCATCCCCCTAGACCCCAGCACCAGCTTCCCTCCTGGTCTCCATGCTGCAGTCCAGGCCCCACCAGTCAGGCACCCAGGAGCTTCGGAGCAAGAAGCAACCTTGGTGTAACCCTCTGTAGGAAGGCCAGAAGGCTTAGGGCTTATGGGGGCTGACAGACACTATTCTCAGGATTGAATTCTACAAGGAGAAAAATCCATATCTGGGAGGGGAAACCAAGGCAAGCACAGCAGTGGTGGGAGGCAACAGGATGTGTGAACTCAGAGTTGGCACCAGACTCCCTGCAAGGTTTATTTCCTTCTCCACATCTCATCCCCTGATTGTAGAAGGTATTCCCAGGCACGGATGGGAAAAACAAAACAAAACAAAAAACTCAAAATATCCTGTGTCCTGGTTAGTTTTTATTATCAACTTAACACAATGTGGAGTCACCAGAAAAGGAGAAAACTTAAACGAAGAATTGCCTTCGCCAGGCTGGCCTGGGTGGGTGTGTCCGTGGGGCACTGTCTTATCAGGAAGGCTCAGTCCACTGTGGGAGGCGCCATCCCCAGGCAGGTGACTATAAGAGCTGACTGAGCGTGAGGCAGTGTGTGAGCAGCAAGCAGGGGCCCTCGGTAGCTGGTAGCTCCCGTTTCAGTTCCTGCCCTGACTTCCTTCCGTGGTGGACAGCAACCTGGAAGTGTAAGCTGAAAGCCCTTCCCTCCCCTGAGCGGCTTTTTCATTTACCACAGCAGAAATCAAACTAGAATGCCTTGCCATCTTGCCACACCTGGGGTGAATGACGGATTTGGGGATACTCTCCTCGGGTGGGGTTTTGCGCTGTCACCCACACCAGCCATGTTTGCTCAGTGGGGCAGAGGTGTCACTGTTCCTTGCAGGACTTTTCTATCACCACTGTGCCCAGGAAGCAGAATGGGAGCCGCGCTGGGCCCAGACTGGTGTTCAGCGGCAGCAGCCGGCTCTCTTGGTTTGGGGCTGGCGGGGCACTTCCACCAGCGAGGCCTTCAGGCGGTCTTCCTGCATCTTAAGCGACCTGTGTGACAGTGTCCCCAAGTCACTCCTCCCTCTGGACTCCAGGAGCAGCATGGAGTCGTGGGGTGGGGACAAGGGCTGGGAGGCTTCCATCCCTCCCTTGTTCTCTCTGCTCATGGCAGTGGGAAAATGGGACTCAGGGAACTGTGGCCTTCTGTCTCTTTTTTTGGCCCACTGGGTGCTAAGCAGCACACACACACACACATGAGCGCGTGTGCACCCCACACACACACCTCCCCCCACACGAATGAGCAGCTTCAGCAGGAATAAAGAAATGGAGTTCTGGGGCTTAAGCCTCAGCTGAGGAGATGGACACTCCGTGCCATAGCAGGAAAGTATGTTCCTGAGCTGGGAATGCACAACAGATTATCTCCTGTAGGTACCACACGCCAGGGGTGCTGGTGGACTCTAATGCCCTTCTTGGCATGCACCTCAGCCATGCCCTGAGCGACGGAAGTCGCTAGAAGGCCAGGGCAGGAGTCTTACAGACAAGGGAAGGGAGGTGAGGCAGGCTGTGATACAGCTGGGCAGAGCATGGGGTCTGGAAGCAGGGTCTTCCTTGGCCATTTCCTGGCGAGGGCAGAGCAGGGCGGGGCTGCCCCAGAGGACTCTGGGTAGCGGAAGCACTCACCTAGCCAGGTTCATCATGGGCTCCAGGATGTTGTGACCCAGGACTGCGCTGCACTCACCAAAGGAGACCCCCAGCTCCTGCAGCCACACAGAGCAGCTGAGAAGCCAGGGCCAGAACCCACCAGCCCCCATCACCCCTCCAGAGGGTGACCTCTGCCCACCACCCACCCCTTGGCTGGCTGCAGGACACAGTGTCATCCTGGAGACTTCTCCCCAGACATGGAGTAAAAGACAGACTTCCTGCTTGACTTTTAAGGCCCAGGGGTTTACTTCTGTTTTTTTCTAAAATACTTCTGGGTCGAGGCTATCCCCCTTCCAAGGCCCTGGGTTCAGTGGTCAGCAGCACAAAAATAAAGCAACACAGCAGGAGCCAGGCATTGCGGCAAGCGCCGGTAACCTAGCACTTGGGAGGAGGAGGCAGGAGGGTCAGGGATTTGAGGTCAGCCTCGGCTACTTAGCAAATGTGAGGCTAGCCCAGACTGCATGAGACCTTGTCTCAGAAAGCCAAAGGAGGAGGCTAGGGACATGGCTCAGCCGGTAAGGGCTCTCCATGCTGAGGCTCGCGTGTGGAGGTCGGAGGAGGACTTTCAGGAGCCAGTGCTCTGCGTCCACCGTGTGCAACCCGCGGATCGAGCTCACGTCCTCAGGCTTGGTGGCAAGCCCCTGGCCCCTGAGCCACCTTGTTGGTCACAGGACAGGATTCTTTTTCTCTCTCTCCTTTTTCTCCTTCTCCCCCACTCCCTTTTCTTTTTTCCCCCTCTTCTTTTATCCCCAAAAGTCACCAATTTCTTTTGAGGCCGTAAGTCCTTGCACTGTGGCCTCACCTCCCTTCCTACAGTCATGGGAATTCGCTGAGTTAAGGGGCCACTGAGTTTGGCGGAGGGGGGAGGCATGCAGGTTCCAGGCTCTGACCACTGTCTTGCCAGTGACAATTTCTCATCCTTCTGCTTCAGGGGAGCCACAAAGGCATTCAGAACTCTCTCCCTGGCCCCACAAGACCCCCGTCCCCCAGCACACGACCCTCTCTGGTAAACACTGGCCTCTCGTGGGAACCTCCAATATGGCCGACCTAACCACCAAACTCTGCCAATGTCCCTCACCAGCAATGGCCTCCTGCTGGCACCTGAGTGGATGTCCTGGAAGGGAGTCACCTAGCAAATTTCCAGAGACCATTAATTCTCAGTCTTCTAGCAGGGTAAATTCTCAGAGAAGGAACTCTTAAAGGGACAGGACTACTCTTCCAGGGAGGGGCTTATCTGCCAACCTGGAGCCACAGTGGCGAGTCACACTCATGAGAAACGAGGATCAACAAGGAAGCTTTGGCAAGGGACCTAAGGACTGTGTCAGGGGCGGGGCAGAGAGTGACTTTCTCCATACATTTAATATATATGTGTGTGTGTGTGTATATGTATATATATATATATATGTGTGTGTGTGTGTATATATATATATATATATATAATTACTCACTGGTTTTTCTAGAATGTGGTTAAAACTCATTTATAAATAATAGTATCCCCTGCCTGACAGCAAAGCTTTTGATGTCCTCTTCCCAAGGAAAACATTTGAGTCTTAAAATAGAATAAATGAGAAGGGAGCATGTTAATTAGAGACCAGAGATAAAATGAAGATTTGATTGGGGATTTCAGTGAAGCCTTTAAAACTGTTTTCACTCTGAAGATGTTTTTCACGTGGGCTGGGAATGTGTGGGAATCTGCTAATTCCACGCTATGTTCAAGGTGGCGCCGGCCGGCATGGCCTGGGGTTGAGCCCAGGGCCGAGAGGCTCAGTGGTCAGTCACTGAGAGGCAGGAAGCCCCCTCTCCCGCCTACCGAGCTGACATCGGTGCTCACCTGGGCCAGCCTCCTGCCGGCTTCCGTGGGCACCTGCCGTTCCTCCTCGCAGTCCATCTTGTTTCCCAGCAGGACCGTGGCCACTCCCTCCACACCTGCATCCTTCCAGACAGGACATGTGCCCTCAGCTGCCAGCGGTGGATGCCAGCCCCAAGGCAGGAGCATTTGCAAGTTTCTAGGGGCTGTCGGGCAGCCTCTCACAGGGACCCTCTCCTCTCTTTTCCGCTTAGGAAACGCCCCACCCGCTTTCATGGGGAACCTGGTGGGCACCTCCCCCTGGAAGCCCTTTTGGATAGCTCCTGCCCGCAGTTCAGGACTGTGTGCCCGTGGCTGTCAAGGCTGCCCTAACACTTGTCTCTAATTACTTTCTTCTTCTTTCTTTATGAGTGTGTGTATCTGTGTGTGTGTGTGTGTGCATGTGTGCACCGTGTGTGTACAGGTGGCCACAGAGGCCAGAGAGGGTGTCAGATCCCTTGGAGCTGGTTACTGACAGTTGTGAGAAAAACAACATGAGTGTGTGAAGCTTATCTGGAAGAGCAGCGAGGGCTCTCAACCACTGAACTCTCTCTCTCTTTCACCCCCTATTGCTTTTGCTGGCTCTTCTCTCCCAGAAGCAGGCAGAACCAGTTGCCAGAACGGCTTCCCCTGTTGCCCATAAAGAAACACAAGTCCAGAGAGGTCGTGCCAGGCATCCGAAGGCACAGAGCGGAGGATGAAGGGGCTGAGACTCCGACCCGGACAAAGTCCTTCCCCACGTGTCACCTTAGCTGGCTTTTCCACTACACTAGAAACGTCTAGAGAGGGGCCACAGGCTTCCCTCGGTCCTGGTTCAGCCTCACGTTAGGCCCAGGCCTTGCAGAATCCCAGCGTAAAGATGAGGGGTGTGGGAGATGGATCTGGGCTCTGATCATGGGGAACCCCCCCCCAGGAAACAGCCCATGCGGTGTCTGCGGGAAAGAGCCGCTCGCCGGACACACACCAGCAGCCCCCAGACACACTCACCTGCAGACAGTCGAGCCAGTACCGCACGTGCGCGAAGCTCTCCCCGGAGGTGACGTCATACATGAGCACCACCCCCTCCGCCTTGCGTAGCAACTGCCGCGTGAGGCCGTGGTACCTGCCCAAAGGGTCAACGTGAGACCACCCCCCTCCAGAGCCCGGGGACCCCCCAACCGTCCTATCCTGGGGTGGGGGGACTTCGGCCTTCTCCCATGCGGACCCCGGTAATGCCGCCTGCAGCAGCAGCAGAAGATTCCAGAAGCCGAACGGCGGCGCTGAACCTACGCGCCCTTTAGGTGTCCAGTGCTGTGGGGCGGAGGTTCGAGGGGAGGCCCGCTGCCTGGAAGGCCGGTCGGGGAGGGCCAGCCAGCAACCCCCCGAGGGCAGTGCAGAGTGGGGGGCACTTCGGCTCATGGCCCCTCCCTCCTGATCCCTTGAGTCTTGGATCTCAGGGTCTCGTTGTCCCCCGGTTGTCATTGGGTAGCCGTTGTCCCCTGTCCCCATGTTGCGGGCCACCCTCCCCTCCCACACTCCGAGCACAGCCGAGGCCCCGGACCCCTGGCTGGGACCGTGTGGATTACCGCTCTTGGCCGGCTGTGTCCCACAGCTGCAGCGCGAAGCTCCTGTTGTCCACCAGCAGGCGTTTGACCCGGAAGTCCACCCCTAGGGTACACGGAAGACAGGACCGGGACAGCTAGCTCCGGACGCCCCGGGTGTGCGCCCACTCCCAACGCCGGCCGCAGAAGGGTGGGGCCACGCTGCGCTCCGGAGCACCCCACAACCGAGCCTTACACCTTCCTCAGGTGGAGAAAGGACCCAGGGGCCACGCCTGTGTTCTGTACTGGGGCCCCGGGGCCACTTAGCTTTCCTCTTTGAGTCCCACCCCCTTTCTCGACTGTGAGGTGATATTTAAAAGACCCCCAGGGAAATGGCCTGGGCCTCACCCTAATGCAGTCACCTCATGACTGTGTTCCTCATCCCTCCGCAGCCCCCCTCCCCCGCTGTAGTCAGGGCTGCAGTCATTTAGGTCCTGGAATGGGAAGGTGGGGGTGGGGTTCCGTGCCCCTTCCTGCCAACCCTCGCTTGTCAAGGGTGTGGAGGAAGTCGGGAATAGGGCGCTGGAGAGATGGCTCAGCAGTTAAGTCCTTACTGCTCTGCAGACGGCCTGAGATCAGGCCGCAGGACCCACATTAGGCATTTTCTTTACAGCCCCATCCTGAGGGTCTCAGGAGTCCAGGACCACAGGGTCTTGAGACCCTCACATTGAGCCACACACAGGCTGGGCCACCACCAACAGCTCTCAGCCATCCTACAACCACCAGCCCCCCCTTGACGGCCACCCCCTCATCTACCCTCACGGGACTCCTGTGTGCTCCCAAACTCTGTTCAGCTAAGCCACGCAGACCACCAGATACGCAAAGTTTGGTCTCTGACAGGCAACACTGGCTCAAGGAGGCAGCCCACACTTCCCCTCCCCACCCCCCAAACAAAACACTCAGGGCCAGAGCCAGGCACGCAGGGGGTCAGGCCTTCCCAGATAGGGCCTGAGCTGTCAAAGTGGGGTGTGGGGGGGGAGTGAGCTTGAGCCTTGGGGCTGAGCGAGGGCTAGAAACCTCAGTAGGAATCCTCGCTGAGAAGTCAGAACGCCTGGGGTCTGTGTCTCCACCCATTGGCCTCAAATGCAGGAGTTGTGACTTTTTGAGAGGGGTTGGGATGGAGTGGGGGTGGGGCAGACAGGATGACGATGATGATGATGATGATGATGATGATGATGACAAGGACAACACCTGGCTGGCCGCAGAGGCTGGCCTGCTCTGTCTGAGGTCTGTGCCATTGAATCGTGTGGAACTGACGAGGACAGGGCACCATGAGGCTGGGGAGATGGCTCGGGGCTTCAACACTTGCTACGCTCTGGGTTTGACTGGGAGACTGCCTCAGTGAAGAAGCCGGAGAGCCACAGAGGACATTTCCCAACATCAGACGAAAACACGCTAAACGCCCAGCCTCAGGGTGGTGGGGACAGGCAGGCAGCTCTCTGGAGCTCATTGTGTGTCTTGGCCCTTCCCTGTGTGCACCAGACCTTAAATCTATATTAAGCTCTCAAACTCTGCCTCCTCCTAAGACTCTTCCCTGTGGCAAAGTCAAGAATCCCAGCTTCACTGGGTGGGCGAGCACAGCAAACCCAACCACATAGGTGATTAAAGACGGTGGCCTTGTACCCCTGTGGTCCTCAGTAGGCCAGGCCTGCCAAGGCTCCCTCTTTCTCAAGGACACCCAGCCTTTAACTAGACCCGTGGCATCCTGGTTAGTCCTGATTGTCAACCTGGACAAGCTGGAGTCACCTAGGAAGAGGACGCCCCCGACTGAAGAATTTACATCAGACTGGCCATGTCTGGAAGTGTGGTGGCGCAACACAGTGCCTTGAAGATCAGTGTGGGAGGGCCCAGCCCACAGAGTCACCATGCCTGGGCAGGCGTGCCTGGCTGTATATGGAAGTCCGCCGAGCCTAAGCCAGTGAGTGAGCAGCGGTCCACACGGTTTCTGCCTTGAACTCCTGCCCTGTCTCCCCTTACTGATGAACTGTGGCCTGGAGGTACAGGTTGAATGAAACCTTTTCCTCCTCTGAGCTGCGTTTGATCATGGTGTTGTTGCATGGATGGAGGGCAAACCAGGACACTTGGTAAGGGTTCTCGGGCAGAGAAACCCTCCCACAACAGGAGAGGAAATCGTGAGCCGTGTGCTCGGCTGACCCTTAATTAGCCTGCCCCCTGGACTGATACCGCTCCACCTTTGTCCCTCTCCTGGGAGCCACTGAATTAGTGTGTTCAGAACACAAGACCCGTGGCTGACACAGACTGAGCGTGTCGTGTGTGTCGAGTGTTAGTCTCGACGTGAGTGAACGCGCAACACCACTGCAAGCAGTGGGGGGCTCCTCCCATCCCCGCTGTCAGAGGAAGCTGTGGGAACAGGCTCAGTTGCCAGCACCCACACCATCTGGCCTCTGAGGGCCTCAGGCACCCGTGTGATGTAGGCAGAACACACAAGTAATTTTTAAAAAGAGACGACAGCATTTGGGAGGCCGAGGCAGGCAGAGCTCTGAGTTCAAGGCGGAGCTGGTTTTTATAGTGAGTTCCGGGAACAACAGCCAGGACTTCACAGAGAGACCATGTCTCCAAAACAAAAGGGAGTGGAGGGAAGCCTGGCTGGCATTGAAGTTTTCTGGTTGTTAGGCACATGACCTCAAAAGTGCATCATGGGACCCTGGCTTCATCTTCCTCCTCCTCTACCCCCGACCCCCACCCATCTTCATAGGGTCGACCTCAAGTTTCCGAAGTAGGCAACCACGGCCTTGAACTTCTGACCCTCCCTCCTCCTGAGCGCTGGGATGACGGGCCTGCACCACCCAGCTCTGTTTATGCCATGCTGAGAGCAAAGCCAGGACAGCTGGCATGCTAGCCAGGCCAGCAGTTGACCTCTTAGGCACTCCTTTCCCTCTTCCCCGCGGCGCCACGAGCAGACTGGCTCCAGGATGTCTCCCACCAGAACACGCTGCCTTGCCACAGGCCCAACAGGATCATCTGGGAACCAAAACCTCCCAACTCTGAGCCAGCCAGAGTAAACCTTTCTAAATATAAGCCAATTGCCTCGGGGGGGGGGGGACAGGGGGAGTTGTGACACAAAGCACATAGATCCGGGTTCATAGCCCCAGTTAGCGGTGAATTTGAACCCAGACCCCTAGCATCCCAACTTGCCACACTCTATGAATTTTATTCCATGTAAGACACCCCCACCTGTGGGCTCCTGCCAGGGCATGCTGGCAGACCCAGGGCGCCTCACGAGCGGGTCCAGCTAGGCGCTGCAGGGAACTGCCTACCACGTGTGTGGAGACCGGCCTGTTTTCCGCCCTCCACCAACACCAGGACCTAAATCGCACGGCGCTTTGTCGCTGGGGCTCTTTATGAGCTACCCAGATCAACGCAGAGAAAGCAAATTACCCGTAATTAGAGACGATTAGTGAAATGCCAAGTGTTATGCCCACATGAAATAAGGCCTCATGGAGGCCCATGGCCAAGGCAGGAGCTACCGCTTTTCCTGGGAGGACTTGCTCAGAGACGGCTGGCCCTGGCCCAGGACCTGACCCCCCTAACCCCCCATTCGGGGCCACCTCCCCAACAGACCTTACCTACGGTGGCCGTGAGCCCGGTGGCAAAGGCGTCGTGGTGTAACAGGTGCAGGAATGACGTCTTGCCTACATTGGAATCCCCCAAGAAGATGACGTGGAAGAGGTAGTCGGGGTCCGCCTGAGGCTTGCAGGCAGCGAGGTCCCCGGGAGAGGAGGCTTCCATTCTCGGGTCCTCTGGCCCCGGCTGCGTGGACTGAGGGCCGCCTGACCTGCTCTCTGCGAGAGCAGGCATGGACACGGGCCCCGGCTGGGCTTGTGTCTCAGCCGGGGTGAGGAGGGCTTCGGCGGCCTCTGGGGGTCCCGCTGCCAGCCTGACTCCAGCCCCTAAGAGGGCAGTATCCCTCGAAGGAGGGGACATTTTACCAGGAGCAGGGACCTCTGTCCCAGCAGGGGCCTGTGCTGCCTCAGGCTGGGGGTCATCTTGCTGCAGCGAGTCTGTGTCCCTGGCTTCCAGGCCCCCAGCCTCATGGGCTTGTTCCCACCTGGGGTCCTGCTGGCCCCTGGCCCCTGAGTTTCCTTCCTCAGGCCTGGATGGATCTCCTGGACTCTGGGGGTGGGTGGACGAGCCATCCACCCTAAGGACTTGGCGGTGAGCTTCTGGGAGCCCCCCAGGGGGACTCTCCTGCCTAGCCAGGGGTGCAGTGCCCTGCACCGGCCTCTCTGTGGGCTCCCGGCCCACAGCCTCCAGGCTCGGGGAGGGCTCTGCAGCCCCTTCAGGGAGGACCAAGGCTCCCCAGGACTGGAAGCCCTGCTCCAGGGCTTCTACCGGGACATCTTCCATGGGTGGCTTGGCTGGGTCGGGTCCAGGCCAAGGGCTCTTGTCACCCAGATCTGGGGCCTGGGTCTGTTTTCTGGACCCAGCCAGGGACTGAGGAGGAGAGGGCACATGAGGAGAAGGCCCAACCTCAGAAGGGAGCAGCACCCCCACGCTGCCAGATTCCCCATCCGGGGCCTCAGGCAGACCCCGGAGGAAGGGGGCCTCGGGTCCGGCTTCCCGGTCAGGGGTATCCGCAGGCCACTTCAAGCCTCCATCCTGGCCATCCTGGCCATCCTGTCCTTCGGGGTCATCCAGCCCTGCTCTAGCCCCAGCACTGGGAGGCACCTCAGGGGGGGTTCTTGCGCCCGGCTCTGGCTCTGAGACCATTCCCTGAGCAGGCTGGAGAGCGGGCGCCTCGGAGATGGAGATCTGTCTTACAATGCGGGGCATGGGCGAGGCGGGGGAGCTTCTCGGGCTCGGGGGTGGGCTCCAGCAAAGCCGCAGGGTCCTGTGGGAATGCTCCCCAAAGCTGTGCAGCAGCTGGGTCCAGTCGTCATTGTCCCCAAACAGCTCCGGCAGTGGGGGCTCCTCAGCGGGGCCAGCCTGAGGGTCCGGGGCCACCTTATTTTCCCTGGGGACGCTGGGCAGGAAGGAAGGGAGAGGTGACGGTCAGTGCAGTTAGTGGTACCCCCCAAATCCTGACAGCCTCACTGTTCCCGAGGCTAGCTTTCGTCCAGGGCTAGCTACTCTGTACAGCAAAACCCACGTGAGGAAGCCTCGTCTCCTCCAGGAAGCCTGCTCGCCTCTGAGCTGTTACAAACAGAGCAAGTACCTGACTGGGAGCTGTGTATGCGTGTGTGTGTGTGTGTCATGTGTAATTGTGTGTGTGTGATTATGTGTGTGTGGTTGTGTGTGTGTGTGTGATTATGTGTGTGTGGTTGCGTGTGTGTGTGTGTGATTATGTGTGTGTGGTTGTGTGTGTGTGATTATGTGTGTGTGTGTGTGTGTGTGTGTGTGTGTAGGATTGTATGTGTAGTTGTGTGTGCATGTCTATGTGTGGTTGTGTGTGTGACTGTGTGTGGTTGTATGTGTGGTGTGTGTGATTGTGTGTGACTGTGTGTGTCTGTGTGGGTAGGTGTGGTGTGGGGGAGTGGGTGTGACCGGAGATCCAGCCAGCTCCGTGGAACACACCCTTTCCCTGGCTCCTAGAAGCCACCACTCTCTCCCCAAGTACCCGCTCGGCTACTTGCCTTGGCTCTTCCTCTGTCTGCCAGGACACTCGGCCCCTGGCAGAATCCAGGTGTCCCCTCGTGGCCTGCAGCCGCCCCCGCACCTCCTGCAGCTGCCCAGCCAGGTGGCGCTCCGCCTCCCGGAGCTGCAGGTTCTCCCAGCTGGCCTCCTGCCGGGTACTGCTGAGGTGAAGCAACTGTGCCTCTAGCTGTGGAGGGGAGGGTGACAGTGTCCTCCACGGTGACAGCCCCCCACGACCGTCTGCCCTGCCCCCTGCCCCCACTGCCCAGCTCCTAGAGAGCTGACCTAAAGAGGAGAGGTCACCCTTCAAACGTATACCCCCCCCCCCACAGGGAGGCCTGTGGCACATGCGCAGTGGTGAGGACACGAGCACCTCAGACACACCTGCTGGGGCTGAGCCCTGCCGCAGCTGCTGTTCCTAATTCCATCCAGGCCGTGGGGGAGAGGAGGAGCCCACAGAGCGAGGCACACAGCCTCCCCACCACCCCGCAGGCCCTGACAGGACCTGCCCAAGGTCGATCAGATGACAACGGAGCCGGTGAGCGCCTGTGGTCCAGAACTTTCCTTTCTCTCTCCCCACCCCACCCCCTTCTGGGTCTCACAAGGCCCAGGCTAGCCCTGACTCCTGATCCTTCTACCCACCACCGCCGAAAGCTGGGGTTACAGGCACGTGCCACCATGCCCAAGCTGTCCAAAGCTTTTCCTTTTCTAGTTGTCCTCACGAGCGGCGTCATTTGACACGTGAGGCCTGGGGTGCCATGGAGGCATGAACACCTGAGGCGAGGGTGTGCTCCCGACTCGTCTCCTTACGTCTGCCTGGCTCTTTCTGGGACCTGACCTGACCCAGGGTGGTGTTCCCAGGGCACGGGCAGCCCAAAGCCCAGGGAGTTCTTGGCTGCCCGGGAGACCTGTCCAGCTGGGAACAGGGAAAAGGTCGTCTGGGGTCCAGGCTCCCCAGAAGGCCTGCACCCACCTCTCTCTGGCCCTGTTCCAGCCGCTGGGCCTCTTGCTCCTTGGCCTCCAGAGCCTCTTGCATGTGGGCACTGAGGGCCATGCCCCGAGAGTCGCTCTGCAGAGAGACAGGTCAGCCCTGCAAACTCCAGAAACAGCTCATCCGGGCTCGTCCTACCCATCTTACCTTCGCCCTGGCCTGGTGGGGTTCAGGGGCTGCAAGGTACCCAAAAAGAGGACTTTTGGGCTTCCCGCACTTGGGCCTAGACTCTCACAAGGGCACTGAAGCCAAGACCCTGAAGTCAGTCCTGGGGGACATCGGTACCTTGCAGAGATGGAACAGGTGCCCAGCAGGCCCACCCCATCTCTCTGGGGATCCTGAGCTTCGAGGCAGGAGACTCCCATCACCCTCTGCTGCCCTGCTTAGCCGCTGCCCAGTCTGGAGAGACAGCCATCTTTCACCACTGGCATGGCCCGTGGCCCAAGGCACTCACACACCTGGGCCTGCAACTGTTGCTTCTCTCTTCGGATCTGTTCCTCTGCCTCCTCATACAGCTGCCTCACCTCTTGGAGATGGTCAGAGTGTCGCCTGCAGGGGCAGGAGGCGGGCACCAGAAGGCCCCTCAGGACGTCTGGAGTCCACCTGCCTTGTCCTCAGTGATCGAAGACCCCTGTCATGTCGTCACCCTGGGTCTATGGCACCGATCACACATCTGTGTCCTGCCCCTCCCCCTGCCCTATCCACTGCCCCAAGCCTCAGTCACCATCCTGGCCTCCATGACTCAGGCCCCCGTGACAGGGCTGTGATCCTGACCAAACGTTTGAGGGACACAGGAAACAGGGCCCCTGAAGCTTCCTCCTCCTCAAACACTGGCTCTGTGCACCCAGACGGGAGCAGAGCCTCACCCAGGGGTGAAACACCTGCAGCACCCCACTCACTTCCTCAGTGTCCACTCCAGGGCCTCACGGTCAGCCCGGGCCTCCTGCAGGCAGCTGCTCATCTTGGCCAGGAAGCCCTCCAAGTTGCCAGCCAGCTGAGGCTCCTCTCGCCGCAACTCCCGCCACAGCTTCCAGATCTCCGTCTGCCTGGAGTACCGGAAACCTCCAGAGGATTAGACCCAGAGAGCCAGGAAGTGGCAGGGCTCCTGTAGCCCAGGCTACCTTCACACTTGCTGTGTAGCAAAGGACAGCCTTGAACTCCTGACTCTCCTGCCCCCACCTCCCGAAGGCCGGGGTTACAGTGTTCTATTTTATGGGGCGCAGGGGAGGGAACCCACACATAGGTGCATGTGTGCTGACTAGCCCTATCTCTACCCCAAGTCCTCAGTCTTAATGGCAGCTCTCCCAGAGACTTGGGGACCTGAAACACACACAAATTCTACTAGCAAGACTACAAAGCTTGAGTGTTCCCCCTTCCTGGGACATTTCTGTATGTGAGCTGGCCCTTCTAACCCCCATACTGCTTGCTCCCTTGGGATTCAGGAATGAATGGGGGCATTCAGGTAGGGGGAAACTTGGGCATCTGACAGCTCAAGGCTTCCATCCACCTCCTCTCCTCTCCGGGTCTGGAGCTGTGTGGTTTCTAACAAGGCCTTACCCTCCCCTCGCTTACTGGGAAAATACGAGAAGGCCAACACTTGCCAAGCAGGATTGTTTGGGGAGTGAGAGACATTCTGAGGGTGAGTGCCAGCCGGGGGCCCCGCCCGGGGTTGGCACTCGGAATGTACTCCTTTCACATGGGCTTAATTAAGTCATGAAGACAGAGGCCCAGAGGGCGAGGGTGCAGGACCACGGTGCCAAGTGGGTAAGTGGCTCCCTGCTGCACCTGCTCTGCCAGCCTACACCCCAGGTCGCACCCAGGCCTGGCCCGAGGCGGCAGCCCCACCCTCCGAACCAGCTGGGAGTAACCTCACCCTTCAGAGGCCTGTGGGTGGAGGGGCAAGTGGGAGAGAGTGGGTGAGGGCGAGTCCCTGGCTGGCTCTAGCTGCCTTCAGGAAGCACCCCACCACTACCTTCCCAGCACCTAAGAGAACCCCTGTACGCCCAGAGCATAAACCCAAGACATGAAACAGAAACTGACCTATCTCCAAACCCACCCAGGCCAGAGTACTGCCATGTCTGAAGTCATCCTACTGAGGGACCCTCAGGGAGTCTTGGGGTCCCCCTCAGGGGTGATGCTCCAATTGGCTGATCGTTCTACCAGAGTGTGGAGTGAGGGGACCCTCCCTGTACCCTTTGAACAGGGCTTCAGTCTCTCCGCAGCTTCAAAGGTCAGGGGCCACACACTATCAAGTGTGCAAGCTGCTGCTAAGCCCTGCCCTGAGCCTTCACCCCCACCAACTGGCAGGGCCTTACTCAGAAAGGGAGTGGCCGGTCCCCATCTGCCCTGCAAGGGCCAGGAAGGCCTCCTTCTCCTCGTCATCGGCCTCCTCAAGGGCAGGGAAGCTGAAGGTCACAGATCCTGGATGAGAGGGCAGTGGCCGCTTTGTGCGGAACCTCTGGGTGCTGGGGCCAGAGCCAAAGACATTTTCTGGGGGGACAGAAAGGCGCAGAGGGAAGACGAGTCTGTGACTTCCCTTGCTCCTCTGCTCCTCGTCACCCACATTTAAACATTCATGCCTGCCTCAGATCGCCCTTGGGAAGTCTCACAGAATGGGAGTGCCCACTTCACACATTGCCTGAGGCCCAGAAAGGCCTAGAGACTCCTGGAAGTCACACAGCAGCTCCAGGGTAGCTAACGGGTTTTTACTCACTCAGGATTTACTCACTGAGCATTCACTGTGCCCTCCTGGCAGAGGTCACCCAAGTTCCAAGCCTGAGGGAGCTGACGGTCTAGCCCAAGGGGTGAGAAGGAAATGTCTCTCCCACTGGTGTGTGCAAGCATGCATGTGTACCACCAGAATGCAGTTTTCTCCTATCAAGTGGGTTCTGGGGACTTGAACTCAGGCCATCAGGCTTGGTGGCAATCACCCTTACCTGCTAAGCCATCTGACCTCAAGAGTTAGGTCGGAGGATCTCCGTGTGTCCCAGGCTAACCTAGTCTACATGGGGAGTCCAGGCCAGCCAAAGCTACGCAATGATGCCGTGTTTGAAAAAGCAAAATGGCACCCTTCCCCTCCCCCCAGTTCCAGGCTGGTGCCTCCACTCCGACCTCAGCCTCTCTATCACCGACCAAAACGTGGGTGACCCCAGCCCATGAATGCTGATCCCGGCCAGCCACCTCTGCTGTCTCCTTTCTACACCCTAAACTTTCAAGCTCAGCAGCTCAAGGCCGAGCTGTCCTGCTGAGGCCCCAAGAGGAGGTTCCCTGCCTTGCCCTAGACTAGAAATGCCTCCCAAGAGAGAGTCGCCCTGTTGTCTGAGTCCCCTCTGAGGGGCAGGCGGTGGGATATCACCCCAACCTCCTGTTCCGCCTCCTCTCCATCCCTCAGATGCCACGCTCTGGGACCTGGGACCTAGAATTGCCTTGACTGAGGCTGGGGTCACCTGTAGACCCCTCCATGACCCCCCATGACCCCTGTGACCCCCCGTGACCCCCTTGGGGCATCATAGCCCATGGTCTCACACCAAAGCCAGCAAGCTTTTATCCTCCTCTTCCTACCTGAGTCTACAAGGGAGGGATCTAGGGGAGCAGCTGTTGGCCCTCAGATGTCATGGGGGGTCCCCTGACCTTTGACACAGCCTTACTGTGCTGGCGGTCCCTAGGACCCTCCCAGGACAGACGTACTGAGTCCAGAGCCAAATTCTTCCAGCGACAGGCGGCCGCTGCTCTCAGTGTCCACCCAGTCGAAAATCATCTGCAGCTCCTCGCTACCCAGGAAGCTGAACTTGGCCTCCTGAAAGAGAAGGGTGAGCCAGTGGGCCACTGTTCCCACGGGACAGAAACGGGCTGTGCACAGGAGGGGAGGTGTCTGTCTTCAGCTTTCCTTCCTCCCTGCTTTCCTTCCTCCCTGGCGCAGAGTCGCTCAGGGCCTGACCTGCAGTTCCCCCATGCCATCCTTCAGTGGGGGCCCAAGCAGGCTCCAAGTCACCTCCATGTCACCACCCCAAATTGGCACTTATTTTCCCATGCCCCCCTTCAAATGCCATCTGACAATTGTTTGTTGGGGTGGAGGGTGGGGGTTGAAATGAGGTCTCTCTGTTATGTAGCCCTGGCTGTGCTGGAACTCACTAAGTAGACCAGGCTGGCCTCGAACTCACAGAGATTTCCCCCGCCTCTGCTTCCAGAGTGCTGGGATCAAGGAAACGCATCATCACGCCAGCGAGCCATCTGACACAGTGGGCAGGATGTCCTTCCGCTGTGGCCCAGGGACAAGGACCACACAAGCTTCTACAACTATGGCTCCCGGGTGCATAACTGAATGGCGGGGGGGAGGGGTGTCACAAAAGAACCTGGGTTCATTAGAAATCACACGTTCAGAATCTGAGATGCTTCTGGCAGAGCTTGCTGCGCTGCGCTGTGTGACATTGCTGCAGCCAAGTTCTGAACACACACCCCGTGCCTGCCATCCCGTCCTGTGGCAGCAGTGACCACTTCCGGAAACACCTGGGCTGAGAGTTGAGGCCACGGTGTGTCTTGAACTGCTTATACAAACTTTTACTTCATATACAAGGTTTTCTGCCCTTGGAAAAGCCATGAGGAGCAGGGTGTAGTGGTGTACCCCTTGATCCCAGCACTGTTGGCAGAGATTGGCAGATCTGTGCATGTCTGAGGCCAGCCTGATCTACACAATGAGTTCCGGGACAGCTTATGCTACACGGATAGACTGTCTCACTACCACCTCTAGAAGAAAGAAAGAAAGGGAGAAAGAGAGAAAGAGAGAGAGAGAGAAAGAAAGAGAAGGAAAGAAAGAAAAAGAAAGAAAGAAAGAAAGAGAAAGACGTTCAGCATTTTCCTAGCAACATTCTTCCACGTAAGTATCAAATCAGGGTGTCTGGATTGTATTCTGTTAGAATGTTTCATTTTAAATGGCGGTGTGAAGCCAGGTGATGGCGCACACCTTCAGTCCCAGCACCTGGGAGGCAGAAGCACGCAGAGCTCAGAGTTCCAAGCCTCCCAGGGCTGCACAAAGAAACACTGTCTCAAAACACACACACACATACAAACTAATAACAAAATTGCTGCGGTGGGCGGGAGAGGTGGCTAAGAGCCTGATTGCTCTTTCAGAGCTTGATTCCCAGCAGGCAGGCTGTTGCCTGGAACTTCAGCTCCGGGGAGAGCCAACTCTCTCCTGCCCGCACAGCACTCACTGTGGGCACAGAGGACGACCTTGGGCATCGGTGCCCAGGCCCTGTCCTTGCTGAGAGTCTCTGACTCTTCTGGGCTCTCCAAGTAGGCTAGGCACAAGCCTCGGGGACCGGCACATCCAGGCCTCTCTCGGGCTAGGACCAATGTTTAGAGCAAACACCCATTTTTATAGGTCTGTGTTCCCAGAGCCTGTAATCTGTTTCTCCGGTGAAGGGAGCCATTCGGAGAAAGGGAGGAGAAAGCTTAAGAAGCCTGTGGTAGACCACAGAGTGCAGCTAACTCGCTGCACAGAGCCGGCTGAGACAGGGTCACGTGGGGACTCCCAGGTTCTGCTCAGGAACGCCAGAGATCATGCTGTCTGAGGAGACAGATAACTCCAAGATTTATGGCCTGTTGGACTTTCACTAGTTGTAAAAGGGAAAAAAAAATAATCTAACTCGGCGATCTGGGTTCTAATCTATCTTTGTTAAGCCGCCCAACTTTTAAAGCTCCCTTTGAACCATTCGAGACGCTAATTAGCACGCTAAACAAAATCTCTGAGGGTTTGGGATGTGCCTTCATAGGGCATTCACCCAGCATGGAGGGGAAGAAGCGCCCACTTGACAGGAGTCTGCCTTGTATTTGCCGACAGGTCATGATTTTACCTTTTCCAGCAATTCTCCACCCATCATTCTCAGAGGGTGCAGGTGCCTCGCCGCAGCAGCCATGGCTGCTCTCAAACCCACCACGAAGCCAAGGGCAACCCTGGACTTCCCAGCCTCCTGCCCCCCTCTCCCAGGTGCTGACATTACAGGAGTGACACATAGGGAGGAGGGCACCCGGACCGAGAAAACGCCTCCTTAAGAGCCTCCCTAAGATGGGGCTGCAGGCAAGTGGGGGAGTTTTCTCAATAAGCGATGGATGGGGAGGGCCCCGCTCCCCGCCCACTGGGGGTGGGGCTGTGCCTGGGCTGGCGGTCCTGGGGTGCAGAAAGCAGGCAGAGCGAAGCGGGGAGCCAGTCTGCAGCACCTGTCCACGGCCTCTGCGTCTGTTCCCTTAGGAAGAGCTGCATTCCTGCAGCCGCCTTCTAGGATTATCCCCAAACATATTCCTTCCCTGTTCTCTTTCTCTTCCCCCTCCTCATTTTTATTTTTAGCTGGCCATACCGGCACACAGCTGTAATCCCAGCATCTGGGAGGCTGAGGCAGGGGATGGCTGTGAAATTCAAGTCTGCCCTCAGCTTCACAGCAAGAAATTATTGAAATAAAAATCTTTTTAAAAAAATCAAAAGAAGAGCCAGCGAGATTACCCAGCCAGGGACGGTGCTTGCCCTTCAAGCCTTTTGTCTTGAGCTCCACGCCCAGAAACAGCAGTAGAGAGAACCACCTCCTGAAAGTTGACCTCTGACCTCCACCCACGCACCTTGACCCGCGTGTGCCCTCACTCACACAGACACACCCTGCACACACACTGATGACATTAATAATAGTTGTTGTTAAGAGATTAGGCTGCTGTGCCAGGGTAGGGCACTTGCACGAAGCGGTGGGTTCAATCCCCACAAACCGCATGGAATTACTGTCTGTGAGTCCAGTACTCCAGGCCAGCCTCAGCTACACAGTGAGTTAGAGGCTAGCCTGAGCTACTTCAGACTGTACCTCTAAACAAGGCTGAAGACAAATCAAATCAAAAAAGAGGTTCTGCCCTTCCCCGGGCTGTGGGGTGACGGGAACCGGGCTGTCCCAGGCTGCTCCTCTGTTCTGTGGGAAGGCCCTGGAGAGCTCTGGACGCTTTTGGTCTATGGGTTTTAGGGGGACAGCAGGGGGGCAATTGTCCTTTTGAGGCAAGGTCTCATTTAGCCAAGGCTGGTCTTGAACCCTCCATGTAACGTGTGTAACTGAGGCCCCCAGGCTTGGAGACAAAAGATTGTGCTGTTGCCCAGACTGGCTTTGGGGAGCATGCTGGTTTTGAACTTGAGACTCTCCTCCTGCCTCTGTCACCCAGGCTTACACTCTCTGGAGTGTGCCAGCCACCAGGCCTGGAGCTTCCTCTCTCTGTCAGGAGATCTGAGAGATGTTTCTCCCTGCATGAACCCCTCTCCGGAGGCCTGGGGAAGCGCCTGTGCCTGACTAGTCAGGCCCCAAGGCTGGCTGACTAATCTTTCTCAGCAGGCCTGGATGCAGAATAGCCCCGCAGAGGCCTCTGGGTATTTCTGTGAGGGACTTTCTGGAAAGGGTTAGCCAGGAGGAGGGAGCGGCCTGAAATGAGGGAGGCAGAGGCAGGGGGATCACTGTGAGTTCGAGGCCAGCCTGGTCTGCAGAGCCAGTCCAGGACAGCCAGGGCTCCACAGAGAGACCCTGCCTGGAAAAGGAGAAATGTCCAGCCTACGTCTGGCTCCATCCGGAGGTTTCTGGACAGGGGCTAATTCGGGCCTAAGGGTTGCTTTTGCGCATTAAATCCGAGGAGGCTCGTGTGCTCCATTTGCACACCCAGCTTCACCGACAGCGACAACCAACATCAACCCCACACATCCCTTCACGCGTGGAGAAACTCGGGGAATTACACACTGTCCGCCCAGCTGAGCGGAGCCCTCACCTCGCCGGCTCTCTTCTGCCTTTGAAGCCAGTCTCACCGTGGCACCCTGGCTAGCCTGCACTCGGTGTGTAGACCAGGATGGCCCGCTTGGTGACAGGGCCCAGCCGGGCCAGGAGAGGGCTGAGTAGGTAGAGGCGTGTGCTGAGTGTCACCCTGCCTATGACTGTCACCCAGGTGTCGCCCCTATTGGGACGTGCCCTCTGATGATGCAGGTGCTTCTGGCTCGGCCGTGCCCCTCAGCCCTGCTCGCGTCAGGAACCCAGGAAAAACGCATTGGTTCAGGCAAGCTGGACCCTGGTGCATCGTGGATTCCGTGCATAGAACGAGTAGCTGTGTGTGTGTGTGCATGCAAATGTGGTGTGAGTGTGGAGTATGTGTGTGCATGTGTGGTGTGTGTGTGATGCGTGTGTGTAGCATGTGGGTGGTGGGTGGGTGTCTGTGGGTGCATATGTGTTGTATCTCCGCAGAAACAGTCTCTCACACAGGACAAGCAAGCCTGAGTTTGGTCTCTGGAGCCCACGTGAAAACAAGCTAGGTGTGGGCGACTGGTGTGTGACCCCAGCGCCTCCACATTCATCTTATTTGTAAATGGCCCGGACTCTGGCCACTCACTCGGGGGTTGGAGCCAGTCTCTGGCTGGGGGTCATGAGCCAGCCTTTTCTCCCTCTCCTCACTGCCTGTGAGCTGTGTGCTCCGGGCTGTGTGCTCCGAGGTGACGTAAGCGTGCCTGATCCTCCTGCCTCCGCTGCCTGAGCGCTGGGGTCACGGCTGGCTGTTACCACCAAGGCTCCCTGACGCTGGAAACTGAACCTGGGGCTTTGCATGTGCAAGGCAGGCCCTCTGCGGGCAGAACCACATCCCCAGGCCCCAGAGCAAGGGTCTTGGTAGGGGAAGGGGAGATGGAGGAGGTGACAGTGACCCCGTGAGAGGACACCCCACCACAGGCCAAGGCCTCTCCCTGGAACCCACAACTACGGCCGCTCTCCACGCTCAGGCACAACAACACGCTTCGGTTCCTAGTGCACCAACTGCTCCCCGAGGTGCATGCCCCTGTTCCAAGCACCCCAGATCGAGGGTGGTGGAACCTGCCTGTCACCCCAGGCCTGGGAGGACCGAGAGTTAGGGGCCAACCTGAGCTACACAGGGAGATCTGTCACAAACATCTCTTCCGCAGGGGCTGGGAAGACAGCCCAGCAGTTCAGAGCGTGCACTCTTTTTTGCCAAGGACCCGAGTTCGATTCCCTGCACCTCCCCCTTGTCTGGTGGCAATCCTTGCTCTGAGAATCTCCTGTCTCAGTGGTGTGTAAATGCTGCCCCTCTATTTGTCCCCTGGTGTGCCAAAAGAAGCAACTCACAGCCGATGCAGAGCAGGAGAGAAAAGAGGACCGGGACTTCCTGCTAGCTGGGGAGGAGGAGTTAGAGGAGGACAGTAGGGGACTCAGGAGAGGTGACATCAGGAGGAGGAGCTGGAGCAAGGAAACTACAAAGTGTGAAGTGCTGGTGTCTCTGAGACCCACGCTGGGAGGGAGCTGAAATAGCTCAGAGGGTGAAGAACTGAGTTGCAGCCTGCTCGGTCCTTGTGCTGTGAAGCTTGTTAAAATGATAGAATAGTAGGGGCTGGAGAGATGGCTTAGTGGTTAAGAGCACTGTCTATTCTTCCTAAAGGACCTGGGTTCAATTCCCAGCACCCACATGGCAGCTCACAACTGTCTCCATTTCACACTGATGCACATAAAATTAAATTTTACAGTAGAGTCTGGAATATTTGTGTGACAGCCAGGTTAAGAGAGAAATGGAGAAACAAACACAATTGTGTAGAAGTAACACCTGCCTCTGCCCCCTACCCCAGTGCTGGGATTAAAGGCCACACAGTCTAGTGTCACATTATTAAAAATAATCAGAATGATCCAAGCATAGTAGCGCACGCCTTTTACCCCAGTACTTGGGAGGCAGAGGCTGGCAGATCCTTGAGTTCAAGGCCAGCCTGGTCTGTACAGTGAATTCTAAGACACCCAGGGCTGCGTGGAGAGACCCGGCGTGAAGTCTTGCGTTAAAATGCAAATGTCTCTGGGAAGGGTGCCATCTTAATCCCCGGGGGAATGGCAGGCAAGCCAAGCCTCTGTCAATGAGGAAAATGCAAGAATCTACACAGAAGGGATTCCAGGCTCGGCTCCCGGGCCTCATGCTCACCGCCAGGTCCTCTCGGGTGACAAAGCCCCTGTCCAAGGCGCCACAGTCCCGGAAGAAGGCCTGCAGCTCTGCATCAACGCCAGGGGCCCAGGAGTCCGTCCCCGGGGCCTCGGGGGCATCGTGGCCATCAGCCGGCTCCTGTACCTGCCGCCGGCGGCTGGAAGCCAGCTTCCGGGTTCTTCTGGACACTCCCTTTCCTTTCTCCATGGTGTCTCCAACCTGGGGACAGAGGAGAGAGATGGGGGTGAGCCGCTGGACACAAAGAGCCCCGACCCTGTGTCCTGGCTGCTGAGCACAGCCTGAGTCCCTGTCCCAGCATGGCTGGGTGTTCTACCCCAGCATGGCTGACAGGCCCTGCATGGCCAGCTCCGTCCACCACGACCTCAGCACATCCATGTGCTCAGGCTGTGAAAGATGCCCTCAGCCGGGAGCATTACTTCTGTCTGTCTCTGTCTCTCTGTCAGAGTCTCTGTCTCTGTGTCTCTGTTTCTATCTCTCTCTATCTCTATGTGTGTCTCTCTCTGTGTCTCCGTCTCTCTGAGTCTCTGTCCCTCTCTCTGTGTGTGTCTCTCTCTCTCTGTGTCTTTTTGTTGTCCTCCCCCACCCCCGTGGCAGCCCAGCCTGTCCCTCTGGGCCTCTCCCTGCCAAAGGACAGTTGCAGGGCACAAACCCTGGTGAAAGAGCAGAGGAAGCAGGCCCCGCTGTGGACTAGGAGGAGCAGGTGAGTGAAGGACAGTGACGACCTTCAGCCTGTCCCCAGCAAGGAGGGCAGAGGCCAAGTGTGAGGACCAGGATTCAAACCCCTAGCAGCATGTAAAAGCCAAACTGGACTCAGAACCTACAGCCCAAAGACGGGAGGATGCGGAGTGGGGGATGCAGGGGGGGGGGAGGATGGAGAGAGAGGATGTGGGTGGGAGGACATGGGCTGGGGGAGGATACAGGGGGGGAAGGATACAAGGGGAAGATACAGAGGGAGGATGTGGGGGGAGGATGGAAGGGGAGAGGACAAAGGGGAGGATGGAGAAGGAGAAAGGGGGAGGACACAGGGGAGGGCAGATGGGGGAGGAGGCAGGGGGAGGACCTAGGGTACGAGATGACACACATGGACATACATACCCACACACTTGTGTGCATATGCAACACACACAACCACACACGACTGACGCAGGAGGACCACTAGGTCTGAGGCCAGCCTAGACTACGCCCACACACGAAGAACGACCTTGCCTCCCAAAGAGAATGGCAAAGCTGGTCACGAGGCCCAGCGGACAGAGATTCTTACCATGAGTGCCACAGCCTGAGTTAGAGCCCAGAATCCACGGGGGAAAATAGAGACCCGACCCTGTAGATTGTTCACTTACCTACACACACACTCACACAGACACACACACGCACACAGACACACACATGCACACAGACACACACATATACACAGACACACTCACACAGACACACACATAGACACACACATGCACGCAGACACACACAAACACACTCACACAGACACATACACAGATACACACATATACACAGACACACACACACTCACACACACACATATACACACACAAACATACACACATACACACACTCACACTCACACAGACACACACAGTAAAGGTGGTGTTGTGAAGGCCACTTGGGGAACACATAGGAAACCGTGACTGCAGACCACAGGAAGCCTCCGGAAGCCTGTGCTCCCCTCGAGGGCCTGACCCAGCGCTGAGGGTGTTAGAGTCATGCCTGGACCCTCTTCTAGAAGACGCCATTTGAGCCAGGTGTGGCGGCACACAGTTTTGTTTGTTTGGGTTGTGTGTGTGTGTGTGTCACATGCCTTTAATCCCAGCACTCTGGAGGCAGAGGCAGGAGGATGTCAGAACACTGGTCACCGCAGGCCAGGATGTCTGTGTCCCTTCCCCTTAACTGTGGGCCCTAAATCAGTGTGTGCCCCTCTCGTGGGCGGGAATGGCCGCCAAGAACCTCCCGTGTCTGAATGTCTCTCTGTCTCTGTCTGTCTCTCCCTCCTCGGTTATCATCCGTCTCCCCTCACACTCAGCTCAGACAGCACCTTCCCCCTTCCCTTGGTGACCGCTTAGGCCGCTCCTGCGGTCCCTCTGCCCTCACGCGCCTGTCCCTGCCGCAGCCTCTGTGCCCCCCTCAGGACCAGCCTCCCCACGATGGGGGTGTCAGCCAGCAGAGCGGCACCCCGAGTGCTGCCACCCAGAGCCGGAGAGGAAGTAAGAACGGAAGAGCAGGGACGTGGGGGCATTGCCACCTGCCAGAGCCACAGGCCCTCCCCGCCCCACACCCGTCACAGAGGGGTGAGAAACTGAGTCAGAGCAGCGAGACACGGTGGGGCTCCCACCAGCTCCCCAAGAACCACCTTCACTCACTAACCACCAGAGAAACGGGGGCTCTCAGAAGCCAGAAGACCTGTCCGGGGTCACCTGCCCACGGCTGGTCTACTTCTCACTCCCCGGAGATCACACTCGTGGCCTGGGCCCCTCACCATGACACCTCGAAGAAGCTCAGCTTTGAGCCCCTGTCCCATGTTGGACGGGGGAGTTGGAGTACAATCCCAGCACTCCCGGAGATGGAGGCAGGAAAACCAAGAGTTCAAGGTCACCCCTGGCTACACATTGAAGTTCAAGGCCAGCCAGGGCTACACAGAGAGACCCTGCCTCAAAGGAAGGAAGGGAGGGAGGAAGGAAGGAAAGAAAAAAAGAAAGAAAGAAAGAAAGAAAGAAAGAAAGAAAGAAAGAAAGAAAGAAAAGAAAGAAAGGAGAAAATAACTAATAACTGCATGGGCCCACCTCTCAGACGTCTGCAGTCCGGTGCTCCGGGTCCTGGTGAGTAGGGTACTGTCCGCTGCCCATGGAGCCCACGCTCTCTGCAACCGTCAACAGTCTCTTGCTCAACCGCCCCTTTCCGCTCCCTGGCTGCCCGATCTCTTGTCCTCATCTAGAGAACTTCCCGTAGAAAGGGGCCCTGGCTGCTCTTCTGTCTTTCCTGATACCCTGGATCCTGGAAATACAGCAGAAAGCCGGGGCTGGGGCTGGGGAGGGGCTGTGTGTGTATGTGTGTATATGTGTGTGTGTGCATGTGTGTGTGTGTGTGCGTGCGTGTGTGCATGTGTGTGTGTGCGCGCGCGCATGTGTGTGTGTGTGTGCATGTGTGTGTGTGTGCGTGTTGGTGTGTTCTACACCTAGCCTTGCAGTGACCAGGCCAGGACATGGCCCTCAGTTTCCTGCCAGAGGGTCCTCAAGCCCAGGAGAAGGATCAAGCAAGAGAAGCCTCTGAGGCTATGGCTAATGCAGAAAATGCCACCTCACCTAGCGTCCTCGCTCAGGGACAGAAAATGTGACCAGGAAGGAGGAGTTCTGTCACACTCCCTTCTCAGGAAACAGACTAAGCTAACACAAAGTTTTGTGCAGCCACAGTCATGGGGACAGCTTGGTCCTGGAGCATGAAGGCAGGCAGAGGACTCGGGGGATGGACGGGCATGAGTCGGGCCTGGTGTACAGCTTCCATCCTAGAAATCGGGTGATGCAGGGGGATTGGTTCCAGAGCCAGCCTGGACTACGTGGTTAGGCTTTGTCCTGGGGGGAAAAAAGAAAAAGAAAGAAAAGAAAAAAGGGAAAGGAAGCAGAAAATAGACAGCAATAGACTCGACTGTGTAGTGAGAAACCTGGAAATTTGGTTTCTTTAAAAACACAAGAATAGTGTAAGAAAGTGTTTCTGTTTTAATCCTGAGTGTGGGGACTCGGGGCTGCTTTGGACTGTCCCAGCAGCTGACTGAGATTTGCCTCATGCTCTAGCAGAGGCGTGGTTGTGCCAGCTGCGGACAGTTTCTGCGACTGTGTGGCATTTGGAATTCTGGGAACTTTTTAGAGGGTATGTGGATGCTAGGGCCCTGAGAGGTGTTGTGGTCATTAGCAGTGTGCGTGGGGGCAGGAGGTTGCAGTTTGTTGTAGTTGTGCTAAAGATGAAACAAGAAGAAAGAAATTAGATTCAAGGATCTCTTCCCCCTCTATCCTTCTTCCTTTCCTATCTAATGGTAGGGAGTGAAACCTGGGGGTGAAGGGTAGGAAAAAGAACCCACAAAGTAGCAAAGACCAGCTATATACACATGTGTAAGAACTTCATGGATGATAAGGACATCATTCCAAATAAGTGAAGAAATGATGTATTGAATTAGTTGTTAGGACAAATCGGTTAGGGCTCCACATCAGCCAGAGTGCTCTAATTCTAAAAGCAAATCAGGTGGGTTTAAGTTTTAGTCATTTTTTTTTAATTATTACACTTATTTGGATGGCAGTTGTGCACGCCTTTAAGCCCAGCACTCAGGAGGCAGCAGCAGATGGATCTCTGTGAGTTCAAGGCCAGCCTGGTCTACAGAGTGAGTTCCAGAACAGCCAGGGCTACATAGTGAAACCCTGTCTTGGAAAAAAAAAAGAAAAATGTATTACACTTATTAATTTATTTTTATATGCAAATATTTGTGTGGGGTTTATATGTGTGGAGGGGTGAAAGGGGAAGGTGCATACGTGTGCCACAGCTCATAAGTGTAGGTCAGAAGGCAACTTGCAAGAGTTCTACCTTCTACCTCATGGCTGGTCCCAGATCCTTGGGGTCCTGCCAAGGTCGCATGTGCAAGCCATGGTTTGCACACGCAGTCAGAGGACAACGTGAGGGCATCTCATTCCACCATGTGGTAGAAGGCTTCATGCAAGCCAGGCAATAAGGGTTAAAATGAAGAAATAATAATAATTAGTGTTTTAAAAGCCAGTATTGCTGGATTGAGAATAAACTTTTACAGAATGGAATGGATGAGCAGAGAGGCTGTGAGAGCCCCTCACAACCAAGAAGGCTTCCAGGTTCGTCTTCAGTTCCCCAGAGCTGCCTTGGCTTCTTGTCAACGTGGTAAACGCCAGCCGATGCAGACACTGCCTGTCCTGGGGTGCAGTGGGGAGAGCACCCCGGGTCCCCCCTCCCTCCGGCTGCCAGTTCCAAAACATGTCTGCGGCCCTCCTGCCTGGGTGGGCAGGAGGGCCGCAGGAGATGGGACCAGATAGCATCTGGGCAGCCCTCTCCGGAACATTGAGAAAGCCTGCATTACGTCAAAGATTTCAAAGGGCACAGTGGGCCCCTCGAATCCCCACTTGGAGTCGTTGCCACTTCCCCTTTCGTGTTCATCAAGCAGGCTCTGTGGTCTGCAGACCTCGGGCTGGATCTCAGAGTTCTGCCGCTCCGGAGGGGAGTAACCTTGGACCCAGACTTCAGTTTGTTGCCATGTTTGGTTTGGGGGTTTGTTTGCTTATTTGTTGTTACTGTTTTCATCTGTGAACTAGAGGTGAAGGTTGGTTCAAACGGTATGAACCACCTAAGGCAGGGCAGGACCCTGGAGGCAGGAGCTGAGGCACAGGCCACGGAGGCTGCTGCTTACTGGCCTGCTTCCCATGGCTTGCTCAGCCTGCCTTCTCATGGAACCCAGGACCGTTCCCAACCCCTTAGTGGGGCTGGGGGTCGTTGAGGTCACCTAAGACCACCAGAAAACACAAATATCTACATTATGATTCATGACAGCATAATTTATGGTTGGGGTCACCACAACGTAAGAAACGGTACTCAAGGGTCGCAGCATTGGGGAGGTTGGGAACCGCTGACGGCAGCCTTGCCCACAGCCTGATCTTGTTGATGGCTTGTTCTTAATTGAGGCTCCCACCTCTCAGATGACTTTTTTCAGGTTGTGTAAAGTTGACACACAACTATCCAGAACAAGCCAGGGATGGTGGTACATGCCTTTAATCCCAGCACTTGGAAGGCAGACGCAGGTGGATCTCTGAGTTCGAGGCCAGCCTGGTCTACAGAGTGAGTTCTAGGACAGCCAGGGATACGTAGAGAAACCCTGTCAAGAAGAAAATAAAAAGAAAAGAAAACAAAAAAAAAACCCTTATCCAGTAGGTTGTGTGTGAACACATGCATGTACACACACACATTCATGTGGTCAGGGCAACAGTGTGTGTCACTCTCCTTCCGTCACATGAGTCCTAGGGATCAAACTCAGGTAGCCAGGCTTGGTGACAAATACCATCCTGCTGGCTCAGAAAATCATGTTAACTCTGAAGGCGTCTGGCCAGATGACGCACAGCCACAAGTTCAAGCCCCGTCTAAGCAACTTATCAAGTAACAGGAAGCGAGGAGGGGCTAAAATTCATCATACACACTGTTGGGGAACAGAAAAATGAACTTTTAAAACTTTAATTGGAACCTTTCCTGGGCCAGTGAGATAGCTCAGCGAGTAAAGATACTTGCCACCAATTCTCACTACCTAGGCTTGACACAGAGCCTCCAAGAGATGTGTGCAATAGCACATATGCCCACACATGACATGCACACAAAAATAAAAAATTATGTAATTTTAAATTTTTTCTAAAGAAATACTTCTGTAAGATTAAATTGAAGGTGAGAACTTTTTTTTCTCAAATGGAAAAAGTCTCAAAACGAAAAACAAAGGGCCAGGGGCTGAAGAGACAGCTCAGGTTAAGAGCACTAGCTGTCCTTCCAGAGGTCCTGAGTTCAATTCCCAGTACCCACGTGGCAGCTCACAACTGCCTATAACTCCAGTGCCAGGAGATCCGACTCCCTCACCAGACACATGCAGGCAAAAACATCAATGCACATAAAATAAAAATAATTTTTTAAAAAGAAAAGCGAAGGGCCAGGGCTGCAGCTCAGTGGTACAGTTCTTGCCTGTCATGATCAAGGACCTAGGTTCAATTCCCATCACTGGGGGAAAAAATACATTGCATGTATGTGCACTTGTAGACACACAGACATACACACACACACACATACACACGTAAACACACAGCAAACAGCTGGCCCTGCCCAAATGCTCCCCCCACTTCGTTCTAATGACAAGTCATTACAAGTCATCCACAAGTATTTATTGAGCACCTGGTTTGTGGTGGGGTGTGATGGACTGGGAACAGCACAGGGCGTGGCCCTGCTCGAGGGAGCTTTACAGTCTGAGTGGAGACAAGGGGCCAAAATACACATTCTCGGGGCGGGGACGGGGGTGTGGGAGACTGAGGGTAAACAGTCCAGACCAGGATGTTACGGAAACAGGGTTGTTTAGGGTGGGGGTTAGACCCACTAAGTGCTTCGGCAGCCACGGGGGCTCAGTATTCAATACTGGGAAAGGGTCAGCCACTGTCCTGTCTCCTGCTAGCCCGCTGTGCCCAGGAGGCACCATCTTGGCCTGTCTCCCTGTGCAAGCGCTACTCAAAGTACTGAGGAATGCAAAAGGTCCCCATCCCAGAAAAAGCCCCCACCCCAAGCAGGGCCACAGGGACACTCTGTGAGCACCACCAAAGACCCAGCCCAGAACCCACAGGGAGCCACCTGAGGTAGGACCAGGGAACCCTGCTTCCCTGCTTAGGGGCACCCCTTCCCTTTAGCTCCATTGAGCTATGGGGCATGTGCCCAGACAGAGGCCTCCTGCTGACCTGCAGGTATTAGAGGGGAGGGAAGAGCAGCAGAGTACCAGACCAACCCTCAGAAAGAGAGGGGCAGCTGGCAGAGGGACCCACAGGGAAGGCAGGGAGACCCAGAGTGTGTGTGTGTGGGGGGGGGTCCCCCTGTCTTCACAGGTCTGAGTGAATGTCAAGGGCCAGGACATTATGATTGGGTCCTAACCTGGCTAAACCTCATCCGTGTTCCAGGCTGTGACCACTTCATTGTCACCTTGACTGGCCTGAGAGGTGACAAGGAGACCCCAAAGTCCTACTCAGCTGGCCCCCCTTCAAAGTGCTATTCAGGTCTGAGGGTCACCACCATGAACAAGTGGCAAGGAGCCGGGCCATTTTAGGGGAGTAGGCCTAGGCAGAGGATGGGGGGAGACCGGGATGGGGGTGTTTGATGAAGGATGGCACGATGCCAGGCACACCTTCCCTGCAGGACAGGAAGGACAGAGCTTGGGTTGAGAAGGGCTTAAATAACAGTCCACATAACAAAATCCCCTGGCACTAAGGGGGCCTACCGTCCTACTAATTTACCGTTTGTTTGTTTTAAATAAGTCTAGGCGGGGGGCTTGGAGAGGGCAGGTAGAGTATATACAGAAGCTTAAATTAAAACACAAATAATAATTAAGACACACAGAGTGAGGACGGGGCTGAGGCAGAGGATGGAGGAGGGGGAGGGGTCTCCCGGCCCACGGCGGAAGAGACCTCGAGGCTCCCGTGGACACATCAGGGCTTTCTCTTGCAGAAGACCAGTCGACGCTTGGAGTGATAGAAATCTGTGGAGAGAGGACAAAGTCAGGACCGGAGGCTGAGGGTGAGGGACACTGGGGGGGCGGGGGGGCAGGAAACTGCACCTCCTAGTGGAGGGGGGCACCCTCGGGAGCATCCTCCTGTCCACTGTGCCCGTCCTTACCTGTCAGGCTGGTCTGCCTCCGCTTCCGGCCCTGGGGCGCCCCGAGCCCACCGGGGGAGTCCTCAGGCCGCTCCGGGGCTCGAGCCGCCAGGGCGCGGGGCAGCGACAGGTCCGCGCGGCCCTGTAGCAGGGCGGAGGAGGGGCCGGGCCTCCTGTCCCCTCCCAGGTCGTCGCGGCTCAGGTAGAGCGCGGGCAGCCCCGGGGCTCGAACCCGCTCCCACACGAAGTCGCCCTCCAGCGGCGTCTCGGTGGCGAAGTCGAAGTTCCAGCGCTCCCGGGCCTCGCGGAGGCAGCCGGCCATGAGCGCGTCGTAGTCGCGCCGCAGCTGCTCGCCGTCCACGGGCCCGAAGAGGCGGCGGCACGCTTTGCTCCGGGGCGGGGGCGTGTGGCCGTCCTCGCCGTCCGACATGGCGCCTGCAACACACAGAGACCCGGGTCGCTCTGGAGACGGCGCCTTCCCGCTCCCTCCCGGCTCCTCCCCCGGGGATCTCCCGCCACCCCGCGGGACGCCCCGGTGCGAGAAGCGTCCAGCCGGCCCTTCCCCCAAGGTCACGGCTGCAATGGCCGGGGTCACCGCCCTGTTCACCAGCAGGGCTGGGATCCCCTCAAAATCGATGCCTTTTGCTGAAGGGCCCTTCGCGGGCGCGAACACCCCAAATACGTGTGAACTGCCGAGGTCCGGTGGTTTCCCAAACACCCCCCACCCCACACCTGGGCATGCCTCAGTGCCCTGTCCGCCTGCCCTGGCGGGGGCTTCATCCTGCCAATCAAAAGTACCCGGGACCTTGGGATAAGACACACAAAACTGGAGCAGCCATGCTGCAATTTCGCCCCATCTGAAAGATGATTGTGCGTCTCCGTGCCTCGGCTTCTCAGCCAGACATGGCTGGGGCAGCGTGCTCCGGCAGCGGGCAAGGTGGCCGGCAGAGAGGAGAGAACATTCCGGAGCCAGGCTGCCCGGGTATCAGAACCACAGCTCTGCCGGTGAGCCCGGATATGACCCCTAACATCTGGGCTCCGCTTGAGGACAGATCAGAACATGAACCCGGTGTGACCCCGGAAAATGGAAGCCGGAGCATGCCTCTCTGCCGTCCCTAGCCCCGTCCCTGAGGGCCGCCACCGCAGCCTGCGCTACAGGCAGCAGCCTGGGGGGAGAGAGGACAGGCTGGCAGGGCTCCTGTCTCTCTCCCGGGCTGAGCCACATCCTGCCATGCAGCTCAGGTAATCTGCAGTCTAGACACCGCCCAGCCCGAGATCTGCCTCCAGCCTGTGCCCAGGGAACCCGTTTTGCAGGCACGGAGAATCGAAGGTGGCTGGTTGACCCGGCTCGTCTCCGGGAGAGAGGCCCGGCTGAGAGGCCCAGGCTGATCCTCCCGTGGCCTGACTCCAGAGCTAGGCGATACAGGTCCTAAGGAGGACCTGGGCTCTCCTGGGCACCGGTCCAGCCTGCCAGCCTTTGAGCTTGCAGGGTGTGCCCAGTGGCTTTCTGAGGCAAGAGGCCCTGGGCTCTCACCACATACATCCCTTCCCCTCACCCTACAAGAACCTCAGGACCTCTGAATGAGTTTGCCCATGGCTGGAAGGGAGAGGAAGGTACTCAGACCAGGATTCAAGGAAGGAAGCCAGAAAGAGACAAAAGACTGAGGTTCAGCTGGCAAAGCCTATGCCTAGCAAGCAAGGCGGCCTCTATAAAATTGGGTGTGGTAGGGTGAGCAGAGGTTAGGGTCGACCTTGGCTACTACATAGGGAATGTATGCCAGCTTGTAGGCTAGATACCCTCTCAAAACATAAGTAAAACACACCTTCCTCCTCAAAACACGGTGCTTGGGAGCAGAGGCAAGATGATATCCCTGAGTCCAGAGCTAGCCTGGTCTACATAATGAGACCTGGGTCTCAAAACAAACACGGGACTGAGCCCTGGGAAGGGGTCTCGTGGTACTATGGGAAGGATCTCAGGACGGCCTCTGCCACCGGCAGGGTCTGAGGTCTATTTTTTATTTGTTTGGGGTTTTTGTTGTTGTTTTTGAGACAGAGTTTCTCTGTGTAGGCTTGGCTGTCCTGGACTCACTTTGTAAACCAGGCTGGCCTCGAACTCACAGCGATCCACCTGCCTCTGCCTCCGGGAGTGCTGGGATTACAAGTGTGCACTCCATGCCCTGCTGTGGTTTGGGGTCTAGGCACATTTTTTTTAAAGCACATTCTAATCAGTTTACAAGTTCCACCCTCCCTAAAAGATGGCTACAGCCATCAGTTCCTTTTTCTTTCTGTCTTCCCCAACCCCTCTGATGTATCTGAGGCAGGGACTCACCAGGTAGGCCAGGCTGGCCTGGACTCAGTCACCCTCCTGCCTCAGCCTACCCTGTGCTGGGATCACAGATGCCCCCACACCTACTGTTAGTGGAAGGCGAGCTCACTTCCTTTTTAGGCAGAGCTAGTCAAGACTCAGAAATTAGATAAGGTGTCCAAAGTCACGGGGCTCACACGTGACTCGTGGGGACTTTAATCCAGACCCATTTGCTCTTGTCATTTTGAGGGTCATAAGCAGAGATATCCATCAGAATCACTTGGGAAGGCTTTTTCTTTCTTTCTTTCTTTCTTTCTTTCTTTCTTTCTTTCTTTCTTTTTCTTTCTTTCTTTTTTAAATATAGATTGAGCCCCTTGTTACGGCCAGAGCCTTTAACCTCAGCACTCCGGCCACAGGCAGATGGATCTCTTGGAGTTCCGGCCACCAGGCCAGCCTGATCTACAAAACTAGTAATGGCTAGCTGGGGCTATATAGTATGACCCTGTCTCTGTCTGTCTCTGCCTTTCTCTCTCTCTCTGATGCACACACAGAGAAAGAGAAAGAGAAAATAGAAACAAAAGCCATATAGATACAGAAACACAGGTTGGTGGAGACAGGGCTCATTTCTGTAGACAAACTGAGTTCAAAGTCAAGTTCAGTGCCCTTCCCCAGAGGGCACCGGTAGAGACCAAGGGGAGGCAAGAAGGCTGGACACCAATGGTCCCCAGTGTCCCTTAGGCACACGGAAATGCCCCGCCAAAGATGGGGGAGGGGAGCAGAATTCCCTGCAAGCGCACAGGGCGCCCCACCGTGTCTCTCCAGGGCCACGCCCCCCTAGTCTGCTCACACACCCTGCTCAAAATCATTTCTCTCATAAGCCCTCATTTTACAGAGGCAACGCCTCCCTTCGCCGGCCGCCGCGCGTATTTCAATTCCCTAAACACAACCCAGCGCGAGAAAGGCTCTGTTTAAAAGCCGTGGTGGCCTGGGAAGAGGGGGGGAGGCGGCGCCGCCCGCGCAAGGCGGCCCTTGCTGTTCCCACGGCGGCCGGGAGGGGGCGCCGCGTCCCCAGGAAATGGGCCCCCGCGCGGGGGCCCGCTGCGTGGGCCGAGCGAGGCGTGGTGAGTCAGTTTCCTGCCCGGCGCGGCCCGCCCGCCAAAACTCCACGGGCACCGGAGCCGCGCGTCACCCTGGGGTGGGGAGAGGGGAGGGAAGGAGGGAGGGAGGGGGACCCCGCGCCACAAAACACGTCACGGTGAGCCCGGGCTTCCTGAACTCCCGCCGATGCTGGGAAAGCAGCGCGCGCGCGCACTCGCACACACACACGCTCACGGGCAAAGTCAACTAGCGCCCTTGGCCCCGGCCCCCTCCACCTTGATCTCCACGCCCAGAGCACGGGATGAGTCAGATCCCTGGAAAATAAAAATAGATGAGGGCGAGGACAACAGCAACAAAAAAAAACCCGCTTGAGTGTCCTCGCTGAAGCGCGACGGAGCGCGGCCAGGGGGACCCAAAGGAAAGAGCCGTCAGCGCGCCCCCCGAGTGCCAAACCCCAAGCCCGAGTCTCTCCCGGAAGACCAGGGAGCCGGGGTGACCCTCATCCCTGGGGGTTCCACGCGGAATGGATGCGCCCTGGCGCGCGCACTCAAACCCGGCCCGGCCACCTTCCCACGCTGGGTGTGGACGGGATCGGGGTCCCCCAGCCCCGGGGCGTATGACTGCGGCACCCCGTAAGCCTCGCCGCGCTGGGATCCCCGCTGCCCCGCAGGGCGGGCTCCCTCGCCGCGCGCGGGTCCCGGGCGCGGTGGGCGGCACCCTTTGCGCTCCCCGGGCTGGCAGGGTGGACAGGGCCCGCCCAGTCTCCCCGTCCCCGAGGGCGCGCCGCCGAGCGGGGACCGGACCTCCCCGTGTCCCGGGTTCCCTGGGAACACACTGTGCCCGCCAAATAGGTCACTGTGCCGCGCGGGGGAGGGGACGGGGCAGGGACCGGGCCGTGCCCGGGCAGGGAAAGGGGTTTCTGGGCTGCCCCTGAGCCATCCCCAACTCCGGGCGCGATTCTGCTCTCGCGCCGGTGCCCAGCTCGGGGTCTCCCGGTCGCGGTGAGTCACCTCCTCCTCGCCTGTCCTCCAGGACGTGCCCAGGCACGTTCCCGAGGGCGGGGGACACAGCTCGCACTGACCTCAGCGCCCGGCGGGGCGGTGGTGGCTGCGGCGGCCCAGGGCACCTGGACCGCCGGGACCGGGCGGCACCCACCCGTGGGATCGGACCCTAGAGACGGGCTCGTCCCGAGCTCGTCCCCGTGACACACTCCAACCCACCGAGCCGGCGGCGCTCAGACCCATCCCGGTCATCCACCTGCCGCGGACACACCTGTGAGTCCGGCGGGCACTCGCAGACAGGCGCCGCCGCCGGGGATGGTAACACGCATCCCCGCAGACGCACGCACGTACACATGCGCGCGCGCTCCTGGGCGCACCCGCGGGGCTCAGCGCGGAGCTGCCCGGGGCGGACCCCGCTGCCCCGCCGCGACGCCCTCACCTCTGAACACCTCGCGATCGCGCTGGCTCCGCGCTCGGCTCTCTCCCGCGGCACCGGCTCACGCCTCTCGGCTGCTGCTGGCCGGCTCAGGGCTGCGCTCTTATAGCGTCCCCGGTGGCCCGCCTCCAGGGGGCGGGGCAGCCGGCTCCCGTCCGCCCATCCCGGGGAAGCGCGGGTCCGCCCTCCCCTCCGGGAAGCTGAGCCCGCGCCTGACTCCGCTCCAGACGGCCCAAGCCCGCGCGCGCGCCGAGAGGGCGCGCCTTCCCCTCCTCTGCCCTCCCCCCACACCTGGGCCATCTGCTCCTCACGTCCCCCGCCAGCCGAGCCACACGCATCCGTAGACGGTCAGGGCTGCGCGTTGACCGGTATGTTTCCCGACCAGCTCTGGAGAGAGGGGGTGGAGACAGGGGGATCGGGAGTTCAAGGTGGTCTTGACCGCCACGTAATGGAGACCAGCCTGAAATGTTACAAATGTAAATAAATCAATCAATATCCAAGCTGAGTGATGGCAAAGGCCTGCTTGAGAGACTGAGGCAGGGAGAGTGTTACAGGTTCAAGACCAGCCTGGGCTCCACCGTGGGACCCTCTCAAAACAAAACGATCCCTTAAAAAAAAAAAAAAAAGTAGTGACACTCTTTGACATTCCAAGAAATCCCGCTATTTCTGGAGACCTTCCCTCAGTAGGCTGCCTTTCCCAGAAGCAGCTGAGGCACCCAGAAACCCCACGGCCATCTTTAGGTCCAGAACTAGATCTTCTCCTCCTCACCGATGAGAAATACAGGCCCACAGGGGCAAAGGATGCCAAACTTTTGCTGTCAACTGCCTCAGAAAGGGAGGAAATTGAGGCCAGAGAGAGACCCGGGCTACCAGGAAAAACATGGGCGGATTCTCCCACTCACTTCTGCAGAGGCCAGCGTGAGGCCATTTTCACACAGCAACACACACTAGCTCAGACCACACAGCCGAGGGCCGGCCACTGTGTGGGGTCTGCTGGGCCGCACAGAGCTCTCTCTCTGCTCACTGCCTTCTTTTTCTGTATCCAAAATGAGGGAAACGCCCAAATACCCCTCAGTTCTGGACAGATTGCTGGGATGACGTTGGTAAAGGACAGTTCTGGAAATACCCACTGATGAACCTGACACAGAACTGGGATGTCCTCAGTTCCCACCTTCCTCCATGTCTCCAGTCCCTTCTGTTTCCTTCGGCTTTGGGTTTTCTGAGACAAGGTCTTGCTGTGTGGCCCAAGGTAGCCTCAGACTCAAGGGAATCCTCCTGCCTTAGCGTCCTTCCTGACTAGAGGTCTGAGCCACCGCACCCACTGGGGGTTTTCTTCAGACAGTCTTGTAACGTGGTCCAGCCTGGGCTACATAGCAAGACCACCATCTCAGCCGAGCACAGAGGTACATGCCTGCAATCCCAGCCCTCAGGAGGTAGAGCAGCAATTCATCAGGGCCATCCTTGGCTACATAGCAAGCCTGAGACTGGCCTAGGTTACAGGAGACCCTGCCTCAAACACAGAAGCAGACCCCTCTCTCAAAACAAACAGAAACAAAAACCTAAACAGAAATCTTAGTTAAAAGAATAGAATCCCGCTTTGGAGCAGCTGTAAATTCTGACAGCTGTTCTCTGCCCAGACATGCCCAGGCTTCCTCCAATGATTTAGCTGACCTAAGGAGGACAGGCCTTCTCTTCTGTGGTGGGGGAGGGTATGGGGGTGCCCTCCCTGTTCCCCTCAGCAGCCTGGCTCTGGACTGAAGCCAGGATGAGAGACAGACCTCAGGACCACTCCCACGATAACCCAGCTCTGGCACAGTCCCCTCCCTGCACCCGGGGCCATCCCAGGGCTGGGCTGTCACGGGCCAGCACAGGATGTTCAACTGCCCAAATCCCCTTGGCCTCCAGGCATTTCAGATAGACGTGACATTGTCTGTCTGTTTACTTTGGGAGAAAACAGTTTTAATAAAGGCTTGCAGTGAACTGCTGACTGCCGTGACCTCCTGTGCCTTTGCCCTGTTGACGTTGGAGAGATTTTTAAAATAACTTCTGGCTTCCCGGAGCGCCACGAAAGTACTCAACAAATATTTATTAAGTCTAGGACTGCTTTCGGCCTCTCTAACAAACAATCTTGGCTTTGCACTTGAATGTATAGTCAGACACCCAATTGCACTTGAATGGATAGCCAGGGACACAGTTGGAGCGGCCCTTCATCCCCCTAAACAACAAAGGAGTAAGGCCATAGACAGAGTACCTGACCCCCCAGGCACACACAGACACAGACACAAAGCACCCTTCACCCGGTATGTGTCACAAGATGCACGGTGTCTTATGTTCTGCGGGCAGAAGCTCAGGCTTGTGGGGTGGGGCATACTTGGCTAGGTGGGGGTCTCTGCCTCCCCCTCACGTCCTTCCTCCCTCCACAGCAGGTAGTTGTGTACGGTCAGGTCCCCACCTCCCTACGTGGAGCAGCCCCACCTCTTCAGTCCCAGGGCTGGACATGTCAAGACATGTTCCTGGAGGCCAGAGAGCTAGTCCCGACCCACCACAGGCTGCTGAGCCTCGGATTCGCTGCTGGTCTCAGAGAGGTGGCAGCCAGCAATGGAAGGAGATAGAGCCTAACAGAGCCCCCTCTGAGGCTGACAGAAAGGAAAAGTAGGGCCAAGACTGAAAGCGGGTAGAAGGAAGGCTCTCTGTGAGCTGCTCGAGCTGCCCAGGAAGGGAGAGGAAGTGTGGGTACCATATCACCATTTCCCAGAAAAGGACTGGGGAGTCCCAAACAGAGACTGTCAGACTTCCAAAGAATTCAGCTCCGCACACACTCCCAAGAAATGCGACCCCAGAACAAAGACAGAACAGAAAATGGCCAGATGTGAGGAACATAGTATCAGATCCTTGAGAAATCTGAGGCAGAACTGAGGCTTCTCTAATGTGTCTAGCTCCCCACAACTGGAGTTCCTTTGTTAGAAGTGTATTCCTTCGGGGCCCCGTTGGTGAAGTTGTTTGCCTTGCAAGTGTAGGACCCGAGTTCAAAACCTAGCGCCCACAGGAAAGAGCCAGGCCTAGCTGCACGCTCTCTCGTAACTTCCCAGCACTAAGAAGCTGGAAACCTGGAGAATTGGGGAGACTCCCTGGACAGCCCCCCAGCCAGCTCCAGGCTATATCAGATCCTCAAAAACAACAAAAACAAACAAACAAGAGTGGGCAGGCCAGCCCTCAAGATGGTTCTATGAATGTCTTGGTTAGGGTTTATGTTGCTATGAGGAAACACTAAGAACAACTTGGAAAGGAAAGGGTTAGTTCTCGCTTATAGCTCCAGGTCACAGAGGCCACTGAAGGTGACAGGGACATTGCAGAAACACTGGTTACCTGCTTGCTTGTTGTCTGTGGCTCACCCACCTTGCTTTTTTGGGTCAAGTTGACAGAAACGCTATCACAGGTTACCTCTCCGTTGTCTATCCCAAATAAATTGTGGGACAGCCTGCTCCACATGGTCTCTCAGCGGCTGTGCCGTAGTGTAGTGAGACCACCATCAGACTGTGAGTCCTGCCTTTGCCCTGGCTGAGGAAGGCTGGAGGCTGGCCTCAGCCGGGGTTTCCTCGTCTGGAGTCAGTCATGTGATCTTGTCTAACTTTCATCAGCAGTGAACCCCTGGAGAAGAAAGAGCATTGTGGTCTAGGCAATGTGTAATACAATGATTGATTGGTTGACTGACTGGCTGATGGTTTTTCAAAACATGGTTTCTCCAGCTGTCCGGGCACTCCCTCTGGAGACCGGCCTGGCATCAAACTCAGAGATTCTCCTGCCTCTGCCTCCATAGTCCTGGCTTTAAAGCCGTTCACCACCACCGCCCAGCCAGTGGTCGCTTTAAATAGTTACACATAAAAGGCAAGAGCGCAGCGCAGAACAGGAAAGACAGACTGGCACTACAGTCTGCTTTCTAGTCTGGGCAGTAAAAGCTTATGGTATTAGTTCTGTAAACACATGAAATTGATGTCTGTCTGGATGAGCAGGAGGGTGCAGAGGCCTTGAAGCTAAAAACAGGCTGCCATAAAACTCATGAGCTTCAGATGGAGGGTGCAAGGCCTCCCGGTACAAAGGTGAATAAAATATAAATCTTTTCACTGGGGCTTGCTCCCAGGGTACAGCAGCAGGAACGGCGGGGGGGGGGGGAGGGGGCAGTTAAAAGTCAGGACTAGGAGACCTGGTTCCTAGGAACTCTGTGGGCCTTACCTCAGAAGGGCATGCAGGGTGGTTTGAATGGGCCCCATTGTCTTCTATGTTTGAAAACCTGGTTCGTCCCCCTACCCCTTGAGAGAACTGTTTGGGAAGGATTAGGAGGTGTGGCCTTGTTGGAGGAGGCGTGTCACTGAGGGCCAACTTTGAGGTTTAAAAATTCCCCGCTATTCCCGTTTAGCTCTGCCTGCCTGCCTGCTTCCCACCGCGTTGCTCAGGGACTCTAACCTCTGGCACGGAAAGCCCCGAGAAACTTTACTTCCCTACATTGCCGGCTCAGCAGAGGAGTAAGGAAGACGGGCATGCAGAGGACGTCGTGAAGGGTCAGTAGGGGTTTGACAGGCAGAGAATAGATGAGAAGGATGGTCAGGAAGCCCGGGTTCAGGAAGAAGGAATGATACGTGGACGGGTGGAAAGAGGGATGTACGTGGACGGGTCAGATGGCAAGGCGTGGTTCTGAGATCCCCTGAGGCCACTGGGCACCGAGCCGGAAGTGGGTGCTTTTCACCGGAAGATCTGAGCAGACAGGAAAGGATGAAGCTCCTGGTCGGACTAAGACCCCGGGCCGGGAAGGGGAGGAGCACGGAACAAATGAGAAAAGATGGATCCCCAGCAAAGTGTTAAGGACCCTTTAGTTGGACCGCGGGTATCAGAGGACAGTGGAAGCCCGACCTGATTTGGGCAAATAGAACTGCGGCTTCGGGGACACCAGTGAGAGCTCTTTGGCTAAAACGCCACTTCCTCGTAGCCCACCCGACGCCAGGTCTGGCTCCAGCGGGAACTCGGGTTCCAGAGCTGAGCCCGGCAGCGGGTCGACTTGGCTCGAGCGAACGGAATGGCTGCTTTGGGAACAGGCTAGGATGCTCATTTACACGGGGACAGATAACGGATGACGTGACAGGCTCACGTGACTGGCCACCTGTAAGCACCTTGGGGTTGGGTCACGTGCCCCCGAGGCAGGGAAACAGGGAAGGTGTCCCACACCTTCCATTCTCGGGGTGAGGTCTTAAACCCCAAGGTTGAGATTTCCTGGGGTCTGAACATGGTCCATCTTGCCAGCTCCATGCCAGGTGCCGGGTCAGCGAAGCTCACGGCAAGGAGTGGTGTGCCCCTCACTCCTCACCTCCGCTGGTCCCTGAAGGACTGGGACGGGCTTCCCAAAGCTCTGGTTCTGGTTCACAGCAGAGGCTGATGCTCTGTGTAGCTGATTCCCTCCTGGGGACGTGCCTCAGAGAGGAACGTTCTCTGCTCAGGGCCTGTCTGCACTGCTGACTGATGGGAAAAGCGCAGACCAGCCCCAAGCCCGACCAGCCGAGCCTGTCTCAGACCTCCGGTCTCCATCAGAACCCATCTCCCATCTCTCTGCCTCACCTGATTCTCTTTATACCCAGACAGGTGTCTATACTGTAAACCCCCGAAACACACACTGCCTCCCCGAGTACTGGGATTACAGGTGTTCACCACCATGCCCAGCTCAGCTTGTGTTTCTTTAAAAATACTTTTATTATATTTTATTTCTTCTCTCTCTCTCTCTCTCTCTCTCTCTCTCTCTCTCTCTCTCTCTGTGTGTGTGTGTGTGTGTGTGTGTGTGTGTGTGTGTGTTCTGCGGAGTGCATGTGGATATCAGAGGAATCTGTCTTCATGGATCCTGAGGTGGAACTCAGGCAGTCAGGTTTGATGGCACTGTGCTGGCCAGAGCCTGCCTCTGCTTCCTGAGTGCTGAGATTAAAAGTGAGTGCCAGCACACCCGGTCCTGCTGGGTTCTTCTGCTTCCTCATTTGTTGTGGTATGAGGCACAAGCCCACACCACCGGGCTTTAATGTGGCTTGTCAGGTAGAAACACATAATTGAAACAGAGCTCAATCGCTTTTGTTTTTAGAATGTCTAATTATAGACTGAAGATGCAGCTCCGTCAACAGAGAGCTTGTCTAGCAGATACAAATCCCTGGGATCCATGCCAACCCTGTATAAACTGGGAGTGGCACACACCTGTCATCCCAGCACCAGGAGGTAGAGGCAGGCCGTACAGAAGTTCAAGGCCTTGGGTCTAGAGAGACGGCTTAGCAATAAACAGTGTATAAGTGGCCTTGCACAGGACCTGAATTCAGTTCCCAGGACCCATGTTGCACAGCTCACAACCACCTGTAACTGCAGATCCAGGGGATCTGATGCCCTCTTCTGGCCTCCTCAGGCACTTGCACTCACAAACCTCACACACATACGCACGGAATTGAAAACTAAGTCTTAAAATGAAAAGAAAGAAGGCTAAAATCATCCTGAGCTACATGAGATCCTGTTTCAGCAAAACAAGCAGCCCTCGAGTTAGGCTTCCTCAAGACCAGCTCTCCGGATGATCCCCGAGGGGAGAACTTGGCATTCTTTACTATGTTTCTTCCCTAACAAATCCTTTTAAAGCCCTTCCCAAGACAAGCCCCAGCGCACACCATCAAAGTGCCAAGGATTTGGGGCTTGGAGCCTCTGATTGCACAGTGAGGCAGTGACCTCAGAAGCTCAAAACCACCACCTTCCCCTTCCACCCAGGACAGGTCCAGAGGACCCCAGGAGCTGCTGGCTTTGGCAGGAATGACTAAGGCAGGGGTCAGGGCAAGTCCCCCCCTCCCCGGTCTCTGCTGTGGCTCCGCCCATTCCTCCTCCTTCTATCAGCTGCTCAGCTTTGCCCTAAGGTGGTGGTGGGTTCCTCTGAGGTCATTTTGGCACCAGAGCCACCCTGGAACGCAGCGGCTGCCACTGTAAGCCCCAGTGAAGGTGGGTGGCCTCGGGATGGCTGCAGAGCCAGGAGGGGTGTGAGCCCTCTGACAATGCTCTGTGGCTTCTTAGAGTTCCGGCCAGGTCTCCTGCTGCGCACCCCGCAGCAGCTTAGGACGGGGCTGAGGAAGAAGCTGACATGGGCGGCCATGGCGCGGACCACTGAAACAGACAGGCTGGGAAGTGTGACAAGGGCGTGCTTGGCGGTACACATCTGTAATCCCGGGCAGGAAGATCTCAGGTTTGGGGCCAGCCTAGGCTCCACGATAAGATCCTGTCTAAAACGAAGAACCAGGTGTGGCAGCACAGGACTGTGGTCCTGACACTCAGGTGGCAGAGGCAGGAGAATTGCCACAAGCTTGAGGCCAGCTCATCCTACGAGAGACCGACCTGACACTGAACTAGAACAGAGCCGGTTGTAGCGGAAGTTTTGGTTGTCTCGCGTGGATATGTTTCTGTGGCGTGTGGGAATGCTTTGTCCATCGCTGAGTGATCCTTGTCAACAGGAAACTGTCTGGTGCAGGGGTTCGGGGAGCGAGGGGGTGGGTGGTTTTGGCCAGCTGAAAAACATCCTTGTATGGACTTTAAGAAGGTATAAAAGGGGGCTGGGGAGATGGCTCAGTGGTTAAGAGCACTGTCTGTTCTCTCAAAGGACCTGGGTTCAATTCCCAGAACCCACATGGCCCCTTGCAACTGTCTGTAACTCTAGTCTGACACCTTCACACTAGTGCACATAAAATAAAATTAAATAAATTAATAGGAGCCAAGAGAGAGAGAGAGAGATTACTTTGCTTCTCTTCATCCCTGGAGAGGGAAAGCTCCGGATAACTCTTTGTGCTATTTCTGCTGCTGGACCTGGCTGCTGCTTTTGCTGTTGCTGAATTGCCAGTTTGCTGTTTGACTGGACTGCTGGTATCCTGAGGAGTGGAATCACGCCCAAGGGGTGTCGGAAGGGATTGGGGTGGAGAAGAAAGAGCCTAAGGAGCCCCAAATAAGGCAGGTCTTAAAAAGCCAAAGCCTACAGCCGGCTGCTTTGCTTCCCATACTCCTGTAATCCAGGAGAGGTGTGACTGGGGTTGGGGGGGGGGTCGGGCCTTTCCATCCTATGCCTTCCCCATTCTCAGGGCCAGGAGGCCTCTTCCCAGTGGTGGGGAAGAAGGTTCTAAAGAGCACGTGTGCACTTTGTCACCTGGCTCAGGAGGATTCCAATCACCTCCCCAACACCAGTCCGGAGGCGAGAAACCAACTGATGTCCTCCCCCACCCCCATGGCTGCACAGGCCTGGGGACACCGGTTAGCTGTGACATTTGATGTAGGGCTTCCCCTGACAACAAAACCACTTGCTTCTTGCAAAGAGCCTGAAGGAATCCGTCTCCCCAACTTCAGTGAACAAGCAGAAGTGTTGACAGCCTCCCTAGGCTCTTTCTGCTGAGTCAGCTGGGTGGGGGCGGGGGATGGGGGGTGGAGAGACCTCTGCCGAGGTGCCTGCGAAGTGGCCTTTCATATGTGCAATCCTCAGGCTCCGCCAGAAATGAAACCATCATGTCCACGCAGGGACAAAAGAGACAGAGCACGCTCTGTCTGGTCCCGCAGCAGGACCCCACTTCCTCCTTCTGCTACACAGCTTCAAGAAGAAAAAAAGAAAAAAGCTTAAACATCAAAGCCTAGGGAGTCGCTAAGGCCCACAGGCAGGAAAATCCCTCGCTGGGGCAAATCCTTCTGGAATCCCCTGAGGGCCCAGGAGGAGGATCTGTAAGAAGTCAGGCCGCCGAGGTTCTTACAGCGGGAGCATTGTGCTTAGCCCAGATCAGCAAGGGCGGGGGCCTCACTCCCTGAGACCTCAAGAATGGGTCCAGTTTTCCTCTCTGGATTTCGACAGGCTGAAAACAGCTCCATCTGCCTCAGGCCCGCCTTCTAAGCCAGGGTTTCTGAACAGATGAGGGAGGTAGAAAGGGACCTGTGCCTTTGGGAAATGCTGGGGTTGTCAGGTCTGGTGGGTGGGGACCTACGGGGCCAGCTACCCGGGTGTCTGAGGCAGGAGGCCTCTGGAGTAAATTCTGGGCAAGAAAGAGAATGAAACTTTACCTACAGGTAGAGAGTAATATGAAGGCTCGTGGCAGGAGCGCTTGCCTGGCACACATGGGGTCTCATAACCAACGCTCTTGAACTGAAGCAAAGAAAAAAAGGAGAACAGAACAAAACCCTCGGGTGTCAGGAAAAACAGCTGCTCTGTGGAGTACACAGAGCCCCGGGTTTGAGCCCAGGGCATGCTGGGTGCCTCGGCAAAGGCCTGTGATCCAGGGATGTCAAGCCAGGAAGATGGGGAGTTCCCAGTCATCTGTGACTACGTAGGAGTTCCCGGCCAGCCTGGACTACCTGGGCCTTATCTTTAAAACAAACAGGGGCCAGATGGCTTAGAGCACCAAGGGTCTCTGCCACCTGTCATGCCCAAAGGAAACTCTCTCCCCAAACTCTGGCTGTTAGACAAAAGCCAGCTCTCCTCAATAACCTGCGAAGCCATTTCCCTGACCCTTGGCCTAAGGCACAAATGGCTACCTGTGGAGCCTATTAGCACACCAAAGCACAGGCTGGCCTCCGGGATCCCTCGGTACCCCCAAGTCCCTGTTACACATTTCAGAGCCCGTGCCCACATCCTGGATCTTCTCACTTCTCCTCACCTCCTCCCCTACTCCAAACTCCCTCCCTTGGCTACTCCTCCTCACAACCCTACTTTTTCAGCTATGCTCGCTCTTTCGCCCTACCTCTCGTCTCCCTCTCTGTGTCTCCGTCCTCCCCTCCTGGCTCTCCCTCTAGGTTCCTCTCTCTGCTCTGCTCCTGTTTCTCTCGTGACCCGGTCCAGTCTGCCTGCTGGTCCAATTCATTCTCTCTCTGTCTCTCTCATTTATTCTCTCCAGTCCCTATGCTATTATTTTTTAAACTGCCTCAGTCCTTGTGTGTGGACGCACATCAGTGAAAGAGCACATTCGTGGAGGCCAAAGGAGTCATTTCTCTCCACCATCTAGGTTCTGAGGATCCAACTCAGGTTGTCAGGTTTGGCAGCAAGCCCCTTGGCCCCCCGTGCTACCCCGTCAGCCCTTAATATATACAATAATCAACACAAAAACTACCCCCCATGGCCAGATGTGAGGGTGCAAGACTATGGTCCCAGCACTTGGGTGATGGAGAAAGGAAGTTCTGAGTTCAAGGGCATCCTCCTCTGCATAGCAAGTTTGAGGGCAGCCTGGGCTGTCTGAGACCCTGTCTCAAGAAACCAAGAAAAGGGGGCTGCGGAGATGGCTCAGTGGTTAAGAGCACTGTCTGCTCTTCCAACAGGACCCGGGTTCAATTCCCAGCACCCATATGGCAGCTCACAATTGTCTCTAACTCCAGTCCCAAGGAACCTGACACCTTCACACTAATGCACATTAAATAAAAAAACCGACCAAGATTTGGGAGGGGGTGGCTAGCACCATGAGTACATGCTGACCTGAAGATCCCCCCCCCGCCCCGACCCCAGTTCTCCATCCTCAATGCCTGATTTAATCCTGCAGAGCTCCCTAGCTGACCTCCCATTCTTCCCGGATTTTTCCACCTCTGGGGAGTGAGAGAGAACGGACCCATAGAAGCTGTGACAGCACGAGGAGGGGGAGGGGAAGGGAGTTGGTGACAGGAGCCTTCCCCGGGCAGGCTGACCCACACTCCCCACGCCCAGGACCGAGTTGCCTGAGCAGCACAGCCCAGCTCTTTGCCGGCCTTGCCCGGGCTTGCCTTTGATTGCATCATCTCCCAGCCCTTTGCCAGGGTTGCAGGACTGAGCCACCCACTCATCACTGGAAAAACCAGCTAATTATATCACCAGAGACCCGGGGCAGGAGCCTGTGGACAGCTTCAGCTGGCCTGGCCTGCTCCCACTTGCTTTCCATGGGTATTTTGCAGTTTTGTTTTGGTCCCCCCCCAAAAAATAATAACAATATTTAAAACTGGGGAATGGTGATATAGCCTTTTATTCCGGTACAGCACTCGGAGAGGTGAGGCAGGAGGATGCACCATAGGAAGTATCCTCAGCTACATAGGCTAACCTGGGCTACATGACCCCCACCCTCCACCCTGTCAAAACAAAAACAAAACAAGGAACTGGGGCTGCAGTCCAGTTAGTAGATGGCTTCAGTAGTGACACCTTGGGCTCCAACCTCAGCACAACAGAAGCCAGGTCTGGTGGGTAATCCCTGAACTCCAGAGGTGGGGCCTGAGTGACCGGACTTTCAAAACTGTCATCATTGGCCACATACTAAGTTTCAGTCCTCCGCCTGAACACATGAGACCCTATGTCAAAAACAAAAAACAATGCCAGTAACCACAGAAAACCAAACAAAACCAAATTGCCCCTGGGCTGTGGGGCTTTCTGCAGAAGGAAGAGCCCCTCCCCCCACCTCCAGGTCTTAGAAAACCCAAGATTGATGACACCCTCTCCCTCTCCCCTTCCCCCAACCCCCATCTCAGAGCTGTTAGCCTGAGCTGCTCCAGGCCAGGACACACTGGAGTCAGCAGGATTGAGAAGACAAATAACTGCTTTGACACCATCAATAGCAGATGCTCGCTCATCTCTTTTTTCCGAATCTCTTTAAAATTCTATTTGTAGTATAGTCCAAAGTGCAGCTTCATTTTCCCCATAATTTCCTGTATTTATTTTGTTGAGTCCATGATACATCCCCAGGAGTCACAGTCAAAAGATGAAAAGGGATGTTGGTTTAAAAAAAAAAAAAAAAGGTCCTTCCGGCCCCCAGACAGACCCCAGCCTCCAGCCACCATCACTTCCTCCTCAGAGGCCTGTGTCTTCTTCCAGAGACAGCTCTTCAGCTCAAACCCTTGACACGCAGCATCCAGAACTTCCCCACACTGGATGCATCGTGGGCCATTTTCATCATCACTATTATTATGTGTTCATCAGGGGAGCAGGTGTGCCTTGGCAAGCTTGTGTGACCGTCAGAGGACAACTAGCCATGGTCCTCTCTCCTCCATCCTGTGAGTCCCAGGGGTCAAACTCAGGTCCTCAAGCTTGGCAGCAAGCACCTTTACTTGCTGAGCCATCTTGCTGGCCCCCCGCAAAAGCCATTTTAAAAAATAGCTGTTCCAGGAGGGAGAGCTGGTACCCAGCACTGGAGAACCAGGTAGAACCTACAAGTTCAAGGCCAGTTTAGTCCTCAGAGTGAGACTCTGATCCCAAAGGGGGAAAATCCAAGCAAACACCAAAGCAGAGAACATGGGGAAGGAGTGGAGATGCTGAGCTGAAAACACTGGCTGTTCCTGCGTAGGACCCAGGTTCGATTCCCAGCACCATGTGGCAGCTCACAACCATCTATAACTCCAGTAGCAGGAATCTAATGCTCTTCTGGCCTCCACAGGCTACATACACACTATTACACCCACATATACATGTATGCAAACACTCACATACATAAATAAAAATATTTTTTTAAAAACTTTAAAATTTCATCATATAGGATGTAGAGTCAAGAGGATCAGAAATTCAAGGTCACTCCTGGCTATGCAGTGAATCTCAGCTAGCCCATATGAGGGATTCTGCCTCAAAAAAAAAAAGAAAAAAGAAAAAAAAAGAAAGAAAGAAAGAGGAGGAAAGATGATGAAAACAACTTATGTTCCTATTACTACCTTGGTCAGAGTTTCCTGAGAGAATCAAACGGAGAAGGAAAAGCTGAAGAGAGAGGTCTGAGACAGGTTTATTTTGAGAACCAGCCCTCTTGACTGTGGGCTGTCAAGTCCATAATTTTCAGGGCAGGCCAGCGGGCTCTTGGCCCTGAAAGCATCTAAAAGCCGACTTCCTTCCTCTCCAGGCAATCTTCCTCCTTATTTTTTTTTCCTCTTTTGGTTGTTTTTCCCCTTATAGCCTTTAAGAAACTGGGCCAAAGCTACACATCCCAAAGGGGAACTGACTTATTGCGGTGTGAATAGGCATTGCGGCCCGCAGACTCGTGGACTGCTTGAAGATTTCTTTGTTTTTATGTGTATTGGTGTTATGCCTGCACGTATGTCTGTGGGAGCAGTCCCCAGAGTCTCTGGAACTCGGAGTCACAGACGGTTGTGACTTGCCAGGTGGGTGCTGGGAATTGAACCCAGGTCCTTTAGAAAGAGCAGCCAGTGCCCTTAACCGCTGAGGCATCTCTCCAGCCCCATCTCCTTTCTAGGATCCAGGAGATGATGGGCCACGTTTCCCTGCTTCGCGGTGCTCCACCAAACACGGGGGGGCGCCGGGGCGGCTGCGGGCTGAACCCTCTAAAGCCTGGAGCCGAGGAGAGCGCGCTCTTCCCTGTGTCCCTCCAGGGTCACCTCCAAAGTTCAGGGTAGTCGACACTGAAACCTGCCTGCCCAAACACCTGAGCCCCTTGGCTTCACGGTCCGTTCTCCTCAGCCTGGAGCATCCTCCGGGGTGACAGCGCTGAGCGCAGCCTGGACACGTCCCCTGAGCCCGGCGTGGTGGCCCCGAGCGCCCGTGAGCCCCACACTCCTGAGGCCGAGGCAGGAGGGTTGGCGAACATCCACATCCCCATCCCGAGCTCCGCGGGCTGAGCTGCCCGCCGCTGCGTTCAGATCAGTAACTTGGCTTTGATCCCACGAATGGAGACAGCTGGCTCTGGAAAGTCACCCTCCGCGTGCGCGCGCCCTGACACCCAAGCACCCACCGCCCCCCTAAACAAACAACACCAAATAAAAAGTTAACGCCCCCCCCAATAAACAACAGGAAATAGGAAGTTACGAAACAAACCGTTGGGCCCATCCCCGGCCCTCTGTGAGTTTCGGGAATCTGAATGGTGTCCTCGGGCTTGAACTGCAAGTGACCATAACCGGTGACCCCGCATCCCAGCCCAGGGCCTAGGAGACCAGCAGAGATGGCACAGCGGGTAGAGGTCCTCCTTGCGGGGCCTGAGGACGGGAGTTCAATCCCTGCCAGCCTCGCTTTCCTCAGTGCTCCCCTCCCGGTGTTCCCGTGCTCCCTCCTGCGTCCACACTCTTGACTCTACCCGGAGTGCTCTGTGGCTCCTCCCACCCCTCCTCCCCGCACCCAACAGCAAAATAATAATGGTGATGATAATTAGCACTCAGGTAGTCCACACTCGCTGAGCACTTTCCATTCGCAGAGCTCTGTTCCAAGTACCCGCTGCCCGGGTTAACTTTCCTCTTACTCATCCCCACGAAGGAGGCAGCAGTACTTTCATCTCCATTTTACAGATTAGGCAACTGAGGAAGAGATAGAGGTGATGATATTTCCCAAGCTAGACAGAGACTGCGCAAGGATTTGAACCCAGACAGGCTGGCTCCAGCAGCCAAAGCCCTTAACCACTAATGACAGCCTCAGCTGATGCTCAGGCTGCGATTACAACCCCACCCCCACCCCACCCCCCACCACACACCAT
>CM053756.1:53699789-53756599 GCA_028658305.1 Pachyuromys duprasi
ACGCTCTGAACCCCTACAGCGTGTGGCCTTTGCGCTGACCCTACCCTGAGTTATCAGAACCGCCTGAGCGTGGCGACCCAGGCTTGCGTTTCTCCGCATCCTCGGTTGCGCGCCGGGAGTGGAGAATTGTTCAAGGATTCGGTTAACAGCCAGTGAACCGTCCTCTGCGTGTCTTTCATGATGCTGAACGATGTTTCATCTGCAGCCCGGATGGTCGGCGCCCGCCTACCGCTCAGCCAGCAGCCCCTAAGCTGGATGCGACGGTGCACGCCTCTGATCCTAGCAGGAGGCTCAGAAAATTCAAGGTTGTCCTTGGCTACGCGTAGTGAGTTCCAGGCCAGCCTGGGAGCCCCAGGAGGGCCTGTCTCAATAAAATAGAATCGTAAAGAAGGAGAGTGTTGGGGGGTGGGGACGACCCTGGCCCGGCGTGTGTGCGGGAGCCTGTGTTCTATCCCCAGCTCCTTGGAAAGAAGTCACGTTCCAAGTTCGTTGCAGAAAGCGCAGGAAGGATCCAGGAGAAAGGCAAATCACTCAGGGGACCGCAGGTCTCCCTTTCCAGCCAGAGCTACAAAGTCAGGCTCTGGCTCCTTCCTCCTGTGTCAATAGGTCGTGTTCTCTACCGCAAGCGTGGAGTTTCCAGGGTTGTCCACACCTAGAGCGAACCCCAAAACGGCCTCCTCCCAGACATAGGCGCTCACTAGCACCCAAACGCATCCATCCACTACAGTCCACCTCCTTCTATGTCTTGGACAGCCCATGGGCCTTCTCTAGCGCTGCCGAGGATGTGCCTCAGCATCCGCTATCCATGCCCCTGGCTCCAAACCAGTCTGTGCTCTTCTCTCACCCCTCCTGCCATCCTAAGCTCTGTCCCCGCGTGATCGGGACAGTCCGGTCCCATCAGCGTGCCAGCTGTCTGCGACATCTGTGCAAAGGCTGAATGATGGCAGTACAGCGAGCCTGGAGTGGGGGTTCTGGGGGGCTGGAGGCTGGAGGCAGGGAAGTTGCTCCTACGACACAGGTGCATTCAGAGGGGGGGTACGGACCTTTCGGGCTATCCGACGCTTTTTACCTAAAAGAACCGTCTCCCGGTATAATTTCAGGCTAGCAGGCTGGGCCCGGGAGAGCTATTTCAGTCAGAGGAACGAACCCTTTTGATGTGACTTAAAGAGCTCCGGGGAGCCGGCCCGAGGGTGGGGCAGCCCGGGCGCCAGGGCCCATTAGGACGGAATGAAAGGCTTTTGAGGGTGGTGTCTCAAGACAGGTGGTCTTTGGTTCCAGCCACAGCGTCCCAGCCGGTCTGGGAGAGTCTGGGGGTGAGAGAGACGTTCAGAAGGCCTGCCAGATGGAGAAAGCCTGGGCGGTGGAACTCAGGGCTCCTCTGCCTGTGTTAGTCACACCTAGACTGGCCCAGCCCACAGGTTTTTGTGATTGTGCATTTGCCCAGAGCCGAGCCCCCCAAGGCGGGAAGGTACCACTTGGGCCTTCCTCATGTTCTCTGTTGCCTTTTGGATGGCACTTCCTGGGTCTATGAACCGATGCCATGTCCCCTCTAGTCAAAGGGACCAGTGACCTGGCACACTGTGTTCCCTGAGCCACTGAGACCCCCCAACTCTGTCCCACCCGGCAGCTCAGATCAGTCACAGGGGTCCAGCCAGGTACCCGTGTGTGTGTGTGTGTGTGTGTGTGTGTGTATGTGTGTGTGTGTGTGTGTGTATGTGTGTGTGTGTGTGTGAGAGAGAGAGAGAGAGTGCTTTTGTGTCAAGTGAAGATTTATTGGTCCCAGACTACCAGAGTCTGGAGGGTTTTCTGGAACTCAGGTGCTGGGCTTCAGCCCCAGGCACACAGACATGGCCGTTCACCCTAGGCCGGCCCAGTGGCGAGCCAGGCATGGGTGTGGTGGCATTGGGTATGGTGTGTATTTGTTGTGTGTGTTGAGGTGTGGTATCAGTGTGGATTAGGCGTGCTTGTGCAGAGTGGGTCGGCCGGTACGTTTGCCTGTTGGATTTCAGTTGCCCTGCGTGGGAAACGTGGTGGCGTGTTTGTGAGGCACACACAGGGAGGGCTGAGTGTGTGCGCTTTAGTCTGCACGAGTAATGCTGTCAGCTTCTGGAAATGTGCGGGTCCACACACGCACACCCACACACACGGGGGGGGGTAAATACATGTAGATTTTTATCCTGGTGGTATGTACTGTACGCACTTCACTTGCGTGGAAAGAAGAAGACACATATGCTATGTACGTGTGTGAGCAGAGCTTGATGTTCAGTGAGCCGTGAGGTCTCTGGCCAAAGCACGGGCTGCGTTTTCCCTGTGAGGGCGTTGCTAGCTGTGCAATGGGTGTAAAGGGGCCACTGGTCGTGTGATGAGTTCCTTGTCTGGTGTGAGGGCTGAGGCCCCTAGCTGGCGAGTCCTTGCCTTGGTCTGGGTTGGCGCATGCTCAGTGTGCTCAGTGGAGTGATCCGTGGGCTTGCTTGGCGATGGGAGCGTGAGGGGTGTGATTTATGTCCGCAGCACAGAACGGAGTGTTGAGTGTGCAGATGCTAGTGTCTGGGGGGCGGGGAAGGCATAGGTGGTGTACGAGAGAGAGAGAGAGAGAGAGAGAGAGAGAGAGAGAGAGATCGCACATCCCGCGTGGGGGATGCAGAGGGGAGATTGGGAAGGAAGGTGGCACTGAAGTGACTCTGCCCTAGGCTCTAGGGGCGGAGCACTCCGAGCCTGGCCACGCCTGGCAGGCGGCAGGGGCCGAGGCGCCAGGCCTGGTATTCCCTCTCCTGCTGGGGCTGGCTGGTTGTCTTGTTCTCATTTAATCGTGGCTCTTTCGGGTCGGGCCATCCTGGCCACTCCGCCGAGTGGCTGAGGAGACGAGGCTCCCAATGCCCACCCATACCTGGACACTCACCTAGAAATGCCCAGATGCTTCTCCTGTGCCCACTCTGGCAACAGACACGTTTTAAGGAAAAGTGACTCAGAAATTTCAAGTCTCAGAATCCCAAACCTGTCAAAAAATGTAGGCTGATTCCCCCCCCCACCCCCTTTGGATGCCTTGCTGTGTTTCCAGCTGGTCAGGGAAAGGGAATTGAGGTTTATTCTGCTGGGGAAAAAAAAAATTGGGGCTGGAGGGGAGACTTCCCAGAAGCTGTGAGTTGAAATTAAACCAGGGCTGCGACCCTTGAATACAGTTCCCCGTGTTGTGGTGAGCACCCCCCAACCATGAAATTATGTTCATTGCCACTTCCTAACTGTACTTTTGCTACTGTTATGAGTCACAATGTAAATAGCTGATATACAAGATATCTGATAGGCCGGCCTTGTGAAAGGACTGTTCTGCCGCCACCCCCGGGTGGCGACCCGCAAGTTTAGAGTTGCTGAAGTCAATAAACAGTGTCTTGGTTACTTTCCATGCTGACACAAGTATCTAAAGCGAGAAAGGAGTTATTTTTGTATCCCTTTGAGCAGCCTGAGGCAGCTGGCTACTGGTTTCCAGAGAGAGGGGAAGACCAGCCCGCAGCCTGCTTTCTATGTCTTCAGAACCCGCCCCCAGCCCACGGATGGAACAGCCGCCATGGGGCATGAGGGTGTCTCTGCCCACACCAGTGAACCTAATCCTGACAGCTTCACCCAGACAGGCCCTTCAAGCTGATGATCAAGATTAACTACAAAATATCTGTCAGCCTTCCAGTTAACATCCATGGAGGAAATTAGTCTTTAAATTCTAAACGGTCACGCCTTCGCTTGTCCCCCACCGTAGGAGCTACCCCTCCTCTTCCTCTTCTTCCCACCACCGTGTCAGGCATATTTGATCAGCTGAAGCCTCCTTGGTATAGATCAGAACTGGTGGCTCTATGTGTTCCACCTGCGGCAGCTCTGGGAGTGCTTTTGTAATTTGGAGCCTGCAGGGGCCCACCGGCAAGATGGTTTCATAGGTGAATATGCTTGGTGCCAAGCCCAGAGGACCAGAGCTCCATCCCCCGGAATGTACACGGAGGAAGGAGACAACGAACCCCACAGGTGGTCCTCAGAGCCACACATGTGCAGGCACACGTGCACTCACACAGCTAATGATGAATGAAATAAAAATTCTTTAAAAACAGACAAGATTGGGAGTCCACTGGCAGCCTTGAGGAGGGGTGGTGAGCAAGCTCAGTGGTAGCAGGTGAAACCTTGAGCATGAATTATGGCAGTTCATAACTCAGGTTCTCTTTGGTTAATATTCATTAAACATTTACTGTATGCCAGGCTCGCTCTGAAAGACTTTATGTATATGTTAACTTGCTTGACCCTCGCAATAACCCTGTGGGTCAGGAAACATTCATCGCCTCAGCCTTTCTGTTTGTTTTGGGACAGGGTCTCCCGTAGGCCAGGCTGGCCTCAAACTCCGTCCTGATTCTCCTGCCTGCACCTCCCATGTTCTGGGATTACAGATGCGCGCCATCTTCCTAAGCATGATGTTCTCTTCATGCTACAAATGGGAACACTAAGGTTCAGGGCGCCTCGGTAGCTTGGCCACGGCTGTGATGAGAAAGAAGTGGACTCTGGCCCTGTCCCCATGCCATCCATCCCCAGCCATAGGGCTCAGCCTGAATTGTAGCGGTTTGGCGGGACGGTAGTCCTAGCCCTCAGGTCTCTTACAAAAATAAAGGTCCATTGTTGCTCACAGCCTACGCTTGGCAGTCGCTCAGCTCCGGGGCTGCCTGCCTTGACATGGCTTGTTCTGGGGCCCAAGCCAAAGGAGAAGCCCCTCTCGTGGGTTTTTCCCAGAGGAAAGAACGAGTCTAGGGTCATGTGAGGGGTCGGCAGTGCAGTGTCAGGGACTCCGGGGGGCATTCTGTTGGTGGGAGCTGATCCCATGGCTGTGCTTGATTCCCTGAGGGCTGAGCGGGTCCCCTCCTACAGGAGAGTCACATGGCCATCTGCTGAGCAGTGAATAGTTAGAAGTATTTAGGTTAGGTGCCCCAGAAGTGGACCCTGAGTCAAGGGTTTGTGGGCAAGTGATTTATTAAGGACTTGTTCCTAGGAGAATCCTGAAAGAGGGGGCTGGGGGGGGAGCAGGACAAAGGAGACAAAAGCCAAGAAAGGTTATAATTTGTGGCCAAATCCTGAACCCAGCCTGACTGGAGTGTAAATTATACCTTAGAGTCTACCTCACTCAAGGCTAGAGAGCTGGGTGTTCATATTTCCATGGGCGTCCAACCGAGGTTCCTTCGTGCCCGAGGCCGGCTGGCTTTTCCCCATCACCCTGGAGCAAAGGCTGCAAGGAGGGTGGAAGATGGTGCTCAGCTCTCACATAGGGCACCGCACAGAGAGAGGAGCCTGAGCTGAGGAGGCCTGAACAAAGCGCCCATAGCCCTCTTTTTATACTCTTTGCTTTGGCATCAAAGAAAACGACATTTTGTTCTCCCTTGGCGAATGCCCTTTGTCTCATGCCAAGTCCAGAGGCCAGGGCTGGAGAAGAGGGATCATGACAAGTGCTTCAGGAACCTACTGTGGCATGGGCTGAGCTCACGTGCCTAACACTGGCCTCTTCATAGCACGCAGGAAGGCGGACCCACATGTCAGTGCGCTTCTGCCATCTCAGCACTGGGGAGGTGGAGGCGGGAGGACCAAGGAGTTCAAGGTCATCCTTCCAAATGCGTCAAGTTTAAGGCTGGCCCCCATGTCTCAAAATTAAAAAAAAAAAAAAGAAAAGAAAAAAGCATAGGAGGCAGAGATGGTACTCAAGAGGAGAGGACATGGGCGGGGCTTATGGGAACCAGGAACAGGAAGTGGAGTAGATGTGTGATTATAGCTTCTCTGCACATGTATTCTTTTCCTAGTGCGTAGGTTTGGCGTATTTCTTTTTCAGCCCAGGAATGGAGCGTCAGGTCTTTTCTCTCCCACTTCCGGGCTATATCCCACTTCCTGGCTGTGTCAGCCCTCTGCTGATGTACTACTCCTCCCCCACCTATTCTGGGATCATGCGTGTGCGAGCCTGTGGGGCTGGCCTCATTCAAACCACCACACATTCAATGTAGTTAAAAAAAAAAAAAGGATTTATTATTATTTTAGATGGTGGGAGGAGGGCTTGGTACACGTGGGTAGCAGTCACAGGATGACTTCTAGAGTCGATTCTCTGATTTCATTCTGGATTCCTGGACTGAACCCGGATAGCTCATTTAAAAGCTGAAACCTTGCCAGGCTGTGGTGATTCACGCCTTTAGTCGCAGCACTCAGGGAGGCAGAGGCAGGCAGATCTCAGAGTTCAAGGCCAGCCTGGTCTACAGAGCAAGTTCTAGGACAGCCAGGGCTGCACAGAGAAACCCTGCCTCAGCATGGCGGGTGGGGAGGGAGAAGCCGAAAGCTCACTGAGTGAGCCTTGGTTTCATCACTGTGAAATGGGAGTACAGACCCTAACCTTACAGGACAAGAGTAGAATTAAACAAAGTGATCCTATTTGAAGGGTTAGTACGGAGCACAGCGTGTGCTCCCTAAATGTTCCTGAGCCACCTTCCTCTTCCCCCTGAGGGCCTCAGGTGCCCTACTAGACAGCAATTGAGTGGAAGCTCAGGGTACAGCCAGAGGGTGGTGATGCCGCCACTGCTTGCAAATATTAGCCAAGAGGGCTCAGTGGGCATTCAATCCCAGAAACACACAGAAGAGACCTGACCGCCCGGAGCTGTTCTCTGGCGTCCATATGTGCACCACAGCACACGCACACCCCAGAAGAAAGCAGAGGAGGGGAGGAAAGGAGGAAAAGGTCGGGAGGAGGGGGTCACAGTAGCAGCAGCAGAACCAGCCACGCCTCAACAGCTCAGGCCGGGCTTGGTAGAACAAGACTGAAAGCCCATCCCGCAGGAAGCAGGGGCAGGAGGACCAGGAGTTCAGGGCTACTTAGTGAGTTCCCGGCCAGACTGGGCTATGCAAGGACACTGCCCAACAGAACAAAACACTGCAGGAAACGTTCCTATAGGCAGGACTTGGTCCCCGGGACTCTTCTGTCCGCAGGTGGTTTGGCGGCAAGATGTGGCTGTGGTGGCAGTTAGTGACTGCCCAGAATGATGGATCAAACACAGGCCCGGGAGGAGCCCTGGCTAGAGCCACAGCCCTCCTGCTGGTCCTCAGAGGGGCCCTCTCTCACTCCCCGAATCCAGGCCTCCACAGCTATAAACTGGAAAGGCAGGACGAGATAATTCCCAAGGGGCCTCAGTGTTGAGTTAGGAATGGTACCCCAGAGACTGCAAGCTCTGACTCACTCTGACCTCAGGACACACAAGCCCCTTGGGGCTGGGGACGAGGCTCAGTGGGTGGAGCATTTGTCTACCCTGTGCTGCGCCCAGGGTTCCATCCCCAGCACCTCTAAACGGGGGGGGGGGGAGGGGCTGAGTGTGAGTCCACGACAAGAGGTACAACAATGTACAGCATCCATTCAGCCTTCCGGGATGTCCCAAACCAGTCAACTGGCCCGAAGAGATTAAACGGAAAATTCCAGAAGTAAACAATTTCTGGGTTTTAATCATGCCCTAGCCTAAGGAGCACGCAGGCTTGCGCCACCCCTCTGTCCCGCCGGGCTGTGAATCAGCCCTTTGTGCAGGTTACATGCCACCGCCGCAGGGACACATTAGTCACTCCGTGGCCAGCTGGCTTATCAGACAGCTACAGCACGGCAGGACGCATGCTCAAGTGACCCTGGTTTTCCTTAATGACGGCCCCGAAGAGCTTAGAGATGCCGACACACACATGCACACACACACTTCCATGCGCACAAGTACACGCACAAGTACACTCACATGCTGAGTGTGAGTGTTTGGGGTGATCCTACAAACCCAGCACTCGGGAGCTAGGGCAGGAGAAAATCAATCAAGGGCAGCCAGCACTATAGAGCAATACAGTGTGTGTATGAGAGAGAGAGAGAGGAGATTATTCTGCAGCCCAAGATGATTTAGAACTTGCTATGTACACCACCAAGCTGGCCTTGAAGTCACAAGAGATCTGCCTGCCTCTGCCTCCCAAGAGCTGGGATTAAATCTTCAAAGTCAAGCTTTAGGGTGGGTGGAATTTTGCTTTGTGAATGTTTAGGCCCTGACCATTCTGTTTTCTCTGTCTCTTTCTGTGTTTCTGTCTCTCTGTCTCTGTGTCTCTGGGTACATCTATCTCTCTGTATCTTTCTGTGTCTCTGCATCTATCTGTGCGTGCATGTGTGCATGTGCGTGTACGTGTGTCTGTCTGTCTGTCTGTCTGTGTCTCTGTCCCCACCTCGGCTCTCTATTCCCAGCCCCAGCTCAGTGGCCCTCTAGCTTCCTGGGAGAGAGACAAGATGGCAAGAGGCAGGGCTCCCCTGGCAACAGCCGCCTGTGTCAGGCCCAGGATGAGCATTCTCAGCTGAGCTGCTGTTTCCTGACAGAGAGGGCACAGCTGCCCCTGGGCCTTAGGGCGCTGTGGGGTGGGTGGAGAAGGGAAAGGCGAGGACGACAGTGTGAGAACTGCCCCCCCATCCCATGGGATGGGGGGAAGGAGGAGCAGAGAGGCCAGAGGTGGTCCCCTGCTCGTGAATGACTGTTTATCTGTCCCGGGTAGTTTAAACAAGAGTAAACCACGCTCTCCGCTCCCCAAGCAGTCCCTTCCCTCTGTAGTTTCCATGGGGGGGGGGTCTCCTGAGACAGACTGAATCAGCAACTCGAAAAAGAACCTGAGAGAAACAAGATTTTCTCATCTGAGTGTCCAAGGAGTCAATTACCCTGTCACATCACGGTCATCAAAATGGCTCCTCTCTGTCACGCTACTGTCAGGCAGGGAGAATTTGGCTGAACCCGGGTGGCTAGGCACATCCAAGGCCCTGGCTGGGGTCCTTCCTCCCCGGCAGGAAGAAGGGGAATGAGAAATGGGAAAGGAGGGAGAGAGGAGGGAGAAGAGGGAGATGAGGTAGGATTTCCTTCTTCCCCCTCGCTCTGCCCTGGCTCAGAGTGAGCTCTGAGACTCTGGACGTCTAATCTTTTTGATTGCTAATTGTGGAAACAATTTGTTGTTGTTGAGACACGGTCTTGCTATGTAGCCTTGGCTAGCCCAAAACGGCTGGAATTTTGCTCCCAGCTCCCAAGTCAAGCAACTAACAACTACCCACACCACGTTTTCACTCTTTATCCACTTTACTTTTTTCTGTGTGGCGTGTGGGGTGCCTGTGGACACAAAAGTGGGTGTTAGAGCCCCTGGTGCTGAAGTTATGCACAGCTATGAGCTGCCCAGTGTGGGCGTTGGGAACAGGAAATGCTCTTAACTCCTGAGCCATCTCTCCAGTTCCTAATATATTGTTCCTTGCAGAGTTTGCCTCTGCCTCCAGGATTTGCTCAGGCCTACTTTGGACCCCCTTGGCATCCTTACAAAGCACCCCACCTTGGAATGCCATGGGAGATTGAGCCAAAGACTGGGCAGGGACTGGATCTTGCCACCGGTGCTCTTCCGGCACCAAGCTCAGCCATGGGGGCTCTGAAAATGTCTGCCAGGAAGGGAGAAGGTATTTTTTAAGGGTTACTGTTCTCTAGAGTGCTTTGTTTTGTAACACATAGCCCAGACTGGCCTTGAACTCCCTATGTGGCTGAAGGTGACCTTGAACTTCTGATCTTTCCTGCCTCCACTTCCAGGGTGCTGGGATCACAGGTGTGCACCACCATGTCCAGTTTGAGCAGGCTAGCTGCTGAGGAGAATCCTCAGCCCCTCTAAATGTTTTCCTTTCTCGCCCTGACATGTCACCAGTAGCAATCTACCGGCATCCAAGCAGCCCCGTGGGCCTTTTTAAGCCATTAGGAACATTGGCTCTTTATCTGCCTGTGGCTGGTTTTGTTCTGGCTGAAATAACATCGAAACCACATAATGAGACGTTTGGAAAACCGAACAAAACAACAGAAATGACCCATAATCTTGCTCCCTAACACAACTGTCATTTCTGAGGACTGTACTTGGTCCACTCCCTTCGGCCTCGAAAGTAACACAGGGTCATTTTAATGTTAGCATCACCTATTATCTTCATTCAGAGGCAGTCGCTGAACGGTTTGGATTTTTCCCTCTAATCTGTTTCTTTTATTTTCTTTAGAGACAGGGTCTCAAGTATCCCAAGCTGGCTTTGATCTTCCTTGGGAGCAAGGATGGTCTTAGATGTCCGATCCTCTCTCTCTCTCAGATCTCCCCCCCACCCCCGCCCCGAGACAGGGTGTCACTGTGTACCCCTGTGTAGTGAACACAAAATTAAAAAATCAAGATGGCGGGCTGAGACATGCAGGCTCAGGGGCCTGACATCAGAGAGTGTTGACATGAGAAGCGAGTACCGGCCTGGCTGGAACCAGGAACGCGCTAGGGGCTAGCTGCCCATGCCAATCAGGAGCAGGGACCAAAAAGTCTGGGAGGGTGAGCTAGGCTTCTACAGGGTCCTCCACAGCATCACCATTGTCACAGTCATCTTTTCTTCCTGTCCCTGTGTGTCTGTCCTTCCCCGTCCTGTCCCATCCCATGCCCCCCTGTTGTAAAAACAGTCTTATGTAGCCCAGACGGATTCCAAATTCACTACCTAGCTGAGGGGGTGGCCTTGAACAAGCCCCTCAGGCCTCCACCTCCCAGGAGCTGGGTGACAGCTTCCAGAATCTCACCAGGCTTTGCTCTCCCCTTCCAGCCAACCCTGTGATTTTTCTTCATAATGAGAGCATTGGCGCCTACTTTCTGAGTGTGGAAAACACACACACATAATGCCTCCTACCGGAACTTTCCCTGGGTCAGGTGGAATGTGTGTGTTTGCTTCCCAGTCTGCAGGTTTGCTTACGTTTGTTTATTTTAGAGACAGGGTCTCGCTCTGTTGCCTAAGCCACCTTGAAACTCTGGGGTTCAAGCAATCCTCCAGCTGCTTCATCCTTTAGGGCAGCTAGGACTCCAGGCATGTGCTACCACACCTGGCTAAAGCTTTACTGAAGGAGTGAATGAGTGAATAAATGAGCTAGTCACTCCCTCCTAGGGACCCTCCCTATGGGCCTCTCATGTCTGTACTCTAATCAGGTTCTTAGAGTTGCCTCTGTGCCTCAGTTTCCCCATCTGTAATAGTAAATGAGCTCAAGGCATGGTATGCTTGGAGCAAGAGTGAAGCCATCCTGGCAGAAGCATACATACTCTATAGGGACTCTTGTGCCCCTCCCTTTGGCTGTAAGGCTCAAGCCTGCTGCCAGCCTGAGGGCAAACTTGTCTCCCTAGGAAAGACTTCCACACAGCAAAGGCTGCAGCCCAGATTGCGCTGGGTCAGTGCTGGGCGGAACCGCTCCGGGACCAGACAGCCTGACTGGACACCTGTTAAGCCTCCACCGCAGTCCGAAGGTGGACTTGGAGGTGTCTGGGCCTCTTTATTTGTCCCCCTCTTTGGTGTGGCCACACTGAATGCATCTCCTGCCGCTCTCTCTCTTTCACTACTTAGCGCCTTCATGGTCTCATGGGAGCCTATGGCCACCAGGACCGCGCCTCTGAGGACAGGAAGGAGCAGTTAGGATTTCCAGGGATGGTGGGTGCTCTTGCTGGGCAGTGTCTCCAGAGACCCAGGGCTGCAGCCAAGGCTGTTCAACAACGGCATCGGGGCTGGCCCTGGCCTAGGGGCTGCAGGACAGAGCGTAGGCGGGGGGGGGGGGGAGCAGTACACCGCCTCTGCCTCCCAATCCAATGCCAGCAGCAGTCCGGGAGGGGGTGGGCACAGTTGCTTCCAGTTGGCAGCCCAGTTCTCCCAGCCTCCCTTCGAACCCAGCACCCAGAAGGCAGCCCGCCCCCATTCTCAAGTTCTGGGTTTCGGCACCAGCTTTTCGCCTTTCCTTCTCTTTTGGGAACCCCAGAAAGCCTCCTGGCCTTGGAAAGACCAGGACACCTCAACACTCAACATCCTTCCCTCCCAGTGTCTAAGCAATTCCTCCTGTCAACATCTCTCCCAGTGTCTGTCTCCTGCTGGGGCTGTAGCTGATCTGCTCTCAAGACCTCTCCAACCCCTGGTGAGGAGCTGGAGCCTGCTCCCGGGCCCCAGCTTGCCTGAGCAAAGGAATCTGTTGCTCCGGCCACTGTGTCAGAATTCCTCGGAGATGGAGGTGTGACACACAGTGACACCCAATCCGGCTTGGGAAACTGGACCAACAGTTAAGGCACACAAAGGAGCTAACCACATCTTTACTCACAACTGCCTATTCACAACTGCCAAGACAAACAGCTGTGGTGTCTGGGCCTCCCCGGGGCCCACAGTCTTCCTGGACGCTGGTGGAGGCTGCTTCGGGAGCGGGTACCTGGGGAGGGGGGTGTAGTTTAGTGGGTAGAACGCTGCTCACTTGGCAAGAAGCCCAGGGTCCTGTCTGTACCACATACCTGTAATCCCAGAAGTTAGGAAGGGTGGGCAGGAGGATTGGAAGTTCGAGGCCATCCTCTGCTTCAGAGAGGGATCTGAGGCAGTCCCTGACACAAACGATACTGTCTCCAATAAGAAAAGAGTCCAAGTCTCCTCCTCACTCCATCCAGGATTCTCCGAATCTGGCTATTCTCTTTAGCTACATTGCAGAACATTCTAGTCAAAGTGCAGTGTAAAGGCTCCTCACCTCTGTGCAAGTCAAAGGTTGACAGATGAGGGTCTAAAAACGCTGGTTCTGGAGTGGAGAGATGGCTCAGTGGTTGAGAGCACTGGCTGCCTTGGCAGAGGACCTGGGTTCAGTTCACAGCACCCACAAGGTGACTCACAAATATCTGCAACTCCACTTTTAGAAAATCCAGTACCCTCTCTGCTGACCTCTGTGGGGCATCAGGCAAGCACACAATTCACAGATATACAGGCAGGCAAAACAACCATCCACATAAAATGAATAAATTTATAAAACAAAAAGAGTTCAAGAATGTCTTCCTACATAAAGAGTTCAAAGCCAGCCTTGACTACATGCAAGCCATTTTTTGTTGCTCTTTTAAAACATGGCTATTTATTGATTGAGAAACAGTCCTTTTCTTTCTTCTTCTTTTTTTCTGTTCGCTTTTTGTTTTGGTTTTTGGTTTTTCCTATGTAGCCCTGGCAGAGGCAGGCAGATTTCTGTGAGTTCCAGGCCAGCCTGGTCTACAGAGCAAGTTCCAGAACCCAAGACTACACAGAGAAACTGTCTCGGGTGAGGGAGAGGGGGACAGGAACCAGAACCCTTAGCGTTCTCATCTGGGAAGGAGGCTAAGTCCAGAGGCTGCAGACTCCTCAAAGAGCCCCCTCTGTGAGAAAATGGAAATCCATACCGGAAGAAGAGTGTATTAGAAGAGGTCAAGCTGGGCGCCCTGCTAATCCCAGGAAAAGGGGGTGGGTCTTTGTGAGTTCCAGGCCAGCCTGGTCTACCCAGGGTGTTCCAGGCCAACCTGTCTACATAGAGTTAGCTCTAGGCCAGCCAGGTCTACACAGAGAATTAGCTCTAGGCCAGCCAGGGCTGTGAACAGAGAGAAGGAAGGAGAAAGCACAGCTTGGTCTCCGACAGCTGACTGCTGACATCTGTGCCCCAGGAACAAGTGAACTAGCCGCTACACATGTTCCTGAGAGGAGCTCCGAACACCTCCCTCCAGCTGCCCACCAGCCTCCCCGAAGACCCCAGGCACTAGAGATGCCAACTTGGCTTGGAGGAGTGGCTGGCTAGCTCTGCAGACAGCTAAAGAAAGAGACGCCGGGGACCGCCCCTCCCCCACGCCCCACTGGTATTTCTGCAGGGGAGAGAAAAGGATATGGTTGAAGGGAGAAAGCTGAGTGATCAAAGCCTCCCTCCCCAGGCCCCCCTCTCCCCACCAGGTGCCCCTCCGTCCTTGATCTGTCCTCCTCTCCCCAGCTGCCACCCACACTCTGCCGCCCACCACCAGTTCCAGGGAGGCGGGCAGGCGGGTAGCAGCTGCCACCCACAGAGCCAGAGGAAACAGCTGTTCTGCACAGTCAGGCGCTCAGCTCCGCTTCCAAGGGCCCCGGCTCATCTCCCAGCACGCGCGGCGGGATGGCTTGGCAGCTCCCCAGGCTCAGGAGCTCAATGACTTCTGCATTCAAAAGGTATTGGGGGAGGGGCCCTAGCAGAGCCGGCTCGGGGACCCACACTGCTGTCTGCAAGCACCTGGGAGCTGGAAACGGGAATTCAAGGCCATCCTTGCCAACAGAGTGAGTTTGAAGCTCTAGCCATTGGTGACGTGAGACCCCGTCTCAAACCAAACAATAAAACGGAGGCTAGAGCGATGACTCTGCAGATACACTGGCAGATGCAAGTTCCATTCTGCAAAGGGTGATGAAATTTTTTTTTCCTTTCTTTTTTTTTTTTTTAAGACCAGCCCTAGCCCAGTCAAGCTTAGCTTCCAACTGGAAGCAATTCTCCTGCCTCACTCTTCCAAATCCTGGAATTTCAGACGTGAACCACCATGCTCAGGCTTTTAAAAATATGTTTAAATCAAATTATTGTGTGTGAGCATGTGTGCAGGTGCAACGGTGCCTTGTTTTGTGTGGGTGTCAGAGAATGGTGTTTGGTTCCCAAGCCTCAAACTCAAGTCCTTGGCTTCACCCTCCCCTCCCTCCTCACCTCCTCACCCTGTTCACCCTCCTGCAGTAAGAATTTTGGAATTTTGTTTTCTTTTAAAACACAGGGATGTTATAAGGCTGTGGGTTTGCGTTAGCCCTGGGTGTGGGGACGCGGGGCTGCTTTGGACTGTCTGCTATAGCTGACTATGATTTGCCCCGTGCTCTAGCCAAGGCGTGGTTTTGCCAGCTTCGGACAGTTTCCGTGATTGTGTGGCGTTTGGAGTTCTGGGGACTTTTCAGAGGGTATATAAACCCCTCAAGGCCCCCAAGAGGCGGGATTGGTTGTGGTTGTTTAGAGAGGTCTGTTTGCTGTTCGTCAAGTAGTTGTGCCCAAAGAAGAAATAAATTAGATATCCCGAGGGCAAAGGTCAAATTTGAACCAAGGAGCTCCATGCCCCTAATCAGCCGGAAGTAATCTAATGATAATCCCCTTTCGGACCCCTGGCTTTATTCAGGGACCTCCCCTTTCCTGTCTATCCTTTTCGCTCTCATATCTAGTTTAGGGGGTTGGAAGAGAGAAGAAAAAAAGTGGAAGAACGAACCCACAAAGTAGCTGACACTACACCCTCCTCACCTTCCTCACACCCCTCAGGCCTATTTGTGCAGAAAGAGAAATATCTTCCTAATACAGAGCTTGGGGCACTGTGGTGCCTCCCCAGGCCCATGCTCCATGTCCCCAGACCATCCCACAGGCCCCTTCCAAACATCTCTGCACCAAGGGACAGCAGCCAGCATGGCTACCGAGCTAGGCTAGTGTGTGTCACCACCCGATTAGGAGAGGAGCAGGTTAAAAAAAAATTTTTTTATGACATCTTTATTTTATGAGCGTGTGTTGTACTTGTGTGCCAGACAGCAAAAGTGGAGGTTCCAGTTTGTGGGAGTCAGTTCTTGCTTTCTCCTTGTGGATCCTGGGGCTCCAGCCCAGGTCAGCCTTGGTGGGAGGTGCCTTAGCGACAGCCATATCTCACAGGCACCCGCAAATCTTTAAAATACATTTGCTTATCTTTAACTATTTGTGTTTATGCCATAACTCATCTATAGAGGACAGAGAACTTGCTGCAGTTTGATTCTCTCCTTCCACCATGTGGGCTCCAGGTGTGAACTCTGCTTGTCCGGCAGCGGGCATCTCTACCGGCTGAACCAGCTGTTGGCCCCAAAGGGACCTGCCTGAGATCCGGAGCCCACAGCAGCCTGTGGGATCCGGACTCTCAGAAAGACAGGAGGCTCTGTCAAGCCTTGCTTCCTCTGCCTCTGGCTCCTGCTTCCTCCTGTGTCTCACCCCCTCCCTTGGCACTGCTGGCCAAGGTCACAGCTCCTGACACAGCACATGCCAAGGCCCCTGTCCTCTAGCTGCCCATACTGAAAGCGAAAGGAGGATTTGGAACTGAACGAAAAAAAAAAAACCAACTATATAATAAAACCTCGGAAAGGAAGAAACAGCTGTCAGAATGCAGGAAAAATTCCCAGGCAGGAATTCCCAGCCCTCAAGGGCTCGCCAGGCTGCGGAAGTTCTCCAAAGACAACCTGAAAACTCCTTGACACGGTTTCCCACTTGTGGTAGCATTGCCCAGTATTCCTGAAGGCAGAGCCGAGTTTAGAAGGTCAGCTATAAGCTGGGCGAGGGTGGCACATGCCTTTGATCCTAGCAGAAGCAGAAGCAGGCGGAACTCTGTAAGTTTGAGGCCAGTCTGGTCTATAGAGAGAGTTCCAGAACAGCCAGGGCTACACAGAGAAACCCTGTCTTGAAAAACAACAAGACATTCATCTGTATGGGTGTTTTGTCTGTGTGTGTGTGTCTGTGTACCATGTGTGTGCCCAAAGTGGCTGGAAGGGATCATCAGATCCTCTGGGGCTGGACAGACAGTTGTGAGCTGCCATATATGTGGTGGGGATTGATCCGGGGTCTTCTGGAAGAGCGGCCAGTGGTCTTAACTGTTGAGCAAAGTCTCCAGCCCAATAAAAAGATTAAAAACAGAAACAAAACCTAGCAAGTTTGAGTTTAACTGAGAGAGGCTGACTAGGTCAGAGGAGGCCCGGACAGCTTGCAAAGGGCTGCCGTGACCTCCGACAGAGGCCGGCACACTCAGCTCCGTTCTTGTCCAGATTGTGGTTCTGTGAGGAGAATGCTTTGCAGAGACGTGAGCCTCAGTCTTCCGCCCTGGCTTCTCTTTCACCTTTGCGCCTGTCCCCAAGAGGCTTCTGGGCTCCACAGCCATCTGTCCGTCTTCCCAGGGTCCGGAGAGCACCAAGGACAGACCTCAGAGTCTGGGGCTTCAGGGTGTGGGTGCAGAATCTCCCCTCTGACACTCCAAGTCGTCTTGTCTCCTTTGCCCATAGAACGGGGATACTGACGACACGTTACCTTAAGCCTGTGTGCCAAGGATGGAGTGAGGAACTTAAAACAGTGCCTTGGCCGTGGGTGTGGGTGTCCCTCCGGAATGAAGGTCATGCCGACTTAGGCTGACTGGGGAATTAGGATCCATCCCATAAAAAAAATAAAAATAAAAACAGTGCCTGGTTGTTGGTGTTTGCATTTTAAAACTCTTTTGTGTTTCTTGTCCCTTTCTCCCTACTCCACCCCAGTCCCTTCCAACACCCCAACACCAGGTAGGAGGGGAGGGGTTAGTGGGAGAGGGGGCGCAGTGCTCTTAGCTGCTTCCTGCTGGTCAGGGTTGTGGTTGTCTGGTTCCTTGGAGCCAGTCCAGACCTGTTTCAGGAGATCTCCAACTTCTTGTCTCACGACAGCAACCAGGAGCAGCAAGGGGGAAGCAGCAGCCTCGTTCTTTCTCTCAGCTCTGCGCTCTCTGGGCTCTGGCGTTTATTCCCTCTCCAGAGTCCTCAGATTCAAACTGTCTTCAGCTGGCAAAGAGCCCCTCTCAGAGCCCGCATGAGGCAAACAGTCTGCTGCTGTGGACCGTCTGAATCAGCCCCACATCCCACACCTGGGACCAAAACAGAAACAAGTTTATATCCCCAACCCCTGGTATCATGAACGCTAATTTTTTTTTTATTCTTCTTTTGTTTGTTTGTTTTATGTGTTGAGTGTTTTACCTGCACGTATGGGCCTGGTGCCCTTGGATCGGAAGAGGACGCTGGAGGGGACAGCAGTGAGCTGTGTATGGGTGCTGGGAGCCAAACCTGGGACCTCGTGACCGTCTCTCCATCCCTACTACTACCTTTCTACAAAGATTTTTTTTTTAATTTTTTACTTTTTTTGAGGTAAGGTCTCAGTGTGTAGCCTTAGCTGGCCTGGAATTCGCTTTATGGACCAGACAGCCCTCAAACACACAGAGCTCTGCCTTTCTCTGTCTCTGGAGTACAGGGATTAAATCACGCTCCACCATGCCTGGCTCCTCGTAAACGCTTACACATGCTAGCTAGTAGTATTTTAAAAACTGTATTGCACTTTATTGTGTGTGTGTACCTGTGTGTGTGTGTGTGTGTGTGTATGCACGTGTCTGTCTCTGTGTATGTCTTGTGTCTGTGCATGTATTTCTGGCTATGCGTATGTATCTATGTGTGTGTGTGACTGTGTGTGCATGTGTCTCTGTGTATGACTGTGTCTGTACATGTGTCTGTCTGTGCATGTGTCTTGTGTGTGTGCATGTGTGATTGTGTGTCTGTGCATGTGTCTCTGGCTGTGCATATGTGTCTGTGAGTGTGTCTCTGTCTGTGCATGTGTCTCTGGCTGTGCATATGTGTCTGTGTGAGTGTCTGTGAGTGTGTCTCTGTTTGTGTGTGTGTCTGTGTGTCTCTGTGACTGTGTAGACACCGCAGTGCTGAGGCCAGAGGACAGTCGCAGGAGTACACTCTACTGCGTGGGTCCTGGGATCCACACTCCGGCTGTCAGGCTCCGTGCAAGTCCCTCTCCTCACTGAGCCATCTTGCCGGCTGGTCTTGTACTATTTCTATTCTTACTCCACAGTCCCACAGAAGGACTCTGTCCCATTCACCGACTTCAGAGGCTGGAAAAGTACCAGGCGTGTAAGAGATGCTCAATAAGTGTGTTGAATGTTTCCATTCTGTGATTTCTTCAGGGCAACTGCCTTCCTTATACACCTAGGCATCCAACACGAACACACACACCCCATTGCTCTTGCACTTCTTGTCTCTTAAAGGGCCAGGTGCCTTCAGTTCCTTCAGAAGCTTTCAACTCCAGCTTCAGCGGCCTGTCCCCCCTTCCCTGGCCTCAGAACCTGCACAGAAACTCACACACTGGCTTGTGCACAGAAACTCAGACACGAGCTTGCAGCTGGGAGTTTTGAAGCTTCCTCGGGCTCCCTGTCTGCTTTGGCACTTTGTGCTGGCCCAGCTGGGGAGCGGCCAGGGGGAGGGTTCCTGTGAAGAGGCATCCCAGATGCTCAAACTGCCCACTTGTGCGGCTCTGAAGTGTGGAAAGGGCTTCCCAGGTGAAGACCTCAGAATAACCAGACACGGGGCCCTGTGGGCTCGGAAGCCCCTCTCAGGGCTGATGAAAGGCAGGCAAGTGTCTGCTCAGGAAATCTGAGCCAGGCAGCCCCGAGAAGCAGGCGTCTCCCCGCCCTGGCTGGGGGACAGCTGCCTGCAACCCGGCTGTTGACACACTAAAAAAAGAAATTCCATGGTGACCAGTTGACTCTGGCCAGAGCCCGATGGAAGGCAGCAGTTTGAAAATAATCCCGAATGACATCCAAAGCTCCCCCACCCAGTTCCCAACAAAAAAAGAGAGAGAATCAGGGGTGTAACCCAAGCTGAAGGTTTTAGAGAGCGGGCCCTGGGTGCGCAGCTGCCAACCCCGGCAGAAGCTGGGCAGAGCTGGTCTCCAAGGTCACAGGGATGCCCACACCCTGGGACAGCCAGAGGGCTGCGGTCCCTGGAAAGCCGGGAGCGGGGGGAGGGGCAGGGGGGCGGAGGGAGGGCAGGGGACTGCAAGCTGACAGGCGTGGGCAGCAGCGAGGTGCCAGGCCCTGGGTGGCCTCCTCTCCCGGCCCCTTGTCCACGCTGCCACGTGGGCACTGGTGGTCCCACGGCAGGCCTCCTTCTGAGTGCACAGGGTCTGGTGAGGGCGACCTCAGCCCTCTGCCGTTTGACAGGTGTGGAAATGCAGCCGGGGAGAGGCCAAATGCTCCATTGGAAATGGTCAGGCTGTTTGTACACCAAGCGCTGCCACATCCCAGATCTGGGGGCTCAGCACGGGAGGAATTCAGCATGGGAGGAATTCAGCACGGACCCTTGCCTTCCCATCGGGGCTCCCCAAGTGGAGGACCCCACCTCCTCGCCTTCATCCTGGGCTCCCAGCACTCCTATCTGCACGGACCTTGCCCTCTGCCCCCGTGGACCCAGCAGAAGGACTCCCTGATAAGAGCCCAGGTTTATAGTTTCCTCCCCGCCTGGCTGGCGACACCTGAGCCTGCTGGTCCCCGCCCCCCCACCCCCGCCCTACAGGGACACTCATCCACACTCAGTCACACTTGGGGCACATCCCATATAGCGCCACCCGCACACTGTCACAGGCACACATTGCATCACTTTCACCCAGCTTAGTCACAAGGGCACGCCTCACGCACTGCCAGCTACAGGGACAGTCACACGTTACACTGCAGCCTTACACATCACACCTTAGCTGCATGGACCTGAGAGTGTGTGTGCATGCGTGCACACACACTCTCATTCGAGAGATTCACCCTCTAGGGCAAGAGATGACTTAGTGAGACAAGGCCTTGCCTCTTTTGCTTTGAATGACCTAAGAGAACAAACATAAAATGGAGAGAGAGAGAGCACAAACCACCTCCACAGACTGGGGTTTGTTTGTTTGTTTGTTTGTTTTAATTTTAAATATTTAGTTATTTATTAGTTTTTTTTCAAGGCAGCGTTTCTCTGTCTAGCCCTGGCTGTCCTGGACTCGCTTTGTAGACTGGGCTGGCCTTGAACTCACAGAGAACCGCCTGCCATCTGCCTCCCAGGTGCTGGGATCACAGGCGTGCGCCACTGTGTCCAGCTGGTTTCTTTTACTTTTTAAGATGTATCTGTCTTTGTTTTGTGTGTATGTGGAGTTAGTTACAGGATGTGCTGGGGATGGAGCTCAGGTCCTCTCGAGGAGTCGCAAGAGCCAAGCTGAGATTTTCCAGCCTCTCACATTCACTGTGTGAGGCACTCCTGGCCAAAGTGGTTCTCTTGGTAAGGTACACAGATACCCAGGTTTGATTGCCAGCACGGCACAAAGCAGGCTCGGTGGTGGAGGCTTGGAGGTGGCTCGTGCCTGGAAACAGCACCTGGGAGAGAAAGGCAGAAGCCTCAAAAGTCTAAGGTTGCTTGTCAGGGGAGAGAGGCACACATCCTCAATCCCAGGACTCAGGAGGCAGAGGTGGACAGGTCTCTGTGAGTTCAAAGCCAGCCTGGTCTATATAGCGAGACCCAGGAAAACCAGGGCTACTTAAAGAGAACCTCTAGAAACAAAAAGAAAGAAGAGAGAGAGAGAGAAAAAAAAGAGAAGGAAAGAAGGAAGAGAAAAAAGTTTAAGGTCATCCTTGGGCTATAGAACCTATTTCTAAAATATAAAACAAATGAAACTCAATAATAGAATAGCTGCTTTTGCAGGACTTTTTTTTTTTTTCTTTCATCCCTTGCTTGTCCGGAACTGCCAGCTGCCGCCACCGTGTGGGCTGAGGCAGAACTGCAGACGTTGAGGCCGGGGAGGGGCAGTAGCCAGGCTGCAGAGAGAGACACAGACCTGGCAAAGGCAGGTTCCTCTCCCACCGCACCCCCCAGCCCTGATGTGTCACCGAGAGCTGTGACTGCCAGACACAGGGAACAGCAGGAGAAACTAGCAGACCAGGGTTTGGCTGGTGTTCACCATGACCCAGGCCGCCGACATCAGTTACAGGTTGCTGGCAACATCCTTATCTTCCTCGAGTCCTGATAGGTCCAGTGATGCTGCGGTGAGGAAGACCAGTAGAGACTGTGACCTCTGACCCTCTCCAAGCCACCCCTCATGTCTTCCCTCAGGAGCTGGAGGTCTGCCCGGGGCATGAATCCTGGAGCTGACAGCCATGGGTGTGGCTAAGCCGCCTCACTCTCCTCTCTATTCTATTTGTCTGGGTGTTTTGCCTGCACATATGGCATACATCCTGGGGGCGTCCTGTGCCCCCTAGAAGCCAAAGGGGGCAGTCAAACAGTTGTGAGTTGCAGTGTGGGTCCTGGGAATTGAACCTAGGTCCTCGGGAAGAGTGGCCAGTACCCTTAACTGCTGAGCCCACTCTTGTGTTTGTATTTTGCTGTTTTAAGCTTTCAGAAGCGGTGGGTGACTTAATCCTGTCCCCCAGGCCATAGCTGCTATTTTCACCTCTTGCTTTACATATTTTATTTCCTCTGAGGTCACTTCCAGGATGTCCCCGAAGTCCCCTGCCTCATGGGCAGCCATTAAGATAGATCCTTTTGTTTGCATGTGTTCATGCCCAGCGCTTTGGAGGCATGGATTGCCTACAGCATTGAGTGTCCTCTTCCCGATCCCTTCAAGCTGCCCTTGTATTCCTTATGCAGCTAAGTACGACTTTAAGGTAGGATTTTTTTATGGGTATGTGTGGGCACACCACAGGTGTGTGGGCACCCTCAAAAGGCCTTAAGAGGGTGTCAGATCCCGCAGGGTTGCCGTTAGAGGCAGCTGTCAGTCTCCTGCCGTGGGTACTGGAAATCGAACTCGGGTCTTATGCCAGAGCAAGAAGCATTCTTAACTGGTTAACTCCTCCTCCTCCGCTTCTGTTTTTCAAGACAGGGTTTCTCTGTGTAGGCTTGGCTATCCTGAACTCGATTTGTAGACCATTCTGGCTAAAACTCATAGTGGTCTACCAGCCTCTGCCTCCCTGAGTGCTGGGTTTAAAGGTGTGTGTATTACCTCGCCCAGCTCCCTTTCTTTCTCTTTTTTTCTTCCTTTCTTTCTCCTTTTTTCAGACAAGGTTTCTCTGTGTAGCCCTGGCTGTCCTGGAACTCACTCTGTAGACCAGGCTGGCTTCAAACTCATAGATCCACCTGCCTCTGCCTCCTAAGTGCTGGGATTAAAGGGGTGTGCCACTCTGTATGTGTGTGTGTGTGTGTGTGTGTGTGTTTCACCTACTCTCTCTCACACAAACTAGCTAATGTGCCTGTGCTGTTCTGAGCAGATGAATTGGGAGCTCAGGTGGGCAGCCGGTGGCCCTCGGGAGCCTTCCTGGGTTAGACTGCAGCAGCCTTATGACATGGTGTAATAATTAGGTCTATTTACAGAGAACAGGACCTTGCCCAGGGAGTGCAGGGATTTGCCCAGGCTTGCATGAGGGCTGTCCCAGGCCTCCAGAGGCTGAGACAGCCCAGCTCCACCACCGTGCACAAATCTCCAGACACTGATCCTGGTGGCCAGGAGTCACCCATCCTCAGCGTTCTTGTTCCATATTACAAATGGCAGCTATCCAGCCTTACAAAGGCCTCCAGGGTACCCTGGGTCACCAGCTTCTGCAAACCCTCACCAACGACTGTCACAGCATGTCTCAGAAAACAGAGGGAAAGGTGGATTTTGTGTATCCAGGTGTGGGAGCACACCCCTTTAATCCCAGCACTTGGGAGACAGAGGCAGAAGGATCTCTGTGACCAGCGTGGTCTACAGAATGAGACCCAGGACAATCAGGACTACAGAGAGAGCCCTTGTCTCTAAATAAATAAGTAAATAAAGGATTGTGTGTGTGTGCACATGTGGAAAGGCCAGAGGCTAGCTTGGGAGAGTAGATTATCAATGTATGATGCAAATCATTTATTACTGTTCTTTTAAAACATGGCTACTTATTTATTGAGAAACAGTACTTTCTTATAAATTCCACATAGTAAATTCTAGGCCAGCTTGGGCTACAGAGACTCTTTTTTCTCAATACTTGAGTGGGTCTCAGGGCTAAAACTCTGGTTGCGAGACTTGGCCCCACCAGAAGCTTTACCCGCTGAGCCCCAGACTAAGTTTTAAGAGAATATTCCAAGCTTGGCCAAACACTGACTGGTATGCACCAGATTCACCAAGAACCAAAGCCTACAACTGTTCAGCCTGTGAATCATCACACCAGACATCTATGTCTCGAGAGCTGCCATCCTGGAGACCCTGAATCCTAGGAACGCTGGTTTAGGGGAAGGAAAAAAAAAAGAAGAAGAAGAATCTTTGGAAGATTTTTTTTCCCCCAAGATATCTCCAATCAGAGCCACATCTGACCTGAAGCGTCAGCCAACACTGACACATCATCTGTTCCAGGACAGGTGTGATACCTCACATAGATGTGTGCCACCTCAGCCTGGCTGTCTCTGCCCACCGGACCACCAGAGCTGACCACACACTGGCACAGGCAGTGGGGGGGGGTGCCACTTTCTTGGGCCCCTGAAGGGACCACATCAGAGCGATGGTATGGCTATCACACAGCCAGGGGTCCCTGGCTACTGTCTTTCTGGCATTCTGCATGTTGTAGATCTAGCAACACAGTTTGGCCCACAGTCCACATGCAATCTTTGTTTGTTTTTGGTTTCCAAGACAAGGTTTCTCTGTGTAGCCCTGGCTGTCCTGGAACTCACTCTGTACACCAGGCTGGCCTTGAACTCAGAGATCGGCCTATGTCTGCCTCCCAGGTGCTGAGACTAAAGGTGTTTGTCACCATGCCTGGCTGTCCATGTGCAATTTTAACATGGGATTATATTCAATAATAGAAACATATTTGTTTCAAAATATAATGTCAGTACCTGCTGGGAACCCCAAAACAACCAGGCAAAAACAGGAAAGACCAGAAACCAAAGAAATACTCTTGAAAGAGAGGAGAAACACCTAGAATGATGGTCCATGGGTTCTGGAAGGACACTCCCAACCCAGGATTCCTGGGGGAGCCAAATCGAGGGGCCTGAGACCCCACCTCCTCAGAGGGTTGCCGTGTGTGTGTGTGTGAGTGTGTGTGTGTGTGTGTGTGTGTGAGTGAGTGACCCTGAGAAGGAACCTCCTCTTTTAGGGATGCACTTTCCCCATTTGAAAGTGGAGATGTGGTATCGCCAAACACCTTAGAATCACACATGAAGCAGCTTCCTAGAATAAATCACACAGAATAAAACACACAGCAAAAATGGATGAAGCCAGAGCCTGGGCCCTTGTCTATGCTGCAGGTCTGTCTTTTATGGTCAGATGGATTACCTTTGAATGAAAAGGGAATGATTAACGAGGGTGCAGCCCAGTGGGTAAAGGGAAACTCAGCCTGGCGACTATCAGCCTTTCTCTGGGCCTGGTGCCTCCCATATGTCACCTTGTTGGCTTTGTCCCAACAAGCCTGGAAGAGCCTGTCACAGCTGTGGGGAGGAGGCTGAGCAGGAGAGCCCAAACATGGTGGCCCACATCTGCAATCCCCTCACCTAGGAGGCAGAGACAGGATTGCTTTGAGCATGTAGGCCAGCTGGGCTACACAGTGAATTCTAGGCCAGCTTGAACTATAGTCTTTCTCTTTCCAAAAAGAATAAAAAATGTTTTGTGTGCTGTACTCTTTTTCTTATTCAGTTTTCTGAAAGGAAGAAAGGGAGGAAGGAAGGAGGAAGGAAGGAAGGAAAGAAGGAGGAAAAATAGTCAAATATAGTGGGAGGAGGGGGAAGGGGAAGGAAGAGGGGGTTGTTGAAACAGGGTTTCTATGTGTAGCCCTGGCTGTCCTAGAGTTCACTCTGTAGACCAAGCTGGCCCAAACAAGTAAATTTCCTAAGAGTCCTGCTGCCTGCAAATGGATGGTCTCTTTCAAAGAACAGATGCAGATGATGGCACTTGTGAAATCCTGGAGTGGGCAGCCCACCTGTTCCACTGTGCCTCAGAGCCAACACCTGTTGGCAAGGAGTCTGCTGCCAACAGGGGCCAGCCCTGGCAATGCTGTGCCCAGCCCCGTGTGGGCTCCACCCTGACGCTGAAACCGCGACGATGGGGCAATGCTGTGTGTGCCCGCCCAGGGGAATGGGCGGGCAGGTCTGCGGAGGTAGTCTGAGAGTCAGTGCAAGGCTCCATGCCCACAGGAGTCTCACCTGCAGCAAGAGTCCCAACCCGGCCACGAGAATGGGAGAGACAGAAGGAGCAGAGGATGACATGGCCGCCCTGGGGCTGGTACAGGCACAAGCCACAGGCTGAATCAGACCTGTGTTGACTCCCAGAGCGGGCACTGTTTGCCATCCGTCTGAGGATCTGCCAGGGCGGCTGGCAGCTTGCCAGCAGCACCCTCTCGGGTGAAGGGTTGATCGGCCAGGAAACAGACAACGGTCGGGGCTCTCACCCTCCCTGGGCCTCAGCTGTTTCTGCCAAGCACGAGACACAGGCAGCACAAGGAATTCTCACAGGACGGCTTCAGAGCTATTTAAGAGCCATTCTCCCAGAGGCAGCTAAAAGCATGTCCTGCTCTTACTGAGGACCTGGGTTCATTTCCTGCCTGGCTCACAACAGTAACTCTAGTTCTGGGGGCTCTGACACCCTCTTCTGACAGCCTCAGTTCTGCACACATTTGTTGCACAGACATTCTCAGGTCCGCACATAAATATAACATTTATTATTTATTTATTTGAAACAGGGTCTCTCTCTGTGTAGCCTTGGCTGTCCTGGAACTTGCCCTGTAGACAAGGCTGGCCTGGAATTCACAGAAATTCACTTTGCCTCTGTCTCCCAAGTGTTGGGATTAAAGGCATGGGCCACCACTGCCCATCTTCATTTATTTAATTCCCCCAACTGTTTCTACTCTTTCTCCCCCACTTACCCTCCCCACTTTCAAGACAAGGTCTTCCTCTGTAGCCCTGGCTGTCCTGGAACTCCCTAGGTAGGGCAGGCTGGTGAACTCACAGGCTCCACCTGCTTCTGCCTCCTGAGGGCTGGGATTCAAGGACAGCACCACCACACCCAGCTTTTTTCTCCACTTTTTGTTTTATAGAGATTATGTATGCAGTGTTCCACCTGCATGTGTGCCTGCACCCCAGAAGAGGACACCAGATCTCATTATAGATCCTGGTGAGCCACCATGTGGTTGCTGGGAATTGAACTCAGGACTTTTAGAAGAGCAGCCAGCACTCTTTAACTGCTGGAACCATCTCTCCAGGCCTTGTTTCTCTACTTTCAACATTGGAAAATTACAATCTCCAACCATCCCTATGGTCTCTTCACTCACTAAACCCTGAGCAAAACCAAGGGGCTATGAATTTGTTGGCTCACACTTCTGTGTGCTTCTGAAGTCAAAATACCTCATGGAAGCCAAGACTCTTCCACATGTACTAAGAGTTTGGGCTCTGAGCCTTACTTTGAACACCTCAGTTACTCAGTGTGGCTCAAGTGACCAGGTAGTGAACAAAAGTAAAATGCTTGATTCCACAGAGCTCGCTCCTCCAGTCCCTGTCAGCGCCATGACAGTGCTGACTCACTCTGCTCCAGAGAGGCAGGACCTCAGGGCAAAGGATTTGGTCGCAGGCTTTCGGCAGGGCAGGACTGCCTCCTAGTGGGCAGACGGGCAACTGAATCTTCAGGTCTGTAACTCTTAACTAGGCTTTGGGGCACGGCTGGCTTTAAGGAAGGAGGGCAGGAATTAAGTGCCTGGCATGCTAGGAACTGCTGATGTCCTTGGGACTGAATCCATTAAGTATGAAGTACTTTCATGATTTGGAAAAGGAAGGTGCGTGGTGGCACACACCTGCAATTTCAGCTGTCATATCGGAGTGGGGGCAGGTGAGTCAGTCATCCACAAAAACCCATGTTCCAGCAGGAGCGGCTTTAATGTTAGCTGAGAATCGGAGTGCTGGTGAAATCAACTTGCCATCTTACCAGTCCAACCCCTGCTGGCCCTGCCATGTCCTACTTCCCCTGAGCTCCTGCCAGTCAACACTCAGTCTGTGCACATCCACTAACACATTCCCTGCAAGCCAATATGGAATGATTTGACTACTTACGCTGTTATTTTGCAAGGCCTCACGGAGGGTCTTGGATGTTCGCCCCCAGTGCTGAGCATCTAATGTAGGGCACTCTCGCTGAGCTACACATACCGCTACAGCTCAGTGCTGGGAGCAGAACACACTTAGGGGCTGGTGCAAGTGCTCCAAGCTAGCATGTGCTTCCCCCTCAAAGCTGTGATTGAGGTCCTTTCAGTAGTCTAGCAGTTGTTACCATCACAAGGCCCTCCCTTGGGTTCAATATGTCACAAAAATGACTGCCAAAAAGTGAAGGATTGATGCTGCCTTGTTTATCAAAACAAACAAAACAACGGTTTAAGGGGTGAGGATGGACTTGATGGAGCCCCTTGTCCAGCATGCAGGAAGCCCTAGGCTTGACTCCCCCAACACCAAGTTAACTAAGCATTGCAGTGGCACTGGCCTCTAACTATAATCCCTGCCAGGAGGTGAAGACAGGGCATCCTTGGCTGTGTAGCTGGTTTAAGACCAGCCTAGGATACATGAGACTGTTGTCTTTAAAAACAGGGCTGGAGGGAAATATCTTTTAGCAAAGACCGCTTATTTTCTGTTGTTTCCGAAGTAGCTGGAGCACACATAGAAGCTCATCAGGAAAACTCCCTTTCATTCCCTTCTAGCTACTCACCCTGCTCAGGTGTCCCCACCACCAGCAACGGGTATTCAATGTTGAAGGCATTTCCCGCAGACATCTGACTGCTAGAACCCTTGGAAGTCAGAGGCTCTGGAAAAACAACCTGGGCAGCCTTGTCCAAGAGGCAGGGCTGGGCATCACAGTGCCTCAGCAATAATCCCAGCAGCAGTGATGCTCACATGGGATTGACCAGCATGGGTTTAAGAATGACAGCCTTTTAGACTCCAGATCACTTCCTGCTCCAGCAGATCATAAACACCTGTAACTCTAGCTCTAAGGGACCCGATGGGTCCTTGCTGGCCTCCATTGGCACCTGCACTCACTCATGCCTTTGAAAATCTTACATATGAACAATGCCCTTTTCTCCCCAAAGTTCAACTAAGTGACCTGGCACTGGTAACTTCATTTGAAATGTGCCACCCTCCTCCAACACAAGTGTGTTGGGTGGCAGGGGGAACCTAACACGGGGCCCTTGAAAACCTATTTCAAAGAACCAGATAAATGCCCTTCATGGCATTAACTCCCCAACTGCCAATCCTGTAACTGGGGAAGATCCTCTTAAAACACTAACATTCTGAAGCCACAATGCCTGCTGGCCTTGAACTGGCAGGCTTCGAGGCATCCTATGCTACTCCTTTAGGCAGGATTGTTGCCCCGACACAAGACCTGGAATTGGTTGAGATATCCAGTATGGATGCCGGATATGGAACTCTGCATAGGCCTAAGCCTGAACCATCTCTGCAGCCCCTATATGCAAAACCTTCATTACTAAAGATCTCAGGTATTTGTTCTGATACCTTTGACTTCATAAAAATCTGTTGAAACACCTTGTTCACAGCCTGGGAAAGGCACGAATCCTCTGAGAAAGGCTATCACTTCCTCTGGAAACCAGCTGCATTAATTCATCTTGTGAGCAACCAATGCTCTTAACCATTGATTCTGCCCGCTCCAACCTCACCAGCTCTGAGATTCTTTGTATATACTGCTGTAGATAGAGCCAAGCAATGCATATTCTGGGGAAGTCCTCACACCAACTCATGTTACTTTCAAAAAAAACCTCAAAATAGCTTTCTCCCAAGCATACTACCAAGTTAGAAGTTTTAGGGGGAGCTTGGGAGCTTACTCAATGGATAGGTAAGGAAGTGCTTACTGTCAAGTCTGACAACCCATGAAAGCCACACAAAATATATTTGAGGGAAGAGGGGAAAAAAAAACAAGATGTAACAAATGACTCCTAGATAAACATGGGATTAAAAAAAAAAGTTCTAAGTAAATGGCTGTGGCAGAGAACTTGCCTTTATCTGTATCAATCCTGGGTTCAACACCCAGCCTCTCTGTAAATAAGAGGCCTGCTCAAGTAATCAGTGCCTAGACCTTCATGGAAGGCTTAATTTTAATATAAAAATAAATCACTGTGATAAGAAGTGATAAGCCTCATCACTTGGCATATGTAATCCAACCAAGAAAATGGCTGTAGCCAGAATCTCACCAGACTATCACAGGACCCCCTTTTAAGTTCCCTAACCAGGTATGCAATAAACATCACAGGAGACAGGGTGAAAGTTAGTGTAGGATAACTGTTTTGATAAAATATACTCCAACCCAGTTTTTTGTCAGTGTCTTTAATAAAGATCTCTTATGTCCCTCCCTCCCAGAGAAAAACCAGAAGGCAACAGTCTGGCAGTACAAAAATATACAACTAGAAGAGATTACTTGTCTGACTACATCCCATCTCGGTTCAGAAGAGAAAAGCACATTGAGACAAGGCACTAAACCCGTGACAGAGAACTATGGATGTTTATCACTTGCAATTCTTCATGTTAACAGTGCTAGGTCATTTCAGAATCTTTAACAGGCTTAGAATCTGGCTATGTGTAATATCATTAAAGACTTCCAGAGTTGAAGCGGAGATGTAAATGAGATTAAGGTCTCCCTTTCTGATCGTGCTTCAGCTTCACTGTAGTCCAATGCAGGGTAGAGTTGCTACCAGACACCTAAGGTACCTAAATGCTAAGTGAAGGGTAGCTATTTCGTGCTTAGTATGTACATATGAGGTAACCCATAACGAAATGGGAAATCCTCGATTTCAATTGTTAAATGTTCATCATTCCTAATAATGACCTCTAGCAAACACCTGTACCCGTAACTTTCAACATCACACACAGCATTTCCAAAGCTACAACCTATGCCAGTTAAGTTCCTACATTCTGTGTTTTCTATAAGCTGCAATTGTGCTGGGACTTCCAGTCCAATAACCAGTTAGGTTAATGCCAATGAGGAGCAGACCATGAAGGACAAAGGGTCCAAACCCCTAACACATTAACAGGGAGTTAAAAGTATCTTTTCTGAACATGGGTACCTATTTCAAAGGCTCATGTTGGAACCTCCTGGACACAAGTCTCTCCTTTCTTAGAGAGATGTTTTGCTTAAAGCTAACAATTTGGTGGGGGCATGTGGACGACTTATATAAGCTTACAGATTGAATTTTAAAGTCAGTATAGCATAATCCAAAAGACTATCTCAAAAGATCACATTTAAGAAAACTTAAGCCACAAGACTGTTGCATTATGATTTAATCTAGTTGCACACACACAACAAATCTGAAACCACAACTCCTCCAATTTCTAAGAGAAAGGGTATGCATGCCTCCATATTCAACTGTGCATTGTTACATTTACCATATTGTGGACTGTACATCACAATGGATCAGTTTGGAATCCCATGCAACACCCAAGTTATAAAGTGAAATGAATGTTGAATGTTTTTGTGAAGATCAAAGCCACATTCTATGGGCAACTTAACAGTTACAATATACCACACTGGTGCTCACTTCTAAAATGTTAGTCACTAAGTGTCATGATCCTGAACTGGCTTCAACTCCTAAAAACTGCTCTCAGCTAAAAAGCAAAGAGGAAAAAAATTCCTTAGCTAATTCAGTAGCCTCTCAGCTGTTTCTTACAAAGAATGAACATGGGCACCCAAGTGCTTTCCCAGGGATGAGAACAATGGCAACAGTGGGCTCACTCAACTGACTACTACACAATTATACTAGTATTTTATTAATTCAAAAGCACTTTACAAGAAAATATAAGTATGGCTTCCAATAGGAATGTTATACCTGGACTTGATACCAAGCTCACAGATTTGTGTGTGCAAGGAAAAACAGGCTTTCAAGTTAAACAACAAATTTGTAACCAAAACTTTAATCCCAAGGATTCTCACAAACATATTACAAATGACAGCATGAAAAAAAAAATTCTTGCACAGTAACTCAAAGTTTAACTCTACAATGTACCCTTAAACTGATAGGACACTGGTATATCTTAGTTTTACATTTCCAAACAAAGAATGTTCAATTTCCGCCAGTTGTTTCTATATCATTAGCACATCACACTTTAACTGGGCAGGATCTAGGTTTATTTCAGTCTATGAAAAACTAAAGTTCAAACCAAATTCAATCTTGCTCAAGGGAACTTCTGCAAACTGGTCTTCTATTTCCTTTCATTTGACCTAGACCGGCTAAAGAAGATAAAATAAATGTTAATATTTTAAGTACACAGTACAAAAAGACTTTATATATGCATGGTCAAATAGTTCACGCATTAGCAATTCTTACCTACGAGACCTAGAGAATGATCGAGACGGCTTGTGATTTCTCTCACGAGACAGAGACCTTTCTCTTCTCCTATCTCTAGAGAGTGACCTACAGCAAATAGAAGGCACATTAGTTTATTAGACATTTACATCTTGCAAAAAGGCTGGCTCACTTAACATAGCGCAGACTGTGTGCTAGTGACTCAGTGTCAGTGCTCTCTAAACCACATTAAACAAGCACTTTGGGGAACAGCTTAGCAGCACCAGAAGCTGCCATTTCTGAGAATGGGGCACCAAAACATTTACCTGCTCCGGCTTCGAGAAAAGCTTCTCCTTCTTGGAGATCTAAAAGCAGAAACAGCAGAATTAGGCTAACTGTCAATTAGCACATATGGCGTGAGGCATTTCCCAACTTTTCAATCTCACTGTTGGGCCCAGTGAATGTGCCGAAGAACTGGCACTCATCGTCCAAAAACAACAAAAAGAAAAGAAAAAGGGCACAGAAGGATTAAGGAACAAAAAGCTCAAGTGAAAGCAGGTATTCCAACCATGGATTCATTTTAACAAAGAATGCTTCACAGCAGATCTGTCCAATGCAAAACTCCATGTCAAACTAACTCCACTACCCCAAACACCACACCAAAATGTCGTCCCACAAGTAGTTCCAAAAACAGTTCCATAAACCAGTATTTGGAACCCATGCAAACCTTTTAAGTCCATAACAAGACTTAAGTACCGGGTGGATAGTGTAATTTTGTGAAAACGCGGTAGGTGTAAATATGGATGCCATTTAGTGCTACATTAGAACTGCATTTGTGATGTCACATTTAAGAGTGTGTTTAGGCTTATCAAAATTACTGTAGCTTGGCCCACACTTCACCCCCAAAATTTTTAAAATTTTGAAAACTGTTAGTAAAACCATTTAAAGGTGATAGGATTCAACAAATTTTCGCTAGGAAGAAAAGCTAAAATCTGTTAGAGATATTAAAATTTTAGTTTGGCATCTCACACATGCACATAAGTTCACTTGAAGGTCTAGTCACATTATGAGTCCCTATCACCCTTAAAAGTTGTTTCAAGCAATATATTGTACGTTACCATTCAATTATGCACAGCCAGCCTTTGATCCAGAAAAAAGAATTACTTTAAGCCGCTTACTCCTTATTTTTAACCAGCAGTAAACTGTATAAGCAGGAAAAACTTACTAGTTTTGGGTTTCAACAAGCTAGAAATGGTGAGGTGAGGCTGCCGGACTGACGGCCAGGAAGAATTTGCTGAAAAGGTTTTGCCAGATGTTGCGTTGGATTTAGTTGGTTGGCGAAGGGGGTGTTGTGGATTTTTCCTGCTTTTTTGTTAGCCGAAGGCTGCTGCTGTAGTTGTTGTGAAGACATTTGGTAAATAAACAGCTGAGCTGATTGGCCAGGAATGTGTGGGCGGTCGAGGTGGCTGCTGCCGATTTGGTTAAGGTTGGAGAGAAGGCTGAGAGAAAACAGCATGCTCGGGAACCAAAGGGCGGTGCAACCTGACGACTGGCCAGCCTGGGTCATGTGAAACGACACCAGCCAAGCTGAATGGGGCGCGCTGGTCACATGACGCTGAAAGGGCTAGTTGACTGGCTAATGCAGATTCAGAGGGTGGTGAGAAGAGACATGATGGTGACTCTGTAACGGGGTTCATTTTTATTAATAGATGGACCAAAAAGCACAAAAAAAAAATGAAAAACAAGCCATCAGTACAACCATCTATTAGCTAACAAATACTCTTTATTATGATGGGCAACAGTGTGTTGTTTTTCAAAATAGCAAAAGGGGCAAGATTTTGAACTCCTATCTCCTAGGACTTCACTCACCTGTAAGAGGTAAATTCAGTCCTACAGAAACTATTTTGGAGGCTTGATTTGAGGAGATGAGGAGTTTGCATCCAGGCAATATCACCTGGTCCAAGAATGATGTCATTTCAATCATAAAAAAAACTGAATTCTCTCCTATTTGGGATTCAAGAACGGATGACTGGGAATACTTTTAGCCCCCTTTATTGGTCAGTGATTTAAGTTTTGTTTCAGAAAGATTTCTACTTTACCAGTTGTAACATTAAAACAGCTGTCTGTTTTGATAAATATTACAATTGTGCTAGTAGAAAACACATTTGTGAAGAGCTAGTTGAATGTAATGTTGATCATTATGGAGTCAAGAAATGGAAAAAGGCCTAAATTGAAGGGAAGACTTGGAAAGATGCAACTAGAAGATGAACTAGAAGACAGATCCAAGATAGAAGTTACTAACTACCAACATGAATACACCTACAGACAAAAGCCAACACTCAGCACAACTCACGTACCCCAAACTACACCCAGCAAATGTTTGTAGCAATCTCCGATGTTCAGTTAAAACCCACCAACAACCTTAGGAAGAAATACCTGCTCCTACTAGCTACTCCATTACACCAATGCCTTTCTCTAAGTGCTCTCTCAAGTACCTGCGCCGAGGTGGAGGACTCCTCCTACGGTAATCATCTCGAGGGCGACGACCCCAAGAGGGAGGTGGGCCACGATTTCGACTTCTCTTTTCCCCGTTCGACAGTTCCACTCTTACGCGGCAGCCACATAGTGTTCTGCGGGACAGAGACACTAATCACAAAATTGCTCATGGCAGGGATAGTGGTACAGGGAGCCAAGTCAAATGGAACCTAATTTTGGACAGTCTCAAGAGTTGTCCAGGCCTGTTTGCTCTAAGTCGTTAAATCTGTTAAAAAAAATCTTCTCAAATGTCACTTTTAAATCCAAGAAAATAATTTCACTATACCTATGAGCCAGTCTAGCTGGGTATGTTGACACACGCCTTTAATCCCAGCACTAGGGAGTCAGCCTACGCTATTGACTCCAGGTTACAATAGTTAAAATCATTGGCTGCTCTTGCAGAGGGCCCAGGCTAGATTGCCAGTATGGTGCCTCACAACCACCCAGTTCCAGGGGCTCAAACACCTTCTAGCCTGAGACTAGCAGGAATGTGCAAGTGCAGACAAACAGGTAAAACACAAAGTACATTTTTTTTTCTACACTGGCTTTCTTGGAACTCATTTTTCTGTGTAGAAATGTTTTGCTTGCATATAAAGGCCATGTGCCACATTATATGCCTGGTGAGGGAGATCTGAAAAAGGCATCAGACACCCTGGGCTGAGAACCACCATGAAGGTGCTGGAAGCTAAGCCCAGGCCCACCTGAGTTATCTTAGCAGTAGTCCCCAAACCACTCTTTTAATTATTGACAATGTTCTGTCTATGTGTAGATCTGCACACCAGCAGAGGGCACCAGATCTCATAGATGGTTGTTATAAGCCACCATGTGGTTGCTGGGAATTGAACTCATGACCTCTGCAGTACCAGCCAGTGTTCTTAACCTCTGAGCCATCTCTCCTGCCCTTCCAAACCACTGATAATTCAAGAAATAAGGATTATTCTTCCCTTCAACTTGCTAGGTACAAAATTCTTGAACTCGGTAGAAACGTGCTTGGACTCAGTAGAAACAGGAACGCTGTGCCCTGCTGTCAGGCAGCTAGTAGGGCTCCAGCATACAGCTGGCCATTGAGTAAACAAAACCCAAAAGCCATTATCAGCACATGGATCTAAAACACCAAAAAGCCACATGTCCTAGACGATTTCAACACTGAAAAGCAGGCCAACTATTTACCTTCCATCTAGCTCCCGGACAGCATCAGCAGCATCTCGGGGATCCTCAAATTCAACGAAAGCAAAGCCAGGAGGGTTTCGAGCAACCCACACACTTCGGAGTGGTCCATAATAGCCAAAAGCCCGTTCTAATTCAGTCTTGTTCCCATTGTTTCCAAGATTACCTACATAAACCTTACAGTCCAATGGACAGGAATCACGATGCATTTCTGTAATAAAAAAATAGTAATTTATTCATCACGATGCATTTCTGTAATAAAAAAGTAGTAATTTATTCAAGTAATCTACAGTTAAAAACAGCCTAGCACACATAACCTATTTAAAACTGCAACAAAAAACTAAAAACGTCAGGAGAAAAAAACTACAAGCACTGTTCAATGAATGTGTACTGCCCTCCCGCATACTTTCCATTTATAATCCTCAGGAAACCAACGTATTTTCTAAAAAAGCCAGCAGGCACAAAACAAACAAAACCCCATGGCAAGTCTACATAAGCCCCAGGCCAAGCCATGTGTGGTATCATATGCTTTCACCCCAGCACTCATGTGTGCAGACAGACCTGAGTTTGAGGCTACCTTGGCCTACAGCAAGCCAGCCAGGGCTACAAAGACCAATACTTGGAAGACAGGCAGACCTGAGTCAGATGCCAGCCTGGTCTCATTTTTTAGGACAGCAAGGGCTACACAGTGAGACCTTTAAATAATTTTTAAAAGATGGATGAGGCTTGAATACCCTGTTTAACTTCAAATCCAGTTTAATAACCAAAGGTACTTCCTGTGCTCAGAAGTGGACGTAGGAGAAATTCCAAGACTATCATCCACTACTGACACATGAAACCATCTTAAAACATCAATATCGGGGGCAGGAGATGGCTCAGTGGTTAAGAGTACTGTCTGCTCTTCCAAATGGACCAGAGTTCAATTCCCTACACCCACATAGCAGCCAACTGTCTCCAATTTTATGGATTCTGACACCTTCATACCAATGTACAAAGAATAAAATTAAATAATTTTTTAAAATCAGTAACAAAAAAAAAAACAACCACATGTGACTTCTTTCTCCCCTCTAAGACAAGGCAACCATTTTGGCCATTTTATATTGTTTCCTCCCATCATCACACAATTACAGCAGAAATTGAAAGATGGATGTACCTTCATTCACGTACAAAGTCACTAAGTGTGGATAAACTACCACACTTGGACCAGACAAGCAATGTCTCCATATGCCAAAACTCACTAGCTTCAATTAAGGTGCAAAACGTTTGCTTCAAACTTTCTTAGGGGACGACAGGATAAAGGCACAAGGAACCACCACATCCACCTAAGTTGAGCCACACGCTCTGTAGGAGAAAAACTCCTATAAATCATCTTCTGACCATTATTATGGTGCATATACCACCCCAAACACGAAAAATAAACCAAAACTTTTTTTACAAGGCTTCCTTCCTTGTCTTAAACATTCATTAAGATCACAAGTTGGAGGCCAGGCAGAACTATAGGGAAGATCCTATCACAACACCTTCCAGGACAGACTGCCACAAAACTGCCAGAATACTACTACCACCACCTTTTCAAAGACTTAAGATTTCCTCTCGCAGTTAAAATTCTTCAAATGTGTGGTGCTGCCTAGCATGCATTTAAAACTTAATCCCCAGCAGTTCAGACATATAAATATAAAAAAAAAAGTAAAAGCCTACATATCTTACTACTCACAATAGTGAAAGCTCTGCCAATCTAAATGACTACCAGGAAATGGATAGCCAAAAAGCAACAGGAATATAATATACTGACAGATCCTAAAACTAGAAAAGGGCATTTTTCAATTAGTCTCCTGCATATAAAATGCACAAAAATTTAGACTAGTGAGCTATTGCAGGAAGGGCTGTTTGTGAACTGAAAAACAGTACTTAGGGGTTTAAGGACATCTTTAAGATGGAAGAGAACTTGTGGTAATCCCAAGGAAGGTGGCAAGTTCCAGGCCAGCTTGATTACCATAAGGAGTTCAGGAAAAGACAAGGCTACAGAAAAAGAAAACCAGAAGCTGAAACATAGCTTGGGCTGCATAAGACCCTGTCTCAAAACACAAAAATATCAGGAGGGTGGCACGGCATGTCTCTGGAGGCAAACTGATCTCAGTTAAAGGCCAGCCTGGTCTAAATGAGTTCCAGGACAGCCAGAGGAATGACAATGATGAAGTCAGACTGGTGGTAAAGAGGCCCTATCAAAACAAAAAAACCCGGCGTGGTGGTACATGCCTTTGATCCCAAAACTCAGGGTGGCAGAAACAGGCGGTGGATTATTGGGTTCGAGGCCAGTCTGGTCTACAAACCGAGCCCAGGACAGCCCAGGGTACATACAGAAACCCTGTCTCGAAAAAAAAAAAAAGAAAAAGAAAAAAAAGAAAAGAAAAGCCAAAGCTACACTCAAAAATAAAGGCTGGGCAGATATAGCAGCTGTAAGAATGCTTACTTAGCACACAAAATGCCCGGAGTACAATCACTAGCCTAAAAATTCTGCCTTAAAAAGTTATTAAAAAAATTTATACAAGAATACACAGAAAACCTTAGGACATACATCCAGTAAGCCTCTAACTTCACACTTCCAAAAAGGAAAAAAACTGTAGGTAAGTGTCTTTCCTACTATATAAACACCATAGTATTCTAAACGCCGCTAGTATCTAAAAAATTCAGTCGGGACACATCCTATTTTGACATGACCCCACCCTGTGCCCCAGGTTGCGAGGCCAAGACATTTTGTGAAAATAAAAAATAAAAAACTAATCCACCCATCCCCGTTTTTCACACCTGTTAACAGCAAGCATGTCAAAGGAAAATCCAACTCAACTTGAACCACAACTTGCATTAGTGAAGAAATAAAACCTATTTACTAGCCGAGTTTTAAACCAAAAAAAAAAAAATCATCGTTAGGAAACTGGAAGAGACCGTAGCGGAGTTGAGCACGTACCGAAAAGGCTGCTCTTGGCTCGCGATTTAAAAGCAAAGGAACCTTAAGACCCTTTCCTCCCCGGGCAATAAGGGGGGGGGGTGAAAAAAGGCGCCATCAAATTTAAGGCCGCGACGCGGAGCTTTCGGTTAGAGACCAACCCCCGACCTCCGCGGCCCAGTCCGGAGCAGCCCCCCGCCTGGGCATCCCCCCCTGGAAGGAGGAAAAGCCCCCGATCCAGAGGCCTGGGAGGGTCTCGGGCACGGCCCGGTGGCCCCGCCGCCGCCGGGGACCGAACGTCACAAAATGGCGGCGGCGCCCCTTTGTCTCAACCTGGCGCCGCCATCGCGCCCGGCCCCACCTCGGCTCCGAGAAGCTCCACCTCCCTGCCTCCGCTCGCCGGCCTCTTACCGAGACCCTGGGTTCAACAAGCCGAAGCCCAAACCCCAACGCTCCGACAGGCCGCCCCGCTCGCCTCCGGCTCCGCTCCGCTCCGAACGATGCGCGATGCCTCACGGCGTCCACGAAATGGCGGACCACCGCCGTCCCCTCGCCCCGCTTTATAGGGTCCCGCTCCGTCACGTGACCCGCCGCGCTCGGCCAATCGGAAGCGGCGGAGGCCGTGACGTCCTGGCCACAAACGCTGCGAGAAACCGCGGTTGCTGGGAGCGCGCGCCGGCCGTTCGGTCGGGTGGGCGGGGACGCGCGCGGGCGCGAGCTCGGCGCCGCGGCCCCGTCGGGCCCGGAGGTGCCGCGCCCGGCTCGGCCGCCGTCCCCCGACCCCCTGTCCCTCAGTTCCGCCCGGGCTGCGGCGGAAAAGAGACGCCGGGACGCCGCCGCCGCCGTTACCCCCAGGCTCGGGTCTGGGTCGAGCGCGCGCGCTTGCTCCCTCCTCGTCGGGGCTGCGAGTCCGAGCATCGCGCAGAAGAGAGGCCCTGAGAGTCGCCCTCAAAGTCACCGAGCAGTGGGCGACCTAACGGCAGCCCAGGCTGGCCCCTGGGCAGGGGAGAGCATGCAGAGTTTGCCCAGCTCTTGGTTTCCCGCCTCTCTGCCCGCAGCGCGGGCGCGCGGCCGAGGCGCCTTGGTGAGCGGTTCTGAAAACAGCAGCAGATGGTCCCCGGGATCACGTCCACGCGAGGGACGGAAGATTCCCGGCCGGCTTGGCCGCCGAGCCCTGCGCGCAGATGCCAGCGGGGCCACCTGCAGCCTCTTGTGAGCGCTTTGCAGGCCGCGGTCTGCCCCTGGGCCTCTCTGCGCGCAGCCCCAGGAGTGGCTGGATAGTGAAGAAGAAACCGGGCTGTGATAAGAAATCACCTTCCTGACTTATTGCGGAAATGTCCTTATTTCCGCTTCCAAGAAAAAAATTTTTTTTAAATCAGTTTTGTTCCCTCGCTGCATGGGGTGGGAGGTCATATACCACAAGGAAGGTGCGGCGGTGCAGGCCACACTTGTTAAACCAGTTTGTGTTGTGGCGTTTTTATCTCATTTCCTTCTAGGTTTTTTTTTTTTTTTCTTCCTGAGTTAGACACAACAGAACTCTCTGTTCTCCCTGCCCTGAGCCTGTAACCTCAGCACTTGGCTGCAAGGAAGCAGGAGTTCAAGGTTATTGTCACACATTTAGTGAGTTGTAGGCCAGAATGAAATTCAATAGATCCTGTCTAAAAACAGACAAATCCGATATATCTAAATGACTTGTCATAACTCTGCTCCAAAACTTTTTTATTAACTAAGCAAGGTATGCAATGGCCGTCTTTAATCCCAGCATTTAAGAGGCAGAAAGCAGGTGGATCTCTGTGAGTTTGAGGCCAGCCTCGTCTACACAGTGAGTTCCAGAACACCCAGAGCTACATAGCAAGTCCTTGTCTCAAAAAAATAAAAACAATATTTATTGCAATTGTGTAGGCATATGCATGAGAACAGAGGACAAGTTTGTTTTCTCCATCTTCAGGGTTTCTTTGTGTAGCCCAGGCTGGCCTCCTGAGTGCTGGGATTAAAGGCATGTTCCATCACGCTCAGCAAGATTTAATATTTAAATATCGTGATTGACTCCAGGTTTCAGAGAAGCAAAACCTAATAGCAAGAACCATAACAGCACTTTCTTGACTACTGATTTAGTCGAGGTATGTACCGAGAGTGTTAGCCATAAAAGGGATTATTTACAAAAGTCTAGGGCCAGTGCTGAGTTAAGGGACCTGAGGACCAGCAGGGTCACTCCCACAGACAGCTTTGGACTCTATGGCACAAAGAAGGCAGCAGGGTCACCCAAACAAAGCAGGAGAGGAACTGTAGAGGCTGAGGAGTAGGAGACCTGGACCACACTTCTGAAGTGCTCAACTCACAAGGAAGGCCAACGGCTTGCCCCAGGGGATTCCAGCCCTTCCTAATCCCATCTCTTCATGGTGACTTTTAGACTACAGCGGAGAAGCCCTCGGGCCTAAGATCTGCGTGATGCAACAGGCTAAAATCAGCCTCCCAGGATATACAGCAGAGATGGCTGGGGAATTGGTCCAGGGCTGTACCATCTCACGCAATAACCGTTAAGCACCTGTGGCTGTTTGGTCTCAGTTGAGATGTGCTGTAAATGTTAAAGAAGAAAAAAGGAAGAAAGAAAAGAAAGTACTTGATTTTTGAAGGCAGCAAAAAAAAAGATAACTTTACACTGACTCCCTGCTAGAGGAAAAGAGGTTTGAGGGATGTTTTGTTGTTTTGAGGTTTATAATTTAATTTTATTTTTGAGACAGGGTCTCACTGTGTAGCCCTGACTGTCCTGGAACTCACGCCGTAGACCAGGCTGGCCTCACTCAGATCCCCCTGCCTCTGCTTCCTGAGTTCTGGGATTAAAGATGTGTACTACCCTGCATGGCTTGTGTTTGGGTTCTTGCTTTGGAAATCAGCTCTGGCTATATAGCCAGTCTGGGCTACGTGAGACCTTGTCTCAAAAGGTACAAATAAAAGAAAATTAAAAAGTCAACTGGATATTGATTCACAAAAAAGGAGAACCTGTTCCAGGGCCGAGGGCTTCACTGTTTCCCCGGCTTCTGAGGTGTGCTGACACCCTCCTGATGAATCTCCCCACAGCAGCAGGTAGTACAGAGGCTCTCAGAAAACCATCTGGGGCCCCTGCATGGACAGCAGGAGCCTGAGCAGCAGCTGCCAAACAACCAGCTGCCAGGCTGCCTTTTCCTATATTGGCTGGGCTTGATTTTTTTTTTTTTAATGAATTTGTTTTTCATGTGTGGGTGTTTTGCTTACATGTCTGTGAAATGTGTGATTGACGTTTGTTGAAGCTCCTGGAAGTTACAGACAGTTGTGAGCACCTAATTTTTAAAAAAGATTTATTATTTATACAGCATTCTGCCTGCACACCAGATCTTATTATAGATGGTTATGAGCCACCATAACAAGAGGCGGCTGGGAACTGAACTCAGGACCTTTGGAAGAACAGCTAGTGTTCTTAACCTCTAAGCCATCTCTCCAGACTTTTTTTTTTTTAATTCTTGAGGGGCATTTCAGACAGGAGGGGAAGTGCTGCTACGAATCCCAGGTTACCTACAACTTGCAGCACTCTGAAGAGCCAAGGTTATGGATGTGAACAATCACATCAGGGTTGTTTTTAGTAGTTTTTCATTTATTAGGTATACAGTTCTGTCTGCATGTACACTTGCACGCCAGATCTCATTATAGGTGGTTGTGAGCCACCATGTGGTTGCTGGGAATTGAACTCAGGACCTCTGGAAAATCAGCCAGTGCTCTTAACCTTTGAGCCATGTCTCTGATCCTAAAGCCTTTTTATTTGTTCTTAATTTTTTAAAGCCAGCCATGGTGGCACATGCCTTTAATCCCAGCACTTGGGTGGCAGAGGCAGGTGGATTTCATGAGTTCAGAGGCAGCCTGGTGTACAGAATCAGTTCTAGGACAGCCAGGGCTACACAGAGAAACCCTGTCTCAAAAAAAAAAAAAAAAAAACATGAAAAAAAAATGCAACCAGAGCCAGTCTCTGTGGCTCATGCCCGTAATCCCATCACTCAGGGAGGCAGAGGCAGGTGAATATCTGTGAGTTTGAGGCCAGCCTGGTCTACAAAGCAGGTCCAGGACGGCCAAGGGGATATAGAAAAACCCTGTCTCGAAGGAAAAGCAGCCAGTGCTCTTCATCACTGAGCCATCTTTCCAGAACTTTATTTGTATTTGTGTGTGTGTGTAACAACGTTGGAATTTATTAAAATATATCAGGAGCATGGTGGGAGCTCCTCAGCTGAGAATCACTCAGTCTTTTTATTTAAAAAAAAATTATGCTGAGAAGGTGGATCTCTAAGTTTGAGGACAGCCTGATCTGCAAAGTGAGAATTTTTTTTTAAAGTTTGACGTGGTGGTGCATGCCTTTGATCCCAGCACTCAGAAGGCAAAGGCAAAAAGGCAGGAGGAATGATGTAAGTTTGAGGCCACAAAGCAAATTCCAGGCTACCCAGGGCTACATAATGAGCGCCTGTCTCAAAACTGACCAACAAAACCCCCAGCAAACCATAGTGTTTACCCGTCACTGCCATCCACCTTCCTCGATTTTCATCTTTTGGAACTGACACTTCCTGAGCATTAGGCAGCAGCTCCCCCCCCCTCCCTGCAGCCCCCGGCAAGCAGGCTTCTGTGATTTTTGACTGTGTAAAGTACCTCATATTTGTGGACTCATTCAGTGTCTGTCTTTATTTCGGTATAGTATAGTCCCTAGGGCCCATCTGTGCACACTGCACTTTTTTAAAGTGTGTTTTTTTTTAAAGATTTATTATTTATACAACATTCTGCCTGCACGCCAGATTTCACTATAGATGGTTGTGAGCCACCATGTGGTTGCTGGGAATTGAACTCAGGACCTTTGGAAGAGCAGCCAGTGCTCTTAACCTCTGAGCCGTCTCTCCAGCCCCCACACTGTGCATTTTTACATGATTTCCTTAGGCAATGTTTTTTTGTTTCTTTGTTTTTTGTTTTTGTTTTTTTTTTTGGATCATGTTACAGAGTTGACAATCATCAACTGAAGATTACTTAAATTACGTACTTTCTCCAGACACTTGGATGGGTTGGGGGAGTAAAACAGTCAAGAGACAGCATCAGCCTTGGGGCTCTACCCACAGAGAGAGGAAGAAGTGAAAGGGTCATACAGAAGGAGTTGTGAAATTAACCATGTGGAAAAATGGCGAAAAAGGGTTGGAAACCATGCCTAGAGAACATAGAGAAAGCATGCATGGAGAGTCAGAAGTTCACGGCCAGCATCACCTACAAAGCAGTTTCCAGTTCAGTCTGGACTCTATCTCAAAAACAGATCAGTAAACAAGAAGTGCTTGGGGCTGGAGAGAGGACTTTGTGGCTAAGAGTACATACTCTTGTAGAGGACCTGAGGTTGGTTCCCAGCACCCACACAGGTTAAAACAGGACTTTCTTGGGACCACCAGTTCACAAATAATGACATGGAGATTTTTTATTATTATTAATAAAGCTTGGCCTTAGCTTAGATCTGTTCTCAACTAGCTCTTAAATTGCCCATTTATACTGATGTACTTCCTGCCACATAGCTCATTACCCTTCCTGAATACTGACACCCGATTCTTCCTGTGTCTGGCAGGTGACTCTTCCCAACGGAATCTTTCCCAGAGTTCCTATGTCTGCCCGGAAGTCCTTCTGTATTTGCTGCCTTGGGCTCTTTTATTAAACCAATCAGAAGCTGTTGGAGGGAGTGTTTACAAAATATGATGCAAAGTCCAGCCTGTAATCAGATCTCTGCCACAACAAAAATCAGCATTTGAATATACTAAGACAATACTTAACATAAGGCATAAAAAGGTCACCTCAACGTTAGATGGCTCACAATCACCTGTAACTCTAGGGTCTGGGAATTCAGTGCCCTTTCTGGCCTCTGTGGGCATCTACATGTATGTGGTAGACACACACACACATGAATAAAAATTAAGTTTGGTGGCTTTTTTTTTTGCTTTCTTTTAAATTTTTTGTATTGATTCTTGTGAATTTCACATCATGCTTTTATTTTGTTTTTGTTTTGAGATGGCCTCACTGTGTAGCCTGGCTGTCCTAGAACTCAGAGATCCACCTGTCGGGATTAAAGTTGTGCTCAACCACCACCCAGCTTAAAAGTATTCTTTAAAGGGTTGGGCCCTTAACACTTTAAAACCAAAGCTGGCCTTTAACTCCTGATACAAGTAAGTTTGTGTGGTCTAGCTTTCTACCTTCTGTCTTGCTGTCTGCTTACCTGTGGGCTTGTACTTGTTGTCTGGACAGAACACAAGGCTCCAAAGGCTCCACACGCAGCAAACACAGTCTCTTCCACTGAGCAATACCTCAGCCCCTTTATCATTCTGTCATCACAATGGGAATTAGTGTAGGTTCCTTCCGAGGAAGTAGGGAGCCAAACACCTAAAGCATGACTTCATCTTTCATTTGAAATGGTTTTCAGGGGGCTGGAGAGATGGCTCTAAGGTTAAGAGCACTGGCCCCTCTTCCAGAGGTCCTGAGTTCAATTCCCAGCAACCACACGATGGTTCATAACCATCTATAGTGCAGGTGTACATGCAGATAGAGCACTTGCTTATATTAAATAAATCTTTTTTTTTTTTAAGAAATTGTTTTGAGGTTTCAAATCATTGTTCAATAATGATCTGGTTTTCCTGGTCTGGTGTCTCCAGTGTGTGAGTTTTCTGAAATCTTTTGAGTAATTCCACAGTCTTGGTCTCACCCCCACTATTACATTACCTCAGGCATAACCCCACCCCATACAACTAAATTTTTGTTTTTGTTTTGTTGTTGATTTTGTTTTTTGAGACAGGGCTTCTCTGTGTAGTGTTGGCTGTCCTGGACTGGAGTTGCACACCAGGCTGGCCTCAAAGTCACAGAGATCCACCTGCCTCTGCCTCCCAGGGTGCTGAAATTACAGGCGTGTGCCAGCGCGCCCGGCTATACAACTAATTTTTAATCCTAGGATTTCCTTGATCAATAAAATGTAGCTGTCACAGTTGACCCAAGCCAGGTTACAGAACTACTGATCCCTGAAGGAGTCAAAAGCATTGCTGTTCACCCTCTCTGCAGCCCCAGACACCCCCATACCCCAGTTCATAGAGGGAACCCGAAGGAGCACAGGGCCTTCCTCTGCTTGGCCCCCTGAGGCTACTTAGTCCTGGAGTCTCCTAAGACTTTCATGAGTGTTGGGCTATATAATGTTTATCACTAACCCTAAGGTTTTCACGGCGGTGTGGTATTATTTAACCTGCTGTCATAAATAATGAGATACAAACACCTGTTAGATTTTATAATTGCCTTATTTACCTTGGGCCGGGCAGATATTTCATCCATGCTGGCTCAACTCACCACCCATCTCCCAGCCCCCATCCAATGTCATCTACCTTGATCCTCCACATCTGGTCTACTTTCCATCCATAATCCCAAGGTGCTTGCTTGAATTCTTCATCTGGGCCTTTTCAAGCCATGATTGGAGTCCTTCCTCCTAGCCCATGTGGTGGTTCCTTTTCCACGCTACCCATTGTGGCGGCGTCCTTCCTCTTTCCAGTCTGTCCATCTGTCTTCCGTGATTCTCTTGAACCCAAAGCCTGGGAACCCTAGCCACGCCTACCCTATTCTGCCCTGCCCAGGTATAGGCCATTTAATCAACAGATCGGGAATGTCTTAGGTAGGTTTACACTACAAGGATGGCTGTAACCAGATCTCGAGGGCCAGCATTAGAACAATCCCCAACAATCTCTTCCTTGATTTTTTCAAGACAGGGTTTCTCTGTGTAGTCCTGGCTGTTGTGGACCTCAATTTGTACACCAGGCTGGCCTCAAACTCACAGATATCCTCCTGCCTCTGCCTTCCAAGTGCTAGGACTAAAGGTGTGTGCCACCACTGCCTGGCTCTAACCCCTTCTTTATAGCGGAAACGCTGTCAACAGAGAGTGACATCCTTTTAGCTTGTGCTTACAGGGAGTGCTGGGATTATACATAGTGACTTATAGGGCAGCCTAGGCTACTTAGTGAGACCTTGTCTATGAATGCATACATACATACATACATACTTCAAACTAAGTAGGACGGTGGACATCTGTAGTCCCAGTTCCTTGGGAGGCTAAGGCATGAGGATTACATGAGGCCAGGAGTTGAAGACAAGCCTGGGTTATATACTAAGACCCTGTCTCCCATACCAAACCAAACCAAACCAAACCACAAAGAGCTGGGAAGGTACTTCAGTGGTAGAGTTTTTGCCTATGATGCACAAAGACCTGGGTTTGAGTTATTTAATTTAATTAAAATATAATTGGGTTTCTCCATTTACAAGACGGGGAAACAGAGGGAAGCACAAGAGATTAAGTCATTTGCCCGAGGGCAGGGATCTCAAAATTCCAAGAGCCAGCTTCCACTCACTGCATTCAGGCAGGTGGACCACAAGCCACAGCCACGGTGGCCCTGAGGCCCAGCTAAGTGTCCTCCATCCCTCCCTCCCTAAGGCTTGCCAGCTGGTTCCCCTCCTCCTTGTCTGTTGCTGGCTCCCAGCTCCCAAGCTCCCAGCTCTCTGGCTGGCTGGGACAGTGCCTTCCAGGCTGCCTGCTATTGTAGCACCCTCTCCAGGCCCCCTAGAGCTCTTCCCAGCTGACCGTTGTGGGTCAGGGGTCTCAGTTCCTGCTTTATCTCTTTCTCTTGCCTCCTCAGGCTGGCCCATATACATACTTCTCTCCTTTCTTGGAAATATTTTGTGGGGAGGTCTCCTCTCATGTAGCTCAGGCTGGCCTTGAACTCAGTATGTAAGTGAAGATGACTTTGAACTCCTGAGGCTAAGATTTTTGGAAAGAGCCAGTGGTCAGCTTCCTTCCTTCCTTCCTTCCTTCCTTCCTTCCTTCCTTCCTTCCTTCCTTCCTTCCTTCCTTCCTTCCTTCCTTCCTTCCTTCCTTCCTTGAGACAGGCCTTCCCCATGTAGCTCCCGCCGTCTTGAAGTTGCTAGATCATGCTGTCTCATTGGATAACCCTCACTACTCACATGACTGGGTTTAGAATCATGTCAGTACCAGGTGGTGGTTGCAAGCCTTTGATCCCAGCACTCGGTAGGCAGAGGCAGGTGAGTTCTACACAGAACTATACAGAAGGACCCTGTCCCTAAATGAACAAACAAACAAATAAAAAAATAATGGGAGCACCTCAGAGAGGTGGAAAGGCCGCTCCATGGTAGAGTACCTTCCTACTGTGTAACAAGAGGTCCCAGGTTCAATTCCAACCCAAAGATAAATATGTAAATAAGTAAAAAAAAAAGTATGTTTAAAAATCACCTAGAAGATTGATTGGTGATGAACCCCTCTGTGAGTGTCTATAAGGCTAGATGTAGAAGGCCCGGCTTGATGTGGGTAATGCTGCTCATCCTGTGGGCTGGGGGCCTGGTACAGCAAAGGGGGAAAGCTAGTAGAGCCCCTGCATGCCCTTTTCTCTGCCTCCTGCCTGCAAACACTCCCATCACCAGGCTGCTCTACCGCACAGGCCCAGAAACGTGCAGCCAAACTTCCAGCCAACTTAAACACAGCCTCCCTTAAGCTGGAAGATCTGCAGAGGCTCTCACAGGCCTGACGGAGCAGCTCTCCACCAAGAATACAGTATTCAATGATTTTTAACCCTTCCCTCCGGTCCCAGAGCTGTGCCAGCAAAGCAGCAGCCCACCCAAGTCTCAGCTTCCTTCCCTCTACTGTCTCCCTTTCAGATCCTCTGTTATTGTTGCCGTTCTGGTGTTCCATTTCCTTTTGTTTTTCTGCCACTTGCTACTTTCTTCCCTGCCCTTGCTTGGAAAAGACCTGTCCCAGTCACCCCTAATGGTTTTCATTTCTAAAAGAAAAACCACCAAAGGAATTCCAGGAGGGCTGTGTCCTTAGTAAAGGCCTGTTGCATCTCAGGGGACGGTTCCCACCTTGCACCTGGGTGTGCTGGGGAAAGGCGGCCAGCATCCAGCATCCAGAACTGCAGCTGCCTTGCTAAAGGATGCTTAGCACTCACTGCAGCCATGATGCTGAACATCTGGGCAGCCAGCCGGCAGCTCGCAGGAGGTTAGAAGGTAAGCCCTTATGGCAGTCTCAGGTTTGTAGCTGGGACAGAGACCTAGAGTGACTTCCTCACACTCCTCATTGGAGATGTTCCCTGAGAAGCTGTGAGAGGATTCAAACAGTGCTTTGAAAACTGGTAATTAGTGGGGTGGGGGGTGCACCCCTGTAATCCCAGCACTCAAGAGGCAGAGGCAGGTGGATCTCTGTGAGTTCGAGGCCACCTTGGTCTACAAAGTGGATCGAGGAGAGAGAAACCCTGTCTTGAAAAGAGAGAGAGAGGGAGAGAAAGAACTGGTAATTAAAGGGAAACATTTATTCGAAAGCCCAGTGGGTGTGATATCTGGAATAATGACAGTCTCTGGGGAGGGAGAGGGAAGTCTTGAAGAGTGCCAAGCCATCAGTGTGGAAATAATAACAGAAATACAAAACCAGGGGTGGGGCCTGGCATGCACAGGGACGTGGGTTTGAAGTCTGGATTGTGCAAACCGGGTATGCACTTGTGAAATCACTTGTCAGTCATGAAGTTCAAGACCATTCTCTGATAGAACATGCTTGGAAAGCCAGCTTGGGCCGCAACGAGACCCTGTGAAAGGGATGGGGACTCAGTCAAGAAAGGGACTCGCTGCCAAACCCAGCAACCTGAATTGGACCCCTGGACATATTTGTCAGAAGGAGAGAAGCAGCAAAATGCCACCATTAGTCCTTTGACACAAGCGCCCACATACAACGAATGTAAGGTTCTTTTTTTTAAAAATAATTTATTTAATTTTTATTGTATGTGCATTGGGGTAAAGGTGTCAGATCTGTTACAGACAGTTGTGAGCTGCCATGTGGGTGCTGGGAATCGAACCTGGGTCCATTTAAGGAAGAACAGTCAGCCCTCTTAACCACTGAGCCATCTCTCAAGCCCCAAATGTAAGGTTTTTTGATTAAGAAGAAAAGAGAGAGGGGCCTGGAGAGATGGCTCAGCTGTTAGGAGCACCTGCTGCTTTTGCAGAGGATGTGGGTTCTAGTCCCAGCACTCGCTCACAACCACCCGTGACTGCAGCTCCAATGGTCCTCCAGTGTCTGAAATAGGGATGGGTAAAGGGCTGGGGAGACAGCAGAGTGCGTGAGAGCAGCCGCCACAAAACCACAGAAGAGGACTCAGAGAAAAGCCCAGTGTGGCCACATGTGCTGTAAGCCCAGAGCACAGACACATGGAGTTCAGGAGCGCCCTGGCCTCCCAGCCTGGCTGCAATAGTGAACTCTAGGCTCAAGGGAATAAGGTAGAGAATGATAGAGCAGAAGACCCATTGTTTCCCTCTGGCTGCACACTCAAATGCACCCCCACACAAACCTTAAATGTCACAAAGTGGGGTAATGATTATGGGTGGGTTTCTGTTGTTGTTGTTCTGTTTTGTCCAAATCTCCAGGACCCCAAAGACCACCAAGGAGCCGATTCCATTGCAAACGCAGTAGGGTCTTTTATTACAAGCTCAAGCTTGGGCCCACACTGTCACTGACACAGCGGTTCTCAAGTGTAGAGCCCTGAGCCCAGGGAGAGAGGGGTTTTTATTTAGGGTAACACTAAGGTTCTGGGAATTCCAGCTTGGCGGTTCTATGATTGATTGACATTTAGCAAATATAGGGTGTCTGGGGGGCCAAGCCAAACTGCAGTCATTTTACTCATCCTATTGTAAAGAACACCTGGGTAAATTTCAGGCATTCACTGATGAGCCGTTGCCAGGGGTGATGGTTAAATATTACTGGGTTTTCTCCAGGCTATTTCTTGGGTTGGGGACTCCATTGTCTTCTTCCTGGAATTGGTGACCTATGGCCTAATTCCTGGAACTGGTGACTTTTGGGGTGGGAGGGTCAGGCCTGTTTCTCTCAGTTTTGTTCCTTCTATTTTTATTTTTGAGACAGGGTCTCTCTATGTAACCCTGGACCTCTCCGTCCTGGAAATCTATGTGTAGAACAGGCTGGCCTCAAACCCACAGAGATCTGCCTGCCTCTGCTTCCACAGTGTTGGCATTAAAGGTGTGCACCACGATACCAAGCTTAGAGTCCTGGTTGTTGTCATTGTTGTTATGGTGGGCAGAAGATTAAGGCTGGCTGTAGTAGGACAGGCCCATAATCCCAGCACAGTGAGGGTGAAGCAAGTGAGTCTCTGAGTTCATGTTTATCATATGGGTAAAAAGTCACATCCCCCACCCCTGTTAAAAGCAGGTTTTTAAGTAAGGTTCTGCAATTAGAAGTTGCTATGTGGGCTGGGAGTAATGGTGCATGCCTGCCTCAGATCCCAATGCTCTGCGGCACAACAGGTGGATCCCCGAGAGTTCAAGGCCAGCTTGATTTACACAGTGAGTGCCAGGACAGCCAGGGCTATGTAGAGAGACCCTGTTTCAAAAACAGACAGACAGACAGACAAAACAAACAAAGGAAGGAGAAGAAATCAATATGCAGAACGAGGTGGGGTTTTTTTATTTTTTATTATTTTTTCTGTCAGTTTGTTTATGACTTCTCTCCGGCAATTCTGCTCTCCCCAGACTCCAATTATTTTGGTTTCCCTGCAGCTCTCTCTCCAGGGAGCAGACTGGCAAGAATAAGGTAACTGAGTCTCCAAGGCAAATCTGAGGTGGGAGAGAGCTGTCCGCAGGGACCTCCCGCCACATCTGCGCTGGGCTCGGCGGTTGGAAGGGAAGGCTTTCAACCTCTAAGTGAGTCATCCCCTAGTCTTTCTCAAGCAGCGGCTTTCAGAGCCTCTCTACCCTGGCAGGGTCAGGTTCCCCCTCTGTGCCCATTCATTGTGCTCTGTCCTGAGGGATGGTGTGAAAGCCGCAGGCCACTGGGAGGCAGCAGCATCCACAGTACCCCGGGCTTCTTAACCTCCTTCCTGCATCTTATACACACACTCCCTCAGGGATTGAGACCGGGATAAATGATGCAACCTTTTAAACAAACAAAAAGTATTCCAGGCCAACCTCAAACTCACTAGGTAGCTGAAAACAACCTTGAATTTCTTTTTTAAATTTAATTTATTTTTTTTATTAATTACACTTTATTCACTTTGTATCCCCCCAATAAACCCCTCCCTCATCCCTTCCCAGCCTCATCCTCCCTCCCCCTTCTCCACGAGTGCCCCTCCCCAAGTCCACTGATAGGGGAGGTCTTCCTCTCCTTCCTTCTGACCCTAGTCTATCAGTTCTCATCTGGAGTGGCTGCATTGTCTTCCTCTGTGGTCTGGTAAGGCTGCTCTCCCCTCAGGGGGAGGTGATCAAAGAGCAGGCCAATCAGCTCATGTCAGAGACAGTCCCTGTTCCCATTACTATGGAACCCACTTGGACACTGAACTGTCATGGGCTACATCTGTGCAGGGGTTCTAGGTTATCTCCATCAATGGACAACCTTGAATTTCTGATTGTGCCTCAGCCTCCTGCGTGCTGGGCTTCAGGCCCGGACTTTCATGCTCACCCAAAATGGAGGTATCTTTTTTTTTCTTCTTTCTTTTTTATTTCTTTCTTTGAAAAGGTGTCCCACTGTGTATCTCTGGCTGGTCTGGAACTCACAGAGATCCACCTGCCTCTGCCTCCGGAGTGCTGGGATTAAAGGCATGGGCCCTACCGCCACCCAAGCTCCGAGCTTGATTATCTTTCTGAAACTTGTGGCTTCTCCCCTCCCAGCTATCCGTGGGCTTTTATTTGGGAAAACTGTTCTGTTTTATTTACATAAGCAATAATAAATGGGAATCGGAGGCACAGGAAGGGTCAAAAGATGGTAGGAGGTAATTAGACTAATTAAGCAGTTAAAGGGGCCGTGTGGGCAGTTAGCTGCGGGGTTGCTAGCCGAGTTTAGGCAGAAGTGTGAGTTGTATTTTTGTTAATATTACACATGACTCACAGGCTTCCCTTGCCAGTACCTCGAGAATTTCACTCAGACATTCCTCTTTGTGAGGCTGAAAAACACTTGGGCCTTCTGCTTCTGCCTTCTGGCAAAAGGAAAATAGACCTCCCCACCACCAGCCCCATTACACCTATTTGTTTGCCTCCTAATGAATACCTGGTAGTTTTGGACTTTTCTGTTGTCTTCAAACCTGCATTTCCCTGGCTTCTTGGTGTCCCTGGGGCTGTGTCAGGAAGCTGCAGAAGGGTCTCATGTGGCCGAGGCTGGCCTTAAACTTGATACATAGCTAAAGCTGGCCTTGGACTCCTGACCCTCCTGCCTGGAATTCCAAGTGTTGGGATTGCAGGCATGTGCCACCATGCCGGGCTCCTTCTGCCATTTAACTAATGGTTTTTGTCCCCATTCTCTTTATGCCCCCACGCCCCCCAGGTAAGTTGCCTTCATTTAGAGAAATGTGGCCTGAGCTACACAGGTGAGGCCTCTTCCCGCTTTTGTGCTGTGACTCCGTGGGGGACAGGCATGTGTTATAGAGATCGCATGAGGCTCCACAGAGTCCCTTCCACTTCCTCATGAGCCTGGGCCTCTAACTGAGGAAGGACTGCCTGGAGAATGCTGAACGGTGGGTTTCCCAGGCCCAGGCTGTTGCCTCCATAACCAAGCCAGGCCTTTGGAGGTGGGAGTCAGGAAGGCTGGAGAGAGGAGTTGCCTGGCAACTGTCATCTTCAGGGATTCTCGGTAGAATGATACGAAGAGGCCACTGCTGAGGCGGGCACGATGGTCATGTCTGTAATCCCAGCATTTGAGAGCGCTGAGGCAGAACGTATACTCTAAGTTTTGTGGGGTTTTTGCTTTGTTTTTAGGATACATAGCAGGTTCCAGGACAGTATAAGCCTTGTCTCAAAAATGCAAATGGGCTGGAGAGGTAGCTCAGAAGTTGACAGTGCTTCATGGGCAATCTTTTGGTTCTAAGTTCAAACCCCCACACCCATGTAACAAGCTAATTGTCCCACACAGGCCTGCAGTCCAGGCTCCTGGAGAGATTGGAGAGAAGAGCATCCCAGGCTTGCTGAGTTCAAGCCCTACGTTCAGGGAGAGGCCTGAACCTAAGCCTCTGACCCTCCCTCACACTCAGAGACAGTGGAGGAGGACTCCCAAGGCTCTCTTATGGCTTTATTTACACGCACAGGCACACGTGCTCGCACATACACACACACACAGGTACGTGCACACACAAATAAACTAGTTCCTTTTCAAGATTTAATGTTATGATTTTTTAATCATGTGTACGTATCCATGTATAGGTATGTGTGTGCGAGTGCAGGTACCTGAAGAAGCCAGGAGTCGAATCCCCCGGAGCTAGAGTTACTTACTGATGGTTGTGAATCACCTGACGTGGGTGCTGGGAATTGAACTTGGGTCCTCTGGAAGAGCTGTACATGTTCTTAACTGCTGAGCCATCTCTCCAGCTTCCATAAATAAAAATCTTAAACCAAGGTCTGGCTCAGGGGACTAGCTCAGTGACAGTGTTTGCCTATCATGTACAAGTCCCTTAGGCTCAATGTCCAGTAGAGGGGGCTGGACACTCAAACTGCTGCCTGCTTTTGGTGGCCCTGGCGTGCGGCATCAGACCCAAGGCCCCAAGCCACCCGCAGCCCTGGCGTCACTGCTCTCATCACCTCCAAAGATCACATGTGGCAATGTCTGGAAAGACAACTATTACAAAAAAAATAGAAGGGAAGGGAACGTTCTGGGTCCCTCTAACACATGCCCGTGCAAGGAGCTCTTAGTGTGCTGTGGTCCAGCCTGCAGAGCAGATGGCAGATGGCATTCTGGGGCAGAAAGCCACCTCCCCTGTGTCTTGCCACTGCAGAACTCCCAACGCATTCCGCACAAGCTGGGGAGTAGCCTGCTGAGTACAGCTTGACACGCCCCCTCCCTGCGTCTAATTGCAATCAGGGATAATTGCTGCCTCGCCAGAGGCCTGTGCGGAAGGGTATGCTGGGCGGAGGAGTGTAACTCAGAGATAAGTAGGTGTTTTTCAGTGGAAAGAAAATCCAGTCCCTGGGCTAGCGATTACCAGCTGAGACATCTGGAACCATTTGCAAAACACGGTCACCAGGAAGATGACAGCCATGTCTGCCCACATAGGGCAAGCAAACGGAAGAGGAGTCCATTAGCTACCCTGGAGGGTTTTGATTCTGGCTTTGTCTGGAGCAGCTGGAGGCTGGGGCATTAAGGAGAGCAATAAAAGACAGGTGTGGTGGCCTTTGAATCCAGCCAGCACTTGGGAGGCAGAAGCAGGCAGATTTGTGAGTTCAAGGCCAGCCTGGTGTAGTAATGCATTCCAGGCCAGCCAGAGAGTTCTTGTCTCAAGAAACTAAAAAACAAAGCAAAACAAAACAAACCATGAGAGAGCTAGAAATAAAGAAGGTAAATGTCTGTGGCAGGAGGAGAAAGGAGCAGCTGCCGGGGAGAGAGCCTTTACGGCGGGAGCCTCGGAAGGCGCAGAAGCATGACAGGAAGGAAAAAGGAGGGAGGTTGGGAAACCCAGGCAGGATGGAGTCCCTGAGGAGCCAGGAAACAGGAAACCGAAACTGGGGATGGGAAATTGGCCTCAGCGGGAGGAGCAAGAGTACATGGATGTGGAGGCAGGCATCCGCACACAGATGGAGGAAGGCGAGTGGGAGGTGAGAGGGTCACTGTGTAGGATGCCAAGGAGCTGGGATGGCTGAGAAAGGCTGGCAGGCACCAAAGAAAGGTGAAAACCGTAGGAACAGTGACTCCAAGGGGCAGGCGCCAGGGGGGCGTTTGTCAACCAGGCATTTCAGCCAGTTTGTGAGACGTGGCGGGTGGGGACAGGCTCTGGAGTGCAGAGGAGCGTCTGTCTGAACAACAGTAATTTGTCTCTGGGGTCCTGGGAAGTTTTGACTTGTCTCAGAGAGAAACAAAAGAAGCTGAAACGCCAAACTTGGAAGCAAAACCAAACCAAAGCCTCAGTGTCTAAAGGCCCCTGTGGAAGAAGAAGACTTCGAGATGGAGAGCCGGAACGTAGGAAGCAGAGCAGGAGAGCATCACAAGGAGAGAGGCCTAGGATGGTAAAGGCTGGAGAAGGGTTCAAGGTTATCCTTAAGTACATAGTGTATTAAGGCCTGCCTGGACTCTATCAGAACCCATCTAAAATAGTAATAGTAATAATAATAATGTGTGCGTGCATGCGACCTTGCGCTCTTGTAGAGAATCTGAGTCCAGTTCTCAGCATCTGTATGGTGGCTCCCAACTGCCTGTACCTTCAGGATCTGGTGCCCTCTTCTGGTGTGCACTGAATGCGTGTGGTACCCAAACATACATGCCAGCAAAACATCCACACACATAAAGTAAAAATGAAGATTCAAACTACACACAACCAGCCAGGCACAGTGGCGTATGTCTGTGATCCCAGTTCTCGGGGAGACAGGGGCAGGTAGATCTCTGTGAGTTCGAGGCCAGCCTGGTCTCCAAAGCGAGTCCAGGACAGCCAGAGCTACACAGAGAAACCCTGTCTCAAACAAAGCACAGCCATGCTTTCACCTTGATCTCCAGCCACAGAGCCTCCCTTCCCAAGAGTCTGTTCTGTAACTGGTTTCTTAGGGATCTCTCCATATTCTTTGCACATACAAGCACACCCTGCTGTAATCTCCTTTTGAAAACACCATCTGAGAAAAAAGACAGGCCTGGTCACTCAGATCCCACTGGGGAGGCCGAAGCAGAATTTCCAAGTGTGAGGTCAGCCCCAGCTCCATAATGAGGTCCAGACCAAACCGAGGCACAGCAGGACCTCAGCTCAAAAACAGAAGGGGAGGAGAGAGAGTGTGCTCCGGAAGCACTCCTAACCCGTGTCAGCATATATGTATATTAATATATATATTAGTTTTAAAATTTGTGTTCATTTGTTAATTTTGTGTTTGTACAGGTACACACCCCGCCGACAGAGAACAACTTGTTAGGAGTCAGTTTTTTTCTTTCCCCATGCGGAAACCAGGGGTTGAACTCAGGTCACCAAGTTTGACAGCAAGTGCCCACCTCCACTGAGTCATTTCGCCAGCCCTATTTTTGCTTTCTGAATTATATTTTTTAGTGTCTGTGTGTCTGTGTGTGTACCTTGCCAGTGTGCCTGCAGTGGCCAAAGGGAGTCAGGTCTCTCATTTTCCTATCTACGTGAGTCTCAGGGATTGGATTCAGGTCTTCGAGCTTTTGAGGGCTCAGCTATCCTGCCATCCTTTTATTTTATTTTCCTGATAGGGACCCATGGAGCCCAGGCTGACCTTGAACCACCCAAAGATAATCTTGAACTCCTGACCTCTTCCTTCCAAGAGCTGGAGTTACATCAGGTGCCAGCACGTTTGCCTAGGTGGAGGGCCTACATTGCTTACTATTTTAATTTTGTGCCACATTGAAGTCTTATTTAATTAATAAATCCCAGCAGAGGCAAAGCATCACCCATGAGTTCCAGGCCAACATGGGTGAGTTGAAACAAAAAACAGAACAAAA
>CM053756.1:53764212-53788781 GCA_028658305.1 Pachyuromys duprasi
GTTTACCAAGTGAAATCACCTCGAAGTTTCTGTGTGCACACACATGCACATTACATACACAGTTACTGTAGACTCTCCAGGAAATTCCAGACACCTTTCACCTTATTTTAAATTTTTATTTATTTTGTATGTGCTGGGGTGGGGTTGTTTAGAGCATGAGGTGGCTTCCCATGGCAAGTGTGTGGAGGTCAGAGGCAACTTACAGGAGTTGGTTTTCTCCAACAACTCTGTGGGTCCTAAGCATTGAACTCATGTTTTTAGGCTTGGTGGCAAACACTTTTTAACCTGATGCCATTTTACTGCCCTCTTTTTCTTTTCTTTTCTTTTTTTTTTTTAATTGTCTGGTTATAAGTATTCTCTCCAAATATACTTAGAGTGCATGTGGTTTTCATTGTGGGTGGAGGGTGAACAGGCTGACAAATAAGAAACCACACCCAAACTTTATAAACCAGAGGGTTTTTTTTTTACCCCTCTGTCGTTATTCTAAAAGAAGCATGCTTCAGTATTGGTAAGAACTTCCCTGTTAAAAAACAATGTGATATTTTAAGGTACTATTTTTAAGTAATTCAGTGTTTTGGATTTATGAATATTTAAACTTTTGCTGTCTGGATCAAAATGTTTGGCACTAAAAGAGATTCTTGATTTTGAATCTCTGCTCTGAATGCATTATTGCTTATATAGTTTTTGTCTGAAAAAAACAAAAACAAAAACCAACAACCTCCAAAAATCCAAAAAACTATTGCTGTCAGTCCCAGCACTCAGATGAGACCAAGGCAGATGGGTCACTCTGAGGCCAACCAGGCTTGCTTAGGACTACCAGGCCGATCAGGGCTTCATAGCAGGACTCTGGCTCAGCAAAACTAAACAAAAAAACCCAAACCAAGAAAACACAACCAGCTACAGATGCTGTATTAAGACCTCCTTTCCTTCCTTTTAATAATAACAAGTGTCTTTACATTCTTCACAAGCCTTAGTCTAATCTACGAGACAGTTTAGAAAGCTGGAGGTGTCCAGGGAGGACCTTCAAATGTGTTTTCATAAAATGTGCTTTCTTTGAAAATGGTTTCTTGCTCCTGAATGGCTTCCTGCTGTGCTTTCTTTTGGGGTGAAAGGACAATTGGGATCACTTGGCATGATGGTGCACACCTGTAATCCCATCCTTTGGATGGTGAAGATAGTGGGTTCCAGGCCAACCTTGGTTATGTAGTGATACCCTATCAAAAAAATCCAGGAGAGGGAGGGGGAGGAAGGGAGTAAATTAGTTATACATAAAAGAAAGCAGGTCAAGAGTAAACTGTTGAGTGCTGTTGCCCATGCTGGAACAGTCCAGTAACAATTTGCCCGAGTATGATAATATAGGTTATTTGGTGGAAAGTGAGATTTTAAATTTAAGAAAGAAAACATTTTATGGACTTTTAGATCTGTAGGGTTTTGTTTTAAAGTGTAAAACAAGAAAGTTGCGATTTGCTGATGTTTAAGCAATCTTTGAGCACTAGAGTTGTGATTAAGTTTTTTTAATTGTTGTTATTAAAAGTTACCAAATCAAGTAGTAAGCATTTATCAAATATCTATAGGTGAGTCAGAGCTCATACATATCTACAGATCACTGTTTTAGTCAGTATTTTAATTGTAGAAGTAAAAAATCTAAGAGTAACTGGTGTATCACAGAAAAATACAGTCTAGAATGAAATCATCTCATCTCCTGGGGCTAAACCACTGGTAACACTGACTTCTTGTGCGTCTCCATAGCCCAGGCTGTCCTCTAACTCATTACGTGAGCTCCAGAGCCCCCTGCATCCACCTCCCATAGCCCAGGCTGTCCTCTAACTCATTATGTGAGCTGAGGACGGCCTTGAACTCCAGAGCCCCCTTCATCCACCTCCCAGGGCAGCAGGCCTATGCACACCTGGCCTCCTTACTTTAAATGATTGAATATATTTTGCCAGGACTTTTCATACTTTCAGTCAGTTCTGTTATGTATTTATTCGTATTATTTCTAGTTTTCCTATTTAATTAAAATGTTTTTTGAGCTGGACAGTGGCTAGTCCCAGCACTGGGAGGCAGAGGCATGTGGACCTCAGAGTTCGAGCTCAGCCTTGCTTAGAGATCAAATTCCAGGACAGCCAGGACTACACAGCGAAACCCTGTCTTAGGATAAAAAAGTTTCATTGAACTAAATTATATAGGAATTTTTTCTTTTTTTTCTTTCTTTTTTTTTTTAACACATGAATCTTTATGAATTGTCATTTCAAGGTAGTTTTCTAGTTGGGAAAAATGGAATTATGTATAATTGTGTGTATACATGTATATGCACTTTTTGCTTGCTTTGCAATAGTGCGTGTTAGTTTTTTGTTTATTCTTTTTGTTTTTGTCAACTTGGTACAAGCTAGAATCACCTAAGAAGAGCGAACTTGAGTTGAGAAAATGCTTTTATCAGATTGGCCTGTGTGCAGGCTGGTGGGACATTCTTGAATGATGATTGATGTGGAGAGGCCCAGGTCACAGTGGGCAGTGCCATCCCTAGGTTCTGGGCAAGAAAGCAAGCTAAGTTAGCCACAGTAGGCGAGCAGTAAGCAGCGTTGCTGCACGGCTTCTGCTTTAGTCCCTGCCTCCAGGTTCTTGCCGTGAGTGGACTGTGACATGGGATATGTCAGCCAAATAAACCCTTTTCTCTCCAAGTTGCTTTTGGTTTTGGTCTTTATCAGAGCAGCAGAAGCTAACTAAACCCGGGTGTCATGTGCCAGGATCCCCTGCGCACTGGGATTACAGGCGTCGGCACCGTGCCTGGTGACTTTGCTTTGTTTCCTTTTGCTGTGACAAAATGCCTGACAAAAACAACTCGAGGGAGAAACAATTCCAGGATATAGTCCATCACTGTGGAGGTTAAGGAGGAACGAACGTGAAGCAGCTGTTCACTTCACACCCACAGTTTAGACTAGAGAGCCATGAGTTAAAGCTGTCTGCTAGTGCTCAGCCTCCTTCAGTCTTTAAAAAAAAAAGAAAAAAAGTGTTTGTGTATGGAGTGGACCAGTGTGTATGTACAGCAGATGTAGACCTGAATTGGGTGTCAGATTCCCTAGAGCTGGAGTGCAGGTGGTTTTGAGTTGTCTTATGTGAGTGCTGGGAACTGAACTCTGGTCCTCTGCAAGAACAAGTTCTCATAACTACTGAGCCATCTCTGGCTGTCTGGTGCCACCCACAGTGGGCAGTTCTTTCCACATCAGCACAATAATCATCATCATCATCATCCCCACAGACATGTTCACAAGCTAACCCAGTCTAGACATCTGTTGCAGAGATTCCTTCCCAGGCAGTTCTTGTGTCAAGGCAACAGTCACAACTAACCACCGCGCCCGGCTTGTTTGTCCTCCAGAAAGAGTGTACCAAGGGCTAGGGGGTGTCGATTGTTGCATACTGATGCCTCTCTGTCCTTCTAGCAGCCATGGCAATGACAGGATCCACACCTTGCTCATCTATGAGCAATCATACGAAGGAAAGGGTGACAATGACCAAAGTGACCCTGGAGAACTTTTATAGCAACCTTATCGCTCAACATGAAGAACGAGAAATGAGGTAAAGAGTTTTGTTTGCAAACATTGTATTTTGGGGCTCAAATACTCAGTGGTAGAGTGCATACTTGTCACATACAAGACAAAACCCAAAACAGAAACAGTGGTGAAAAACTTGCTGTGGTTACATGTTGTAGGGTCATATCTATCATTTAAGGAGATCAGGGTAGCAGCGGCCATATTGTAGCCTATCTATTACAGTGGGATGACAGTGTGACAGATTTCTAAATCTTTTCTATTACAACTTAGCTGCTGGTCAATAACCCAGAATTCTGTTGCATTATAAAGGAAATAAATTGGTCACCTCACTGCGCTCATCTTTAAAGCAGTGTGCTCTCGTGGAGTAGCCTCTTGGGGGCTGGAGTCTCACGAGTAGCAGCTGTATGAGGCCGGAGCGTGGTCCTGAAGGGCTTTTGGTGTGTCAGCTTCCTCACCAGGAACGTGGGGATGACACCGTCTGGAGAGATTGCTAGGGAATTAGCCCTAACATGTGAGTGCTTGCCGTTTTGCTGACAGTGAATGATGATACTGAGAGCTGATTTGTTTAAAAAGAAAAACCCACAAAAGTCTGCTAGCTCTCACTGTGCAGCCCTGGCTGTCCTGAAAGTTCCTTTGTAGGCCAGGCTGCCCTTGAACCTACAAAGATGCACCTTCCTCTGCCTCTTGATTGCTGGGATTAGACTCATGTACCGCCACTCCCAGCTTTCCCCCATTAAAATACCAGCTTGACTTTTTTTTTATTTTTATTTTTTTGAGACAGACTTTCTCTGTGTAGCCCTGTCTGTCCTGGAACTCACTTTGTAAACCAGGCTGGCTTTGATCTACCTGTTTTTGCCTCCTGAGTGTGGGGATTAAAGTTTTGTGTCACCACACCCAGCTGTTGTCTTGACTGTCAGTGGGTTTCAGAAGTTTTTTATGTACTCCAGATGCAGTTTTTGTCCTGTGTTCTATAAACACTCTCTCCCACTGTGTAGCTTTCCTATCATTTTTATAACTATATCTTTTATGTGAGCAGACATTTAAATTTTTTGAGAAAGCCAATTTGCCTTTTTTTTAATTAAGATTTTATTTTTCATTTTTTAAATTTGTGTTCCTATGAGCATATAACATGTGTTTTCAGGTGCCTGAGGAAGACAGGAGTTACAAGTGGTTGTAGGTCTCCTGATGTGTGTAGGAATTGAAATTGTCCTACAAGGGTAGCAAATGATTTTAACTTTTGAGCCATCTCTCTAGCACCATTATTTTCTTAAAAAATTTTGCATTGCATTTGTTATTTTTGTTTGAGAGCTGACTACCCATATCATGGCATGTGTGTGGAGGTCCGATGTCCTGGTTCTAACCTTCCACCATGCACATTGGTCCTGGGGATTAGACTCAGGCTTCATAGTGCCTTTCCCCACTGAACCATCATGAAGATGCTGAGCCTCACAGATTTAGTTCCACAATCATAACAAGTTAATGTGTGAGTAAGGGTGTGTGCATGCTGTGGTTCGTGTGTGGAAGTCTGAGGACAACTCAGGGCTCCGTTCTCTCTTTCCATGGGTTCTGGGCTCAGACTCAAACTGTGTTGGCCAGCTTGTACAGCAAATACTTCTACCCACTGAGCTATCTTGTCCTCCTCTAGGTGTGCATTGTATTAGGTGAGATTTGAGGCTCAATTCTTCCTTGTGGGTATACAGTTATTTCCACCTAAGATTGTTTTCGGACACTGTAAATTCTTCACAGTTTTTTTTTTTGTTTTTTTTTTTGTTTTTTTTTAAGAAATTGATTAGGCTTCTATACAGAAAATCCAGAGATTATGATTGGAGTTATATTGCATCTGCACAACACTTTGGGATGATTGTTGTTGTGGTAATGCTGAAGTTTCTGGTTCATCAACATCATATATTTTTCCACTTTATAAGTCTTTTGGGGGCCCTAGTGAGATGACTAAGGGGTTAAGAGCACCAGTTGCTCTTGGAGGACCTGTGTTCAGTTCTCAGCACCTACATGGTGGCTAACAACTTTAACTCCAATTTCAAAGGATCCAGCTTCTTCTGGCCTCCATGGATATGGTATAGCCATGCACGTGGTACACTGACATTCATGCAGGCAAAACCCCCACAACTATCACATAAAATGAAAATAAATCCTTTTTAGAAAAACAAAAACAACACCAAGGTCTCTCTATGTAGTCCTGGCTGGTTTGGAACTCAATATGTAGACCAAACTGTCCTGGAACTCACAGAGAACTTCCTGTCTCTGCCTCCATCTCCCAAATGCTAGGATTAAAGACATACACCACCACACCCAGCCTGAAAACACATCTAAAGAGACTTTTTTTTTTTTTTTTTTTTACAAAACTCTTTCTCTCAAAGCAGTGTTTAGTGTGTAGTTTCCACATATCAGTTGCATTTCTACATCTGGTATTTTTATACAGTTGCAAATACTTAGAATCTTAGCCTGGCAGTAGTGATTCATACCTTTAATCCCAGCATTTGGAAGGCAGAGTCAGTCAGATCTGAGTTCAAGGCCAGCCTGGTCTACAAAGTGAGTTCCAGGACAGCCAGGGCTACACAGGGAAACCCTGTATCAAAAAACAAACAAAGCAAGACAGACAAATTAGAGTGCTGTTGTCCAGTCACTTGCTGCTACTGTTTTATTGTCACTAGCCAACAGCACATCTTAAATTTGTTCATGTGCTCCAAGTTGCAGAAGTTTCAGCTCCGTTGGTCAGCTCTCATGGAAAACAGCAAAGTAGTGACAGGGAAGGGCGTAGGCAAGAATCAGCGCTAGGAGCATGTCCCCACAGCCTATCACAGTTTCTTGACCTTCTAAGACGTAGTTCAGACCTCTTGAACTACCTTGAGTGCATTAATGGAGTAAACAGTCCTTAGGTTAGAGCCCTTGGGATTTGTGGCAAATCTCTGGGAACAATACAGACAATTAGACAGTGTCTTCAAAATCACTATCTCCTTATAAATCTTTTTGATGACATGTTCTTTTTTTTTTTTTTAATCCAAGAGTGGGTTTGGTTAGTGAGTTTTATGTTTTTGCTTGAAACAACAGTGATTGGCAAGGGCTCCCTCGGGGAATAACTAAGGTGACCTTGTTAGAAATGACTTTTTAACCTTTTGATAGTAGAGGAGAATTACTACATTTTAGTGACAGTTGATAATGGGATATTTTGAGAATATGTACTTTGAGAGTACACCTTGTAATACATGATGTAGTTTTGAAATACTGAGTTTTGAACCAATAAATTTTGAGAGCAAATAATACAATTTTACCTTCATGCAGTGTTCCTTGTCTGATACAAAAATTTAATTAATTTCTAATTAATTAACATTAATTTTGACCACACAAATGTAAATTTTGTACTGTTTCATTTTAATAAAACACTAAGGTTTACTTTATTTCATTTATTTGATACACTCTCACAGGTAGCCTTGGCTGGGCTTTTGCCAGTCCTCTGTCTCAGCTTCCAGAGTGATGGCATTGTAGGCATTGCTATCCCATCCTGCTGAGGTTTTACTTTAAACAAAGAACTTACTGCATGGAGAGATATGTCTAAACTCTGGAGACAAAGGCTGAATAAAACTCATTTGGGAATTACTTCTTGTATACAAGTAAAATAGGAGTTGAGCCGCTTCATGGAAATACTATGGCAAGTTCCACAGGTTGGTTGAGAATAGTTCACTGTCTGGGCATGGTGGCCCACTTCCACTTGAGAGGTAGAGGCAAGAGGATCAGGAAGTCAAGGGCAGCCTCAGTTTAAGGTCTAACTACATGAGACCCTGTCTAAAATACCAACAAAACAAGAGTTAGCGTGTCACACTGTGCCCTGTGGGCTTCCTGGTCGCCTGCCACAGGCGCTCTGTAGTTCCTGTCGGTTGTTTGCCTCTTCTAGCCCCTTAGCTTCCAGTCTTCTCTAGAGCAGTGATGATCCCTGCTCTCTGTGTGCACCTAAGTGCCCAGTAAGTATTGGTAATTCTCGAGTCAGGAAAAAGAATAGTTTGGATAATTTATAGCCATCTAATTAAAACCAAGGAAACAGGCATTTCCTCTGACAAAATATTGTCTATTTTTTTCTTCCTGAAGACTGTTGTGGTGGATTAATTAAAGCCACAAATGTAACTTAATGTAATAACGGTTGCCCTTCTCCACTGAAGTGAAGTGGGTACTTTACTGTCTAGGAGGATATCTGTCCTGCAAGTTTTCACAGAGTCTTACCCATGGACTCTCAGTGTATTCAGTGTTAGAGCACTTGTTTAGTGTATGCAAGGCTTGGAGTTCAATCCCCAGGATTGACAGAGGAGAAGAAATGAGGAACAAAAGGAAGAGAAGGAGGAGAGGAAGAGGAAGAGTGGAGAGAAGAACAACTGTTTTCTCAAAGATGCAGTGTTTCACATGATCTGAATCTCAGTAGAATGTTAATGAAGATTCCTAATCCAGGGTCAGTTTTATTTAAGTCCTAGGAGGTAAAGTCCAGCCGTTCTAATGGTCTCTACTGACTAAATATCAAACTAGGGTTTAGGTCTGAAGAACTAATATATTTAAATTTTCAGCAGTTGCATAATATTCACTTTTAGGGGTTTTCTTAGGCATTTCCCAGTGTTGATCTTGGAGATACAATCAAGTTATTTTTATACTATTTTTCTTGTTTTTATCTGTCTCATCAACAGAAATTAGAAATGTATTTGTTCAGCTTTTATAGAGTTGACCAACCCTCTTGTATCCTTACTGGCTTTGAATGGGGCTATGCCAGAAAGGGAGCCTAGTTAGTTATAAAGGGAGCAGGTTATAAGTAATAGTCACGAATGTGTCTGCACACTGTTGTATGATTGAGGTCCTTCAATAGTACCCTAGAGGTGCTAGAGAGGTGACTCAGAGGTTGAAAGCACTGGCTGCTTCTGCAGAGGACCTGGGTTTGGTTCCCAGCGTCACTTGGTGGTTCATAGCCGACTGTTACTCCAGTTCCAGGCCATCTGATGTTTTTGGTTTTTTTTGACCTCTGAGGGCACCAAGCACATATGCGGTGCACAGACATACATGCAGGAAAAACACTAACACACGTATGTCTAAGACTTTTAATAATACCTTAAAGAACTGTCTGTGTATAAAGCACCACTTCTATTGGAGATGGGCCTCCAAATGTATTCCTTTCCCTTCAAGAAGCTTTATTTGTTTGTTTGTTTGTTTGTTTGTTTGTTTAGTTGAGGCAGGGTTTCTCTGTGTAGCCTTGGCTGTCCTGTACTTGATTTTGTAGACCAGACTGGCCTCACAGCAATCCACCTGCCTCTGGCTCCCTGAGCACTGGGATCAAAGGTGTGTGCCATGCCCAGCTTCCCTGCAAGAAGCTTACAGTCTTCTAGAGGAATGAGCACAGTGTGAAAACCAGGAGTTCACACCTCTTGGCAAAGGCTGAGGGGATCTCTGCCTGGGAAGTGGCCTGGTCTCTCCCAGGGTTCTGGTTGGAACACTGCAGTTGAGGTGAAGAGTGACTGTGAAGGCAGAGGAAAGTGACCAACCTGGCGTAGCCACATATTAGTCCTTTCTCAAGCCTCTGACTTCTCAGTAGTTTTCAGGAAAACAGAGCTTTCATGTGGTGTCTGAAGTGCGTTATCAGCTGCTGTAGACTGGATGCTCTTGCATACATCTGTTTATTTAAAACATTTTTAATGTAGTGTGTATGTCTATTTTGTCTGCATGTATGTGTGTAGCAGTTGCTTGTCTGGTGTCTACAGAGGCAGCAGAAGGACATCATAACCCCTGGTTCTGGAGTACAGGCAGTTGTGAACTGCAGTGCAGGTGCTGGGAATTGAACCTGGTCTTCTACAAGAGTAGTCAGTGCTCTTAACTGTTATTTTCAATATGAAAAAAATTCCCAATCAGCTGGGCAAGGTGGTGCACACCTGTGATCCCAGCACTCTGGGAGGCAGAGGCAGGCGGATCTCTGTAAGTTCGAGGCCAGCTTGGTGTTCAGAGTGAGTCTAGGACAACCAAGGCTACACTGAGAAACCCTGTCTCAAAAAACAAAAAAAAACAAAACAAAAAAACACAAAACACACACACACACACACACACACAAAGAAAGGAAAACAAAAAAAATCTCAAATTGTTGGATTTTATCAGTGAAGACTCAGGAGCTGGGGTGAAAACCTGCTAGCTCAGAGAGGCAGAGAAAAGCCAAAAACCAAAATCTAAAGGCCAAAAAGCTTGTTGGCTCAGCTGACAGCCCATGAGGAAAAAGCCAAAAAGCTCTCTTCTTCCCCATTCAGTCTTAACCTCTGCCAGAGTTCCTCCTTTCTACTTACCCTGTCATCTGGTTGTTGCCCCGCGTCTTGGCCTAGGGTTGACTTCTGTGTGCAGAAGCTCTCGGATTAAAGGTGTGTGCTAGGGCTGAGCCACACCAAACAAGGAACAGGTTTTTACAGGTCAAAATTGCGGGGTTCACAGTGAGATAAAATATTCTGCAACTTAACTACTGCGCCATACTCCTCACTACTCTCTGCTCTCATTCTTGCTCTTGCTCTACATGTGTTGCCTGCTTGTCTAGATTACTGATTGCAGTTTGTGTGCTTTCCTTCATCTTGCTGAATAAACAGAGGATCTATAGAGTTGGTTATAAGCAATTTTACTTGGTTATTTTACTTTTATCAAATCATTATGAAGCTGTAGTTTAAAAAAATTCTTGGGTGGATCATGGGGTATGAGATATCCTGATCTCTCTCTTTTTTTAAAAATAAATTTATTTTATGTATATGAGTGTCCTGTCTGCATTTACACCTGCCAGAGAGGAAATCAATTCACATTATAGATGGTTGTGAGCCACCATGTCGTTGCTGGGAATTGAACTCATGACCTTTGGAAGAGCAGACAGCACTCTTAACCACTGAGCCATCTCTCCAGCCCTGTCCTGATCTCTTGATACCAAGAAGAAAAAAATAATTCTTAGATAACTCTTTCTCTTTTTCTCTGTGTGTGTTGTTTTGCTTCTTAAATTTGAGATAACAGTCAGACAGTGGTGGCACATGACTTTAATCTCAGCACTCAGGAAGCAGAGACCGGCAGAACTCTGTGAGTTCAGGCTAGCCTGGTCTACAGAGTGAGTTTCAGGACAGCCAAGGTTAGAAACCCTGTCCAAAAAAAAAAAAAGAATAAGAAGAAAAAGAAAAAAAAAATCGAGATAACAGTCTCTAAGGCCAGGCTGGTCTTGAACTTACTGAGTAGGTGAGGCTGGCCTTGAACACCTGATCCTCTTTGTTTTCCCCTCCTACTCTCTGCACTACTCTCTGCCTTCTTTGTTAATTTAGTGTCTTAATACAGTCTTTTTTAAAAATGTAGACCTAATAAAGAATGAAAATTTTTACTTGTTTAAAAATAGGAATTAAAACATTTATTAGCATTATTGTGGGTGTGTGGGTACATGTGTGCATGTGTGTGCATGCATTGTGCCATAGCATAAGTGGAGGTCAGAGGACAGCTTTCAGGAATCAGCTCCCTTTCCATCTTACTGGCTTTGGGGATCAAACTCAAGTCCTCAGGCTTGGTGGCAAGCACCTTAACTCAATAAGCCATCTTGCTAGCCCTGATTTCATTTATAAACACTAAATTCTATCTCATGATTATGTTTCTTGTTTATCTGTGGTTTTTCTTAAGTACATTATAAGAATGTATTTCATGACCTTTTATCTAAACGAATATTTACAAGTGGCTAACAATTATGTTCATATAGGCTTGTCAGAATACAAATGCTATTTATGTATCTTTTTCATTTATTTTAGACAAAAGAAGTTAGAAAAAGTGATGGAAGAAGAAGGCCTAAAAGATGAAGAGGTGATTTATGAGGGAAATTTTTTTCTTGGGCCCCATTGTGAAAGGTGGTTTTCTCTGTCAAGTTAGCTTGGGTGCCGGGGACGTGTTTGGCTCAGTGACAGGAATTGAGGGATTCGGTTACTCACACGGAGGAAGAAGTTAATTAAATGCTCAGGAGAGGGAAAGCTCTCTAGTCACAGTTATGTGATTAATTAGCTTTAGAATTCTAAGAAAAGCTGGGTGCGGTGGAGCGCCGTGGTAACCTGATCATTCGGGGAGACAAAAGCAGGCGGATCTTTGTGAGGGAGAGGCCGGGCTGGGCTACAGGGTGAGTTCCAGGACAGCCGAGGTTACACAGAGAAACCCTGACATGGGAAGGGGAAAAAAGAATTCTAAGAAAAGAGAAATTAGGAAAACTAAATTAAAACCTAAAAGAACAAGGGGAGCATTTTTGCCAAGTTCGTGGTGCTTTACACCTGTAACCTCAGCACTTGGAAGTTGAGACAAGAGGACTGCTGCAAGACTGAGGCCAGCCTGCAGCACAGAGCGAGATCTGGTCTGTAGACGATGAGCGAACTCACTGAAAAGGGTCGGTGGAAGTAAGGCTAATGAGAACAGCGTGCCTCAGCCCTCCTCACACTGCCTACAATGCCAGGCAAGAGCACAACCAGGGAGGGGTGATGCTGGTCACCAGACAGCACTGGAAATGCCTTCAGAAACCAAGTGACACCGTGCGGGACAGCGGCGGCAAGTGCCCAACCTGTGCGGAAAAGCCATGCTGAGGAGTGAATGGTAGTGTGCACTGGTCTCAGAGGAGCTAGAGAAACACACTTCCCTGAAGAAGGGCTCGAGGCAAATGTGGATCTCTCTTTTCACTAGTGATACTAGAGCTGTGGATTGTTGATGTAGTTCAATCAGAGTCCCCAGGTGAGCCCCCACCCCTCTCCAGTGTGCCAGCCAGGGAAGGGAGCAGGCACCGCTGAAGTCAGCCTGCGTGGTGCTGTCACGTGAGATTATGGGTAGATTAGTGTGGCCCTGCTCCCAGCTGTTCAAGGCAGGTAGGACTTAGTGTCAGGGTTTCAGAATTTCATCTTTCCTTCTTTTCTTTTTTAAACACTAGAAACGTCTCAGGAGGTCAGCACATGCTCGGAAGGAAACAGAGTTTCTTCGATTAAAGAGAACAAGGCTTGGACTAGAAGATTTTGAGTCTTTAAAAGTCATAGGCCGAGGAGCATTCGGTGAGGTAAAAACATTTCCCAGATCCTCAAATCCAACAGCCCACCAGCTCCTGATCGTGTTACACAGCTTGAGTATCCGGGGTTCACAGCTTCACTTCTCTCGTCTCCTCTCTTTTCTCCCTGATTCACCACCCAGATCACTTCTCTCTCATCCGAGAGGACACTGGCACTTCCTTTTTTTGGACAGAGTCCCATATGGAGCCCAGTTTGGCATCAACTGTATGATCCCCACCTTAGAGCCCAGAGTGTTGGGGTTACAGGCGGGTGCCTCTGTGCTTAGCTGCTGATGTCAGTATGTTCACTCAACAGTTCTGTAGTCATGACAGTAACCCATTTCATAGATGGTGAAGGTAAGACTCTGAAGATGCACAGTGTCACACAGCTGTTGAGAACAAGACTAGAGGCTACCCAGAGTCCTCTGCTTTAAAGCTGTAGATTTCTGGGCTGGAGAGATGGCTCAGGGGTTAAGAGCACTGGCTGCTCATCCTGAGCACCTGAGTTTAATTCCCAGTACCCTCATGGTGGCTCATAGCCATATATAGTGGGATCTGGTGCCCTCTTCTGGTGTGCAGGCACAATGCTGTATAAATAAGAAATAAATAATGCCTAAAAAGAAAAGAAACAAATCCTTAAAAGAGAAGCAGCAGCAGCAGCTGTGGCTTTCCCAGGGCCACAGTGCTGCAAGGGAGACTGATGCTTGTCTCTTCATTCCCTACCAGGTGCTCACCTAAAGAGATACTGTAAACTTGTAGGCAGTCTTAGAGCTCTAGGGGCTGAGGCCAGGTTAGCTAGTCAGAGCCTGGCTTTAAAAAAATATATGAGCCTCGAGGAGGCAGCAAGGCATGCCTTTAATCCCAGCACTTGGGAGGCAGAGGCAAGTGGAACTCAGGGTTGAGGCCAACTTTATCTACAAAGTGAGTCCAGTGAGTTTGGAGTTGTAGGGGTCGAATGTAGTCCGGTGCTGGACCCCTCAGCTGCATTCCAGTTCTTTAGCTTGGATCTTACAAATGAATCCTGCTCCATCAAAAAGAGCAGTTTCTCTGGGAAAGCTTGAAAGAGCCCATGCAAGGTCATGCTCATTGATAAAAAACATCCCAAAAAACCACTACTGAGGCAGTAATTACATGGTTTTTTTCCAGAAGGAGAAGCACCTTAGCCCCTTGAGAATAAGAAAGTGCTTTTCAAAATACTCTCCATTCAGGAAAAATGGACATGGTACTTGGTTAGAGAAACATGCAGGAGCCTGGCATGGTGGCGCACGCCTATGATCCTAGCACTCTGAGAGGCAGAGGCAGGCGGGTCTCCATGAGTTCAATGCCAGCCTGGAATCAAGAACAGCAAGGCTGCACAGAGAGACCCTGTCTCAAAGAAAGAAAAGAAAAGAAAAAAACATGCAGAAAGACAGGGAAAAAAAATACTCGGCCTTTTGACCCAAACCAAGTGTATTATCTGCTCTTATCAGTTTAGTATCTGATATGTCCTCCTGAGGACAGCAAGTAAATGAAGTGACTCTCTGGAGCAGAAGCCTGCTCTGTCCACTCTACTTCAGCCTGACCTGGCATTCTGATCAGGAAAAGAACTTAAGCATCTTGGGGGGAATGAGGAGGGTGTTCACGAACTTGCCAGGATTTTCTTTTGATAATATAGCATTAATTTTATTTTCACAATATAATTGTCTCTTTAAAAGATACGGAAAGAGCCAGGTCTAGTGGCACATGCCTGTAATCCCAGCACTCAGGAAGCAGAGTCAGGTGGATCTTTGTGAGTTCAAGGCCAGCCTAGTGTACAACATGAGTCCAAGATATCCAAGGATTATTGATTAAAAGCCCTAACTGCATTTTCAGAAGACCTGAGCTCAGTTCCTATCACTCATGTTGGGCAGCTCATAATGGTCTGTAACTCTGGGCATCCACCACCTCTGGTCTCTGGGGACATCTCAGTTTCCGAGCAAATAGCCACATCTAGACACACAAACATACATAACTAAGAATCATTAAATTCTTTTTAAAAATTAGAAAACAAGCCACGCATAGTGGCCCAGGTCTTAATCCTAGCACTTGGTTATTCGGAGGCAGATGGATCTCTGTGAATTTGGGGCCCTGTCTGCATAGTAAGTTCCAGGACTCCATAGAGAGACTCTGTCCTTGAAAGAAAGAGAGAGAGAGAGAGAAAAGAAAAGAAACTTCTTTATCTGATAAAACATTTTAGAAAGAATTGAACAACCTGAGAGTTTACTCAGTGGTTAAGCATATATACTGCTGCTAATTGCAGAGCACCTAATTGAGTTCAGTTTCCAGCACCCACATCAGGGGCTGACAACTGCTTGTCACCCCAGCTCCAGGAGAACTTCTTTTGGACTCCTTGAATAGCTGCACTCAAACATGTACATATGTAGATAGACAAACATATGCATATAAAATAAAACAGGTAACCCAAGCATTGTGGCATGTCTTTAATTTAAGCACTTGGAAGGCAGAGGCAGGCAGGTCTCTGAATTTGAGACCAGCTAGGGCTATATAGTGAGACTCTTGCCTCAGGGGTTAATAAGAACGCTCAGTTTTCCTTGAGAATTCCCATTGTCCACATGTCAGTCCACAGCTGCCTGTAACTCCAGTACTTGGGGATGCAATGTTGTCTTCTGGTCTCCTCAGGCGCTGTTTACATGTGGTGCACTGACATACTTGTATTCACAACACCCATGCACACACTAATTAATTAATTAAATTATAAAAGAATGCTGGGTTAGTTTTTTTTCTACTTTTTTACATTTTCTCCAAGAATAAGGTCTTTCATGTTTTTTGTTTTGTTTTTGTTTTTTGACAAAGGGTCTTGTAGTGAGAATTCTGGAATTTTGGTTTTCTTTAAAAAAAAGAAACATATAAGAGTGTGTGCTTTAATCCCAAGTGTGGAGATGTGGGACTGTTTTGCAGCAGCTGACTGTGATTTGCCTTGTGCTCTAGCAGAGATGTAGTTTTGGCTGCTACAGATAGTTTGTGCAATTGTGTGACGTTTGGAATTCTGGGAACTTCCTACAGGGTATTTAAATGCTAGAGCTTTGATAGGTAGGGTTGGTTGTGGTTTTTAGTCATTCTCAAAGGAGAGACACAGTTAGATTCAGAGATCTCTCCCTTTGCCCTTCTCTTCCCTCCCCTCTGTCTCCTCTCTCTCTTTCTCCTCCTGCATTCACCCCTTTATCCTTCTTTCTAATCTAGTGATGGTGGCAAAACTGGCGTGGGGGGGTTGGGGAATAATGGGTATGAAAAAGAAGAACCCACAAAGTAGCAACAGGGGCTCACCATAGCTAGACTAGCTTCAAACTGGTGGCAGCCTGCCTCAGCCTCTTGATGCTAGGATTACAGGTGGGTCTGATACGTTATTTTCATTTAAATGTTGTGATTATTACTTAGGCTTTCTAAAATTGACTGTCTGAAATTTGTCATGAGTTTAGTTAGGCCTTAAATTTGAAACTGAAGATTTTTAAATTAGTTCAACTAGGAGCTGAAGCTGTTAAGGTGTAGGTACAGCATTGGCAAGGCTGCACAACACATTATTCATTTATAACATTAACCGTCGTCTGTTTGTTTTTTTTTGTTGTTGTTTGTTATTGCTTACATTCAAATTATAATGATTTTCTAATGTAAATAGTATTTGTGAAGCCCTGGGTTTGATCCCTGGTGCTAGAAATACAAATCCTTAGCTTGGCAGTGTGAGTTCGACTTAACATTTCTTTTGGAACCTTCCAGGTTCGGCTTGTTCAGAAGAAAGACACGGGGCACGTGTATGCGATGAAAATCCTGCGCAAAGCAGACATGCTTGAGAAAGAGCAGGTAACATTCAGTCTGCACTGTCTTTAGTCAGCTTGTGGATTTGTTGCCTGAGTTACTTTTGCTTAGTTCTGTTTATTTTATCACAGTTCTCTCTAGTTAGTTTTCTTATGTATATTTTACATCTTATCCTACTTTTTTCCCCAAAAGATACACTTATATGTTTAAAAGTACAAATAATGCCTGTGAGCCACAAATGGTACTTTATATAATTGAGGCTTTGAGGGAAGGAAGCAGTTTCATGTCTGCCAGCTAACCACGGATGCACTTAGAAGAGAACCTCCTTTGAAGGCACACTTGGTTTGATGGGAGTTTATTAACCCTGAGAAATACAAGTCCTTTGCATCCTTGGGTCGGGGGTGGTGGTGGTAGAGCTTGATGTCACTGTATACGCTGTCTCTTTATACCTAAACGAAAGTGGCCTGTGACTCTCATCAGTACCTAAGAGAGACCAGCTTGCCAGTGTCTGAAATAATTTGGAAAATATGAATGGCAGACCAAGGGAAAGTTTTCTTTAATGGTTAAGAACACTTTCCTGGGCCTGCAGCGGAACTTAGTGGTAGAATGCTTGCCTGTGATGTGCAAGGCCTGGGCTCCATCCCTAGCAAACACCCCACTTTATCAAATAAGACTGGAGTTCACTTTGCAAATAGATCTGAGATACCTACTTAATACAAATTCCACAAGATTTAAATATTTGTTTAATTTTGTTGTTGTTTAAGAGGGCAGACCTGTAGATCTGGTTTAGTTTAGCTGGTTGACCCAGAGTAGGTAGCAATGGGTAATGCTGCAGCAGAATTGCAGTGTAAGGTCAGAGATGGTGCCAGGCAGAACTCTGGAGCCCAGCATTGAGGATAGAGACTGGCTTGACTGCCTCCTGAGAGGAGAGTAATTAATGGAATTTCTTTCTATCTACATTCAAGTGCCTTCTCAAAATTCTATGGTTTGGGGACTGGAGAGACAGCTGAATGGTTAAAAGCACTGGCTGTTCTTCCAGAGGGTCTGGATTAAATTCCTAGCACCCATATGATGGCTCACAGCAGTCTTAATTCTAGTCCCAGGGAATCTGACACCAGCTACTGACATCTTTGGTCAGTACATGCAAATGGTACTCAGAGTATACACGCAGGCAAAACAGCCATGCGCATAACAAGTACTAAGTCTCTTTTTCATGTTTTACTGGGACGCCTTGGATTGTTGTTTGTTTTTGTTTTGTTTTTTCAAGGCAGGGTCTCTCTGTGTAGCCTTGGCTATCCTAGACTCTGCTTTGTAGACCAGGCTGCCCTTGAATTCACAGTGATCCACCTGCCTCTGCCTCCCTGGGCTGGGATCACAGGCATGTGCCACAGCACCTGGTGGCCTTGGATTGGTAGTTCCAGTTGGAAGCAGGTCTTTAGCAAGTCTTCAGCTGCTATTATAGTTTATGCGGACACCCTTAGGCAGGGGGCTTTGTAGCCATGTTTATGTGTTACCTAAAGGGCAGTGTGGTCTAGATGAGTGTTCAGACACGGGAAAGCGCCCGTCAGTCTCATGAAGGAGAGTAGTGAGTTGGTTTATAGGTCAGGAGTAAGTTTTATTTTCTGTAATTTTAGCCAACACTCAAAACTTCTGTTAGTTTATTAGCAGTCTAAAAGTTAGAATGTGGTGCTGTCGAGAGGGCCTAGAGAGTTAAGGGGTTGAGCTGAGTTTTATCTGTGGGATCCACAGAGTGGTAGGAAAGAACTACTGACCTCTATTCATATACACATGTACACACGTATACAAAACAAAATATTTTAAAAGTTGGAGCCAGGAGTGTGGTGGTGCACACCTTTGGTTCTAGCATTGAGGAGGCAGAGGCAAGCAGATCTTTGAGTTTGAGGCCAGCCTGGTGTACATAATGGGTTCTAAGATAACCAGGGCTGTGAAGGGGGACCTTGTCCTCCCCCTCCCCCCCAAAATTAGAAAGAAACATTAAGATACACAGTAACTGCAAACTGTTAAGTGCGCATAGTAGGTGCCAGGTGTCCAGCATGTAAAATTTTAATTACATTTTCTTCAATGTTAATACCTACAATTTTTTAAATGAAATTGTCAGTTAGAATTAGAATTTTTAAATAATGCAGTAACTAATGCCTTAAGTGGAACATTAATTATTTAGGTCAGCTTAGTTGGTGGACCCAGTTCCGTCCTTTGATCTCAGTATATGGCCAGCCAAGTCCTGAACGGGCATTCAGTGCTTACGCTAGGTGAGCAGCAGGCCAGTACAGATCTCCCTTAGTTTGGGTAGAGCGGACCTGTTTTATACTGAGACTCCCAGTTGTGCTGTAAGTGGCTGTTCTCTTTACACTTCCAAACAGAGCACAGTTTAGAACAGCCTCCTGAGCGCTCAGGTTGTAAGTTTGCCCACAAACAGGTTCTGTCACCTGGAAATCTTTGAAAAGATAAGACAGCAGTATTGGCTAGTGCCAGGCTCGTCTCCTCCAGCGAGGCTGATGCTGTCGGACTGCCCGGAGAGAGAAGACTGGCTAGAATGTCAGCTTTCTGGGCCTCAGATGTCACAGATGAGGATAAGAGCCCGCTGGCGTGAGCTGCACTCTGGCTCAGTACTCAGCTGACTCCATTTCTAGATGTCCAGGCTTCTAGTTGCCACGTCAGCCCTGGGGGAGAAGATAAGGTGGACTCCTGACAAACAGGAAATGTCACAGTCACCATTCTGTCCTCTGAGCTGAGTGACAAGTGCTAACACTAGAACCTTCTCTTTTCTCTGGATCCGTGTAGTGGGGGGGGGGGGGACCCAGGAGAGCAGAGGCCACAGTTCACTGGCTTCATAGTGACAAGGATACAGCTGCAGGTCAGCAGGCAGCAGTAAGTTTCCACAAGCTTTTCTTCTGTTGAAGGCAAGTGAAGGCAGGTGTTTGACTTGTCTGGTAGTTTCATATACTGTGCTCACCGTGTGCCGTAAATAACACTTAGCAAAAGCCCAAGATTTTCACCATTGATGCTGTCAGAGTGTTCTCAGATGAACCATGTTAATGGAGGCTGAGAACTCAGATATGTAAATTATCATGCCTTCAAGCTCCACAGAGTTTGGGAGAATAGGTGGTAGATGGAAGTCAGGAGACAGTAGTGTGTCTCCAAGTGAGTAATGGAAGAGCATGTGATCTTACGACAGCCTAACAAAACAAGCAATTCATGAGAACCACAGAGGGGCCAGTTTGTGAAATCTTCACACATCTTTGACTTTGGAACATATTATAAAAACTTAGGATCAGAACTTTTATTACAGGCTTGGACTCAGTGTTAATGAACTTAGATTTGATTCAGTCCGTCTTTGGACCTTGTGACACTTTAAAAAGGAGGTGTGTGATCTGAGAATATGCAGTAATGCTCTGCTTACTATTATTTATTTATTTTTGGCTTTTTGAAACAGGGTTTCTCTGTGTAACCCTGGCTGTCCTGGAACTCACTTTGTAGACCAGGCTGGCCTTGAACACAGATATCTGCCTGCCTCTGCCTTCCAAGTGCTGGGATTAAAGGGGAACTTGGCACTATTACATATTTTCAATAATGTAAATTTGATATATAAGCATCATTTTTGAGACAAGGTATCTGGTAGCCATGGCAGTCTTCAAACTTGCTCTGAGGTGGAAGATGGTGACTTGAACTCCTGGTCCTCCTACTTCCACTTCTCAAGTTCTAGGCAACCCCGGCCCTCCAACCCCTATTTACACAGTGCTGGGGACCAAACCCATGGCTTCGTGCAAGCTATACAAGCTCTTTACTAGCTGAGGTACACCCTGCTCATAAAACATTATATTTTAGCAAAGTGATTCTACCAGTTCTCTGAAGCTGCCTGTAGCTCAGCGCTTTTTAGCTAGATCTTTCAGCAAATGTAGAAAACTAGAATGCCATGGTTTTGAATCTGTAACCCAATAAAAACTTTTTTTCTCATATTGCAGTGTAGTGCACAGCAATGAGATGATTGCTGTGATGGCGTGGCATTTCAGACTTGTCTCTCAGGGTTTTTGTTATTTTGGTACCATCATGGGGCCACGTAGCTGAGTGGCTACATAACATGAGCACTTGTGTTTGTGTAACATCAGCAAGGTCCTGGGTTCCACCACAGGCATTGCAAAATGAAACCAGAACCAGTCAAAACAGAAAGCTCACACAAAACCAAGTTCACTTAGGCAGTGCAGACTGAGGTGGGTCTCCCTCTGAGGACTGTCACTAGCACGGCGGGCTGGGGGTGCTCCTAGGTGCTGGCTTAGCCCTGGTGTAGTATCTCGCCATGTACACCGATGAGGCACATGCCTGTAATCGGTGTTGGAGATGGAGGCAGGAGGATGTGGAGGTGATCCTTGGCTACATGGTGATTATTAGGACAAGTGTATTTATAAAAAGATGGTAATTTTAGCTAATCTGTTTACTTCATAGCACTGCTATCGTTCTGTTGCATTGAAGCCATTCATTTTTGCAGTTTTAAAAGCTTTTCTTAGGTTTCTGTCCCTGAATTCCTTCAAGTCAAATGTCAGTTTCAAGTTGGTCACTTTGTGTTAGCAGAATTTTTGCTCATCACAACTAAATACGCAGAACAGTATTTAAATTGTTTAAACAGATACAGTTTACAGCAGAGCAAGGCTTGTCATTAATCAAATGCATATACCTCCAGGTTGGCCACATTCGTGCGGAGCGTGACATTCTAGTGGAGGCAGACAGTTTGTGGGTTGTGAAAATGTTCTATAGTTTTCAGGATAAGCTAAACCTCTACCTAATCATGGAGTTCCTGCCTGGAGGTAATTACTTCACAATGAAAGGTCGATTTCCCTTTTGTTCTGTGGTTTCTCTCTCACATCAACAATTAACCCTCCTTTCTACTTGTAAATGTGCTCACAGAATCTTTTTGTATCTGTTTGAGGTCTGTGAAGGAGGTCAGCTGCCAGCCTTGTGCTGGGTGTGTCTCTGTTGCCTTAGCGCTGCACTCACCATTTCAGATGGACGAGCCTTCCTATTTCGTTTTCTCCTAAACATGTATAGAGCAAGTAGGGAGCTCTGCCCGCTCTGTTGCTGATGGGAGCATCAGACTGAAGCTGCAGAACTGTTTGCTTCAACTTTTCTGGTTTCTTTTCCTGTGATTTATCAGTGAACAGTGTCTTTCTCTTCACCTCTGTTAGTACCTATAGTCCACTTTTCCTTTCTGAGATTTTAAGTCAGACAGCTACAAAGGAAGCCAGAGCAGGGCATCTGCCTGTTTTAGGGATAGTCTCTCTCTTGGTGAGCCAGTGGAGTCTGAGTAAACAGAAGACAGCTTTACTCTTTTTGACTTTTTTTCCAGAGCAGATGAGATTAATTGGCTAGTAGAATGCCCTCCTCTCTTTTTCCTTAAGCATTTACGCGCCAGCTCTAAAACAGTGAAAAGCAGCCTGGCCCCCAGCTCCTTACCGTGTGTCTCCCTGGCCATTACTGCACCTGTTCCCTGGATTTTCATGTCTCTTGGACCCTGCCCTTCAAATTTGGTGATGCTGGCTCACAGAGTCATAGACCAGCTGGCCTGAGCTCTCATAATGTGGGCAAACCCACACAAGTGAGACCATCCTGTTCTCCTGGCAGTGAGAGAAGGCTGCACAGGACGTTAGCACTGGCTTCCCCAACTGTGCCTGCTCTCAGGGTGTTGCCAGGAGTGCTGATAAGTCGCGATTTTTAAGTCTTGCACTTTTATTTAATTAGTGATTTAATTTTTGTTCAAGGGAAAAATTCTCACCAAGAATAAAAATCGTTATGAATGAAATGCCACTCAGAAGGCAGCACAAGGCTCTAAGATCAGACATTTCTCTCTTTTTCAGGTTTCCTAATATAAGTAGCTTTACATGAGGTGGAAACTGAACCTTACTGGTTTTGATTTTTTTTTAAGCTTTTTAGCTACTTTACATATTTACTTTTGCTTAATTGCTGAATTTTAGGATTTTCTGCTTGTGAGGAACTAAGGAGTTCATCGGCAGATTAAGTTATGTTGGTGTTGGTGTGCATTTAAATACCTCTACCAAGACGTTAGGAGACCTGCTGGTCTTGGGCCTCAGTGCGCTCAGCTGTCAGGCCATTAAATTCCAGTGTAGAGGAGCGGGCTCAGCATCTGTGAGCTGATGCCTGGCTGCCCAACGCCGCCTTCCCATTGGTTTCCTCCCCATGGGAGTGGAAAGCCTTGTTTAAGTCTCCCTAAATATTTACATTTTATTTGGCATTTCATTCTAACGAGAGCAGTTTAGCCTGTGTGGAATTGCCATTCACAGACACTTGAGCAAACATAAAAGTAGATTTCCCCCTGTCGTAAGCAAATACAGTTTGTAATTGTGGGAGAAATTCTTACTTCTCTGAAGAGGAAAATGAAAATTACAGTGTAGTACTCATCATTACTTAGGTTAGGTGCACGATACATTTTTCTCTGCAACTAAGATTTTTATCCTTTAAGTAGTAGAAACTTCTTGCTGTTTTCTCCCATGTGGGTCAGTCTCTGGGACACAGCACAGTTGGGTTAAATTTGGCTTATATTGGCAAAAAGGAATACATATCTGAAAACTTGTTCTTACTCATATTTTACGTGTGTGTGTTTGTACGTGTGTGTACATGTGTATATGCATTGTGTGTGTATGGTGGTGGCTTTGTATCTTTCTGCTTCCAGGGGACATGATGACCTTATTGATGAAAAAAGATACTCTGACAGAAGAGGAGACTCAATTTTACATAGCAGAAACAGTATTAGCCATAGACTCCATTCACCAGCTAGGATTCATCCACAGAGACATCAAACCAGACAATCTTCTCTTGGACAGCAAGGTATGTGGGGAAATTGCACCCTGACCATGGGCTGCTGAGCTGGGCGGTTCTGGCTGTAATGCTTGTTTATGGGCAGTGATGACATGGGAATGGGGATTTTGTATGTTTGTCTCCTTTTACAGGCAGGTTTGTCATCGTCACATCCCGTAGCTTAATTGAATGTTCTTAAACATATAGAACAGCAGGGCATGGTAGTGCATGGTTTTAATTCCAGCATTCAGAAGGCAGAGCCAGGCTGGTCTGCATAGGGAGACCTAGGCCAGCCAGGGCTACATCTCAAAACAAAGAAAGAGCAGCCAGGCATGGTATGGTGGTGCGTGCCGGTGCTTCTAGCATTTGGAAGGCAGAGGGAAGAGTCTAGAAATTCCAACTCTACCCTGAGTAACAAGACCTTGTCTGCAAACAACACACACAAAAACAAATCCGTTTGTAATAAGCAGAGACAGCTGTCTTTGGGCATCTGGTGCTACACGGCTAGTGCATGGGCTGGCAAACCTTCCTTACTGAAGCCCCAGGAAGTAAGGCGGCAGCAGCGAAAGCCTGCCACAGTCCAGGGCCCCGTCGCATCCACACTGCTTCCAGAGGAGCCCCCCGGCCTCTGTGTAGCCCTGCTTGCTTTACCTCTATGGTACAAGCAGCACTGTTCCCAAGGCTAGCGGGAGTAGAAGAATCTGTGTGCTGACTACAGTTTGTGTTACTTGGCATTTGCATCCACTGCTCTCTCTGTGGAGCTAGGATGGGTGTGGGGAAGCATCCGTGTCCTTCAGCTCTAGAATTCTAGAATGTTACACTTGTAACACAGGTGTTTTGGTCTGTGTCTTATTCCTAGTGTGGTAGTTCCCCCTGCTGCTGCTGCTGCTTTTTATGTAGGGTTTCTCTGTGTAGCCTTGGCTATCTTGGGACTTGCTTTATAGATCAGTCTGACCTCAAACTTAGAGATCCATCTATCTCAGCGTCCTGAGTGGTGTAGTAAAAGGTCATCACGCTGGGCAGTCCCCTGCAGCGCTTGTGTTAACTATTCAGATGCCTCTGAAGGGCCTGAGAGCCTTGTTTTTCTTTGAAAACCTTATTGTGTCACGAGGACAGATAGTTTCATCTCTTAGTAGTTCTGTTTTGTAATTGGATGGAACTGGAAAAGATCATCCTGAGTGAGGTAACACAGACCCAGAAAGACACACATGGTATGTACTCTCTTATAAGTGGATTTTACAATGCACAGACCCCAAGAAGATAAGCCTGATGGGCATTTTAGGCTTCATGTGGGCCCATTAGTTACAGTGGGGGATATCTCTGACACAGACTATGCTGCCTGCTTCTTTTTTTTTTTT
>CM053756.1:53789281-53800925 GCA_028658305.1 Pachyuromys duprasi
GCTAGGAGGGTGCTGGGAGTGACCACAGGGCAGCAAGGAATGATGATGAGCTCTCAACAGTTCTAGATGGTACTTGTTCCGGGTGTTCCTCTTCCTCTTCTTCTTTTTTTTAATGTTTAATTAATTTTTATTTTATGTGCATTAGTGTGAAGGTGTTAGATCCCTTAAAATTGGCATTACAGACAATTGTGAGCTGCCATGTGGGTGCCGGGAATTGAACCCGGGTCCTTTGGGAGAGCAGACAGTGCTCTGAACCACTGAGCCATGTCTCCAGTCCCCATTCCTCTTTCTGAGCCGCATTCAAGCATGGAGAGCTGATACTAAAGTTACAGTCACGTCTGTGAGACTGCTGGGCAAAGTCTTGCCCTAGAATGCATGTAAAAAGCCAGGTGTGAAGGTGCATGGCTGTAACCTCAGCACTGAGGAGGTGTGGGGGTGGGGGAACCCCGGGGCTAGTGGCTAGACAGCCTAGCTATCTGGCAGGTTCCAACCCAATGATAGACCCTGCCTCAGAAAACAAAGTGAGAGAGGAGAAAGGAAGAAAGGTGGACGGCATCCATCGAAGCAATGACACGTGCGTTCTTGTGACACACACATCCATGGTACACATGTACCTGCACAGACATGAGCACTGGGATCTCAGTCCATCCCAGAAAACCCACAGTGCACCCCAACTCTGGGAGTCTGTTCATTGCTCTTGGATCTTTGATGACAAATTTAGAAGTTGTGAGTGTTGTAGGTCAGCGTGCCTGGGTCAGGCCCACCTGCACAGATTCAGGCTGAGCTAGATTTCCTGGAATGCCACACCAGGTCTCAAGGGAAAACTGAACTTCCAGACCTCAGAGAGCGAGGCTAATCTGAGCTTGCCCATGCCCGTGGGAGATGCTCAGAAAGCAGAGAGTAATAGAAAGCGCGTGTGGCTGTAGCTGGGAGTAGGTTGTCTGCCCGCCATGCAGAAGGCCCTGCATTCCTTCAACAGTACCATCACCCGAAAGCAAAAGATAAACATTTGCCCTTTTCCACAGCTCTGATAAGGCCTACGTATCTCCTCTGGCTACATAAGCCATATAAAACTGCTTACAACTTCAATGTGACTCTCCAGCTGCTAGGCTAGAGCTTTGCAGTGGGGCTGATAGAGTGAGTCAGCCAGAGCTGATTGTGTGTGTTTAATGTTGTTGCTTTGAGATAGGGTCTCTTTGTATCCCAGGCTGGCTTAGAACTCACAGAGTTCTGCCTCCCATTGCTGTGCCTGGCCATGATGGGAGTGTGGTATCTCTAGTACCAGAGCCCCCCAAAATAGTAAACTTTTTTTTTCTTTTTTCTAAATTTTGGTTAGGACTTGATTTCTCTACTTTCAGCTTTTCAGAACATGAATTCCAAAAGGAAAGCAGAGACCTGGAAAAGAAACCGACGGCAGCTGGTAAGACTTGGGCATCAGCCCTGTCACTGTGCGGGGAGCCCTGGGGGAGGGGGGCTCTGCAACGGAGGGGGCAGACAGGATTAGCTGTGCTGCTGCTGACTTTGGGAAGGGGTTTCGTTCTGGCTTTCCAGTGGATAAACATTACCTTTCTTCCTGTCCTACCTTTTAAGGTATAAAGAGTTTAGTTAAGCTGGGACTTTCAAGGTGAAACTAAGTATAAGTGCCTACTTTAAAGTATTTAAGGCATTGTGTATTTTTATTCATTTATTTTTGATATAAAGTCTCCTATAACCTAAGCTGGTCTGAGACTCATCATATAGCTGAGGCTGACCTTGAACCCCTGATCCTCCAGATTCCAGCAGTGTACTAGCGTTGTAGCTGCACCACCACGCCCATCTTAGGGCGCTATTTCACAAACTCAATAGAGTGTTCATTCCCCTTAGGCAAGTCAGAGCTCCTATGTATGTGCTTACCGTTTTAGGATTGATTTATTATGTATACAGTACTCTGCCTGCATGTGTGCCTGCACACCAGAAGAGGGCACCAGATCCCATTATAGATGGTGGCAAGCCACCATGTGGTTGCTGGGAATTGAACTCAGGACGTGCGGAAGAGCAGCCAGTGCTCCTAACCCCTGAGCAGTCTCTGGAGCCCCCTGCCTTACCTTTTCTTACTTAATGCTAGAAAAAGTTCTTGGTAATCAGAACTGGAGAGGGGAATGTTAAAATTTTATAAGTGTCTGACTATGCACACATTCAAAATTATGCCCCATAAGCTTAAAAGTAAATAAGTAACTTTATTGCATTTACCTTGATAGTATGTTGAAAGTGATTTAAATAGTATAATTTCACCATTGAAATGTTACTGTCTGGGAACATGTCAATCTTACTTCTTCCATCTGTGTGTGTAGGTCAGAGGGCAACTTGTAGGAATCTTTTCCCCTCTATGGGTCCTGGGGCTCCAACTTTGGTCATCAGTCTTGGTGGCAAGTGCTTTTTCCAGTTGAGCTATTTTGCTGGTCCAAAACTCTGTGTGTGTGTCTTTCATGTTTATGTGTATGAGTGTTTTGTCTGCATATATGTCTCCATACCATGAATGTGTTGATGACTTCAGAGGCCAGAAGAGAGCAAAAGATCCCCTGGAATGAGTTACAGATATTTGTGAGCCACTGTGTGGGTTCTAAACCCAGGTCCTCAGCAAGAACGGTCAGCACGCTTAGCCACTGAGCCGTCTCTGTAGCACAGCAACATTTATTCATAATAGATGATTTATTGGTTTGCTCATATATAAAGACTAAACATGTTGCATGCGGTTTATGTAAAAAGGGTAGCACTTTGCTTGTCACACAGTCATAGCCTGGCAGGTCTGTGTTTTATAGGCACATGTCTTAGTGAAGTGCTGATCTGGACTTTCTTTCAGTACTTTATTAACGTGTCTCAACAGTAAGTGATGTAGACAGGTAGGTAGGTCATTGGAGTGGAATAGGGGACCCAGAAATAAAACGAGAAAGCCACACACACTTAATTTTTGACAAAGGAGGGAAAAACATATATTAGAAAAAGGCCTGTTCAACAAATGGTCCTGGGTCTTTACCTGCAGAGGGTAAACATGTGTTGTACTTTTATATGAAAGTAGATTCTTACCTTTCATCTTGTACAGAAATTGAAAATGGATCAAAGACCTTCATTTAAAACCCGAAACAAGACAGACATGTTGTGGAACGCCTTAATCCCAGCACTCGGAAGGCAGGGCAGGCAGGCACGTCTCTTGTGAGTCGAAGGCTAGCTTGGTCTACAAAGCAAGTTCTAGAATAGCCAGGGATATCTAGAGAGACCCTTCTCTTTGTTTTTTGTTTTGTTTTGTTTTGTTTTTTTTGAGACAGGGTTTCTCTGAGTAGCCCTGGAGCTAGCTCTGTAGACCAATTCACAGAGAATTCACAGAGGTCTGCTTCCCAAGTGCTGGGATTAAAGGCGTGTGCCACAACCGCTCAGCCGAGAGACCCTTTTTAAACAACAACAAAAACCCTGAACCATCCAGGAGAAAATAGAGTGTTTTCAAGATGTTGGGGTAGGCTGGACTCTGTGAGTAAAGCGCCCGCAGCACAGGAGCTGATCCAGCTGTTAGCAGGTGGGCTCACAGGAGCAAAGGGGCAGCAGTGCAGACTGCCCAGAGCGGAGACGCTGCACTGGCTACGTTCAGACGAGCAGCTGATGTCTAGAACTTACAGTCAATTACAGAAATTAAATACCATGGGAGTAAAACTGCCAATCAACAAATGGGCAAGTGACCAAAAAGATAGTTTTCAAAGAATCAAACATACCAGCCAGTAACTATGTGTAAAAGTGTTCAGCTGGGGGCTGGAGAGGTGGCCCAGAGGTTAAGAGCACTGGTTGTTCTTCCAGCAGTCTGAAGTTCAATTCCCAGCAACCACATGGTGGCTCACAACCATCTGTAATGAGATCTGATGCCCTCTGCTGGTGTGCAGGCACACACACAGACAGAATACTGTATAAAATAATAAATAAATAAATCTTAAAACAAAACAAACAAACAAAAAACCCGTGTTCGGCTAGGCTTGCTAGTGTATGACTTTAATCCCAGCACTTGGGAGATAAAGAAAAAGAATGTATGTGAATTGAGGCCAGCCTGGTCTACATAGTGAGTTCCAGGCCAGCCAGGGGTACATAGTAATATCTTGTCTCACAAAACCAAACCAAACACAAATGCCCAGTATACCTAGCCATCAGGGAAATGCAAGTGAAAGCTACTTTGAGATAATGCCTGACCGCATCAGCATGGCTTTCAGCAGCAGGTCTGACAGATGTTGGGGATGTGGACAGGAGCCTGTGCTGTTGTAGAAGGTGCAGCTCAAGTGGCCACTGCCGTGCTGTCTCACCAGCCGCGCACCACAGGCCACCAAAGCTGCTAACCTCTAACGGGCTCGCAGATGAGAGCGCGGCTGTATTTATTTCAGAGGCCGCCTCACACCAGACACACCCCACAGGGCAGGCTTTGGCTGTATGTTGGCCTAGGTTTTTCAGCCTAGTGTAAACAGGAGTACGAAACTGGCGTTTGCAGATGTTCCTCTTGTTCCTCACAGAAATGGCCTGTAAGGTTTTAGCCCCCCAGGACTTTAGTTCTCACTAACACGGTTTCCTTTTGTGCTATTCTCGGGCACACAGTGTGTCTTGGAAAGAGACATGATTTGGAGCAAGACTTATCTCCAAACTGGGCTGTCCCTTCACTGGGTCTCAGGCCTTGAGTAATGAGTTTAGATGTCAGGGTTTATCTGCAGTGTTGGGCTAGTCATCTCTTCCTTTCAGACATCTTGGCAGAATTGGGAAGGCTTATTCAGGACAGAGGCTGGTTCTTCATGGTGATTAGTCACTTCTGGTGTGGCCCTGGGTGTGTAGGAGGGTTTCTTGCTGCATTAACAAAGCGTCGCTGTCTGGAAAGCGCTGTAGCAGTTAAGTTCATGTTAGGCTTGGGCTGTCCTGCGGGGGCAGCTTGGGGTGCCCCGATGGTGCGCGAGGCTGAGCATAGGCACTCACTCCTGGCTGTGCCTCCCTAACGTGTGTACGTATTTCAGGCCTTCTCCACAGTGGGCACTCCAGACTACATTGCTCCCGAGGTGTTCATGCAGACGGGGTACAACAAGCTCTGTGATTGGTGGTCACTCGGGGTGATCATGTACGAGATGCTGATCGGTAAGTGGCTTCCTGAGGGCCTTTCTGTGCCCCGGGAAAGATGCTGCGTAATGGATAGCACTTTCAAATGGGTCCCGCTGTGTTCACAGGTGCCCTGACATCCTGTGTTGCCTGTGCTGGTCATGCATTATTTAACTTACTGTGTTCCTTCCTTCTCTCCATCTAGCCTTTTAACCACTCTCCGTTATCAAGTAGCTATTGTGTACAAAGAGCTGAGCCAAGGCAGTGTCTCTCTGAGCTTCTGAATTGTGGCTTGCTTCCTCTCTTAAAGCTTTTTTTTTTTTTTTTTCAAATTTATTGTGTATGCAATGTTCTGTCTGTACACCTGCATGCCAGAAGAGGGCACCAGATCTTACTATAGTTATTATAGGTGGTCGTGAGCCACCATGTTGTTGCTGGGAATTGAGCTCAGGACCTCTGGAAGAGCAGACAGTGCTCTTAACCTCTGAGCCATCTCTCCAGCCCTCTCTTGAAGCTTTTACATTGTGGAACCTCTCATTCTCCCTTGTATTTGGATGGTGTGACTCTGTATTAGGGTACACATCTATGGCCTGGCCATGTGCCATGGAATACTAGTAGATGAACCCGTGGGTGACGGGGTGGGTTTGGAGTCACCTGTCATCTTGGGGAATATTATATGGATGTGCTTATGGGAGGACAGGCTGACAACAAGGGGTACAGGTGTTCATTCTCTTGCTTAGGCTTCCCAAAGGGACTGTCATGGTCCCTCTGAAACCCAAGCCTTTTGCTTACTTAACATTTTACCTACATGAGGAACTCTTCAGAGTGAGGTCCTTTTTTGTCCCTTTATTTCTTCTTCCGGCATGCTGATTCCCACATTGCAACTCTGCTTATGTCCCTGGCTTCAACTGTCAGCTTTTCAGTTGGCTTTCTAGTAGTATCAGAGATATAACTTCACTTTGAGGTGGCAAAAAATGAAAAATGGGTTTAAATGTTTTCTGAGCCAGTATGGGGAGGAATGAATGTGCAGAGCTGTCAAGTTGCTGTTAGACGTGGAACCATGCTGAGAACTACCTCAGGTGTGCCCTGCTCTGGCTGGTAAGCGCCATGTTTCCTGCTCCTTACAGGCTACCCGCCATTCTGCTCTGAGACCCCTCAAGAGACATATAAGAAAGTGATGAACTGGAAGGAAACTTTGACCTTTCCCCCAGAAGTTCCTGTCTCTGAGAAAGCCAAGGGCCTGATTCTGAGGTAGCAGAACATCTCCCACGCTCAGCCTGTGATAGGAATGACCCCCGGGTTTTTCTGCTTCCTCCGTCAAGGGATCGAGGGCTGTGGGAAGAGCATGCAGGAGTCTGCCTATTTCTTGTTCTGAAGAAACTGGAGTGTGCTGAAAAGACCATTTTTTTTGTTTTGTTTTGTTTTTGTTTTTTCCAGGTTCTGCTGTGAATGGGAACATAGAATCGGAGCCTCTGGAGTTGAGGAAATAAAAAATAATCCTTTTTTTGAAGGTGTTGACTGGGAACATATCAGGTACACACCCGGATAACAGTTTCCAGGACTTAGATGACTTCTGGTTGCAGGGGGAGGGGCCTGCGTGCACGGTGCCTGCGAAGGTCAGAGGAAGGTCAGAGGACAGCTCCTCGGAGTCCGACCTTTCCTTTAACTGTTCCACGGTTCCGAGGATCAAATCAGGTGGCCAGGCTTGTGTGGCAAGCACCTTTCCCCACTAGCCATCTTGCTAGCCACAGACTGGGTCTCAGGTAGCCCAGGCTGCCCTCCTATGAGGGCAGATGATCTTGAAGGTCTGGTTCTCCTGCCTCCTCTTCCATGTGGTTGGATATAGGCGTGTGTCACCATCCATGGACTGTGATTTCCTTAATACTAGCTCGGAAAGGCCATCAGCAAGCTAAGTAAAGGAAGAGAGCCCTTTAGACAGGGCATTTTATTCGTGGTGAAAATGAGACACCAGACTTGTCCTGTGCCACAGGACTCAGTGGACCCAGAAGATCCAGACGGTAAAGTGAAGGTTTGCCATGGGGCAGGGCTGGCCTCCACTGTGGCCAGCATCCTGGCAATTTTTCCCTTCCCAGTGGAATTGGTATAAGTGGAATATGGGCTGCTTAGAGGTGCTTCCCTTCTAGGGGCCCTTATTAGGCAGATGGGCGCATTGACATAGGGCTGTAGCACCGATGTGCTCCTGTCTTTCTGACTGAATGCTTATTTGGTTTTTGTTTTTTGAGACAGGGTCTCTGTGTAGCCCCAGCTGTCATGAAACTGTTTACAGGCTGGCCTTGAACTCACAAGAGATCTGCCTGCCTCTGCCTCTCAAGTGCTAGGATTAAAGGCTTGCACCATCAAGCCTGGCTGAATTACCAGTTTCTGATGATAATTTTGCTTGGATGCAGTCAATGGGCTAATTTAGCATTCAGAGAAAAAAATGCTGCCTGCCAGTGACTACTCTCCTATGTCAGCCAGGGAAGAGGGCACTCCGTCACTACCCTCGGATGGATACTGACTGGTGATCTGGGCTGTTTCTGCTCTTGACAGGGAGAGACCAGCTGCGATATCTATTGAAATCAAGAGCATCGACGATACCTCAAACTTCGATGACTTTCCAGAGTCTGATATTCTTAAGCCCACAGGTAATCCCACTGGCTGCTGCGGGCTTAGAGTTGCATCATCCCCAGCAACTGTAGGTGATATTACAGATCAGAATGTGGAGGGAGGGGAACGTCTGAGCCTGTGCAAGCATTTACCAGTACCGAACAAGGAATGTGACCTGAATATGAATCTGTGTTTAGACTCTGAGCTGGTTGAGCAAATCACAAAACTGCTGGTTTGTTGCTCATTTAGATTAAAGGTTAGGTAAACTGAAATGAAAGAGAAAATAAAACTTAGAAGGTATTTGTGCAGAAATAGGAAGTTCAGGGAACATAGGTGAGCAAATAGAAATTTGCACAGTGGAAAAGAAACCTTTCCAAACCGACACTGTACTGTTCTTCAGGCGGCCATGTCTCTGGGGCTGAGCTGTCCTTGCACAAGAATAGTGACTTAGCCTTACTTCTGTTTCTTTGCCAGTGGCCACGAGTAATCATCCTGAGACTGACTACAAGAACAAAGACTGGGTCTTCATCAACTATACATACAAGCGCTTCGAGGGCCTGACAGCCAGGGGGGCCATACCATCCTACATGAAGGCAGCAAAATAGGCCGTGCTGGAGCCCTAAATGGGCAGAGTTCTCTGTGCAACATTGTGCTTTTTCCTCTCGAGCTCTTGAAAGAACTTCCAGGAAGTTTGTAGAACCCATTACTATGTCATAGTCAAGTCTCTGAAATGTGATTGTAAGTGGATATTCCTCCATAGTGCATCAGGAAGCTGATAGGGCAAAGACAAGCATTTCTCCACCAGCTTCTTTAGAAGCCCTGTGAGCCAGTTTGCTAGGTGTTTTAAAGAAAATTTGAATTTCCCAAGTTCATCAGAAGGAAGAGGAAAAACAGCCATCTGCCGTTACCAAGATTATACACACTGAGTACCAGCCAATGCCTGTGCTGGGGTGATATGCACCCACCAAGCCCACCAAGTATTTTTCTCTTTATAGCTGGAAATTCTGTAGTAAAGAAGTAACGCAATAATGAAAGTCTGCGTGAACAGCCAACAGTGTAGCGAAGGATCTCCACAGTGCAGTGCCGGTAGTATCTCCCCGCACCTCGGCCTGGGTGAGTGGCTCTCCACAGCCGTCATTCATGGTGCACTTTACTTATGGTACTAGGGCAAAGACCCTGACTCACTCACTGACCTGTCTCCCCATCCAAAGACTCATGCTGCTCTTCTGAGTGTTGGTGGGGGAGGTACTGGTGTGATCCTTTGTTGCTTTTAGAAGGCCCACAAAGCCACTGGGCGCTGCCAAGGAGTTCTGGACCATGGGGCCAGCCTTCACTTCTCTTCACGGCTGTATACGCAGATCTAGAGACACGAGCTGTCTCCCAGCAATACCTGCAAGTGCTACCAGGGCAGCTTGTTCCCGAGAACGCAGAGGGAGCTCAGTGGAGGTGCAGATGTTGCTGTGCAAGGTGTCACACCTCAGTGAAGTCCGGCGGGAACCAGCCTGCTGACAAGGCCTTGAGCTCATTCCTCAATCCATGGTGCAACTGTTTGTCTTGGTATTTTTGCCTTGGAATCATGATTAATAAATTTTTCCTTTGCAGATGCCTTCCTGGGGCATATTTGCCTCTCCACCCAAAGGGGTTATCTGCAGCTTAGGCTAACCTGGCCTCTCCGCTGTGGTGTTCTCTTCTGAGAATCACTGAATTTAGCACAAAGTGCCTTCTCTGTCACAGCTGCTGCCACCTTGAGAAGACTTTTGCTGTGTCAGAAAAACGTGGAGGTTCTGTATTAATGCATCATTAGTTTGGTTTTACATGTTGATAACAAAGCATCATTTGCTCCTGTGCAGAAACTCGCAGTGCCATGGCCAAGCCGCAGCCAGCTCTGCCAGTCTTGAGGTTGTGGAGCTCAGCTCTGTTCTAGCTCGGCCATTCAGAGAACAGAATGAAACTTAAGATTGTAAGCAAAACTGCTTTGGGTTTTCTTGTCTTAGAAGAAAAAGGAATGTTAGAGAGGTCTTAACTCTGGGTGAAGGTGATTGGTGGGCTAGCTCCTTAATCTTCTAGTCAGAGCCTGCGAGTGCAAGAGAGACAGAAGGTCCTATGTGCAGCTTTGAGCTCTTTGTATTACCAAACAGTCAGGGTCCTAGCCCCTGTTTGCATGTGTGTGGTGAGCATGGGAGATGGAATAGGGTAGTGGTAGAGCCCGTGTGCTGGGGATGGCTTGTTTTGGGGGAAATGCCCACATTTTAACTATTCAAGTTTCGAATAAACTGTGAAAACAGTAGTAGAACACTGTGGTTCTCTTTGTGTTGTAAAGCGACTGTGGCTTGAAGCTGTACGAACAAGCAGAGCTCTGGTGACCCTTCCCAACCCTTTGTCCAGAATTGGGGCAGCTTGTTTGCGGGAGCTTGTCTTCTGGTTTCAGGAGACTGCAGAGGCCTTGCCTCCCTATGTTCTACTTCAGTGGGAGGCGAAACAGTTGTTGGACAGGTATGGATGGGTCATCTAGGAACCTCAAGCTTACATTGGGGGAGTCCCCAGCCTTGCTAAAAAAATTACATTTTTATTTAGTGTGACATGCTGTGTGTGTGGTGATCACAAGACTCATAGAAGTGGCTTCCTGTCCGTTTTAAGGGTCCAGGGGACCAAACCAGGCTTGGCATCTTGTCAGAACTTTTAAAAAGTACTTTCATGTGTATCAGTGTTTTGTCTGCATCTGTCTGTTCACCATGTTTCCATGGAGCTCAGGGAGGCTACAAGGACCTCAGTTCCTGAAACTGGAGTTTGCTATGAGCTGCGGTGTGGGTGCTGACAGCCAAACCCTGGTCCTCGGTGAGAGCAGCCCGCGTGCTCCACTGCAGGGGCAGTTCTGCAGCCCAGTTAGTTTTAGATCCATCTGTGTGATGCACCAGGTGACCTCTGCCAGTGGTCACTAAGGGTCCTCAGGAAAGCACATTTTCTGGATTCCTTGTCCCAGGCTCTCCCATGGGCTTGTGTGTGTAACCCATGTAGTTTCAACTCCACTCAGTCCTGATTCCTACTAATTCCTACTTAGCATGGTTCCTTGAAATGCCCAACTGTGAAAGCTCACGCCGGCAGAAAAACCAGGCTCTGCTTTCGTTGCAGTGTCCTCCTGCAGAGCCCCACGCTGGGTGCTTCGGAGCCTCTTAGGGCTGCACTGCAGGTGAGCTGGAGGAGTGCAAAATACCGACAGCAGGCCAGCACACAGACCTGCAGGAGCTCTCAGGAGTGCCTCAGCAGGGACTACAACACCCGAGAATGGGTACACTGCTTACTGCACTCCTCTTGCGCACCTGAAGCCCACTCCAGGCTGCTTTGTGCTCCACCTGTGAAATGTTCTCTGACACAGACACCCACTGTGGAAGCTCAGGCTAGTTTTGAACTTGGTCCATTCTACTAGTGTCTGCCTCTTAATTCCTCAGGCCACCATGGGGATTGTGGGCTACCTTCTTATGTCTTGTCCTTCCCCTTTTGAACTTTTCCCCCTTGCTACTAAATTCCAAATCTGTCCCAATTTGGTTCATAGGACTGAAAGTCCTCTGTGAACTCAGTAAAACAGTCCAGCTCTGGCTCGTTTCCCAAGTAACCTGGACCAGAGGTCTATGCCCACACTAAGCTTTTAGAGGGAAGGACCTGTTCTATTGAGTATCAGCTGAGAGCAAGCAACATCTAGCAGAAAGTCCACCCACCAGGCTGTGTGTCCTCAAGGGCTAACCCCTAGGTGCAGCTGGGCACTGACTGAGCGAGCCAGGAATTTAACCAGCAGCACCGCAACCCCTGCCGCTGTTCCTCACCTATCTAGTCCAGTCCAAGGGGATCTGTGATCTGAGCTTTTAATTTTACACTTGGTTGAGGGTCAGGATTAGATGGGAGTGTAAGGTCTCCAAAGGCAACTGACCTCCAGAGGGCAGCTGCGGAGAGGAGG
>CM053756.1:53801025-53870338 GCA_028658305.1 Pachyuromys duprasi
GATCCCATCCAGACAAGAGCAGCGGTGCCTCCTGCTGCTCTCCCTGCACCCACCTCAAGTTGCAGATGGCAGTAAGTGGCCTCAAGTGCACCACAAACTCTCAACTTGAATCACAGGCTGGGGTGGAGCCTGTGCCCCGAACATCCACTTCCCTAAACACCTCTGAGAAGATGCCCCTTCCTGGGCTTCCTGCGCAGCATTCTCTGGCCTGTACACACCTGACATCACAGCATCTCCCGAGGTGCTGGTCAGAGAATTGGCTACTCTCCCCAGTCTCCCCCACCTTCCTCAAACTTTGCTCTCAGCCCACATGTGACGTTCTAGTACTGTGTCCCTATTCTGCCAACTCCTTAATGGCAGGCATTGCTAATCAGCTACACAGGATACAACGAGTACATGCGTCAAGCCTCTGGTTCAAGTTTATCTTCTACCTTGCTAAGATGCTCTGGGTCACTTTTCTCACGAGCTTCTCTGTGCACATAACCCAGATTACTTATTCAGGCACTTACAAAACACAGCGAGCCCCAAAACCATCTTTTATTAGAGAAGTCCTCTCACAGCCAGTCACTAACTCCAAAGACAACTGTAACCCAGCCCCTGATCTGACAAGGTCCCAGCGCTAAAGAATGTCACAACTCTGAGAACAGTAGGCAAGACACCAAACCACAGTGACACTGGAATTTAGGCAAGGGTGGCGCTGAAGGTGCAAAAAGCTTCCCTCCCCAACGCCACTGGATCAGCCTTTACTCAAACTCTACGGGCTGGAGCCACACCGTGCTAATTTCCTTGGGCTGTGGGGGTGAGACCCAGTTCATAAAAGGCCGAAGGCAGTGAACTAACCCCAAAGAACGAGGACCTGCACTACACACACACACCGGCACAATCGTGCTGCAGCGGCCGCTGAGAAGCAAAGGATGCACCACTGACCCAGAGCCTGGGCTGCTCAGCTGCCAGTGAGCAAACGTAGCACCAAAGTCCAGGCCAAGGCTGACCTCAGACATGCCAGTCGGCTCACAGAAACAAGCTCAGGACAAGAGCCTCAGCCCGTCTTCCGGATGCTGGCCTCCGGCCTCGCCAAGACACCAACAGCCATCATGGAAACTAGAGCTACTTAGTCATCCTGCAGCTCTGAGCAAGGACGATCCCACACCAACTCCCACTGGGATGCTGCCACAAGCACAGAAACTGTAAGAACACTGTTCTTAATCCTGGAGAGGCTTCAAAACCTGATTTTACCGCCACCAAGTAGCACACCACACAGTGCCTTATGGGAGCAGACTTCAAGAAACCACGTTCTTTAAAGAGCTTGAAGGAAACGGCTTACACCTATGATGGGAAGAAGCTAAGGTGGAGGACCAACTCAAAGGTCAACTGCTACCAGGAAGTAAGGTGATGCCAGACACTGCTGTCTGGCTCTTGACTCTGCAACCAGCCACGGAAATGTTAGAAGAAGGGGCTAGTGATCTGGACTGCCATCTACACACGTGTAAGAGTGCACAGATCAAACAGAGTGACAAGGCCTGGAGCTGACTTTGGGGAGGACAGTAGTATCATTTTCTTACCACGTCAGAACAGCTAATGGGCTGCTTAAGAAAAGAACAAACAAAAATGTCAATGTCCTGGTGTGAGAACTCTGGGGCAGCACCCTCACGGGTCCCGTGTGGTCCCTGGAGCTCAGAGGGGACCAGGCAAATCTCACCTTCAAGGTAGCAGGTCCCCTACCACCCCCCACAGCAGAGCTGTCCCTCAGCCAGGGGGTCCTGCTGGCCTGATCTGGAGTCATTCTGCCACCTCATTCGCAAGTTCCACTTCCAAATGAAGCCTCAGGCTGCACCAGCACATTGCGGGCCACTGCCTCATTCTTCCCTGTCTTGTGGGTCAGTTTGTTCCCATATTACTAAAAAGTAGAGCTCATAGGAACCCCTTTCAGACATTCTATCCAGATGGCATCTGAGTGCAGTGCCCAGGAACTGTTTTTCACCCACCTGGCACACTGCCTCAGTCAGGCACACGTGCCCCAGCACAGACTGCCTTCTGTGATGTTTGGTCCTTTGCTATTAAGCCACCTGTTTGAGACAGCCCACCCACCTACCAGGTGTAAAGGCTGCTGTGCTGAGTATGAGGCAACAATCCACTTCCTCTCCTGCAGTTATGCAAAGACTCAGCCAACAGCACCAGACCCAAAATGTTTGTTTGCCAGAGAGCTTCTTCACCTGGCCAGAGGCAGACCCAGAAAGGGCCCACTGCTAACTCGGAAGGGGAACAGGAGCAAGCATCTCCTCAGGGTGAGACCCAGAGGGCGGGAAGCCCTGCTTGGAGTACCCACACTGAGGAGCTCCAGTGACGGGCAGCCCGTTTGTCCCTAATCCTGAAAGTCATTCGGAGCCATCTGAGAGAGCGGAGCATTGAGCCGGTCAAGTTCGTCCACTTGCGGGGGGTGGTGCATTATTATCTCCTGGTCTTCCAGGACGTCCTCCCCAGCAGCCACCAGATTAGTGAGGGATTTGCTGCGAACGCACTGGAAATCCACATGGCGACTCTTTCCTTCCTCCTTTTCCCATGACATCTGGATAAAGGGGCGCTGCACGTAATTGTAGATAACTTCAGACCGCCCACCAGGTCTCCTCTTAATCTTTTCTTTACAGGTGGGGTAACCTGCAATGGGGGAAACGCACTGTGCTCACACTCCTTGCAGGCCGTATTCACTCTGGCATCTACTTCCAAATCCAAAGACAGCTTGAAGAAAAGCTCTGTGGCAGGCAACCTGAGCCTTCCCAAGGGCCCCCTGTCCCTAGAAGGGCCTAGGCTGTGGGAAGCAACAAGGGTTCTCCCTCTCTTAATGGAAAGGGCAGAAAAACCACTTAGTAACTTCAAGAGCCTTTAGTTGTTGGAAACAGTATCAAGAACAAAAACCTCACACCAGGACACTATTAACATTGTATAGAAGGCAAGGTTAAGTGGAAAGTAAGGAAATGTGTGTAATGTTTACCTAAAGAACAAAAATACTGCAGGATACCCAGAATGGGCTCCAAAGAAGAGTCCAAGCAGTGGAAGAGGCAGGGAGGGAACAACCAGCTCTGTGTATCTGGAGTGTTCCCAGCCTAACAGCTTGGCAGGTGCCTGGGGGGAAGGGAGGTCCTGTCTGTAGGCCTTCACACAGGCAAAGGGAAAGGCTAATAATTTTGGTTTTTGAAGGGTTTCTCTGTGTAGCCCTGGCTGTCCTGGACTCGCTTTGTAGACGAGGCTGGCCTCAAACTCACAAGAGATCTGCCTACCTCTGCCTCCTGAGTGCTGGGATTACGGCTGTGCACCTCCGTGCCTGGCTAATAAATTATCTCAAACGTTTCTTCTTAAAGTTCCTGAGCCAGACATACGTAGTGGTGAGTTTTGTGGGCAGAGGGAGAAAGTGAGATTAACAGGACACAGGAGCTCAGGCTGTGTCAACACCTGCCCAAGACATGCCAGCTACCCACACGTCCTCAAAAGGAACACACAATCTCAATTTTTATAGTTTAAGACAAGAGGCTCACTATACAGCCTCCGCTGGCCTAGATCTCACAGAATTCCTCCTGCCCCTGCCTCCAGGGATTGCACCACTACAGTTGGCAAGTCTCAAATTCTTAAGCTCTGCTTTTCAGAAGAAAAATTTTAGATCCAGAAACATGTTCTTGCTCAGGTGAGCCCTGTGCCCTGGGGCCGAGTATCCTGAGGGGAGAAGGCAAATGCAGACCTCAGGACAGACAGCAGTAAGTACAGTTTAAGCATGCCAGGTCTCAAGGCTCCTGTCAACCAAGGTCAGGGGAATAAGCTGTGGCCAAAGATCCACCCTACCCCTTAAGCGTGCAAACCTCAACATTGGCAGACTTTTATTTTTGGGGTTTTTTGAGACAGGGTTTCTCTGTGTAGCCTTGGATGTCCTGGACTTGCTTTGTAGATCAGGTTGGCCTCGAACTCACAGAGATCTGCCTGCCTCTGCCTCCTTGAGTGCTGGGATGACAGTCCCGCCCCGCCCCGCCCCGCCCCGCTATGTATATATGTATGTATGTACGTATGTATATATGTACGTATGTATGTACGTATTTTTAGTTATTTGATGTGCACTAGTGTTCTGCCTGCCTGTGTGTCTGTGTGAGATCCCCTGGAGCTGGTGTTACAGACAGTTCCGAGTGCCCATGTGGGTGCTGGGAATTGAACTTGGGTCCTCTGCAAAAGCAGCCAGTGCTCTTAACCAGAGTCTGCTCTCCAGCCCCATGGTCAACACTGTAATACCTTCAATTCCAATGCGGATGTTCTTCAAGCCACGTTCCTTTAACACTGTTTTAGCAACATCTCGATTCTCAATGTATTTGAAGAATCTGTAGAGCTTGGAGCTATACAGAACTGAAAGGAAACAAATCCCACAGAATCTGGAGTCAGTCAGAGCCGGAAGGAGCGAGGGGGCCATCAAGGGAGCTGCAAGCCCCTGATGGTGTCCAACTGTGGCTCCTCGCAGCCCCCAGCACCCGAACACTTTATTCCTGGCTTGCAACAACAGCTATCAAAATTCTGAAAGCACCACGCTTTTGACATTTTATGTCTAGGAATATCTACTATAATATCTATATGCAAAAATACTGTTTAAAAGTTATCAGTTTTCATATGTATGTGTTTGTATGTGTATATGTGTACACACACACCTCTCCAGTGTCCTACAAGGCAGGCAAGATTTTAGTATGAGTGTGGCACGCTCATGAATGTGATCCTGAGCAGCCTTAAGAAGAGAGTATAAGCAGAATGGCACTGAGGTGCAGCAGGGTTAGCTCCGTTAAGTGCATGTCCTCTATAAAGGCTGTGTGGGGATGGCCTGGCTCTGCATGCATGTGGAGGTCAGAGGGCAACCTGGTCTCAGCCTCTGCCTCCCACCCTGCTGGAGACTTGTTCAGCGCTGTGCACCCAGTGCTGGCTGGTCCAGGAGCCCCCGGGCTTCTGTCTTTGCCTCCGCCTCACTGGATTAGACATGTGTTGCCACACCCAGCTTTTTTGACGGTTCTGGGGTCTGAACTCGGGTCCTCACGGCTGCATGCCAACTGCTTTCCTCAGAGTCGACTTCACAGTCTACTTTCATGTTTTGAGTTATTACCAAGCCAACAATGGAAGAGAATCTAATTGCCCACTTCAGTACTGGACAATGCTGTCCCCTGGGGAGAGGAGAGCCAGATCCCAGCAGATGTCAGGCTGTATTGCCGGCATTTCCCTCAGGTGCTCATGCCTATCACTAGCAATCAGCGCTAGCTGCGCGGTGCTAGGCTCTGGCTGCACTCTACAAGCGTTTTTTGTTTTCTGAAAACAGTCACACCCTCCAGGGGCTCTTACTTTGGGAATACTCTTCCCCCATGGGTGGGGGGTGGTCTTCATCCCAGTCCACAGAGTCCTCGTCCGTCAGCACAACAATGTGGCACTCTCGCTCCCCTTTCTTGGCACAGCCCACCATGATGGGCAGAATCAGCTCCTCGAGGTAGTGATCAAACTGCTTGTGGGCACCATCGTTGGACAGCTCATGCAGTAAAGCACCTGGGGAAGAAGAGGCCAATGGAGCTGTTTTCTGTCCACACAGTGCTGTGGAGTACAGACTAACTGCAGCCATCAAGGAGCAGCACAGGCAAGAGGCCAGCTACCCACAGAGCTTCCTGCCCTACGGTGATAATTAGCTTGACGAGGCTTGCCTTTACCGCAATCTTTCCTCACTGACACTCAGTACCCCTGCTTGTCAGAGCTGACACATGGTCCTACCCAAGAGGAAAGGAATAGCTCAGAGCCTGGCTGGCCAAATTAGACTTCCCAGTCTTAACGATTTCATTTCCAGCCTCCGCTTCCTGAGAGCTGACCACAGGCAGGCCTCGGTGACTTTCTGCTAAGAATGAGGCCAGCACCTCGCAGCGCCAGGCGGCTCTCCCTCAGCTGAGCTACACCCACTCTGCTCTGAGACGGGGTGTCGTGCAGCAGCCCTGCTGGCACTGAGCTCACGGTGGTCCTCCTGCCTCCACAGTGCTGGAATGGTGGTCGGAAGCCACATTCCCAGCTGATGTCTTTTGTTTCCTCACTTCCCCACCATCCCCGGATGCCAGAGATGCTGTGCAGTCAGCAGCTGTCTACCTCGGCAGTGGCCCTCAGCCTCCACCCACTCTCCTTTACTTCTGAGCACACTCAAAGTGCACCGGCTGAGCGTGGCTGCAGCTGCTCGGCACTCACTCAGATCCTGACATCGGATGGTGTTGAAGTCAAAGTTAATGCAGAGATAGTCGCACGTGTCTCTGAGATCTGGGATAGAGATGCCATCTGGACAGTTGATGATGCCAGTTTTGTAATAATCCTGTGAAGAGATCAGGAAGGACAATTGCATGGAAATAACTCCTCTAACCTATGCACCACTGATTCTACTTAAGGGTGCAGCATGCCAGCATACATGCCACGGTGGAGGGCAGAAAACGCACTACATACCAGCACTGTGCGGAACACAGTGGCGCTGATCCCTTCTGCAATCTCATACTCCCCTTTCTCATTGGGCCTTGTGAAGTTGTATTCTCTCCCTGGTCCGAACATCCTGAAAGACACCAGCAACATCAGCAGCTTCCCCAGCAGCAGCAGCTTCCCCAGCAGGCGCTGCAGAGGCGGCTCTCCTCCTCTCCCAGCCATCATCCCTTCTCCTAGGCATAACTTAAAAGCACAGCATAGGACCTGCTGCCTCCGATGATGCACGCCTCAGCAAACACCTTCACACAAAAGGGAAAGAGGGAAGCATCGTCTGTGGCAGCGACACAACAGAGGCAACTGCAGAGGAAGCTGTGGCGCTCGCCTGCTGCCCAAGAACCTGCCAGAGCAAGCAGCCTCCTGGCTGCCTGTGCCTCTCCCCTCGTCCTGCCCAGTGCGTCACTGCTCAGCATCTCAGTTCTGCCTTCACCACTGATCTGTGAGGCGAGTCTGCAGGGGCGGCAGCACTGTTAGTGCATTCTCTCTTGCCTCATCTTCCCTTCCGGAATCCGCCCATGGATCACTGCTCTGACAGGCTGGTCTAGCCATGGGTTTCAGACACGCGTGAGGCTCCTCTGCCACTTGACATATTTCAATGAGGCCTGCTCTGACCATGAGCTCATTCAGGATCTGGTCAGAATCCCAGCACACACAGGGCGGCTCACAGCCATCGGCAACTCCAGTGCAGACACCTGACCCCTGCCCTGGCCTCTGCAGGCCCTGCATTAATGTACACTGCACAGACACACCTGCAGGCACAACACCTACACACTAAGAACAGACTGGTCAAAGTTGAGGGCGTTAGCATGATAGTGTGGGTTCAATCTCCAGTACTGCTGACCCCCCCCCCAAAACCCAAATGGGTGGGAGGCAAAAGTTTTTTTCTAAAGTGGATTCACTGTTCTTGTACCATGTGGATTATTTCTAACACTGTTTTTCATAGAAGGGAAACAGAACATGACTTAAGTCTCAACTTAGCATCTCTGACCTGTGCAACTCAGCACCCAGTGTTTACAGAGAGGAAGGACAAGGCCCAGGAGCTCCTCGGCTCCTCTGTGATGCTCCTCATCTAGATGTACGAAAGTAACCCTCCCAGCATCAAGGCACCAGGCCTCCACCAACCTCCCCACAGAAGCAGGAAGGCAGGAAGGTCAGCAGGGTGCTGCAGCGCAGCTCTGCAGCTGATGCAAAGTCACAGACAACGCAGTGTGCGCAGCTACAAGCAGTCATTACCTTCCCAACATGGTATCCGGATGTGCAGTGAAAATCTGAGGATTTACCACGAAACGTGTGCCATCGACAAGAAGTGTCACTTTCTCTGGGGCTTGGGAGTGAGCGCTGCCTCCAAAGCCTATGCCGCCAGTTCCAAATCTCTCTGGACCAATGAAGGGCTCGTGGCTCCGCTTGCTCCCACTCTGGAAGCAGGAGCCCTTGCTTTCTTCAGGCAGTGGCATTATGTGAGGATACTGAAGGCTTGCTGGCTGAGGGGCATAGTCAAGTGCAAGGTCTGAAAGATGAGCAAATGACCAAGTAACTAAAGAGCCAAAGTCCAGAGAAAAATGTCTCTTCTAAAACAACAAATGAACAAAAACCTAAAGCCATAGGTGTTCACAGCTAAGACAACAGCCTAGAGAAAATTAAAAACAACATTTGAAAGCCAGAGGTAGGCAGATCTCTGACTTTGAGGCTAGCCTGGTCTACAGAGCAAGTTCCAGGATAGCCAAGAGTACAGAGAGAAACCCTGTCTTAAAAAACCAAACCCAACCAAGCAACTCCCCCTCACAAAACTAGAGTCTGCCAAAGATGTGGAAAACCTCTTTCCATGTACATGTATCATACAGGGGTTGGGGAGATTGAAGGTAGAAAGGCCCACCCTTTAAAGCAACTGTCATGTTAAAGCATGGTGGCGTGGTGACTTGCTGTGGTCCAGCAGTCTCCTGCCAGTCCCTGAAAACTGGAGTTACAGGTGGTTTTGAACCACCCAACAAGGGTGCTGGGAACCACATTCAAGTCCCATGAAAGGGCAGGAAGCACTCTTAGCCGAGTACTCTGGCTAGCGCACACTTGGTATTCTTGAGACAGGTCTCAGAGTCTAGGCTGGCCTCCCACTCACTGTGAGTGACTGATTACTGGTCCTCCTCCCTCCACCTCTGAGAGCTGGGAGCAGCGCACGCATCCTCACACTCAGAGGGCACTGCCCGGGTGGGGTCCTGTGTTCTCGTCACTGACGCTCGGCTACAGCCCCAGCTGCTGTCTGTTGCTTAGGAGCTACTGCTGTGTGCTGAAACTCAATTTTCAGGCTCCAAGCTGCTTTTTGTTTTTCGAGGCAGGTTTCTTTGTGTCTAGTCTGGCTGCCCTGAACTCGGAGATCCGCCCGCCTCTGCCTTCCAAGAGCCAACATCAAAGGTGCGCCTCCACCGCCTGGCTCCTTGTTTTTAATTTGCCAGAAAGAATGAGATAAAGTCTTTACCTAATTCATTACTCTTCCTAGAAATGCATAGGATGTACTCGAGGGATCTCATCTTTCTGTCCCATCACCAAAAAGCTATTTTCTTTAAATCATTTATTTAAAATGCCCCTCCTCCACTTTGTGACAGGGTCTGTGAAGCCTGGGCTGCCCTTAAACTAAAGCTGAAGCTGAGGATGCAATGCAACCTCTGACCCTCATCTCCCCTCCCCCAGGGCTGGATTACAGACAGGCATGTGATGTCACATGTGGTTTGCGTGGCACCGAGAACCATCGTGTAAATTCCAAGAAGACCGTGACAGGGCTAGACAGGTCATCTCTGGAATACATGAACGAGGATGCCTCCTCTTCAGTATGCACATTTGCTTTCTATCTCTAATAAATGGTAAAATTAGAAAGACTTGTTTTGTTGAAAAATTTTAAGAAAGTGCATGTATGGGCACTTACATCAGTGAGATGGCTCCGTGAGTAAAGTGTTGCTACTCAGGTCCAACAACCTCAGTTTGCCTCCCACGTAAAGGCGGAAAGAGAGCGCTCCAGAAAGCTGCCCTCTGGTGGCCTGTGAGAACGGGCACGCTACAGCACGAATAAACGTCGGAAACAAGGAGCTGCTGCTCCGTTGGTAGAAATGTGCTCAGCACACCCTGTGTTTGACCCCCAGTTTACTTCAGTGCTGGGGAGTGGAGGCAGGAGGATCAGAAGTTCAAAGTCATCTCCCTAGTAAGTGTGGGCCAGCCTGGGCTACCTAGTCTCAAAAACCCAAAACCAAAACACCCCCCAGCACACATACACCAAAACCCTAAATCTTAACAAACATGGGCTGTATCCAAATTGGGCCATTTTGTAGAACTCTGGGGCTGGAGAGGCACTCAGCGGTTAAGAGCACCTGCTCCTCCAAAGGACCTAGACGCAGCTTCCAACCACCTGTGACTTCAGTTCCAGGGGATCTGACACCCTTTTCTAGCCTCCATGGGCACCAGACATGCATGAAAGCAAAGCACTCATACACAAGAAAATTAAAAATATATATATATATGCAATTTTTATATATCTGTACTCAGTAAATGGTGTTTGCCTTTTTATTTTTTTAAAGATTTATTTATATATTATTCTGCCTGCATGTGTGCTTGCAGGCCAAAAGAGGACACCAGATCTCATTATAGATGTTTGATGCACTTCTTTAATCCCAGCACCCAGGAGGCAGAGGCAGACGAATCTCCAAGTTCAAGTCCAGCCTAGCTTACAAAGCCAGTTCCAAGACGGCCTAGGGCTACACAGAGAAACCTTGTCTCAAAACAAAATAAAACCAAACCTGTGTTCCAGTTTAAAAGCGAACAACCACAAGCAGCTAATTACCATTAGTGAAAGGCAGCTCAGGAAGGCAGAGGCAGGTGCTCTGAAGTGCATGCGGCACGCTGGCCTTAGGACTCCCTCTGGCGGCCGGCCCACATAGCTACACAGCTCATCAAGAACTCCCAGCAGCCTCTGAGGAAGGGTGACCCCTCCATTTACAAGCAGAACTCTCAGGAGTGAGGGTCTCCTCACACTACAACTGGAAAGGGCAGAGCAAGGCAAACCGTCTCCTGACTCCAAGCTTACACCCTCAGGCCAGGTGGCCGGCTCGGGCTGACTGCAGTTTCTCTGCGGAGGTCAGCTGGGTACACGGAGACAGGTGTGCTAAGCATGTGCACTCCTGGGTACAGACGTCTGGGTGTGAGCAGGTCCCCAGTCGCTGTGCCTTCATTCCTGGGAGCTAGGGAACAAGTGAGCATATGAAGACCAGAGGGCACCAAGCCCTCCTAGGCAGCCGAGCTCTGGCTGCAATAACCTGCCGCCATCACTGCCCTGCTGAGCACTCATTCTTAGGAAGGGGACATGGAAGGCAAGGAATGTGATGATTTGGAAGTCAGAGACTGGTTCCCACTGTCCTCCATGGTCTGCAGTGGTTGCTAGGCGTCATCTGGAACACCGGTGGATCTAGATGGCTACCAACCACTGCGAATTGGTGCACGGATTACTGGGAACATTGTTTTGCTTTGCGACAAGGTCCTTCTCTGTAACTCTGGCTATCCTTGACTTCAGAGATCCGCCCTGAGCACTGAGACCAAAGCATGTGCCGTCATTCGGGCTCTGCACCGTGAAGTCTACATATGAAGTAGAGGAGCATGATCTGGTGTCATTCTACATATGAAGTAGAGGAGCATGATCTGGTGTCATTCTACATATGAAGTAGAGGAGCATGATCTGGTGTCATTCTACATATGAAGTAGAGGAGCATGATCTGGTGTCATTCGAGCCACAAATCAAGAGGTGGGGAAAGAGCTCGGAAGCCGAAAGTCAGCCAGGGCTTGTTGTGTAATGGCATATGCCTGCAACTGCCAAGGACACAGAACTCCAACCACAAAGCCGTGCTACAGTGAGCGCGGCTGACACAGATGCGGGAACTGTTCAAAGTGCTAAGAAAACAACAGCAAGCGCCACTGCAGACAGGACGTCTACGGAACCTCCACGCTACGCCCAGGGACAGCTCAGAGGAGGGGTGGAGAAACTTAAGACACAGCTGCTGGACACGTGAACCCCAGCAGTTACGGTTCCCTGCACAAGATCAAGCCAGTCACAACCTCTGGGATGAAGTGGGAGGTGGCCACAGGCAGGATGCCCACACCCAGGGGTGATCTTGTACCAGGCACCCCGGGCGGCACTCAGGAGACCTGAAGCTGGGCGGGAGAGGTGCTGGGAAGGACCTGGGGAGTTGGAGGGAAAAGGTGTGACTGCACACACGAATGGCATCTTCACGGACTCTACAGTGACAAAAGGAGCTGACGGTGCAGTGTGAAGAGCACACACCACTCTTACACAGGGTCTGAGTTTGGTTTGCAGCACCCACAATTCGTGGCTCACCTGCAACTCTAGCTCCAGAGGACCCAATGGCCTCTCCTGACACCCCCGGCTCCTCCCACACTTGCACACATGTATGGTGCACGCACATACAAAGGAGTACCTCATTTCACTAAGCTAATAAAACAAGCAAACTTCCACTGCGCTGCTGAAGTTCTCCTTTTTACCGTCTCTTTTCCACCTTCTAATTCTTGCACATACCCCTAAATGCAGCCATGAAATCTCAGTGGCTATAATGCTCACCATGCCACCTCTTCCTACAAGCAGCCCACATTCGCTTTCTCTCTCTCTCTCTCTCACACACACACACACACACGTCCTCTCGACTGATGAGGAAAACCATAGCAAGCCTGACCGCTGGGAAGCAGGGAGTCAGCCAGACACAGCAGCCTCACACTGCTGAGGGGGAGGCCTGGGAGAGGCTGGCCGTGGAAGGCGCCTGAAGGGAGAATTCCAACAGGAATGGTAAGCGCTCTGGTAAGGAAACAGAAAGCATTCCAAGCTCACACTCCTACAGTGGAAAAGTGGCCATCAGCAACTCCCAAGTGTGTCAACACGGCTGTGTTCTAGTAAAGCTGTCTAGAAACACGAGTGAACAACAGTCTGCTGCCCTGGACCCACACATCTGACCTAACAGGCCAAGACTTCGGAGCGTCATTCTCAAGCACTCTTGGATGCTTGGTTAGAGCTGCACAGCAACAGACAACACTGCCTCACCTTTCAACACACCGACACTCCGCAGCTGAGCTGCCAAGCACAGCTGAACAACAGTAACAGAAGAGTGTCCGCAGGTGCTGGGAAAGTAAGCAACTTACTTCAGAATAACCTGGGTTGAAAAAAAAACAAAGAAAGAAAGAAAATCACAACCGGATGTAGGAAATATTTTCAACTGAATGAAAAAATACAACACAGGTGAGCTTGAGTCAGGAGAAAGCCCAGCGCAGAGAATGGCCTACAGCTTTATCATACCCATCCAAAAAGAACCAAAAGACACCAAAATAGCCTTCTCCACAAACACCTTCTAGGTCCCAAAGCATATGTAAGATAAGAAGGGTGGAAATTAAAGAAAAAGAAACCCAGGGCGCTGTCCCACACCGGCAGTCCCAGCACTTTGGAGGAGGAAGAGGCCAGTGGCAAGCAAGCCTAGACCGCAGTGAGGTTCCGTCTCAGGAGAGAAACCGACAAAAGCTAACTGAGTGGGAATGCTGGTCCCCACCCTGTCTGTCAGCGGTAGACAGCTTAAAACAACAGGCCAAAGCTGGGGTCCCATCCCCAGGGACCACAGAGAACAGAATCTCAACTGATAAATGGGCTCACTCAGCAGGTGAGGGCGCTTGCCAAGCTCAACCTGTTTGATCCCAGAACCACACAGAGGAAGTAAAGTTATCCTCTGACCTCACATGCAGACTATGGCTCCAGCATGCACACATGCCCCACACATAAAATAAAGGTAATAAACAATTTCATTCTTAAAAAAAAAAACAACAAACCTCAACAGTGGAACCAGAGGTTAGCTTTTGAAAACAATATAGAAGCTCTCTAATAGTGATCAAGAAAAAATAGAGGTAATGGTTATTCCAGTAAAACCCACAGAACTGTATCCTGCATACGGATGAGTTAAATATGCAAATTACCTCAATGAAAAGTTGTTAAAGGCTCAGTCAGTGAAGTGCTAGTTTGGCAAGCATGACGACTTGAGTTCATTTCCAGAACCCACAGTAACAAAGTGAGCACGTTGGTGTGTTCCCCATAACCCACCTAGGGTGGCGGGGACAGGCAGATCCCTACAGCCCACGGGCCAGCTTAACCTACTCGCCAGCAGAAACTGACCCACTAAAGACAGAGCTGCCCCACAAGCATAACAACCAGAGTTGAGATCCTAGAACCCAGGTTAAAGGGCGGACAGGTGTGGTGGCCACCGGTGATGCTGGCACTGTGGAAGCAAAAAGACGGATTCCCGGGGCAACCTGCCTAGCCAGACTAACCACAGGGCGAGTTACCGCTTCAGCAAGAGATCCTGCCTCAATAAACAAAAATAGTGATCAAGGAGACACCTGGTGTCAACCTTGCCCCTCCCATGTGCACACATGCTGGCAGACCCACATACAGAAAATCAAAAACAAAACCAAAGTGGAACATCCTGCTCAGCAGCCAGGCTACCTTCTGGCCTCCACACATGCTCGTATGTACACAGACATGTGCACGCACAGACACAGAAACGAAAACTGAAAACAGAAAATAAAACTACATGTCTGGAAAATAAAAATAAATAATAAATTACATGTCTGGAATGTGGTAAATTCTAAAACTGCAATCTGAATGCTTCAAAATCTCAAACTTTTCATCTTAGATATGAAGCCACAAATAGAAATTTCCACACTATAAAACTTTGTTTCAAACACAGTATTCAAAATATCACATAAAATATTTTCAGACCATGTGTATATAAAACAAATACATTTCATGACCTAAGCTCCACCCACAAATATGCAAATACTTCCAAATCCAATCCAATCAAACCGTGAGCTCTGCAAGATGTATGGGACCCCCTGCCTGTATCTCTGTATGCATGCCTATGGGGGAGGGGGTGGGCACAGGCCGACGCCTTATATTCTGAGAAAGTCTCTCCATAAGCTGGCACTCACCAACTGACTAAACCAGCTGGTCAATGCGTCCATGAACCTTGCTACCTCACCTCAGGCACACACTCCCACACCCAGCTGTTGACATGGATGCTAGAGATCTGAACTCAGCCCCTCACGTTTACATAGCATCTCCCTTGGATGAGAACACAAATGTGACTAGCATCACAAAACTGGGAGATTAGTGCATATGCCATGCAACTTATGGCAGAAATTAAATTTTTGAAACCACAACAATTCAAAAATAAAACAGAAATGTAGTCTTTAAAGTCCCAGTAATTTAATCACAATTATCAAAAAGAAAATTCCAACACCAAACAGTGTGATTGGCCATATTCACCACCCCCCTTTTTATTTTAAGCCTGTGTGAGTTTTGTAAGACTATGTCTGTGAAAACAAAATGGGCTGAAGAGATGGCTCTGCTGGCTAAGAGCAGAGCTTTTGCAGAGGACCAGAGTTCCACTCCCAGCACTGACATGGCGCTCCCAGAAGTCTGTTAACTCCAGTTCCAAGGGATATATATGATGACCTCATCTTGAGGGCATAACATGTGGTAAAGGCACATAACACACCTGGTTATACATTCAGGAAAAACAAAAAAAAAACCCAAACAAAACAAAAACTAAGATCTCTAGTAAATCTGGTCACCACAAAAGTAGCTCAAGAGAGCATCAAAAGTTCTGAAGACTGCTCATACATAGGACTTCTAAAAACCAATCTTTACTAAATCTTTCCTAAAGCTTTCTTTAAAAATAGTGAGCTTGTAACCTCTTGGGTTTTGTAAGACAGCCACGTTTGCTCTTATTTACCCTTCCACTACTTATTTCAAGCTTCCAAGACTTATTTTAGTACTTTCGCTCTTCACAATGAATACATTTTCCTACAACTTTCCATATAACATTGGCTTTGTGGTCATATAAAAGCATGCCCATTCCCCCCCCCCTTTTATTTCTCTCTGCTCCCTTTCCCTTCTGAAGAACTTAAAAAAATAATTTAGTGGGACAAAGCAGCAGGCTAAGACCAGGAATCCTTGCTCCTCACCTCATCTCGGTTTGGAACAGAGAGGGGTGCTGGGAAAAAGTACACTAAGGCAAAATCTAGTGCCTCACACAGGTACCAAGCAGGCACTGTACCAGTGAGTGACATCTCTAGCCTACCCTGGAGTCTTTACCTGAAAGATGAGATGAGTTTACTAGGTAAACTTAGAATAGGTCCCTTACTCCTTTAAGTTTCATGTTTCAATGATTCTGAGTTTCCCAACTTCACCCATTTAACACCCAACAGTTCCCTGGAGCTTCACAGTCCAAATAGCAGTGGAAGATGGGGGAGGTCAGATTTCAGGCAGGTGGAAGGCGCCCCCCCGCAAGAACAAAAACATTAAAAAAAAAAATCGAGAAGACAAACCATTTTGTAAACCATCATCATCAACAACAAAAAAACATCAACAAGTAAAGCCAGACATCCAAAAAAAGACACCAAAGCCAAGAAAAATGCCACCACCTCATGGCTAACGTTAGTCCCTGTGGAGTCTATTTCAAGAGGCATTAAGAAGCAGAAAACACCTTGGGCAGAGCCGGAGTATCCAACCCTAGTTTCTGCCAGAGAGCAAGGGAATTCTGGGCCGTACATGGGATACTGTTTATAAAATGACTTGCTACAGTGCTTTGCATAAGATAAACATTACTCAGATACTCAGCGAATTGCTGCCCAGGGGGAACTAAAGGCCCCCAAACTAGTACTGATGCTGGTACATCCCAGAGAACCTGAGACCCCGGGCCATGGGAATCACCCGGCATTGGATGGAACTGTGGGGTCGAAGGCTGAGAGCTGGACAGGGACATCCGACCCTGCTTAAGCTCGGAGGATCCTAGCAACAGGCTCCGGAAACGGGGCGCGCTGGCCAGACACAAGCCATCTTTCTCCCACCAAGGCAATAACAGGATATGTAGGAAAGCCATTTCCTACCGTGATGTCAGGGTTCCAGAAAACACTGACCTTTCTCACACAGCCTTCCGGACTGGTTGAGAGCGGGAGAGGAGAAAGACAACAACAAAAAAAAAGCGCAGGGCACCGGGCAGTATTTACAATTCTCAGGCCAAGCTACTTGTGGCTTGCTTGCCCAAGGTCCGGTCCCTGGCTGACCAGCGTAGCCCAAGCGAGGGCGTGGGTGCCCACTCCAGATTTCCAGAATTAACTTGTGGGAGCCAGGCTAGGGTCCTGCGACCTTGGAAGGGGGCAAACAACGCTTGAGAACGGCTACTTAGGACCTTGGTTTTTGTTCTCTTTTGGAATGGGGCTGACGTTCTAACTCAAGATTCATCACAACTAATTGTTACTCCAACACTTCATCTGGGCGACCATTTGAAAACACAAGAAACAAACTCAAGTGTCTGGGTAAATAACGGACGCCGCGAAAGGGCTCGGAGATGCATTTCTCTTAAGTTGGTCAGAGTTCCTTGTTATTCGCTCGGAAGCAGTGACTCGGCCCGGGGCAGGCACGCTGAGAAAGAACGACCAACTCCCACCAGGGGGGAAGGTCCTCAAGGCCGACGACGCCGTCGTCCCGGGAAAAAGTTCTTCTCCGCGAGTACACTACCGGCTCCGCACCCAGCCCGGGGTGACGGCGGGGACAGACGGCTCCCGAGCGTCCGGGTGCGGGGCAGCGCGGCCAGCCTTCCGCAGCCGGGCCCGCGAGGTCGGCCCGCCCGCCGGGGCCCTCCTTCCTCCTCCCCAGCCCGCGCCGCCCGCCGCCCCGGCACTCACCGGCCGCCCGCCGCCGCGCCCTCCGTCCCCGAGCCCCGGAAGCCGCCCGCGACCCGCCGCGCTCCGGCCACCGCGTCCCCGCCTTCGCCCCGGCCGCGACTACGCGGCTGAGTCACCCGGCGCTTCAAAATAAGAGTCGTCCTTTCCGCGCGGGGCACGCCGGGAAGGCCGCGGGACGCCCCGCCCCCGCCGCGTCCGCCGCCGGAGAGCCGCCGGCTAGGGTGCCGGAACCAGGGCCAAACACGGGCCCCCCGCGCGCCCTCTGCCTCTGAGCCTCCTGGAACAATCTGCTTCAGCAAGCAAAGTTCCCTGGGCGCACGCTCTTAGAAAGTGGGTTGTGTTCACGTGTAAAATTCGCCGTCGTCGCTCGCCCCGGGCTGGTTGATTACACAGTCGCAGCGGAGTTCTTTAGAGGTCCTGTTTGTTTCACGCTCCTTTACCCGCTCCCGATCCCCTGCTCTCCTCTCTGTATATGTATATTGTTTTGTTTCTTGAGGCAGCCTCATTTACCCCAGGTTGGCCCTGCACCTCTGATCCGACCTCCACCACGTGAGTTGATGGGGTCACAGGCGTCCATTACCGAAGCTGGGGTGTGGTCCGGGCCTCACGCGTGTTGGGCAGTGGACCTTCCAGTCGAGCTACACCTCCAGCCCCGGGTTTGGTTTTTCTGAGATGGGATGTCACAGTCCAGGCTGGTCTTGAATTTGCTGTGTGGCCAAGGATGACTTTGGACGGCTCATCTTCCTGCCGCCGCTTCCCAAATGCTGACTTTAAAATTGTTGAGTGGGGCTGCAGAGATGGCTGAGTGGTTAAGAGCGCTGGCTGTTCCGAGTTCAATTCCCAGCAACCAACCACATGGCGGCCTACAACCAGCTATACTGGATCTATCTATATCCTCTTTTGACATGCAAGTAACACATATATTGTAAAATAAATGTAGAGCACACACATATGTAAAATAAATAAATTTTTAAAAATGGTTGTTGAGCACCAACAAACTAATAAAACCACTCAAATATGAAACACCTGTAATCCTAGCACTTGGGAGACAAGAGAATCAGAAAATGAAGGTCCTCCGTATTTGGCTTATGCTCACCCCCACCGCCCATCAGTAAGGGAAGTCAGGGAACTTAAGCAGGACCCCGGAGTCAAGAGGCTACGCAAGGGGGCCACTTAATTACCTTGATCCCCACGGCTTGTCCAGTTTTCTTACACAACGCATGACCACCTGCCCAGGGCTGGCACCGTCCTCAGTGGGCTGGGCCCTCCATGTCAATCATTAATATTTTTAAAAAGGCCCCACAGTTATACATAAAGGCCAGTCTGATGGAGGCAGTGCCTCAAGAACCATTGACTTCTTCTAATGCGACGCCAGTTTGTGCCAAGGTGACAACAACAAACCAGCACAGCTATTTAACAAGTTTGAGGCCAGCCTGGGCTACAAGGAGATTGTGTCTCAAGCAACGGACTTCATGACAGATTAATGACCTAAAGCAGTGAACCTCAAATAAGCTGAAAACTCCCATCTCATGTTGATGAAAACACCTAACACAAAAGAAAAGAAAGAAGCCCGCTGGGAGGCAGAGGCAGGTGGATCGCTGTGATTTCCAGGCCAGCCTGGTCTACAAAGAGAGTCCAGGACAGTCAAGGTTACACAGGGAAACCCAAAAATCAAAAGAAAAAGGAGAAGAAAAAAGAAGCTCTTAGCACTCAGAGCCAGGCAGATCTCATGAGTTCTGAGTTCAAGGCCAGCCTGGTCTACACAGTGAATTCCAGGACCAAGACAACCGGGGCTATGCAGAGAAACCCTGCCTCAAAAGGAACAATAACAAAAGCCACCTCATAGGAAAGCTAGCACAGTAAAGAAACCATCGGCCATCGCTGGGTCTCAGAACTATGAGGACACGCCCACTGATAAAAAGTCCCTCCCCAAAGTTCCCCCTTCTGCCCTGTGCCCCAGAGCAGTCTTCACACCCACAAAGGACAATCTGCTTCCTTCCTTCCATTTGTTTCCACGTCCCCTCATCAATCCTGACCTAACACTTGGCACCTGTTACCCATCATCCCAAGGGAACACATATTTAATCACCAGTTAACCTGTGACCCTTCATTGGGGACACGTGGTAACACGTATTTAGTTAATAGTTAAGGTGAGCAGGGTTGCCCTTTGATTAAATTTCACATCAGCTTATCGGACATGGCTCTGGTTTTGGATTAACAGCAAATTACAGGCGGCATATGAGAAACGTGTATGTGTGCTGTTTTCACTACTTTATTTTTAATTTAATAGCATAATTTAATTGTATCCCCATATAGCAAGCCTCTGAGCTACATTTACCATCTGAGACTAACTCTAAAGCCAGGTTGGCAGGCCTGGGACTTACATTGTCCCTAGTGGCTGGCTTGAAAGGCTATCTAGGTTCATTCAATTAATGGATTTATTACATTTCCTAAAATATTGCCTCTGCTACCAGTAAATACTTTAGAACAGTGAGCATTCTTCATGACGTTTTACAACCCTTAGAGTGCTAAACAAGCAAAGGAAAGAGGTTTTTATTCTATTCTATTATACTCCCGGCAATCCTCCTGCCTCAACCCCCTGACTACTAAAATTACACATACTTACCATCACGCTCAGCTGGTAAAGCCATGACCGCAGAAGTATGAGGATCTACAGAAAGCTGGCTGCTTCAGCATATGCCTGGATCCCAGCTCTGGAGACCGGGAGAGCCCTGGGGCCTGCTGGCCGGACAGTCTAGCTAGGTTACTTAAAGAGAAAAAGAAGGGCTGGAGAAATGGCCCAGAGGTTAAGAGTGCTGGTGGGCTCTTCCAATAGTCCTGAGTTCAATTCCCAGCAACCTGTGGTTCAGAAACATCTATGAGATCTGGTGCCCTGCTCTGGTGTTGAGGCGTACATGCAGACACCATACCTGTAACCCCAGCACTCGGAGGCAGAAGCAGGTGGATCTGTAAGTTGAAGGCCAGCCAGAGCTACACAGAGAAATATCCTGACTGGGAAGAGGAGGAGGAGAAGAAGGAAAGAAGAAACAAATTAAGGGCAGTGAGGTGTCACAGCTGGTGAAGGCACCTGCCACAGAGCCCATCACCCAGAGTTCAGTCCTTGGGGTGTGATGGAAGGAGAGTACCATCTGTGGACAGCTGCCCTCTGACCTCCATGCAATGAACACATACAAAGTAAATAAATGTCATTTTAAAAACTAAAAGAAAAGCACTTCATTCAAAAGATACTGCATAGCGCAGTAGAGAATTTTAAAAGCCTAATAGTTCCCTAATCATCGCCTGTGTGGGCGCACTGCCTGTGATGGGATGTATCGGGTGATAGCTTCCGGTATCTGGTCCTCTCCTCCCACCATGGGTTCCGAGGATCAAACATAGGCTGGCTTAGCAAGGACGTTCACCCTCCAAGGCATCCCACTGGCCCTGTCTTCCAGATAGGCTCCATGGTGAAATTCTGTCTCAAAAGTAAGTGAAGCCAACTGTGGTAATATAAGATGGTAACCCCAGCACTCAGGAGACAGAGGCAGGTAAATCTCTGAGTTCAAGGCCAGCTTGGTCTATGTGGCAAGTCCCGGGACAGCCACAGCTACATAGTGAGGCCCTGTTAAAAATGATAATAGCAACTGTATAAACATAAGGTAGGAGCTGGAAAGGCAGCTCAGCAGGAAGGGGCACTGGCTGCTCTTGCCGAAGACCCATGTTCAATTCCCAGCGCCCACAACCATCTGTAAAGCCCGTCCCAGGGGCCTGGAGGACTCGTGTGACCTTCAGGGACTCCTTCGTGTACACAGGCCAAAGGTGTACACATAAAATTAAGCAAATAAATATAAATATATAAATAAATAAAAAGATGAGTCTCCAGTGATGAGTGGCAGCCCAGATTTCATAGATTATAGCAATCTATAGACCCCACAAGCATTACACTTTTGAAGAGGGCACTCCGGGGTGCTGACTATTTTGAAACCCACAGGGCACTCAGTTGGAGCACCCCAAACCAAGCAGAACTCTGTAAGCCAAAAGCCTTGGGGGTGGGGGTGGAAAGGGGAAGCCGGGAATGCGGAGCGGGTTACCCCAGGCTTCAGTGGAGGCTTGCTGGAGGAGGAACTGTCTCTCTCCTCACTCTGCTTACCAGCTCACCCAGTGCACCTGAGTCCCAGGCCAGGAGCTAGCTACAAAGGTTCCCGTTTGTGAATATACTGTTCTTATTCTCAAACCCAATACTGGGAGGTTTTGTTACCTTGTATGAATCTCAGTCTCTCTGTCTCTCTCTGGCTTTTTCAATTTTTTCAAGACAGGGTTTCTCTGTGTAGCCCTGGCTGTCCTGGCACTTACTCTGTAGACCAGGCTGGCCTCGAACTCACAGAGATCCACCTGCCTCTGCTTCTCAGGTGCTTAATGGTGTGTTTCTAAGGCATGTTTTTTGTTTTAGACTTATTTATTTATTATTTATACAGCATTCTGTCTGCATGTGTGAGGGCACCAGATCTCACTATAGATGGTTGTGAGCCACCATGTAGTTGCTGGGAATTGAACTCAGGTCATTTGAAAAAACAGCCAGTGTTCTTAACCTCTGAGCCATCTCTCCAGATCCCTAAGAGAGGTTTGTTACACGAAAAACCGTAACCAGGCAACAACCAGGTAAACAGGTGTAGCAAATGGGGGGGGGCCACATTACATCACTTTAACCAGATAAACACAATCGATTTTGCTCCCCAGTCCGTAGCTAGACAAAGCACTTTAGGTCGATTGGCTGGGATTTGGGGTAGGGGAGCCCTCAGGGGCTTCCCAGCTTTCTGGGAGTAAGGGACATAGCAGGATGCTGCAGTCTTCAACTCCAGCAGAACATGAATTTATTACCTGATGTTTTATTCTAAGCAGCAAGTATTGAACTACTGAATTGTACCCTGGTCTCAGGCACGTAGGCCTGAGAACTTCACCTTATGATCAAAACGGAGACTTGGAGGCAAAATGGCTTCTGATACGCTAAAGGCGACAGCAGGCGCTAATCAAGCACTTGTCCCGACCCCGGCACCACCACGTACCAGCCGGGGCACCCGAAGCCCTCTGCACAGGTTTGGGCCATGCACAGATAGTGACCCATGACCACACCGCGTGGAGCCGCGGGCTCCCTGGATGGCGAGGACCCAGCTGTCCAGGAGTGTACAAGCACATCATGCAATGGCTCACAGCCTGCAGTGGCCGGATCCTAAGCAATGTCGACCGCAGTGCTGAAGGAGGCCCTGGGCACCCGGACCACTGCGGGCAAGGCGGCTTAGCGCACCCTGAGCAAGCAGGCTCTGGCTGGCATCGCTGCAGCAGACAGAGCCTTCCCTCAGGGCCAGCGCATCAAGTGGCTTTTCAAGAGAGACAGCATCGTGCAGATCCGCCCCCACCCCAAGCAAATGTGACCCGACACCCCAGACCTGAAGCAGAAGCCCCCCTGAGGTGCTGGGCTCTGGGTTTCTAGGCTGTGGAGCGCTCCCTGGCAGAGGGATGGGGAGGACCGAACTCGGGATGTGGAGCTGGCGCTGGCGGAGATCACACTTGCTGCGATGGAACCTTCCGAAAGCACACAGCCGCGGCGGTGCCTTCCGGAGAGAAGCCAAGACACGCTTGTCAGAGGACAGCCCAGCATGTACGTGGGTTGAGGGACTCCGACCTCGTGTCCCCAGGCGCTGCGGGCACCTTTGCCCACTGCGTGTATCCATTAGACTTCGCTTCCATCAGTGCGGCTACTAAGTTCAAGAAAAATTACATGAGGGGGTAAAAAAAAAAAAAAAAGAAAAAAGAAAAAAAGAAACATGGAGATACAGGCTTGGGGTATAAAATGAGGATCTAAAGACCAGGAATCACGGAAAGATTTTTTGAGTAAATAGGAAAACACCTTAAAGGGCTGGAGAGATGACTCAGCGGTTCAGAGCACTGGCCCTGCTCTCGGAGGACCCGGGTTCAGATCCCAGCACTCGAATGGAGCCTCACAACCAATCCTAGGGAATTCGCAACCCTCCTTTCCCCTCTGAGGGTACTGAACGCATGTGGTGCACATACGTCTACTTGCAGGCAGGACATTCGTATGCATGAAATAACATTAACAAGAAAAGACCCATTTTAGAGTGCCCTCTCCCGCTTCCCACCCACGGGCAGGACCTGTTTGTGGAAAAAGTCACTCAAAGCCTGACTGCCCACTTAACACACCAAATATACACTGGGAACACTGTTCGAGGATTTCTTTTCTTTCTTCCCTTCCCTTCTCTTCCCCTCCCTTTCGTTTCTTTTCTTTTTTCAGTACAGGGTTTCTCTGTGTAGCCTTGGCTGTCCTGGACTCGCTTTGTAAACCAGGCTGACCTCCCGCCAACTCACAGCGATCCACCTGCCTCTGCCTCCCCAAGGGCGTGAGCCACCACGCACCTAGAGGGTGTGTTTTCCAACCAGCAAAACAACAACAGACCCCTACACCTTAGCATTGTTTATAAACCTAAAGAACTGTCCAACCTTCAAAGTAACAAATTGTTTCCAATCACCCCTGGACAAACAACTCCGGTGGAGTTCCTGACCAGACCTGTCAGCGGACGCCAGTTCCCGCTATGCCAAGGAAGCCAGGTAAGGGGCGAGCGTTGAGCTCAGGGAAGCACTTCGCTTAGTATGTGTTTTTTATTCTTAGTAAACTCGGGGGTTGTTTAAAAATGAAGGCGCTGCAGAGACGGCTCAGTGGTTAGAGGCGCTGGCTGCTCTAGCAGAGGACCTGGGCTGGATCCCGGCTCTCGAATGGCAGCTCACAACTCTCTGTGCCTCCAGGAAAACTGGAACCCTCTTTCATGTCGCCTCTAGAGGCAACCGCACCCCACATGCTCATAAATAAAATATAAATTATTTAAAATAAAAAAAATAAACATTAACTGCGGGAAGACAGGGGTAAACTAACTCATCTGTTAGCAGCTCCCTCATCCTACTAAATCTTGTAGTTTCTATTAGCCCCGAGCCACTGGGGAGAAGAACTAATTAGGAAACTTCAAATCAGCACGTCTGGGAGGCAGAGGCAGGCAGATCTCTGTGAGTGCGAGGGCAGCCTGGGCTACACAGAGAAACCCTGTCTCAGAAATAAAAACTTAGCGAAACAGAGGGGAGATGGTTCCCCGCATCTACCGGGGTGGCTCACAGCCACTACACTCACACTCGGGATTGAAAAGAAAATACACCTTTAAGATAAAAAGAAACGAGAAAGAGAAAGTGAAAAATGAGAAGGAAAAAAGAGGAAGTCTGAAAAATCAAGAAAGAGGAGGGGTGGGAGGGAGGATGGGGAAGGGAAAAGAATGGAGGGAAGGAGCCGGGAGAGGAGGGTGGGAGGGAGAGGGAGGGGCTCCGCCTTGGCACATCCCTTCAGGGCGGGCACCTGACCTCTACCTTCCTAGCAGTTAGAGCTGGAGCCTGTGTGTGTGTGTGTGTGTGTGTGTGTGTGTGTGTGTGTGTGTGTGTGTGTGTGTGTGTGTGTGTGATATGCCCACGGAGGCCAGAAGAGGGCGCCAGGGCCCCTGGATGGTTGGGAACCGCTATCTGGGTGATGGGAGCAAACCTAGTTCTTGTGGCAGAGCAACCGGTGTTTGAACCACAGACAGCCTCAGCAGCCGTAATTTGCATCTCTTCCCACACCTGAAACATTTGGGAATTCCTTATTGAACTTTATTCTTGACAAGGTTCCCAAAGCACCCATGAGCATGAGCTGTTGACTCTCTCGTGGCTTAAAGCAGTCAGTGGGTGGAAGCAAATAAGTTTGCAGGTCTCCCTGGGTAAGATATTAAATGAAAAACAAAACAACAACAACAACAAAAAAAAAAACCTCCTGGACAATGGAAAAGATCCAGTCCTGAGCTAGAGTGACGGCTCAGAGGTTAAGAGCACTGGCTGCTCTTCCAGAGGTCCTGAGTTCAACTCCCAGCAACCGCATGGTGGCTCAGTGGCTCCATCTAGAGTGGTATCTGGTGCCCTCTTCAGGCATGCAAGCACACATGCAGACAGAGCACTTCATACATAATAAATAAATCTTTTAAAAAGTTACAAACAAACAAACAAAAAAAGATCCAGTCCTGCAGAGTTGACAAAACACTTGGGACTTGCCCCACATCCCTGTTCCAATGGAAGAGGAAATAAACACAATTGCATACACACACACACACACACACACACACTGTGCTAAGACAGCTCTGAATGGCTAGAGGTGGCTTTGCAGAGTCAATGGCTGTCTCTTGAATGCTTCTGTCCTTGAAGGTCACGGTCCAGTCTCTCAGCCGAAGGAGAGCAACACCGGCCAGAACGGCCACCGTCACCAGCCAGAAGAAATCCAGGAGCTGACCATGCAGCTGAGACGCATTGGGGACAGTGTCAATCGCAAGATGATCCAGGAGGTGAGAGCGCAGTGTGCCCGGCAGGGACCCGCCAGGGAGGGGAGGGAAGAAGAGACAGGACAATGGCTGCCAGGTAGCCCGGGTGCCCAGAAATGACTGCTCACAGCCGTTATACCCTAGAATCAGCTGTGGTCAGCAGCGGACCGTGGTCATGGGGGCTCCATGGCGGGGAGGGGTGCTGCCCCTTGGAGCCACCTTCTTTCCCCGAAATCCACTGAGGCTCCTCAATTAGCACTCCTGCCTCTGTTTACAACCTGACCCAAGTGGAAACAATACAAAATTCCTTTCAAAGTGTGTAACCCTGGAGCAAGCCCCAATAAGCCAGCTGAGTGTGATCCCAGCACTTGGGAGTAAGAGGCAGGAGGATCGGGAATTCAAGGCCGTTTTCCAGCTACATGGGGAGTGTGAGGCTAGCCTGGGCTCCTTGAGGTCTTGTTTCAAGCAAAACAAGACAATCCCAGCAGAATCATGCTTCTGCTTCTTAGCCTAGTGAGGACCTTTGTGCCTCTGTGGGTCCCTCCTGGGCACTGGGACCTGCCCCTCTGAGACCACAGTCTCTAAATTTAACCAGACTGGCCTGATTGGGATGTGGCATTGTTCCCTGAGCTCTGAGTTATGCAGTAATGCCAGGGAGAACTCAAAGTTTGCTAGGAGGAGGGAAGGAGGCCGGCTTCCAGCCCCTTCTCTCTGAGGAAACTTCCCAACATCGCAGTGAATTACCACTGGGCCCTTGTCAGGGGAGGCAGTCCAGTTTCAGAGACATGGCGGCCTGCCTGTGGCCACCAGTTGAGTGGCTGACTGGCAAGTTGGGTGATTTATCTGTGTGCTCTTTGGTTTTTCTCATGGCCAAGCTGGGAGGGACAGTCATCCAACTTCCCTAACTGATGTCAGCTCCAGAAAGGTCAAACTGTCTCATTTTTCAGTTACTGACAGAACCAAGTCCACACGCCTTATTCTGTTGCTGGTGGCTTTCTATTAATGGATTTTCCCACGGAGACAAATAGTGAATGTACTGTCATTATCAGATAGTAGCAAGTGTCTGGGAGCAAAAGACAGGGGGAAAGGGAGGCAGCCCCTTAAGAGTGACCCCTCCTGGGTCCTGGAGAGATGGTTCAGTGGTTAAGAGCTCTGGCTGCTCTTCCAGAGGTCCTGAGTTCAATTCCCAGCGCACAACTGTAACTACAGTTTCATGGGAAATGCTGCCCTCTTCTGGCCTCAGTGGGAATTGCATGCAAGTGTTGTACAGACATACTGCAGACAGAATACCCATAAAGATGCTAGAGAGATGGCAATTAAGAGCATGTACTGTTCTTCCAGAGGACCTGAATTCAACACCCAGAACCCACATAAGGTAGCTCACAACGACTTGTAACTTCAGCTCCAGGGGCATTAAGTAACCTATGGTCTCTGTGGGTACCCACATGCCCTCATCATCATCATCATCATAAATGTTAAAAACACCCATATAAATTCTTTTTAAAATATTAAAAATAGAAGAGTGAAGGGCAGATTCACTGAGAAACTAAGACCTTCCGGGGAGAGGGCTAGGGAAGGGCTATGAAGTCCACTGAGCCCCTGAGGCAGGAGTGCCCATCTGAAGAATGATCAGGAGCAGCACAGTAAGTCTGGCCGTGCAGAAAGGAAAAGCAGTGGAAGCTGGTGGTGCAGCTGTGTAGCCCCAGCACTCAGAGGCAGAGGTGGAAGTTACAGGCATGGAGTGAGCTCCAGGGACACACAGCAAGACACTCTCTCCGAAGAGGTGGGTGTCAGCAGACATGGAGGGCCTTGATGTCCCCTGAAGGACTCTTCTGTCCCTCCCACTCCCCCCACGCCCCCACCCTGCACTCCCACCCATCCTGACAGACACTGGGGATTGAACCTAGGGCCTCACCATGTCAGGCGAGTGTTCTGTGACTACGCTGCTCTTTATTTTATTTTTGGTTTTTCAAGACATCTGGTTTTTGTAGCCCGGGCTATCCTGGAACTTGTTCTGTAGAACAGGCTGGCCTCAAATTCTGAGACCCCCATCCCGGCCTCTGCCTCCTGAGGGCTGGGATTAAAGACATGTGCCCCCATGCTCTGCTAACGCTTTGCTTTTCCTTTGGGGATGGAGTCCCAGTCCAGGATTCCACAAAACTTCCTCCTGCCCCATCCTTCCCAGGGATGGGGGTGACCGGTGTGTGCCACCATCCCTTGGGCCAGGACCCTTCTGAGTGGGACAAAGCCACCAGGGGGCCCACGGGACCCTGTTGGTGTCAAGCCTTCCCTGCTGACCCTCCCACAGACAGTGCTGGGGCCTTTGTCCCTCCCGGCAATGTTAGGATTCGCCCGTTACTCATGTATGTCTGCCTGGTCCCTGGAGCCCAAGGGGGAAGGGAGGAGAGGCTTGCTTGCTGCTCTGAGACTGCCAGGAAGGATTCTGGGATACCACCAGGAGCCAGAGGAAGAGTGCTCCATGCATGTCTGGTGATTGCACAAGTGTCCCCAAGGGTTGTGGTGACACCTCCAGTCACACATGTACTGGCGGGGCTGGGCTGAGTTTTGAAGTGTATTAAATTTGTCGTTCTTTTTGTTCACATTAGCGGTTGGGAGGGGTGCTCGGGAGGAGAGGGAGAGAGAAAGAAAGAGCTTGCGGGAGTCGGTTCTCTCCTTATTGTTAGGCTTGCCCTCAAGGGCCTTTCTCTGCAGAGTCACCCTGCCAGCCCCAAATTAGCAGCCTAACACAGGAGACCACTGTCTTTCTGCGCAGCATCTTCCACAGGAGCCCGGGGGTGCGCTGGCTCCTTTCGTGGCGCTGATGTTCCTGAGGGGTCCCATGCTGCTGCGATTCTTCTGGAACAATCGTTTGCTGTAAAGGACAGCCAGACAAGCCCTGCCCTCCGCCTGCTTCCCAGGGGACAGGGGTCTTGCTGGAGAGGGGTCCCTCTCCAACCCCTCCTCCTCCTCCCAGCCGCTAATGCTCTGTGCAAAGCTGGAAGGAGCTGGTTCTCCGGTACTCAGAGCCCAGCCGACTTCCCTTCCACACTGGACCCCACCACCCGTTCAGGCCTAGTTCCTGCGCCCGCCGGATTCATTCTTTCTCAGGCCTGTGGAACCCATCCTGCCTCTGAGGATCCCTCGGGCCTCTCCTGAGCCCATGCCTGAGGCCCACAGACAACTCTTCAGCCCCATGCTCTCTGGGGTGCCTCCTGTCTGCCCAGCAAGCCCACCTTCTAGATAGCTGGGCGCTGAGTCAGTTACTCCTGTTTCTTGTTGCCGGTAGCTCAGCCGGGTGGATTTGCTTTACCAGGTCTCCTCTGTCCCTTCTGTCTTCACTCTTCTTTCCAGGCTTTGTCTGTCTCCCCTCCCAACCCCTCAAAGGGATTTCCAATCCCAAGAAAGTTTGTTTATAATTACAAGTTCTGTGTGTGCACATTCTGAGTGTTTAATGTGTAGTGTTACTTTTATAAAAGTAGAATAAATATTTCATTGAGCACAAAACTTCTGTGTGCCCCTTTTGCAGAGGGATTCATACATGTCCACTTGTATTGGTACACACACACTCAACCCTGTCCTTCCAAAGGGAAATGATCCCATCTTGCTAATCTTCCGGGTTGTCAAGAGGGCTTAACTGGTAAAGGGGCTTGCCACCAAGTCTGACGGCCGACTTAGCTCAGCTCCAGGGACCCATGTGAGGAGAGTCCCGACTCCAGAAAGGTGTCCTCTGACCCCGACGTGTGCCCAGGCTGTGCGTACGCACAGAACAAAATACCTTTTAAAAATCCTTTGAATAGGTATTCAAAACAACAGGAAAAGAATTACAATGAAAACCCTTCTTATCCTGAATCCCCTCGACTATACCGAGAAATATATGCACAAATTTATGCATACATTACATGTATGTACACACACACACCACCATCATGGTAGCTGACAGGAATTGGCTATTTTAATACTCTTCCCAAGTGGGTAACGCTCTTTTTAGAAGAAGCCGGAGGATTCGTTGGTACGAGCTCCTGTACGCTCTGGAAGTCTCTGGATGCATACAGTACCTGTTACATCTTCAGTGCTGCGTGGCCAGCTGTCACATTGCAGGGTTTAGGGAAACGGCAGGGCGCATTCACAAGGAGTTTCTTTTGGATTTTAATTTCGTGTGTGTGTAGAGGAGTTAGGCTGTCACAAGTCGCAGACCTTAGGCCCTTCTCCAACAAGGCTAGCCTCCCTCGGGTGTGGGATGGTCAGCCCGCTTCTCAGTTGTCTAGCAACCGCTGACGTCATCACCTGCCCTGGCCCGCCTCCTGGAGACTAGCCAGAAAAAGGCGCTCTTCCTCTCCTCTTCCCTCCTTTTCTCTCCGACTCTCTCGGTCTCTCTTCTTTCTGGACGCCCTTCCCCCTCCCTTTCATAATAAACTTCTCTCCTTATATTAAATATGTTGCAGTGAGAACACTGGTACCCAAACCCGGATCCCCCTCGTGGGTCCACCCGCATCTTGTGCAGAGCCGCAGAGGCCGCTTGTGAGCTCTGCCTTGCTGACTCAGGCCCCAGAGACCCTGCTCCCAGGGACACCACGGGAGAGCCTGGCGGGGCTGGCGAGAGGCCACAGCCTCTGCCCGCTCTGTATCTGTCCCTCCCGCCTTTTGCTCATTCTGATTGGGATCAACCGAACCACCCAGGGCGGAGTTCGAGTAAAACTGTACAAACGACAGACTTCCGTCAGACCGGACTCCAGGGTCCAGGAGTTCTTTCCTTTTTCTCTTTCAAAAGAGTGTCTGTCTGTGTGTTTACGTGTTTTTAAAATTCATTTCATTAGCGGGGTGGTGGTGGCGGGACAGGCCTTTAATCCCACGGAGGCCGGCAGATCTGAGTTCCAGGCCAGCCTGGTCTACAGAGGACGGTCCAGGACAGCCAGAGCTACACAGAGAAACCTTGTCTTAAAACCTCCCCAGACCCCCAGCTCAAATTGCTTTTTGTTTTGTTTTTGTTTTGGTTTGTTTTTTGGTTTGTTTTGTTAATGCGACAAATTTTGACAAACCGGCCTTGAGGAGCGCACAGCACCCCCTAGCTGTCCTCCTGTCCCCTGCCTGCCTCTGCTGACTGAGCCTCGACTGGAACAGGCTTCTGCCACCCTCTGCTGCTGTCTGTCTGTTGGCTGAGTCCTACGAGGTCCACACTGGTGGGGACGCTGAGTGTCATCTCTGGTGATGCTCTTGTCCCCCCCCCCCACACACACACAAAAATATCCAGGCCCAAGGTTCCACCCAAGATGTGCTCACCTGAGTCCTTCCATTCTGGAGAGAGGCCACACAGAGGGACGAGTGAGGGCTTAGAACAGTCGGTTAATCGGTTAATCATCGCCTTGGTAAACAGACACGCAGCCTTCTGGTGTTGTGACGCTTGTCATGAGCCCAGCTGTGTGCCCGCTGGGGTAGGAGCCGGGAGGTGGAAGGTGAGGGTTCCTGTGGTTTAAGCCAGCGCTGGGGTGGGGGACGGAGGGTTTATTCGGGGGAGAACGGACAGGGCTTGGTAGGTTGAACAAGTTACTACCCTCTCCACAATCAGCCTGTCAGATGTCCTCAGCGAAGACCTCCGGAATCTTGAAACATTGCTTTTTCTGAACTTAGCTTTAATTCTGCGTGCCCTCGTGGGTGCGTGTGCAAGTGCCAGGCCTAGGGAAGTCCACTGAATCTCCCAGAGCTGTGAGCCACCCGGCCCAGGTACTGGGAACTGACCTGGCATCCTTTGCACGGGCATCAAGAGCCCCTGATGGCTGAGGCAGCCGGTAGGAATTTTAACGTGACATCTAAGAATAATAATAAATTCAAGTTCAAGACCTAGATGTCTGTCTCCTACCCCCATAGCAGACAGGAGTGAGTCTACTTGGACCACTCCGTATTGCTTGCTGCTGTTACTCAGCTACCTGTTTGAACTGTGCTCTGGGCCTCTGTGGAAACACAGGGTTTTGCCACTCCGGGTGGCTTGTCCCTGTGACTGTATGCAGCTTGAGTTCATGCGAGGCTCCGAGCAGACTTGGCTGTTACATGCGACTTCAGTGTGTCTCAATTGTCAGCTTTCCCAGGTCCCACGGCCTCTGGAGTGGTAACAACAGGCTGTATCTACCCACGGGCCACCCATGCAGGGTTGTGTCCACGGATGTATGTGAGTGTCCTTGTTACCTCACACCCGGGGCGGAGGGACATGGAGGGACACAGAGCCTCGCCTGGCGTCCGCTGGGTCTTTGGAGCCCTCAGGATCCAGGAGCAAGACAACAGGGCGGGGCGTGGAGGCCGGCTCCAGTTAAAACCGAACCTGTGGCCTTGGATCCCATGACTCATGTTTACTGAACCGTCTGAGGATATTCAGACCACGGTGTTGTGGCCCTTCGTAAACACATAACTGTTTTAGAAACTGGGTCCAGCAGACTGACTCACTGTCCCATCCACACCTAAATAAGCAAACGGCCTGCACCGGACAGAGGCTGGGCTTCTTGTGGATGGCTGTGGCCATGCCGCCAGCTCCCTACGCAGCTGGCGGTCATACCTTTTGCCCACCCCGTCCCGTCTGCACTTCTAGCTCCCATTTGTGTGGGTTTTGCAGGAGCCAGAATGGGGCATCTGATCCCTGGAGCTGGAGTTCTGGTTGCCCGGCCTGAAGGCAAGGGCAGTGTGTGTCCATAAGCTGAGCCTTCTCTCCGGTGCCCAATCCAAGAATTCTTGTGTTTTTGTGTCTTCCAAATCCTGGGAACAGAAATGTACTAGTGAAGAATGGGGCTGAGTCTGCCCTCCAGGGGCACCCTCGGACACACCTCCGATGTAGCCCTCATCCAGCCTTGCTCAGGATGCCAGGCAGTGGACACTCCCTGGGGACAGCCCTGAGCTCTCCAGCTGTGCCAAGCAGCTCTCCATGCGGGTGTTGCTAGCCTGTGCCCAGACAGCTCTCAAGAACTGGAAGCCAGACAGTAGGCCAGTAGGAATCTTGAGATGAACAGCAAAGAGGAGGGGGCCCGGGGATGTGGCCCAGGTGGCAGGGGGCCTTGTGGAGCAGGTGTGAGGCCCAGGGTTCAATTCCCAGCACGGCCCAAAGCAGGAGTGGGCACAGGTGGAGGCGGAAGAGTACAGAATGCATTCGTGATCATTCTGACCCTCCCCAGGGGTTTGTGGGTCCTGGGCTTGAATTCAACGCAGGTCTCCGGGCTTGCTGGCAAGCACCTGCTCCTCCCCACCCGAGAGCCATCTTTGCCCTTATTACCTTTTTTTGTGTGTGTAAGATAGGGCCTAGAGTTCACCATGTAGCCCGGGCTGGCCTGGAGCTCACTATGTAGACCCAGGCGTGACTGCCAGCAGCATGGGGAGCGGACGGACCACAGCCGTCCACAAAGATCAACCTGCCTCTGCCTCCGGAGTTCTAGGTGCGCACCACCACACCCAAGCCTTCCTCCAGTCTTAACTAACATTTATTCTCAGACCACACCTTACACATCACACAGAGCATACCTATGTGCATATGGGGGTCACAGAAGGGCCACAAAGGTCAAGGAGGCCACAGCAGAGTGGACAGTGTCCCTGGGAAGCAGGAGCAGGAGGCTGACAGAGGCCGGAGAGCTCTCCAGGCTCTCACTGACCCCCTGAGTTCAGTTCCCAGCTCACCATCACCTTTCACTCCGGCTCCAGGGGATCCAAAGCCTACCTCTAACCCCCACAGACAACCCCCAGACCCGGGGAGTGGGCAGGGAGTTGCAAGCCAAGGGGGGAGGGGCAGAACAGGCTTCAGACCAAAGGGCAGCTAGAGACAGTAACCTGGCCAGGCCAGGTCAGCGAGTGTGGAGCAAGCTTACTTAGCTCAAGCTGGGGAAGTCTCTGCCAGGTGGGGGTCCCTTGACACACACACTGATGTGCTGGTGTATGGTGTTGGGATGTTAGCTGTCCCTCCTCTGTGGGGTTCAGGGGCTGGGCTTGTGCACATTCACATTCCTACAGTCCCGATCTGCTTTGATAAATGTATAGGGTGGGGCCCTTTCTATTTTTAGGGTTAAGATACCCGCCTGTTCCCCGTGGCTGAGACCGGGCAGTTGTTTACAAGTCTGCCTTCTGTACTCTGACTCGGTGTTTACACTCCGAGCACAAGGAGTCAAGTGCTGCTTGTGAAACAGGGTCACAGGCTGGCCGTGAGTGGGAGGCGACTTCTCAAATGCAGATGTCAAGTTCCCTCTCCTCTGGCTCAGCTGCTCCTTGGTGGGACCTCTGAACAAACAAACTAAAACAAAAACAAACCAAATTTAGGTGCAGGGTGAGGTCATGGTTCAAAGTGTGTCCTGAAATCACAGTATGAGCATTTAAGAAACAGCCTTTAGATTTCGTTCATTATTTGTGGGCGTGTATACTCTCGAGGGCAGGTGCCCCAGGAAGGCAGAAGAAAGCTTTGGATCCCTGGGAGTTGGAGTTACAGGCAGTGGGTGCTGGGAACTGAACTCAGGTTCTTTGCAAGAGCGGCGAGTGCTTTCAACTGCTGAACCATCTCTCCAGACCTTAAGAGAGAGTTTAAGCTGGGGTGGTGGTGGTACATGCCCATAGTCCCAGTACTCGGGGAGGCAGAGGCAGGCTGATCTCTGTGAGTTCAAGGCCAGCCTGGTCTACAAATCGAGTCCAGGATAGCCAAGGCTACACAGAAAAAAAAAAAAAAAAAAACACCTGTCTGGAAAACAAGCAAGCAAGCAAACAAACAAACAAAAAACAACCAACGAACCAAAAAGAAAAAAATCCCAGCACTTGGGAGGCAAAGGCAGGCGGATCTCCATGTTTAAGGCCAGCCTGGTCTATAATGGAAGTTCCAGGACAGTCAGGGCTACAAAGAGAAACCCCGTTTTGAAAAACAACAACAACAAAAAAAAAAAAAAAAAAAAAAAAAGGAAAGAAAGAGAAAAATAAAAGAAATATTTTAATCGCTATCTTTATGGTTTAAATTCCCTGGGCCTGCAAGCGAATTGCTCATACGTTGGGAGTATGGAACTGATGACCAGCATGCAACGGACCGGCACCCTGGCTTGGACAGGGTTCCCGGCTGAAGGAAAAACAACGCAACTGTCTCGGGCCCAAGAAAGGGTCCAGGGCCCAATAAATGCGGGGAATGACCAGATGGTGCTGGGAATTCTGTTTGGGAGGTTCCCCGGGGAAAGTGGCCATTAGGAGAGTCGCAGGCCTCCAAAGGGTAGCTGCGGAGGCAGGAGGATGCCAGGAAACGCGATTGGGGGCCACACAGGTTCCAAGCGGCTCTTCCCGGTTGCAGTTCAAAGCCGTGCCCACCAGGAGGCGCAGAGCCCCTTTGTGTTGGCATGGCGGCCGGGCGTGTGCTTCCGTGGGTGCCCGCGGACCTCCTCCTCCAGGCAAGCCCTGCAAGAGGACTTCCACGCCCCGGAGGGTCATCTCAGTGAAGGGAAGCTCAGCGGACCGGGCGAGGGACACATGCGTGTCAGCAACTTCTCTGCCCTCTATCCGCAGGCACCAGGAAGATGGATCGTCCCTCATTTCCTAGTGGCCATGGTGATGCCCGCCTCCGGGTCTCCGTGAAGGGAGTGCGCCCTCTGCTCGGCTGGTCACGCGAAGCTGAAGAGAAACAAACATCAAGTGAACGGACGGCTTCATCTATTTAACGACTATTTCTTGTACAATGTCATATAATGTGAGCGGTAGTAAGCGCTAAGAAAGACATGCCAGGGCTAAGGGTCGGAGCTAGCGGTGTGTGTGTGTGTGTCTGTGTGTCTGTGTGTGTGTGTCAGAGCCCCCAGAGGTGCCAAGCTTTGCAAAAGCAGGAATAGCTCTCCACCAGCACCAGCTCTTCCTGCGGCCTCTGTCCCCTTCCACTTGGCCTGTGCCCCCCTCATGAGTGACAGATGCTGTTGTTTGTTGGTCCTAGGAAGTGTGCCCTGTGCTGGGAAAGGCTGGATGAAGAAACCATCCTTTATAGCCAGCCACGTCTCCCCTCCCCTTCCCACTGGGAAATCACAAGCGAATAGACCGACACCATAAAGTGTCTTGAAGAGCTCTGCAGATCTAGACCTATATAAACAGCACTTGAGAGACCTAGGCAGGTGGATTGCAAACTTGAATATGTAGCCTGGGCCGTATACAGAGACAGTTAAAATAAAAATAACTAAAACAAAACAAAACAAAAATGGTAAGGGTGTGTAGCTCAGCAGAGCCTGATTGATGTTCCAATGCAGGAGACACAGGGCTGGGGGGTGGAGCACCTGGAACCCCACCCCACCCCATTCTGTTATGACCCCTGAAATCCCAGAAGTTCGGAGCAAGAGGCCATTTTCCAGTAAGGTTTTCAGGCAGGGGCTAGGATGGGAATGGCCCAACGGAGCTCCAGGACAGAGGGTTGTTGTGTGGTTGGCACATGGCCTGAGAATCCACCATGGGGCCTCCGAAGCACCAGACCTAGCTGATCAGTCCCCCACCCCAGGCATCGGGGCTCCCTGAGACAGGAGGGAGCTCAGAGTCACCTTCGAAGCTCCAGGGCCCAGCATCAAGGGTCACCCAGAACCCCTGAACACTTTAGAACCGACCATGCCTCCCCTAGTCTTTGGGCTTGAAAGCCATCTGTTGTAAAGGTTACATTCTCTTGACAGATGGTGACTCACTGACTCAGGTCTTATCAGCCACAGAGTGAGAGGAAGGACTTTGACAGCAGGTCTGACCTGAGCCGAGGGCAGGAGGTCCCCAGTGAGAGAGAGACAGGGGGCTACTGGGCTGGTTGGTAGAACTCTCACGTAGCATCTTCCCACCCGGAGGACTCTGGCTGCAGCCGATGTCACTCTCTGCTTTACTAGTGTTTCTGCAAGGTCTACCTGTGTGACCCTGGGCCTCGGTTTCCAGCTGCTTTGGGCTTCCACAGGTGGAATCTGTTTAAGGGACACTCAGAGGAAAATGGACACTCTGATGCTCTGAGATTTCTGGCTGCCCTTCTGTAGGCTAAGATGCAGATTTCTGCTTCCTCCAGTAAAGAGCCAACGTGAATATCTCTCAATTTCCCATCCAACTGTCTCCATCCCGGGCTCTACCCATTCAGGCTCCCCTGTGATAAATTAGCCTAATACAGTGTTTTGATGTGCGGCAATGAACCGGTCCGTCTGAGATTTCCCCTGAGAACAGCAAGCTCTCTGAGCACTGAGCCATCTCCCAGCTCTGGTCCCAGGGGGCTATTCCAAGGGGAGCTGCTGGGGAATTTATCCCAAGGCTGATGGTGGCTTCTCTCTGTGGGGAGACCAGTGCCAATGGAGTCTGGTCTCCTCTTCAGTCCTCAGATCAATTGTGGCACTTCCTGCAATTCCAGCTGACAGAGCTTTCTGTCAGTTGGTTGGGGTGTCTGTCCTGCGTGATGGAGAGGGAGGACTCTGTTTTCTGAGGTAATATGTTTATTGCCTTCAATTTCCCTCCCAAGCCATTTCTCCCTGTCAGTCCCAGTTCCCAGAAGGAGAGAGGGGCCCTCTGCCTGGCATGAGACAGAGGGATTGCTGCCTTGAAGCTCAGCTTTAACTGGGAGGAGTCAGGTCCTCCCGGTAATAATCGCCGTTTCTTCCTGGCCCAGGCTAAAGGCCTGGCATTCAAGTGAGGATCTAGTTTTATCTCTGACCCATAGATCAAGAGTTTAAGAGTTGGGTGTGATGCCTCATACCGGTAATCAGCACTCGTGAGGCTGAGGCAGAGGGATTGCTGCCAATTTGAGACTGTCTCAAAACCACAACAAGAGCTTATGGGTTATCTGTGTAATACATTGTATCACTGAAAAGCAAAGCGCCACTGTTCACCTCAATACTCATAAGAAAAGCACTTTTAATTGGCTCTTTTCCTTTTGTAACATGTGTTTGTCTGTACCACAAGCGAACCTTTTGCTACCACAATGGAAAGAGCGTGGCCTCCCTCTGCAGTCCACCACATTAGAGCATCCAGCCAGGGGATGCTGGGAGTAGGCTGCCCGGGTTCCATCCGCAGCCCAAAGTACACCAGGTGCAGTAGTGTCGGTCTCCAATCGCAGCAGCGCAGGGTGAAGAAACTGCCGGCAGGACCGCGCCATGATATGGTTAAGGAGAGAGAGAACAGCCAGGAGCACTTGGAAGGGTCCAGAGCAGAGAGAGAAAGAAGTAGGCCAAACAGGACCAGCGGAGTGGATGTGGCCGGGGCCAGGGAAACGGAGAGCAGGTGGAGATGGGGAAATAGGGAAAGATGGAGAATGGGACGTCTGAGAGGGAGGAGGAGGGGTAGGGAGGGTCGGTGTAGCTGGTTGGTGGCAAGGGCCAGGAGATTTGAGGTAGGGGCTTTGAAATGTACAGGAACCCGTGAATAGGGACTGAGGGAGCCTGGGGCAGCTCAGGCTGGGGTATGTCCATGGGGTCATGTGTTCCTTCTGCCAGAGGTGAAGGGAATGACTGAGGGATGCTGGCTTTCATCTAACTGCCAGAAATCTTGCTTTAAAAAAACAAAAATGGTGAGCCTCAAGTCCGCAGCAAGGCCAGCCTGTCACACCAGGCTTAGTCTGTGTACTTTGCTAATGGTTTCCAGAGAAGAGGCATCTGGTTAAAATGTTATTGGAAAACCTGTAACAAGCTGAGTCACAGCTGCGCAGTGTTTTTCCCCCAGGAGCTTCGATTTTGCTTATCTCAGAGGGAGATAAGTGACCTTGGTGGACTGGAACACCAGCCTCAATTTCTGGAAAAGGAAGGGGTTCCAGCTAATCCCACGGGGAAGGAGTCCCGGCTGACAAAGTCATGGGACAAATTAGATGAGAAAGTTCCAGATAGGGCTCCAGAGTGAGGCAGGGTGGCTCATCATGGCGTGCTGCAGACAGTGGGGCGCCGCTGAGGACACATGGCCCGGCCCGTGGCTGAGGAGAAAGGGTTTGTCCTTCACCGTGCCCGTTCCTGTGGGGAAATGGCCTCATCTCATCTCATCCCTCGAAAACAGGGCCACAGGCCTCCCCTGTGGGATTTTCAAGTCTCCCCTGAAACTCCAGCCTCAAGGGATGTTGAAAAGGAGCTCCTTGGCTCTCCAGGCCACGGGAAGGAGGTTCCGGTGGGAGGGGGCGCGTTGGAGAGAGGCTACAGCTCAGCTGGTGGAGTCCTGAACTTCCGTGGAGGCCTGGGTCTGGGACCAGCAGCCCATAAACTGAGCACGGGGTGCACAGCCGTAATCCCAGCACTCCACAGCACAGTGAGTTCCAGGCTAGCCTGGGCTCCTAGAGATCTTGTCCAACCAACCAACAATTTACTCTTGACAGCATTTTTGTAAGCAGAGTTTTGTGTCACCCCTTAGGAGCCATCACCTTTGTTTTTGAGAGTGGGCCCCCATTGGCAGGGGCCACCCAGGGTAGTCTGGCCTTGCCAGCTGCCAGGCTGCTCAGATTCCTGTGCCTCCCCACCGCTGTGTTATAAGCTCACCGCTGCCTCAGCATCTGCTTTGCTGCTTGTTTGACGTGTGTTCTGGAGAACTGAACCCAGGTCCTCATGGATGTGTGGCAACTGACAGAACCATCTTGCCAGCACCTGTCCGATTTCAATCTGCCGTTCCTGTAGGCGTTGCTGGGGCGTTCTGTCTTTCTGAGGCTTGATTTCCTCAAGTGTGCTCTGGCAAAAAGCACTTCAGGGGGTATACACTGTAAGGGTTAAGAGAGCCGTCACAGTCACCCATGGGGCCACACTCCTTTAACCCAGCAGTTGGAGGTAGAAGCAGGAAGCTGTCCATGAGTTCAAAGCCAGCCTGGTCTGCATATCAAGTTCCAGGCCAGACAGGGCTACATAGGGAGACCCTGTCTCAAAAATTAAAAACCCAAATCCAAACCAAAACATTTAGGGATGGAAAAAGGCTTGAAGCACAGGCCTGACTGGCACACCTCGAGCAACTGGCAAATCCTTCTTGTTTTGGGAGCAGTGGGTCCCCTGGAGGTGAATGCCTGGCTTGCCGAAGCCAGGGCCAGATACCCACAAAGAGTCAAGGGAAAGAAATTCTGGGAGCCCCTGTGGGGGAGGGGAAGGCTCAGCCCTGAGGCAGGGGCCTCTAGCTGGGAACTGGAGACCCCCGTGTACTTCAGTATGGAAGGAGCATCCTGAGGACACCTCTCGGCAGGAGCCTTCAGTCCTTGGTCCCCACAGAGCATGAGAAGTGTGAGGTCTGTGAGGTGGGTGTCTTTCATTGAGTCCCCTTGCTGAGGAGACCAGGAGGCAATGGCTGTCGTAGCTGGTTGGGTTAGGGAACCCAGTGAGAGCCAACCTTGAACCTGAGGAGTCTAGCAGAAAAGGAGAGGAAGGGTGTTGCCAGTTAGCTCTTCCTTCTGAGGTTCTGAGGGCCCAGCCGTAATTCTTTTTATATGCAAATTCCACGGCCAGCCTCATTTCTATATGCAAATCCCATTCCAGCCTTATTTCTATATGCAAATTCCTTTGCCAGGATGGGAGAGACTTACGGGCAGCAAATGGCCCCCACTCAGCTTTGTCACTTGGGGAATTTTTCTTAGCTCTGTTCTTGGAAACTGCTCCTGAGACAGGACTCTTCATTTCATTCAAGACCAAGATTATTGCGTGTCCCGTGCCCAGGGTCACACACAGCCATGCCACACTAGAGGGCACAGGCCCACAGGCCCACCAGGGGGTTGGGGGGAGGGAGAATTCTATTTGTGGATTTACTGTTACTTATTCCTTTTCCTGACTGGATATTTCAAGATCTGGAGGGTTTGGGTTATTACAAATTGTGCTGATGACGCACGCATTCTTGGGAGTGTTGCTTGGGCCCTCCTGGCGGACTGGTGCCCAGGAGTAGACCTGCATTAACGTTCAGGGATACCTGGTTTTCTGAGGTGACAAGTTTCTGCTCCCAGCCGCAGCAGCAGGCAGTGCTTTGTAAATCCCGGAGGCTGGTCCTCATCTGCGTCCACACTGGTGTGATGGGCTTGAGAGTGAGCCGCCAAGAAGAGAGAAGCCGAGCAAGAAGAAACCGCTCAGGCGCCATTTATACAAAAGGCCAGGATCACGTAAGCTGCTCTAGCCGTTCAGAGAGCAAAGGAGGCTTCTGGGTACTTTGCTTCCTCCAGCCCTCTGTGCCTCTCTTCCTCTCCTTCCTTCCTTTCTCCTTCCCTCTCTGCTTCCTTCCTGTTAGGTCCAAATTCTGGCAGGTTAGACAAAAGCCGGCAGCTCCTCAGGAACTTGTGAAGACGGGATCCCCTCTGCCGATGGAGCACCTCCCCTATCGCCAACAGACGGGACAGGTGGACCCCAGGCTCCCTCAGTCTTACAAGTAGCTGTTACACCATGCTAGCTAGCGTCCCTGCCCCTCCCCCTGAACTCCTGCAGCTCAGGAACTCCCCTCCCCCACCCCCTTAGAACCCTGCTATTTTGGCTATTTTGGCCCTGCTCTTTCTCTCTCTCATTCTCTCTCTCTCCTCTTCCTCTTAGTTCTCTCTCTAGGCCCTTTCTTGTTCCTCACTCTTGGTCTTCTCTGTCTTTCTTTCGCTCTTCCCCCACCCTCGCTCTCCTCCCCCCTTCTCTCAGGGCCAGGGCCAGTCTGCTGACCATGTTCAGTCCACCACTTCATCTAGACTCTTCCAGATGCCCCGGCTGATCTCTTCCTCATATCTACAATAAAAACCTTTGGGTGGGTCATGTCAGTTTACACACTTCCTACTTCTTTTCTTCGTTGTTGCTGTTGTTTGAGATAGGATCTCACTGTGTAGACCCTGCTGGCCCCAAACTCACAGACAACTGCCTAGACCTCTGAGGTTAAGGGCACATGTCACCACATCGGCTCCTGCTGTTGGGTTCTGAGTCAAGTTCTCGTTACTCTAGCCCAGGCTAGCCTTGAACTCTTGATCCTGTATTAGCCTCTTGAGTATTAGCTGGTCTAATGTTCTTGTGGGATGTACACAGTTTACCCTTGTTCATTCACATGCTGATTTCTCTCCCCCACTATCTGGTTTCAATCTGGACATTGCACTGTGATGTCTATTCTAAGTATTACCTGTCTCAAGTTTGTGTAGACATGCCACCCTTCCTTCTCTGTGTTGCCAATAAGACAACCAGCCACAATGCTGAGCAATGGAGAGAATAGGATGGGACATCCTGGTCCAGAGGGGAGGAGAGAAAAGGAATGGGAGGAGAGGACTGGGAAACATCAGGAGAGATGAACCGGACCTAAGATATAATTAAAAGCAAGTATAATGTGGGACATCTGAATGGGAGGAAGCTATGCGGGTTTGGAGGTTTAGGATGGAGTAAGTATTGCCCAGCATTGTGCTCTAGGTTAATTAAGTAAATCCTAGCCTCTGTGTGGTGATTTGGGTATACAGCTGGTTTAGGAATAACTGATGTTTATTTAAAAGATAAATCAATATTAAATCATCAACAGTCATAGGGAGTATGCCGATTCACCTGGCTCATTCTATCTTCTACACAAGTCAGCAAGCAGTATTCTTATTATTAGTGCATTTTTAGATATATTTTTTAAACAGTATTTGTCTTTGTAGACCTGGCTGTCCTGGACTTGCTTTGTAGGGTAGGCTGGCCTTGAACTCACAGAGATCTACCTGCCTTTGCCTCCCCTAGTGCTGGAATTACAGGCATGTGCTCAGATTTTATATTTAATTTTATGCACATATATGTTTGCCTGCATGTATGTCTGTGCACCACATGTGTCTCTGGTGCTCATGAAGGTCAGAAGTGGGTATCCGAACCCCTGGAACCTGAATTGCAAATGGTTGTGAGCCACTGTGTGGGTGCTGGGAATTGAACCTGGGTCCTTGGAAAGAGCAGCGGGTGCTGTAGACCTCGGAGCCCCCTCTGCAGCCCCCTCTGCACTTTTTTCTCCTGTTATGTTGTATTGTTTTCCAGTATTGGGGCCGGAACCCAGGTCCTCACACGCACTAGCAAGCACTCTACCCCGAGCCACACCCCTACATGGTCTCCTATCTTATACTAAATTAAGATTTCACCAAATAGTCTCTGTCCCTCCCCTCCACCCCCCTCCCCCCACCTCCTCAGACCCCAACTCTGTCTCTAGCGCTGCAGACTAAGACTTGGTCTTGGAGGGGCCTTGAGGGGCTCTGACAGGGAGGGGCAGGCCGACTCAACAGCCCCATAGCAGCCCCTCCAGTGAGTGATGAAGGGCGGGCATGTCCATGCAGGACTGCTGGACTCGACCTGAAGGTGCCTGCACATGACCCCACACTGCCCAATGACCCCAAACCTGCCCAATGATGCCACACCTGCACAATGACCCACACCTGCACAATGACCCTACACCTGCACAATGACCCCACATTGCCCAGTGACCTACACCTGCCCAATAACCCACACCTGCACAATGGCTTCTTTTTTTTTGTTTTTTAAGACAGGGTTTCTTTGTGTAACAGAGCACTGGCTGTCCTAGAACTCACTCTGGAACTCACAGAGATCCACCTGAGCGCTGGCATTAAAGGCCACCACGCCCAGCCCTATTGGCTTCTTTTTGATGTGACAAAATACACATGACAGAAAGTTCATCATTGTGATTTTTTTTTTCTTTTGAGACAAAATCTCACTCTCCTTGATGGGCATGAGACCTACCCTGTAGCTAAACGGCTTTAAACTCAGAGCTCTACCTGCTCTGCCTCCAGAGTATTGGGATTAAAGGAGTCCACCATTAAATCTGGCCAATGTGTACGTGTGTATGTGTGTGTTTAAAGCACATTTTAAAGATTTATACGTATAAGCATTTTGCTTACATGTATGTGTGTGTGTGTGCACAATGTCAGTAATGTCAAAGGAAGGCATCAGATCCCCTTGTACGGGAATTATGGGTGACTGTAAGTTGCTCAGAACTGAGCCCAGTCCTCTGCGAGAGCAGCCAGTGCTCTTAACCACTGAGCCTCCTCTCCAGCCCGAGGAGCTTTTTATTTTTAAGGCTGCTGGGGTAGAGGGGTCATTTTTCTAGACTGGCATGGCCTTTGGCCACGAAGGCAGTACTTAACTGGATGGCCTCAAAGGGGTTAAGGAAGGAAAGCAGAGGAGTGGTACCCGTTGGTGGGGTTGGAGGGGAATGGATGGGAGATTTGAGCATAGAAATGATCAAGATACATTGTACCCCCGTGTGAAAGTGTCAAAGAACAAACCCAAACATTAAAAACAAGAACAGAAAGAAAAGTCAGTGGTGAGGCCATGCTCTGTGGAAGGCAATAGACACTCGGCTGCCGAGGGCAGGCTTGTCTCCGGGCTGAACTGCACACATCCCATCCACAGCCTGTCCTTCCAGACTTTTGGGGTTGCCAGGCATGACCCCCCTCCACCACAAGGTTTCCAAACAAAAGCTTTGCTTTCACTTTCATCCGGCGCCTGCCAGTCACGGGAACTGGTTTCGTCCTGGGATTCAGGTGTAATAAGGAAGTTGTGGACTGAAACTGTGTGGGGTTCCTCCTCTCTCTGTCTCCTAGGCAGAGCCGGGAGGAGCGGGCGGTGCCAGCTCCTCATGCCAGCCCTCCCCTCCGGTTGGCTACCTGTGAGCTCAGCTTCTGGGGAACGATGATATATAGAACCCAGAAGTGGTGAACCCCTCAAGTACTACCGGGCACAAAGAAAGCATCTTCTCCCTGGCAGCGGATCCAACCCTGGAAGGACTTCTGCTGACCGGAGAGCCATGCCCAGCACCAGGAACCCCGGCCCAGGGGTGTCCCGGGACAGCAGCAGTCTGAGGTGGGTTGTGAGAAGTGGAGCCAGGACCATGGGTGGGTATTCCAGGGTCCCGAAAGGAAGCTGGATGTGATGGGTAATCTACTGGAACCCAAACCTGGTTCTGCTTCCAACTTGCGGATCCGACAGGATCTGCTTCCTTATTTTTAAAGGGGCTCAGGGGCCAGCAGTATGGCCCAGAAGGTAAAGACACCGCTGCCCAACATCCTGAGGTCAGCCCCTGGAATCCACAAGGGAGGAAAGAAAGGATGAGTCCTTCGACCGCCATGTGTGTACCCCACATACACACACATTATACTCCATACATACCACACACACATACATATATACATGCCACATATGCACATACATGTATACACACACATACATCACACACATACACCACACACGAGCACATGCATACACATGTACGAAGAGAATCTCCCACGCTTTAGAACACAGACGCTGAGTGATGTATTTGTCGGTGACACTGATGAGCAGGCAGGGGACACTCCTGAGCTTCAGGCAGGACACTCTGGGCTGCTCAGGGATCTCCTGTGACCTGTGTCTGTGACCAGGAAGGGGCTGTGTGCCGATGCCACCGGGACAGTCGAGGTCGGGCCCTGAGCCTCTGCCCATCTGGGTGTGCCCCTGGCCCCCCACAGCCTTGACGTGCACAAAGACCAGCTGTGGCGCATCAGGGAAGTGAGCTCAGGTGTGAGTGGCCCAGGAATGGCCAGCAGGTCTGGGGCAGGTGAGGTGACAGGCTGGGACAGCGAGGGCTTTGGTGGCTTGCTCTCATTGCCTGAGGAAGGCCACCCCAAGGTGGATGGATGTCCCTCAGGCCCAGCCTCTGTGTGGGAAGGCCCTCAGAGGTTACGGGGGGGGGCCACCGTGTGGGTTGTGGGTCTGATGGTTCCCATGCTACAGGGGTGAGCTCAGCCCTGTGCAGGGACTGTGCACTGCAGGGACCCAAGAAGGACCCCAAGAAAAGACGGAGGAGGCCTTCAATTGTCACCACTTAACAGGTGTGGCCAAGTGTGGCACAGAATGGGCACGTCCTATTCCAGACACCCTCCTGGAGGCTTGGAGATCTCCAGGGAGCCCCCCTCACAACCCAGCTGCCAAGGGGTAGCCAGGCCCACTCCGTGTTTGTAGTTTTTGTGCCTGAGGTCCATGTGTCCATCCTGAGTCCATTCCCCTACATATGTGTAGATGTGTGACAGGTTCAGAAGACGTGGCTCGGGATGGGAGTGAGAAGGCAGGATTTGAAATTGGACAGGAAGAAGGTAGTTCAGGCCAGCTCTCTGCTCCCAGCTCAGACACTTTGGCAGTGTCTCAGAGGCTGGGGACCTCAGTTCCCCCTCCAGACAGGCTGATTCACAGGGCGCCGTCAGAGCCAGTGAGATCACAGAGGTGAAAGGGCTTATCTTGTGTTCGTGTAATTGTTTGTTTCATAAACACCCAGGACCTGCCTGGCCAGCGGCGGGGATAGCAGGGAGTCCTCTGGCCAGGCCCTTACAGACCTCAGACATGTGGCCAGCAGCAAGCTTGGCTGCCCAATTTTAGACAGTATTGGGCATTTTCAGTTAGAGCCCTCAGACAGGCTCTAACTCAATCAGTGTGTGTGTGTGTGTGTGTGTGTGTGTGTGTGTGTGTTGAGTAGCTACAGGTGTGGAGGAAGGAGCACTTTGTGGCATGAGAGTATAGGCCAGGCAAATGTAACGATGAGGTCAGAGGTTAGAAAACATGCCAAACACAGCCTCGTGCTGGGGAAAACCACGCTAGCTCGTGTGGCTGTGAAGTGACTCACTGGAGCTTAGGCTCGGTAATCTGTGTATCCTCCCCCCACCCCCCCCTGCACTGGGCATTTCTGCCTAGGGTGGACTTTGTTCTGAAGTCTGCTGTCAGCCATGGCAGCAAACATGTTTACAGGAGTGGTTGGGTACCCTGGCAACACGGCTGACAGCTATTGTTGAGCCCCCCCCCCCGGCTGGGCCAGGGCAGGATTCCCCTACAAATCCATCCAGATATGGGCACAAAGCAAGCTAAAAGGGAAGGAGGAAGAAAGTAATCCGTGATTCCCAGCTGGGCAGAACTTCCTGCTGAGAGCACCTCAGAGATCAGCGGCTGTGTAATTTGGGAAGGCAGGTCTCTCAGTCCCCCCCAAGTCTCTGGGCTTGGCATCAGGAGGTCTTGGGGACCCTTGGGGTAGTCCTTCACTGAAAGCATCATGGTGGAAAAGCAGCAGGTGGGAGAAAGATGCTGAGTTCACCACCACAGCTGGGGAGAGCCGTTGCCATGGCAATGCCCCCCCTTAAAGATGGGTGCCCCTTTCTTCCAGCTAGGTGGGATGGGCCCTGGTGCCAAGCCACCTCAGGGAAGATGAGGGGCCTGAAGGACTGACTATGGCATCCTGCACGTTCCGCCGCTTTTGCTTTCATGGTCTCTGTTAGAGATCCGGCTATCAGAAGCCCTGGCCACGGTTGGAACCGTGTTTCTGGCCCAATTCCTTTGATCTGATTAATATGATCAGCCAGTCCATTGCTCTAAATATGTCTTCTCTTAACCCTGGGGTCTACTAAAGGCGGTTGCGAGCCCTGCTCCTGCAGTCTCGGCTTTATTAGTGTAAACACCAGCACATTCTCTTTTGGATGTACGTGGCGTCTTGCCCTGTATTCTTACATAGCACCAGGCAGGCGGATTCCAGAGGTGGTAAAAACCAAAAGTGAATGTGGGGAAGATCAGATAGCTTCCTTTTTTTTTCTTCCCTTCCCTTATCCCACCCAGAGCTGCATTGTGGAAGCACAAGAGTTAGGCAGCCAACCTCTGGGCTCTCAGGACCTTACAGTTGCCACGTGAGAAGCAGGCACTACGCTATGCAGCCCAGACGGTCCCTTCTCGGAGCATTGAGTAACCGGCGCTGCTCTTCAAAATGCTCATGTCCTCCGCTGGCCCGAGCACAGCCTCGCTTCCTTCATGCGAGACACCAGGTCTCTGCAGCCTGTGACGATGGGTGCCCTGCTGTGGGGGTCCAGTCCTCCCACCCCACACAGAGGCTGGTGTGTGTGTGCGCGTGCGTGTGTGCGTGTGTGTGTGTGTGTGTGCACGTGCGTGCGTGCGTGTGTGTGTGTGTGTGTGTGTGTATTCATGCTATGGCACTAGATGAAACTCAGAGGACGGCTTTTCAGGGTCAGTTTTCTTCTAGCATGTGGGTCCCAGAGGTTGAACTCAGATCCTCACCTTTATCTCCAGAGCCATCTCACCAGCCCAATTCCAGATTCTTAGTTTTGCCTCTGCGCTAGACATATCAGTAGAATGCACTTATATAAATTAACTATTTGGTAAAAGCAAGGGATGTGATAGGAATATATACTTTGTTATTTACTTATTTTATTCCTATATGTGTGTGTGTCTGCCGTGTGTGGGTACCTGTGGAGGCAGGAGAGGGCATCGGATCCCCTTGTAGCTGGAGTTATAGACGGTTGTGAGCCATGTGAGATGGGTGCCTGGGACCAGAACTTGGGCCCCCTGGACAAGCAGTCCGCTCTTTTAAACTGCTGAGGCATCTTTTTTTTAAATAATTTATTTAATTTTATTTTTTTTACGTGCATTAGTATGAATGGGTCTGATCACTTGGAAATGGAGTGACAGATAGTTGTACCTGCCATGTGGATGCTGGGAATTGAACCCAGGTCCTTTAGAGGAACAGGCAGGGCAGTGCTCTTAACCACTGAGCCATCTCTCCAGCCTCCTGCTGAGCCATCTTGCCAGCTCATGACATTAAAAAAAAAATCTATTTATTTATTTCTTTAACGCACCCACATAGGACAACTCACAGTAGCTGTACCTGCAGCTTCAGGGGGATTCGGCCCCCTCCTCTGGACACTGTGGTCATATGCACACATGCACAGACAGACACATGTACCCGTACTTAATTTGCTGGACATGCTAAAAAAACAAAACAAAACAACAAAACAAAACAAAAACACTTCAGTTCCGGCATCTGGGAGGATCTCTGTGAGCCTGAGGCCAGCCTGGTCTACATATTGATTTCCAGGACAGCCAGGGCCATAGAGAGCCATGTCTTAAAAACAAAACAAAATGAAACAAACAAATGATGGAAAGGGAGAACAGAGACCATAGGGGCATGGCACAGGGGGGAAGAGGCGTGGCGTGGCCCAGGGGGGGAAGAGGCAGGCCTTATAGGGGCAGAACACTTGCCCAGCATGGTCAAGGCCCTGGGTCCCAGCCCCGGTGCTGGAAAGTACACGGATCATAGTACCGCTTGCTGGTCTGAGTATGCAGCAGGCCAGGCCAGGAGACTGAGGCATGGCTGAGGGTTCAAGGCCAGCCTGGGCTGCAGCAGTGAGAACTTGCCTCTAAACCAACACTGAAGTAAAGGAAGGAAGGAGGGAAGGAGGGAGGCAACCCGGAAGGCCCCTTGCTCCTCTCATGGCTGACAGCTCAGGAACATCAGCTTGGCTCTTTGGGGGCCTTCGGGTGTGAACAGGACTTGGTGCCCGGTGTTCCGCTTTTCTCTGTGAGCTGTAGTGCTGGCCTTTGATTTTCAGTCCAATCATACCAGCATCCTGGAGCAGGAGTGAGAGGGTCCTGTGTCTGCTAGAACCAAGGTTCTTTTGACGAATTAATTATTTGAGAGTCACAAACCCAAAATCATCTGTGGGGAGACAGGTGGTGATGTCGGGGCTGGGCTCCTCTGGGTACACTCTGGCTACGTCACTGACCAGCCAGAGCAACTGATTCCCTTTCCTTCCCTGGAAAATGGGTGTAATGACCTCCTTCCCTGCGGGGTTCTCCAGGGCTTCGAAGGCGGCATCGCCGGGAGAGGGTGGATTCGCAGTGATGGGAACTTCACGAATGCAGGTGGGCATGGGTCAGCCTCCTGAGGGAGCTGTTTGTTTTGGTTGTAGACCACTGGAGACCCCGAGGGGTCTGAGGAAGCCTCCAGCAGATAAAAGAGCCCGATCCTTGGACCGGCAGGTTCCCAGGAAGGCCTCTGAATCCCTGAACTCCGGGCCCAGCTGCAGGAGGACAGCCAGTGATGGCGCCAGAGGCTCTGGGAGACCACCTCTCTCCACAGAGGCTCGGGGCCCTGTTGCCACAGCCCTCCCTCTGGAAGAGGAGCGCCAGCTTCTCCCCAGTGAGCCAGGGCCCCCAGAAGACACCAAGAAAGAGAGGCCCCCAAAGCAGGCCCATCAGGGCTGGGTGAGAATGCTCCTGAATCTCCTGCTGCTGCGGCTAGAGGAACCAAGAGAAAAGGCCCACAGGAAGTCAAAGGGGAAAGGCGAGAGGACCGAGCCCCCGGAGTGGCCCGAGGACCCAGCCCTCAGCAAGAAGGCCCCGGAGAAGAGGGCGGGCCACAGGAAGCCCGCTGCGGAGGAGCCTCACAGGCCCCAGAACTCTGAAATAGAAGCTGAGGAGGCAGATCTGGGCCAGAGCTGCAGGGGTGAGCAGATTAGGGTAACCCACTGTCCCACCCTGAGGGCCAGGCTGCTCTAAGTTTGTTCACTAGATGGCCTCAACCAAGATCAGGTGTGGACAGTGGAGGGGGGCGGTGTTTCTGTGAACAGCTGAGCACTTGAGACCAACCCAACAGAGGTGCCACCATTTTCTACACGCCGTGTAGCCCAGGGCTGCTGACTTAATGTACCCTCCAACCCCCATCAACAACAACAAAAAAGAGATAAAGTAGTTGCTGCCTGGTCAACACAGCTCACACAAAAACAAGTGCAGAGGGCTGGAAGTAGCTGATCGTCCATCCCCCCTGTGGGGGCACGCTAGGGGCTCTCTGGCCAGACCCTGTTCTGCCAAAAACGAATCTGCTGCTGGGTATGGTAGCACGGGCCTTTAGTCCCAGCACTTGGGAGGCAGAGGCCGAGGCAGAGGTGGACCTCTGAGTTTGAGGCCAGCCTGGTCTACAGAGTGAGTTCCAGGACAGCCAGGGCTACACAGAGAAACCCTGTCCTGAAAAATAAACCAAACAAACAGCACAGGGGAAATTTGTTGTGCTGGTTTTTGCAGCGGCTGCCCCTGGAGCCCTTGACTCCTGTGGAGAAAGGAAGGAGCAGCCCCCCCCCCCAGGCTCCCGCATCCCTGTGTCTGGGGGTGTGGAGGGAAGTCCTTTCTGCCCCCTCAGCGGGAGGCTCTGGTGGGTGGCCACACTGGCTGTGGCTGGGATGGAAAGGGGGCTGCGGGAGAGCTGCTGGGAGGGGGGGACCTGGCCTCAGACGTCCCATTTCCACTGGGAAATGCTGGCCAGTCTCTGATTTGGGTGAGGCTTGGGGGTGGCTGCTGCCTGGCCTGTTTACTCTGGAGTTCACGCTGGTGCGGGTTGACAAGGTCAGAGGAATGTCACTAAATCAGGCTTCTGCTTGATGTCCTTCGTTTTCCAGGGGAACCGGATTCTGGACCCCCTCTGGCCTTACCCACTGAAGGTGGCCATGCTGAATGCCCAGACAGACCTGCCCACACTGTGGGTCCCCCCTCGGAAGAGGGCCCCCAGAAGCTTGACCGTGAGTCCAAATGGCTGGGGTCCTTCTTTCCTTCTGTGTAGGAGGCGGCACCAGACTAGAGGGGTCACTCAGGCTGGCCACGGGGACCTAGCAGGCCAAGTCTCAAGGCACAGGCAGATCCTTCTCCGCCACTCTGCTGCTTCCAGTACTGTGAACTTACTTTAGAATCTAACGGGGAAGCCGAGGCACCAAAGGCTGCTGGCCAGCGCTCCTGCCTCATGTCAGTGGGAGCACCACTTAGCTTCCAGTCTCTTAGAGTGTGCCTACAGACAGATACACAGACGACAGGACGGGCGGGGGTGCAGCTCAGCTGGCAGGATGCTTGCCTGGCAGGCACAGAGCTGGCAAAACAGCCCCCAGCACCCCGTACGTACGTGGGGTGTGGAGGTGTGCGCTGCAGAGGTAGAGGCAGGAGGATTGGAAGTTCAAGGTCATCCTCAGGCACATAGCAAATCGGAAGTCAGTTTGAGCAACATTAAGACTCTACTCATCTGTAATCATCTGTCATCTGTCTGTCTACCTATTACACCTACTGCCCACCTATCGAGTAGGGACTGAAGGCGTAGTTAGACAGGAATTCTTCTTATCAGGTAAGAGGTCTTGGGCTTAAATAAATAAAGCAGATAGATGGAAAAATGCAAAGAACTGTCCAACAGCCAGTTGGCTAGCTCTTGGGCTGCTCCAATATCCTCATGGAATATCCTCACAGGGAATAAAAATAAATTCCAACGGGGCTGGAGGGACGTCTCAGAGGTTTAGAGCGCTGGCTGTTCTTCCAAAGGACCCGAGTTCAATCCCCAGCCACCTTAGACCTTTCAGGTACAGCTAGTGGAGTGGGCACGCAGCCCTTGTGTAAGGCAGAGTCGGCCATCCGGCTCTGATCTAAGTTCGAGTCCTGGGACCCACGCTGTGGGTCCCCCCTTGGAAGAGGGCCCCCAGAAGCTTGACCGTGAGTCCAAATGGCTGGGGTCCTTCTTTCCTTCTGTGTAGGAGGCGGCACCAGACTAGAGGGGTCACTCAGTTCTTTTGGAAGAACAACTGACTTCCAAAAGATGTCCTCTGACCCCCATGTGTGAGCAGCTTCTCCCCAATAAGTCAAAATTTTTAAAGTTACAGTCCTCCCTTCAGAACCTTTGATGAGCTGTTCTGGATCTCTCGGAGACCCAGATTGGCCACGGTGGCCCTGGGAGTCCAGATCTGAATGCTCTCTTGCAGAGGATGACGTCATCTGGAAGATAGTGGAGCTGCTCAAGAAAGCGGGAGACCAGCTGGAAGAAGAGGTGAGCCGAAGGCGTCAGAGAGTCCTTGCAGGGCGTCGGCAGCTCCGGGTTCGTGCTCTCTCTGCCCTTCTGTCCTTCCCACTTAGCCCCAGTCCCTAATTCCCAAGGCCGCCTCCCTCTCCAGACTCTCTGTCTGAGGCTGCCTCTACCGTCTCCATCTCCTCAAGATCAGGGGCCTGACTCAGTTTCCCTCCCTCACCCTTCCTCCCACAGGAAGCGCAAGCCCCTCAGCCAGAGGTAGTTCCACAGAAGCTGACCCCGCCCCCTAGGAAGAAATCCAGCCTGAAGAGGGCCTTGTCCTTCAAGAAGCTTGCCTCCGAGGAGCCCAGGAGAGGGGGTGCAGCCCCTGCCTGGGCCCTCAGCCCAGAAACCCGGCCCAAGCGGCCCAGCTTTCTACCCCTGTGCGTCAGTAGCCAGAGAACTTCCACCTGCAGCAGCCAGGGTGAGATGGCGCTAATCTACCAGTTGCCATAGCAACTGCAGCTGGGGGAAATCTTCCCAGGGCTGGGATTGGCTGGCTTTGAGCAGTGTCGGGGAGGGTTGGGGATGGGGAAAGAATGGAAGGTCATAACCACCAAGCGACCTCTCCTCACAGCTCTGTTTTAATAGTTACTGTTTGCTCTCTTGTGTGTCTCCGAGACAGCGTCTCGCGTAGCCCAGGCTGGTCTCCAAATCCCTTGTGTAGCCAGAAATGACCTTGAATGGCTAGCCCGCCCGTCTCTGCTTCCTAAGCGCTAGAATTACAGGCTTGCCCGCCAGCACCCACCTTGTGTGGCACCGGGGGGTGGAAATGTTTGCTGGGCAAACACAGAGGGAGAAGGGCTGGTCACATGGGTTCCTCCCGGGCTTCAGGATGAACAGGGGCGGGCCTCGTGGGACGCCATTGCCAGGAGAATCTGTGGTTTAGACAGCCTGGATTTGGAGTCAGGAGAGAAGAGATTTTCACGCAAGGCAGTTTAGGCCATGGGCAGTTCATGCCAGGGAGCCAGGCATCTACTGTCCTCTGGACTGGCTGTCCCCTAGTGGGTAGGTGGGGCACCCCGTGGAAAGAGGAAAGGGTGGAGAAGCCAAGGAAAGGCAGCCCTCGGGGCTGCAGATGGCCTGATCTGGGTCACCAAACAGAGCCGCACACCAGAAGCTCACTGTGGCCTGGCAGGGCCAGGGGGTGGCGTGCATTGGCACCTTCCTGGGCTCAGGGCCAGCTGCTGGGTGCGGCCGACACTCGGGCTTACTGCGCCTTTCTGCTCCCCAGACTCAGAGGCACCCGGAGCCGTTGAGGGCCTGTCTGTGGATGGCAGAGGCTTGCATCCCTCTGAGCTCCACACACCAGCTGGATGTCAGGGACCCACGGAGAAGACGCTGCTGGACAGAGCCTCAGAATCCAGTTAGTCTCTCGCCCCTCAGAGTCACGCATGTGAACATACTACACATGCACACACGCAAAACCTGTCTTGACTCTGCCATTTGGAGGAGGGAAACTGAGGCAGAGAGAGGGAGGTCGAGGCCTATTTCAAGCTCCTTGTGGGAAGTCCCAGTGTAAAGCAGGGGGGTGGGGGTGGGGGCCAGGCCTGTCGGCAGACGGGGGCGTCACTGCTATTCCCTGTTATTGCTGTCAGGCGGCCGGCTCGAGAATTGGGGTGGTGACAGGAAGGGGCTGCACAAAGAGGAAGTGTTGCCATGGCTATCAGTTCACGGTTGGCACAGCCAGGCCTTGGGTGTGAAATATTGTCAGGTCTTCCACATCTGGAGACTCTTTACACACCTGGCGGGGCTAGGGGCATGCTGGGGAGATAGCACAGCCTATAACGATCTCGAGTCGGGCTGGGGCGTGCGGCCACCGAGGCCTTTGTAAGGAACCCTGTCCTTTTCGTAGGAGAATTCAGGCGGAAGATCCTGGCCCTGCTCCAGAGTGCAGAGGAACAGCAAGGAGAAGTGAGATGCGCTGTCCCCCTGTCCTGCCCTCCCGGGGACCCCACCCCTCCTGCCTACCCCAGTGACATCCCCCTTCCGGCTGCATCACACCCTCTAGGCCATGGTTGACCTTTGACCTTCTGAGGCCAGGAGCCCTGACTTGGTTTCTCTTGGTTCCTCCCCACAGCAAGCTCAAGTTCAGGAGGCAGAGGAGGCCAGTGAAAACCGGGCCCCGGCTGGCAAGGTGAAAGTGCAAGGGAAGAAATCCAACCTCCGGAGAGCCTTTTCTCTCAGGAAACACAGCTCCAAGGATTCTAAGAAAACGGAGGCTTTGGGGACTGTGGATGCTGCCAGCAGCCCGGAGGCCAGGCCGCCCAAGAGGCACACCTTCCTGCCCATGTGCATCGGGGGCCACAGGGCTTCCATCTCCTCCGGCAGCCCAGGTGAGCAGGCTCGGCATTACCGTGGTAACCTCAGGCTGTGCCTTCAGCTTTCTGCCCTGGGAACAGTGGGAGGTGAAGGGGTCCGTTTTCAGCAGGACACCCCCCAAAATAAATAAATAAGTAAATAAATAAATAAGGCATTGCCTGGCAGTGGTGGCAAACGCCTTTAATCCCAGCACTCTGGAGGCAGAGGCAGGCCGATCTCTGAGTTAGAGGCCTGAGGGCCGCTGGCATGCAAGGATTCCCTGGCACTTACGCAGTGCCTGCTGTATACAGCACTAACAGAGTACCAGCTCATTTAACACTCCAGGCCTCTCTTACAAGTCCCATTTGACAACAGGGGAAGGTGGCGTTCAGACTGACCGGGCCAAGTCTTGCACATTTGGGGTGGGGGGTGACTACTGAGTGGGAGTCATGGGTCAGTCCACATGCTTTTTAGACTGCAGCCTGTGGGGGAAGCGGAGGGCAGGAAGGGAACCGGAGACCCCCTCAGGAGAAGGGCAGGGCTGCCTCCCCGACAAGGACAGATGCCAAACCCGTCCGTTTGTAAGTTTTTCTTCTGCAATCCCATTCAGAAAGCCTGGAGTTCCAGAAGACGGAGGCTGCCGGGGGAGGACCAGCCGGGTCCCCAGAAGCACCTTTCCCGGCCAGAAGTCACCCACCACAAGAGGGGACGCCACCCGAGGAAGCCTGCGAATCCAGTCAGTATACCCTGTGCCTGCTAGGGTAGCCCTGGCCGATAGGGAACGCCCCTAGGTGTGGAGAAGGCAGCTGGACCCCCACCCTCCACCCCGACCCCCAAGGAGGCCCAGCAGTGGGGACAGGGAGCAGTGATGTGCTGTTGAAACCGGGGCTGCTGGGCTAGGGTACAGACGAGGCCTCAGTCAAGGTCACTGGTGTCAATGTCCCACCTTGGCCCGATTCAAGCCGTCAACGGTTCATAAGGACCTCTCGGTGGGTTTTCCTACGTATGCTAGCGAGCCTAGCCCAAATCAGCACCAAAGGGCCGTAACGCAGCCGAGCTGTGCTTCCGCCGTGGCAGCACCTGCCGCTTCCGTTCCTGACATCAGGAGGCCTCGGATTCCCCAAGTGTCAGGAGTTGAGTTGAGTCACAGGTGCCTAGAGTGAACAGGAGGTCTTTATCTGGACAGCTGAGGTGCTGTGGCAGTCTGCCACGGGCGTGCGTGCGTGCGTGCGTGCGTCTCCCCAGGAGCAGCCTCTCATCCTTCCTTTCTTCCCTCAGAGGAGTTCATCATCTGTAAGCTGGTGGAGGATCTCCAAGAGGTGGACAGTGAGCTAGGGAGGCAGGTGAGATACGGGGTGTGGGGGTGCTCGTGTACCTGCCTCTGAGACCTGGGTTCTGTCCCCTGCTTCCAAGTGTCCTTGGCCATGTCCCTTGACCTCTCTGAGCCGCCGTTTCCACTTTTGCAAAAGGGATAACTTCTATTTGAGCAAATCGTGCCTACGCATGGCAGGTGAGAACGGTAGCTTAAAATAACAGAGCGCAGGCAGGCTGGGCGGCCTGAGTTCAAATCCCAAGCATGCCTGGAAAGAAATGCCAGGCGTGGTCTCCCGCACCTGCTGGCTCAGCGCTGTCTCCGGAAGGAGGCGGGAACGTTGCTGGGCTCTGCAGTGGGCGGCCAGCCTACCTCCAGGGTCAGTGAGAGACCCTGCCTCAAGGGACTCGGGCAGACCCCTAGGGCAGGGACGGGATGTCCATGCTGTTTGGGTCCAACCCCAGGAGAGCCCAGCTGCCAAGCCCAGATATGAAGGGAAGTCAACTGGCCAGAAGGACCTTAGCATGGGGCTAAGACCCCATTAAATGTTTTGGGTGGACTGTCCTCGTTCACCCTGACCCATTTCGGAGAGAGGAGCCTGGTCGCCCCATCTTTGTAGCCAAACAGAGGCTCAGGATGCCCTGTTCTGTGTGGTGATCTCTTCTATGTGCATGTGGTTTTTTTGCTTTTCACTGTGCCCTGCAGCTGCAAGCCACATCGGGTAGAAGTGGGGTGTGGGGGGAAGGATTTAATGGAGTGTTCCCCCATGACATCAGGGAGCAGGCTTGGATGCACTGACAACCTACCTCCGCTTTCCTCCCAGATCCGGCAGCACCCCAGCTTCAGGCACTTTTTCAATGAGTTCTCGGATGCCTCCCTCAGGAAGTTGGTGGCCGCCCTAGACAGGCAGAAGGCCCGCCTCTCAGAGGAAGCCAGCGGCCTCGCCAACAGACCCCCACCATGCGCCTTCGGCTCGCTCAACAAGTTTTCGGCCAACCACAGCTGCGCCATCTGCACCCTCATGCAGACCAGAGGCCAGTACAGAGGACACAGCTACGCCCACTTCCTGTCCAGGAAGGCCCAGCAGGTGAGAGGGGAAGGAGGCTTTGGCTAGACACAGAGACAACGGGTCATCTAAGGAAATCTTTGGACTTTCCTGATTCGCACAATCAGACTTTAAATTTTTCTCTTAGGGGCCTGGAGAGATGGCTCAGAGGTTAAGCGCACTGACCGCTCTCCCAGAGGTCCTGAGTTCGATTCCCAGCAACCACCCGGTGGCTCATGGCCATCTATAGTGAGCCCTGCTGCCCTCTTCTGGCTGCAGTAGTACATGCAGACAGCACTAATACATCAAAATGTTTTCTATTTATTTTATGTGCGTGCATCGGCATGCAAGTGTGAGCGCCAAGGCACAGGGGTCGGAGGAGAACTTGTTGGTTCTCTCCTTCTACCATGTGGTTTCTGGGGATGGAAGTCGGCTTGGCAGGCTTCGTGGCTTTAACGTGCTGAGCCATCTTTCCGGCTTCAGTTCAAATGCCTCTTCGTCCTGGGGGGCCTCCGAGAGGTGGCGCGTGCATTTGGGATGCTCAGGCTTTGGAGACCAGAGCTGAGGTGGAAGGATTGGGAACAATGCCCCTGGTGGAGCCGGGAGACGCCAAGGCCGACGCCAAGGCCGACGCCAGGGCCGACGCCAAGGCTGACGGCCTAGTGTGGGTGTGGGTGGCGGGAAGGAGAGTGAGTCGTGCTGACTTGGGCTTCGGCTCTTCCCCCTCCCAGGACATCCTGAGTCTGGATTGGCAGAGTCCCGACTGAAGGACATTCACAAGTTCTTTCGGACTAGCCGCTGGTCGGCAGCTTCGGCCCGGACACCCTGATGACCCTGCAGGACGGCCACGGTCTGTGCTTCCCCCCTGAACACCCCCGGAGACAAGCTTCGTGTGCCGCAGAGGGCAGAGCTGGAGACGTGAGCCAAATTTGGAGGAGCTCGGAAGATTGTGTGCGCATCCCAGACAGTGGAGGGTTGAGGCTTGATTTTGATTTGATTGTGACTGTGCCCTGATATTTTTTCCCCCTTAAAGTTCAGGTTCTTTTTTTTTTTTTTTTTTTTTTAAGATTTTATTTATTTTGAATGCTCTATACGCGTGTACATCTGCAGGCCAGAAGAGGGCAGTGGAGAGCACAGATGGTTGTGAGCCACCATGTGGTTTCTGGGAATTGAACTCAGGACCTCTGCAAGAGCAGAACGCGCTCTTAACCACTGAGCCATCTCTCCAGCCCGGGAATAAAATTTTAATGTGTTTGGTTTGTAAAGGATAGGACTTTTAGCCGGGCATGGTGGCACACACCTTTAATCCCAGCACTCACGGAGGCAGGGCCAGCCTGGTCTACAAAGTGAGTCCAGGACAGCCAAGGCTACACAGAGAGCCCCCCACCCCCGCCCAAAACAAAGAAAATATTAAAAAACCAACAACAAACCAAACCAAACCAAATAAAAACCCTTTTAAAGTTATTTCTGTTCTTAATGTGAGACTTTGGGGACAAATAAGTAAACAGGATGTGTAGCTCATTAGTGATATTTGTGTGTCAGGTTGACAAGGGGTTGTACGGGCTGGTTTTGTGTCAGCTTGTCACAAGCTGGAGTCATCAGTTGAGGAGCTGCCTCCTTGAGATCCAGCTGTAGGGCATTTTCTCAATTAGTGATCGATGGGGAAGGGCAGAGCCCATTATGGGTGGTGTCACCCTGGGCTGGTGGTCCTGGGTTCTAGAAGAAAAGCAGGCTGAGCAAGCCATGGGAAGCAAACCAGTGAGCAGCACCTTCCATGGCCTCTGCATCAGCTCCGGCCTCCAGGTTCCTGCCCTGCCTGAGTTCCTGTCCTGACTTCCTTTGGTGATGAACACTGATGTGGAAGTGGAAGCCCTTTCCTCCCCAGCTTGCTTCTTTTTGATCATGGTGTTTTGCACCAGCCCTAGAAGCCCTGACTAAGACACCTTTCCTGCGCATTGTGGACGTGACAATAGGCTCCCGGCTGCTCCTCTGTGGATGGGTCTGTTTGCACAACTATGAGCTGTGGGTGCAAGAGCCTCAGCTGGCCAGAGGCTCAGATGGCTGTGTGTCACAGGTCCACACACCGGTGCTGGAGCCATGGGCTCCCTGGGCGGTTGGCAGGAAGATGTGGCCGTGGGGAAGGGTTTCCTGGATGGCAGGCCGAGTCTTGTTAGCTTTGGAGACTGACCCTGTTGGTGGCGTGGCAGGCTCCCAGCAAGGATGAGGGTAGGGAGGGCTCTCAGGTGGGGCTGGTCTCAAGCTGGAGGCATCCCTTCAGGAAGGTCAACAAAAATAATCCTTTTTTTTTTTTCCCCAATTGCATTGAGGTGGTTTTTTTATTGGCCCTTGGTGACCTCTTCGTCGGTTTATTTCAGGCAGTACTCAGGAATGTGGCACAGACGTGCAAGAACAAAAGTTCTGAATGATTTGTTTCTCATTTTACTTGCATTGTTGTTTTGCCCGCACATATGTTTGGTTGTCAGAACCCCAGAACAGAAGTTACAGACAATTGTGAGCCGCCATGTGTGTGTGCTGGGAATTGAACCTGGGTCCTCTGGAAGAGCAGAGCTCTCAACCTCTGAGCCATCTCTCCAGCCCCAGGAGCTAAAGTCCTGAAACAGGGGTCAGGAACCTTTTATACATAGTTTATCTTTCTTTAATCTTATTATTAAGACAATTAAGTTTCATACACAGTCCAGGCTGGCCTTGAACTTGTGGCAGTTCTGCTCTGCTTATCAAGAAGTGGGGTTACAGGCGTGTGCCACCACACACCCAACTGTACAGTTTATTAATATAAGGATTTTGTTTTTCCCTTTAATGTATATGTGGGGTTGTGCACATGAGTGCAGTGCCCACAGAGGCCAGAAGAGGGCGTGCTATCTTGTGGAGCTGGAGCTGCCTGGCACAGCCCAGCAGTTTTACCACCTAGCCGCCTCTCCTTGGATTTAGTTTCTTCTCCGCTGCCATAACCTTCCAGGATGTAGAGTATTTGTTAGGAGTCCCTGATGCTGGCGTCCGGGTCTCGTTTTTATACTGTGTTGTTTGAACCAGTATAGACACTGACTCTCTCAGTGTGATCTGGATCTCTTCAGGGAAGCAAGATGGCCGTCCCCTCACTCCATCCAGTGGAGACAAAATGGCTGCTGCTGCACCATCCATTTGAGGGAAGGTGGCCACTACCCAGCCCCATCCAGGGCAGTCACAGTCTGCTAGACAGTGGGGACAGCCTCCCAGTCCCTGCCCTGGGTTCTCTTTGGATGTTTCTCAAATGGCCCATCCTTGGGGTGCCTCCATGCTGACACAGTAACAAAGGGGTCCTAGGTGGGGTGGTCATGAGCCCTAGGCTTCCCATCTGCTCTCAGGATGATAATGTTGGGAATGAGATATTGCCCTCCTGACCGGACTCACTTCAGTCAGGGTGAGAGACAGAGACACTGCGTCAGCCATCTTTCTTTTACAATGGTCCATGAAGATGGCTTGAATGAGGGAGGAGGCCATTCCTTGCTACATGTCCGGATGAAATGAAGACATGGCTGAAGGGAAGTTTGCTGTAGATCTGAGGGAGAGGAAAGCCAGAGGAAGAGTCCAGGCTGGAAAATGGCCAGCAGAGTGAACAGGGCCATGAGATGAGGGTGGGGATCCAGAGAGGAAGAGCAGGGAGTCAAGTAGACCAAGAGAGAAGCTGCGGACCAGGAGGCCGAGAGAGCGTCTCCAATAAACCGCCTTTGTGTGCTTCAGTTTGGCTTGAATGGCTTATTTCATATTGCTCCATGAAATGACTTAAGTATAGCTCCCCCAAGGCCCCCTTTGCCACAGGGCCCCCTTTCTCTGCTTCCATTTGCCCCTCGGTCCTCAGTGGCCAAGTCCAGCTTACAGTTGAGCATCAACCTTGGCTCTAGGTTTTGCTCTTGAATAATTGTTAAGCAAGTGCTGGTGGAGCCTGTGGGCAGCCTGGGCCCCTTGCTGGGCCCAGCTGGGAGGGCTTCCTTTCTAGGGAGCAGAGGGGTACACCTTCTGCCTGACAGGCTTAGCATGACAGTGTGAGACTCATCGTCTAGATGCTAGCCAGGGTGACACTCTACCTTGCTGAAGGCCACAGACTTCCTGGACTTTTCCTGATACCTCTGGCTGTTTCCTCCCAGATACCTACAATAAACTTCCTCTACCAAACCTAGGATTTGTCATGTCTTTTTTATTTCATTTTTTTTCATTCAGTGCTCTCCTGGGGTCTGCAACAATCCTGCTGGAGACTGAAGAGCATGAGGGCTGAAGTTAGGTGTTAAGTTTTGATTATACTGTGCTTAAGGGCTCTGTAAAACAAAAATGTGCTTAACGTGACAGCCCTGCTTTCCCCAGGACAAAGAACAGTGGGAGCTGTCATCCACCTAAGATAACAAGCTGTGTGTCTTCACTTCTGTAAACAAGGTTGGTTGCCCAAAGGCACGGGATGGGCATGTAGTCAGGAAATACATAGGAAGTATGGCCAGGGTGTAAGCTTGCCCCTGAATGGACAAAGACAAAGACTGTGTCCCTCCTCCTGACTGAACTCTTTGTGGTTTGTGTTGATGTCTGTCCATCCAGAGCAGAATGGTGGGAGGGCCAAGCCTGGAAGCGGGAGGCTCTTCAGAGGAAGGAGCATACACTGCAGAGAGCAGAACTTCCACAGCACTTCAAGGCTGAGGTCCCAACAGGCCTAAGGTGGGAGGCCAGATGCAGGTTCCAGGGCACGGGGGTCACTCCAGGCCTAGGAGTTCTGTCTACTGACTCCCTAAGAAAGGACAAAGAGTCATCATTTTGAGTGCCCCCACCTAGGACATCATTCTCCTTCATTCCTCCCAGGCCTCCTTTCCAGGAGCATTCCCTCTGTTGCACTTGACCAAAACTGGGGATCTAGGATTGTTCCAAAAGCCAGTTTAGGGGTTCGCTTTATTATGCCAGAGCCCTTAGCTGCTCTGACAAGGGGCGTCCCCATTGGGATGTGATTTAAAAAGATGTTTGCAGTATTACTCAGTTTCTAAAAGATGAATTGGGGCTGGAGAGATGGCTCAGAGGTTAAGAACACTTGCTGTTCTTCCAAAGGTCCTGAGTTCAATTCCCAGCAACCACATGGTGGCTCACAACCATCTATAGTAAGATCTGGTGTGCAGGCAGAATGTTACTGTATGAATAATAAAATAAATATTTAAAAAAAAATAAAATAAAATAAAAGATGAATTGGTACTTGTTTTCCCAGGGAGGGTAGGTGATTTCCAGAGAGCTCAGTTCAGTTATTTGGTTAGTGCCCCATGCCAGGTGCGGGCACAGGCAGGTCACACACACGTGAGGACTATTTGGATCATCAGTGGAGTGGGTTTTTTTTTTGAGGGGGGGTTGAGGATGGGATACAAGGTTTCTCGTGTATCTCTGTCCTGAACATTTGTAGACCAGGCTGGCCTTGAAGTGGGAAATCCCCCTGCCTCTGCCTCCCCAGCGTGGGATAAAGGTGTGCGTCACCATGAACTGGGAGTGATTCTCAACCTTCCTAGTGCTGGGACCTTTTAATACAGCTCTTCATGTTGTGGTGACCTCCAACCAAAAAAATTATATTTGTTGCTACTTCTTAACTGTAATTTTGCTACTGTTAGGACTCAAAAAGTAAATACCTGATATGTAGGATATCTGATATGCTATCCCTACAGGTTAAGAACCGCCGTCTTAACAAAATCGATGTAAGTTCTGTCCAGCTCTCTTCATCTTATTTTGAGATAGGATCTTGCCATGTAGACCAGGCTGACCTCAAACTCAGAGATGGCCCTGCCTCTGCCTCTGAAGTGCTGGGATTATAGTGAGTGTTTCCGCCTCCTCCGGCATCCCCGCTTGCTTTGGCTCTCTCTCACTTTGTGTTTCTCTTTTCCTTTTTTGGTTCTTGAGACAGGGTCTCATAAAGTGTTGGCCTTGAACCACACAGAGATCCACCTGCTTCTGCTTCCTGAGTGCGCGGACTGAAGGCATGCTCCCCGCTGTGGTCTTGACACACAGCGGGCTAGGGCTGACTAGGGCTGTGCCAGGAAGGAGGGGAATGAAGCTAGGTGGTGTGCCCAGGACTGCCACAGCCCTCTGGCTCGGGAGAGGCAGGGCCACTCTTCGGTGACTCCCAGGGGAGTTCCATACCTCAGGGCAGCTGTAATCTTGGATCCGGTTGGGATGGGGCTTGTAGGTGACCCAAACTGTCTTGGAAGTAGGGAGCGCGGGAAAGTCGAGAGGGCAAGGAGCAGACCTGAATTAGAGAAGCCAAGGACACACTCGTGAGGGGAAATAAGAAGAGCGATTAGAGTCCCAAACCCCACCTTCGCCTGAGCCCAGGGTAGGCACTTGCTCTCTCTGGGAAATTACAAGAAGATTCTGCTGAGCCTGACTGGCACCCTTGTGGATAGGTTTTGTTGTTGTTTTTAAAGTTTTATTTATTTATTTATTTGGTAAACACAGTTTCTCACTCAGGGGGTCCCAACTGGACCGAAGAATTGGCAGGTTACACAACTCCTGGGTAACATGGCTGCCGTGGGCCTTGAACCTTGGCTCTCCAGACACAGGCAGACCCCCTAGGCTCATCTGTCACTGCCACTTGCCAGCAGGTGGGAGGGTCCCAGCATCCACCTGAGAAGAGGATCTACTTGACAGTTGAATAAAATACAAGTTCATGGACCCAGGATGGATGTGAAAGAAAAATATAGGACTGTGCGACATTCAGTGGGTAGAGTCATGCGCCCCGAACCCTGCCAGCCTGAGTTCAGTCTCCCTGGGACCCAAAAGACGGAAGATCGGAGCTAACTCCAGAGAGTTGCCCTCTGACCCCTGAGGCACACACTCACACACAAACACCAACAGTAAGTAAATAGGCATCTAAAGAAATTTCTACCAAATGGATTGAGAATGGTCATAAGCAACTTCACGTTTGTACAGGTAAGGTGAATGAATGACATAGGCTAGGCATGATTGCGTGCTTATGATTCCAGGACGGAGAGTCAGGAGCAGAAGGGGATCACAGGTTCAGAGTCAGTGGGTTTGAGGCCAGTGTGGTCCTCATGGTCAGTTCTAGGGTAGCTGGGGCTACTCTGCTCAAGAAAGCAAACACAGAGGCTGTGCGGTGGCTAGCAGGCCTCAGGACCCCCACCGTCTTCCCATTCAAAAGTGGCCTGTGCTGCACCCTTACAGGGTGCTGAGCCAGCTCACCCCTCTCTTGCAGGTCAGAGAACGGAGGCTCAGAGCCTGCATGTCCTAACCATAAGCTCTGAGCTCGGCCAGGAGAGCAGGGACCTTCTGCCCGCCAGCCACACGCTGCTACTCACTGTGTTTTGCTCGCCGGCTTCTTGGACCGAGGGTTTCTCTGGGAGAATTCTCTGGGCGCATTTGTCTTCTGTTTCTTCTTGAACATCTTTTTTGCGGTGTGTGAATGCGCAGCAGGACTCTCCCTGGGCAAAGGGACCGAGGAGGTGTTTGTTATGGCCTGGACAGCGTCTCTCACCATCAGAGCCTTTCCTGAGCTTGGGAGACCCATCGGTGCTGGCCAGGGTTGGCATTCCCCAGCAAACATTTCTAATTATCATTAGCTATTTATCTGGGCAATAACCAGGCCAAGGACACAGACAAAGCCCAAATTTACACCTACTAAACAAAGAGGTTTAAATCACACAGACACTTTATATACTTTAACTTACATAAGCTGTCAAAGGTATTTTAAGATTTATTTTATTTTTCATTTTTATTTATGTGCAATCATAGAGATCAAAGAGAGTGCCAGGTCCTCTAGAGCTCTGGAGCTATGGGTGCTGGAACTGGGTAAGGCCCTGTGTAGGAACAGTTTGTACTAACCACTGAGCCATCTCCCACCCACACCCCCTCCCCCCAGTTGTAGACATAAAATTACACATAATGATGGTGAGTAACAGATTCTTTTTCTTTTTTGGAAACAGGGTTTCTCTGTGTAGCCTTGGCTGTCCTGGAGCTTGCTCTGTAGACCAGGCTGGCCTTGAACTCATAGAAATAAATCCACCTGCCTCAGCCTCCCAAGTGCTGGGATTAAAAACGTGCGCCACCACCGCCTGGCTCCGATATATCTTAATAAGCTTGATGTGACACATACAAATGTTGAGGGAAGAATGCCCAAGAGTCCAGCCAGTGCCAGGGCTGTTCCCATGTGGAGGGGCTGGCAGATTGTGCCAGGCAAGGTGGTAAGAACACATACCTACACTCTCAACACTCTAAAGGCAGAGGCAGGCTTGCCTGCTCTGCGCTAGCCTGGGCTATGTATTGAGACCCACATCCAACAATAAAGACAATTGAAGTGGGTGGGAGGGCCAACATATGCTTGACTCCCGCTGTCTAGTGATCTTTCATTGGCCAATCCAACTGTTACCCAACCAGCAAGGGATCCTGGGAAATGGAGTTCCCAGAGATCTCTTAAAGACTCGCCAGTTCCCCCTATCCCCCCCACCCTCACCCTGTGCCACCACGCCAGCTTCAAAGGCCATCTTCCAGACTCCTTTCATACTATCAGGAGCTACTAAAGCTAGGATGATGCACCTACCACTAAGACCTTGCCAACTGTGGCTTCACCCAAAATAAGACCCGGGACTAGGAATGCACATGGTGCACCCAGTGTGTGCAGGAGGGAGGCAGGGGGATGACCCCCATCAACAGGCATGCTCCACGCAGCGCCTTACTGGGGAGGAAGGAGAGGGAAAGAACACAGGCAGGAAGATGATGGCCAGGCAAGGGAGGAAATGTCGCTTAGCTGAGCAAAGGTGAGAACATGTCCCGAGGAAGGAGAAACTTACGGCAGAGGCTTTTGGGGCGCTTCCTTCCTGGTCCCTGGTGCTGTGGAGCCCGTCATCTGTGAAGAGTCCGGAGGCCCTGCAGGGGGAGTCAAGACACGGGAGGTGTGGGGCAGGTACCCAGGACTGGGTCGCTTCGCAAAGGCGAGTGTTTAAAACCAGCAAGGATACCAGCACCCCCCATCCCAGCACTCAGGAGGCAGAGGCAGGAGGATTTCTGAGTTCCAGGCCAGCCTGGTCTACATAACGAGATCCAGACTACCCAGGGACACAGCAGTGAGGTGCTGCTGTCAAGAAAACTTGCCTTTGTTTCTTTTTCTTTTCCCAGTTTTTCAAGACAGGGTTTTTCTGGGTAGACCCGGCTGTCCTGGAACTTGATTTGTAACCAGGCTGGCCTCGAACTCAGAGATCTACCTGCCTCTGCCTCCTGAGTGCTGGGATTAGAGGTGTGTACCTCCGTGCCTGGGTCTACTTTAAAGTTTCTAATTAGGGCCTGGAGAGGTGGCTTAGCGCTTCAGAGCCCTTGCTGCTCTTCCAGAGGACCTGGGTCGAGTTCTCAGCACCCACGTCAGGCGATTCATGACAGCCCAGAACTCCCCGGGCTCAAACTCTGTCTTCTGGCCTCTTTGATGCCAGGCATGGATATAAGCCACAGATATGCATGCATGTACAGATTCATACAGAAACTTTTTTTTTTCAGACAGGGTCTCTCTGTGTAGCCCTGACTATCCTGAAGCTCACTCTGAAGATTAGGCTGGCCTTGACCTCCTGCTTCTGTCTCCCAAGTGCTGAGATTAAAGACACGGGCCGCCACACCCAGCAAACATAAATTTTTAACTGATTTATTTTAATGTGTATGTACGTTTTGCCCACATGTATAGACACGTGTGTGGTGAACTCAGAGGCCCCCTGGGTGCCGGAAGAGCAGCGAGTGCTCTGCAGCCGTCTTTCCATAAAATGGTTTTAAACCTTAAAAACAGCAGCAAAAGAGACTCATCAAGCTAGCTCAGCAGCTAGACCCGCTCTCCACCAAGCCTGGCAAACAGACCTCTGTCCTCATGGTCGACCCATGCGGCAGAAGAGAGGCAACCAGTGTAAGTTGTCCTCTCCCTTCTACTCTATGCATCCCGGAGTGCCCAACAAATACAATTCAAAGCACAAGTATGAACACACACGTGTTTGGCTATCCCAAAGGATTCATGAGATTATTTCTAAAATAATGAGCAACCAAGTAAGCAAATGATAAGAAGGGCAAAGAATGCTTTCCTCATATTTAAGAGCCAGACTGTCACATCAGTGGATCTGGTTGAGGCCAAGGGCTGCAGCGCTGAAGGGGCGGAGCCCGAATGCCTTGTCACCGCAAGGACACCATCTTGGAATGGAGAATATGATCAGGGTCACTGTGTGTGTGTGTGCCCACACATGTTCTCGAGTGAGTGTGCAAGCGGATTCAGAGGTGGACGCTGGGTCTAGTCCTCAGTTGATTTTTTTTTCTTTCTCTCTGGTCTTGGTTTGGTTTTTCTAGACAGGGTTTCTCTGTGAAGCTCTGGCTGTCCTGGAATTCCCTCTGTGGACCAGGCTGGCCTCAAACTCAGAGATCTGCCTGCCTCTGCTGGGATTAACTTTTTTTGGAGATGTTGTCTCTCTGATCCGGCTAGGCTCATCAGCCAGCAAGCCCCAGGGATCTGCCCGTCTTCATTCTCCCAGCACTGGAATCACAGCCATGTGCTGCTCTACCAGCTTTTATGTAGGTCCTGGGAAAATCAAACTTGGGTCCTCATGGGTTTGTTTTTGTTGATTAAACATTTGTGTAAGTTGTATGAGTTCTAAATATAGATGGCTTTAACTATTAAAGGCTTTACTGTAATAAACCTTTAATATCAATATTGGATGTATTTTATTTTTTTAAGATTTATTTAGCTGGGCAGTGGTGGCGGCTTACAGCTTTAATCCCAGCACTCAGGAGGCTGAGGCAGGAGGATCTCTTGAGTTCCAGGACAGCCAGGGTACACAGAGAAGCCCTGTCCCCAAAATCCAAACAAAACAAAAAAAGATGTATTTCTAGTTGTGTAAACGGGAGGTGTGTGTGTGTGTGTGAGGGAGTGTGCGCCGGAGGGAGGGGCTGAGCTTTGAGACATTGGGACAAACACACAAGTGGCCTGTGAGTATGCCCTTTTGGGGGCCATGAGGGCCAAGCAGGGAGGGTCGTACCTGTGGGCAGCTGTGGGTCCAGCCCCTCCACAGGCCGGAGGGCCGGTGGTGGTGATGGGCTGCAGTGCGGCGGTTCTGGGGCCGCCCGGGGTTCCTGGGAGGGTCTGAGCAGCAGTCTGGCAGGATGAGGGTGCTGGGGAGATGTGGCAGGCATGGAGGAGCCAGCCTTCGAGCTGTGCGAGTCTGCAGCCGAGAGCCGGGCTTGCAACCCAGGCAGCGAGCTTTCTGAGCCTCGGTCGGTGGCACCGTCCACCGGATCGCCATCCTTGGCTCCTAGCTTCGGGTTTGGGGTGCTAAGATTTACTGGGCAAACGTCACAGGGGCCGGTAGGCAGCCGGGGCCCCACGACAGGGCCTGGCGGGGGAGGGGCCGACGGCGGCGCGAACCACGGCTTGCCTTCAGAGGCTGGTGGAGAAGCCGGGGACTCGGCAAACCCCGCGGGGCTGGGTTCAGGCGTCGGGGGTGCTGGGGAGCGGCCATCCCTCGGGTCCTCTTGGGAAGTCCTTCGGGCATGGGTTTGCGAGACGTCTTCAGGGCGGTCCCTCCGTGCCGGGAGGTGTGGTGCGCTGCGTGCTGGGGGCTCGTGGCCCAGGGCGACCTCTATCTGGCAGTACACTTCCACCCTCGGGAAAATCACTCTCCTGCTGGGAGAGTCAAGGTACGCGGCGTCTGGGAGAAACCACGGGCATCAGATTTGAGTTACTTATAGTCTAGTGTAGGAGTGTGTGCAAAAATCTACATAAAAATCGTGTCCCGGCACTTGGAAGCCAAGGCAAGAAGATTGGGGTGGGGGTTGGCCTTAAGGAAGTGAAGGGGGGCGGGGGGGTGAGGAGGATCATATAAGGGCTCCAGGAACTTTCTTTTTAGGCCTGGCCTCAATCTTACTACAGGACCTTGATCGCCCCGTTCCCGTTTCCCCAGCCACCCTGCCAGGTTGATGGGGTACTGGAAATTAAACACAGGTTTGGTGCATGCTAGGCAACTCCAGGTGAGGGTGGTGAGGGTGCGTGTGTGGGAGGACCCGCTGGGCACAGGCGGGTGCTGACTGGCGTTCTTCAGCTCCGGCCTCTCCTTTCCCACTCCAAGGAGGGGTGGGAGTGAGGCAGTGGCTTCCCAACTGCGGGGGTGACTTGGTGGATGAGCTTTTGCAAGGCAGGGGGAGAAGGGGGTGAGGGTGAGATTGAGGGGTCCAGGGAGACACCATTCTGGGCGTCGTGAGTGCCTCCTCACGCCCCTGGCCAAGCAATCTGAGTGCTTCCAAGTGGCAGGCTCTGGTACCAGCAGGAATTTCTCAGTAGCTCCTGATCATATCCAGTACCAGGAGACAAATCCAAGAAATCCCTGGCGTGGTGGCCCACACCTTTAATCCCAGCATTCGGAAGGCAGAGGCAGGCGGATCTCTGTGAGTTCGAGGCCAGCCTGGACCACAAAGGGAGTCCAGGACAGC
>CM053756.1:53870838-53924413 GCA_028658305.1 Pachyuromys duprasi
AACACAGTCCCCTTTCTTCCTTCACCCCCAGTCAGCTGCAGTCTGTTCACAGAACCCCGCCTCGCCCCGTTCCATGTTCCATGATGACACAGGAGAGAGACATCTCCATTTGCAAGTTTGTTATGTCTTTTCCTTCTAAAACATTCTAGAGCTTCCTCTTGATAAGAGTGGCCACAGCCTGGCATGGAGCAGGTGGGCGTGGCCGTGCCTTCTCCACCCTGCTAGGACAAGGAGCCCCAGATCAGCCCTGCCGCCCCTGGCCCACCGGGACAGAGGTGAAACTCCCATGCTGAGCCCCACTCCTGTTCCCAGCTTCTCCTGACACCCCTCAAACCTCAGGGTTTGCACCCTGGCTTGGGGCACAGGGCAGCTCACAGCTGGGCACCCTGGCCTAGCTGTCTCACTTCCGGCCGACCTACCAGACCTCGCTCTGTACCCCACAGCACTTCCAAGGTTGTACAGGCTGGGCTCTGAGGAGCGCCCTGCAGAGACCCTAGGATGGAGCTCTTACCCATTTCAATCCCGCAGATGACGAGGGCGGCGATCACGGCTCCAGCCGATGTCCCTGCAAAACGGTGGGCGGTGTCCAGCATCCGAGGGGCCAGGTCTCGCAGAGCGTCCACGGCTCCAGCCTGGTAGTAGGAGAGGAACCCGCTCCCTGAGAAGGAGATGGAATGAGGGGTGTCTGGGTCCCCTTTGAACACCTGTTCGTCCATCTTCGGGGAACCCACACTTGTCTGCCTTGGCTCAGTCTCTCCTTCCCGGTCAGCCAACAGCCGGGAATGTGGCGACTCTACCGGCCCAGCCAGGCACCCACGGGTGGTTCATCCAGCTGATGTCTGGGCCTGTTTAGCTCCGAAAGGCTGATAAGGGACCCCGGAGCCTGGATGAAATGTGGACCGTCCTTAGAATCGGGGACAGGGTCTTGGTCCTGCAGCCCCCATGCTGGCTTCATGGCCTAGCTAGACTCTTCAGCACAAGTTCCTCAGCGCTCTCCACCCATCCGGGGTGCACCCACAAGTGGGACATTCCCTGCTCCCTGCTTTGGGCCCTGTCACCAAGGGCGGTGCCTCTCAGCCCTCTGCATCCAGTTGCAAAATCTCTGCCGGTGCCTCGCCCCCGTGCCTCCCTTTACTGACAGGCTGCTGCTCCAGAGAGTTACAAGCCAGGCACCCCACCCCGCCCCCGTGTCCCCCTCTCCCTCAGGATGGGCTGCTGGGTGGCTATAGTTTCCCAAGGGGAGGAGTAACTCCCTCCCACCTCCCACCCCTCCCCAGTCCTGCCCAGTCATTCCCCCACCCCTCCCCGACTCTGGAAACAAGTTCTTACTGAGGAGTTCTTACATAAGCACCTCTCTGTTTATTCTTATGTCAGGATTGGCTCTGGGCAAAACTGTAACAGAGAAGTTTGACTCTGGGGGGTTGCCCTGATTTGCTTTCTACTGCCGTGAACACTGTAACCAAAAGCAACCTAGAGAGGAAAGGGTTGTGTCCCTTACAGCTTAAGGTCCACCCCAAGGGAAAGTCAAGGCAGCAGCTAGCTCCCCACCGCTAGCTCAGCCTGCTTTCTTACACAAACCTGAACCACCTGCCCAAGGAAGGCACTACCCACGGTGGGCTGGGCCCTCTCCCATCAATTATTAATCAAGAAAACACCCCACACACTTGCCCACAGGCAATCTGATGGAGGCAGTTCCTCCAGAGAGGTTCCCTCTTCCCAGCTGTGTCAATAAACGAGGCAGCAGGGTCTCCATGCCCCTTTCTCTGGCCTGGCCGGTGCCCTCTTGCCTGCCTCCAAGCCCCGTGCCAGCTCCAGAGGCCAGAAGGGGGCATCCCTGCTGTGGAAGTTACTGGCAGGTGTGAGCTGTCCGATGTAGGTGCCGGGAACTGAACCGGAGTCCTCCCGGAAAGCATCAAGCCCTGCACTACCACTCCAGTTGACATGCTGTCTCTTCCGTGTATAGGAAGGAAGGGCAGAAAGCTGGGCCATTCCAAGATGATCACGTAGAGAAACAGATTCTGTGTGTGTGTTGGGGTGGGGGTGGGGGTTGAGGTTCCCTGTGGGGACATCACTATCGGGATGAGAAGTGTTTTGGTAAGGGACAGAGACTTGGGGACCAAGGTTAGCTCTAGGGTGGCCCAGCATGACTCCTCATAGCCTAAAATGGCCATTGCAGACCACTGAGGCAGCAAAAGCTTTCCTAGTCCCCTCCTCCTTATCCTTCTTTATTCTTCTCCCATCATCATCTGGATTCTCCACTCCTCCTCCTTCCCCTCCTCTCCCTCACCTCTGTATTCCTCCCTCCTCCTCTGTATTCCTCCCTCCTCCTCCCTCTTCTTCCCCTCCTCCTCTGTATTCTTCCTCCTCCTCATCTTCCCCCTCCTCCTTCCCCTCCTCTCCCTCCTCCTTGTCCTCCCCCTCCTCCTCTGTATCCCTCCCTCCTCCTCTTTACCCTCCCTCATTCTCCCTTTCCTCCTTCACCATCACCATCACCACAGGGCAGCAGGACCAGAATTAGGACCAAGACAGCAACTTGTCCCCCTCCTTGTCCCGGTTGGCCCCAGCCTCCTTGGAGGTGGTGACATCAGTGTCATTCCTGGCACCCACCAACTCTGATGATTGTGTTCCTCCAAACTGGAAAGAATACATCCAGCATCCACTAGGGACAGAGCATTCCCATGTTCCATCACACACAGCTTCAGATGTGTAATTGTCAGATTTGGAAGGCAGCTTTTGGTTAGCTGTGTCTGTGTGAGTGTGTGTTCCTGCTAAAGACCTGGGGGGTTGTGACAGGAAGGAGCCAATGGCTTTTGGCAACGGGAACAAGGGGAAGTGCACCCCCACCCCGACTCCTCCAAACCAGATACTAACAGGCTTCCTGGGAGTCTAACAGACAAATGTAAAATAACTAGAGACCCGTCCAAAGCACCCTGTAATTAACTCCTAAATTGTGCAAGGCTAGATTGCTGCTGGAGGAGTGAAGAGGGAGGAAGAGCAGGGTGAGCTTCCGAAATCAGAAGCTTGGGGACCAGAGACCAGAAATGATAGGGGCTGGGGGATGCAGGGACAACCAGGGGCTTCCTTGGGAGGGGAGGTGTGATGGGGGCCTTGGGGTCAGACAGACAGGCTGCTCAGGCAGGTTGACTCCCGGCTCTGCTATTCACATGCGGTATAACCCACATGATACATTTGGTATTGTCCCTGTTTGCAAAACAGGCAGTAATTCCCAAGCTTAACAGGAGTTACAAAGGCAACAGATGAAGGGCTGAGAGTGCCAGGCAGGTGGCACGCCAGTCATTATCAGAAGGCAGTAAAGCCAAAGGCTTCTGGAGCCGATGGCCCCCGGAGAAAGGTCAGAAGGGACACATATGACTGCCAGGCAGAATGCAGCAGGGCTCAGAGGGCACTCCAGCTGCAGGGTCTGAAAGGAGGGTGGGATCAGGGCCGGTGATGGGGAAGGACTCAGGGCCCCAGGCTGGGTAATAGCTGCAGGGTGCGTCAGCAAAGCAGTTGCCACAGAGAGCCTTGGATGTGGGACCGGTTGGATGAGCAAAGTGATTCACAGATAATCCCTAGTTTTCAGCTTGTGGGCAGGGAGAGGCGAGTGCCTACGGCAGACCGAGAAACTGGGACGCAGCTGAGGAAACCAGATGAAGGAAGATTTTTATCTATCTTTGGTCTGTCTGTCTGTTCGTCTGTCCACACGTCCATCTTAAGATCTGGAGGCTAGAAAGACAGTTCAGCAGTTAAAGGCACTTGTTGTTCTTGCAGAGGACCTGTGCTCAAATTCCAGCACCAACATGGAGAAATAAACCATCTGTAATTCTAGTTCCAAGGGATCTGGTGCTGTCTTCTGTTCACCAGGTATGCATGCGGGCAAAACAACCATACTCATAAAATGAAAATGAATTAAAAATACAATTTGTGACTTTTCAGCTGGGCAGAGTGTGCAATCCCGTTAATCCCAGCACTCAGAAGGCAGAAGCAGTCAGATTGCCGGGAGTTTGAGGCCAGGCTGGTCTACAACATAACGAGTTCCAGGCCGGATAATGCAACACACCCAGATCTTGACTCAAAAATAAACAAAGTGTGTGTGTATGTTCAAGCTGTGTGCACACCTGGAGAGCAGAGAGTAATTTTCTGAAGTAGAGTCTTGTTATAGTTATTTTCAGCTGTCGACCTGATGCACCCAGGAAGCAGAAACCTCAATTGAAAACTGCTCCCATCTGGCACACTCGAGGCCTCTTCAAAAAAAGGAATCTCAGCCTCCAGCCAGCGCACGCCTGTAATCCCAGCAGAGGCATTTGGATCTCTGTGAGTTCTAGGCCAACCTGGTCTACAGGTCGAGTTCCAGAACAGCCAGGGTTACACAGAGAGACCCTGCCTCAAAAAACAGACAACAAAACCACAACCAAAACAATAACAAAAATAACAATAATAATAATAATGGCCCCCACTATACGGCCGGGCATGCGTGTCTGTGGAATTCCTAACTGGCAGCCTAGAATAAGCCTGGAAATCCTGCCTCCCAGTTCGGTTCCTGCCTTGGCTTCCACCCAGATAGGCGGGAATGGCAGCCACGTTAACCCTTTCCTCCCCGAGCTGCTCTTGGTCACGGCATTATCAGAGCAACAGAGATGCAAGCCAAAATGACCCTCTCCTTCTACCAGGTGGGACCTAGGAGTTGAACTCAGGTCCTTGGGTTTGGCAGCAAGAGCCTTCACCCACAAAGCCATGTCACTGATCCAGACTCACAAGTTTTCAAATATTACCGGGCCTAGTTCAATCGTTACAAAGGAGAAAACACCACCTCAGAGGACGCTGTCATGGCACCCAGGAAGTGTCTGTGTCAGTGACTTCTTTTGAAGTGACTTGAGGAAGTCAACTTAGGATGCTCCGGCCTATCGTGGTGGGAAGGCCCTGGCTGGGCAGGACTGGGGGTGACAGCTTTCTCCTCCCTCCACAGTCCTGGACTCCAGCCCATGGGTTATTGCCATCCACATTCCAGTTGGCCTCCCCCTGCTCAGCGAATGTCCTCACAGACAGGTCCGGAGGTGTGTCTCCCGGTAACTCCGGATCCAGTCAAGCCCACAGTGAATATGGACTATTCTGAATTTACTGTGCTCGGTACCTGGATATGGACTTGGCCGGTGAAGAAGTGAATTAGGCCGGGTGTGGTGGCACTGAGAGGTTCAAAAACTTGGAGTTAATTCTTGGGACTGGGGCAAAGTCACCAGAGCACAGTCCTTTCAGAGCAGAGGTCCAGCAGTCCCCCACCCAGATTAACCTCGGGATGTGACTAGGGTCACATAGCCCCTAAGGAAGCCTATGGAATGTGTTAACTCCCCCTCCCCCTTGCTACAGTCTAACCTGCAGCCTAACCTAACAGGGCAGTACCTTGTGGATGGGGGGGGGGGGTGTCAGGTGTCCCCCAGGTAGCCAGACCTGATCATTTGCAGTTTTGGCGCCTGAAAACAAACCAATCATTTTAAAGGTCAGCTTTCACCCAATCCTGTACTGCCAAGACTTGCACTTCCCTACTTTCGTTTTTGCCCTCTTAAAAACCCTGTTCCCCCAGAGTTGGGGGTTGCTTGCCTCTTTGTTCTTGTAAAGGGCAGCCACCCAGCACTGAACTCAGAGCCTGTTGGTCATTTGGGTATTTCATTTTGGAGGTTCCACTGAGATTTCGGGGCCCCAAAGGACTCCAGGACTCTGATCCAGAGGATCTTATATTGGCCGGTAAGTGTCTGTGCCTCGGTCTCTGTCTCTGTCTTTGTGTGTGTTGGTGCCAGCTTATATTCTGTTCTGCCTCGGGGAAATCTGTAATTATCGACAAAAGGTGATTAATAACAGATGTGTTAAAAAAAATCCCAGTCACTGAAGTGGAAAAGACATTTTCTAACTCATCAGTTTTCGGAATTGGTCCAGAGCCACCTGGTGCTCTGGAATCTGAAAGTCTGTTCGGTGTGGCTATAGCACCTCCCCAAAGGACTCCAGGCCTGTCCCGGAAGAATTTCTGACTCCCTCCCCTGCTGTTTTCCCCTTTCCAGTCAAGAGCGGGTGCTCAGGGGAAATATTTATCCATTTTTTGTCTTTTGTTTTGTGTTTCTGTCTTTGTGAGTCTTTGTGTTTACTGGACAGTGCGGACATTATGGGACAGATGACTTCTCACCCCCTTGATGTGGTTATATAGTGGTCTGGAAGGATTTGGTGATAAATCCCTCACCCTGGATTAAAGCTTTTCTCTCCCATGCTAACAATCTTCCTTCAACAGAGATTCCCTCCATACAGATGCGGATGCCTGTCCTGAAACCACGCTGTCGCTGTCGCTGACCCTAAGAAACCTTTGGCTCCTCTCTACCCTGTTTTACAGGATAGCACACCAGAGGAGGAAATTTTTCCGCCCCCATCTTACGGGTCTCCTCAGGTGCCTGCATCTCCGCCACAGCCCGCCCCGGACCTATCAGACGGACCAGCGGAGTCGGCAGGCGGCTTCCCCAATTCCACGGTTCTACCTATGTGTGCCACTGGGCCCGCAGATGACCTTTGCCACAGCTGACCTTTACAATTGGAGAACCCAAAATGCTAGATTTTCTGAGAATCCTAAGGACCTAATTGATCTCTTTGAAACTGCTTTTTACTCATCAGCCTACTTGGGATGACTGCCAACAGCATTTGCAGGTTCTTTTCACCACAGAAGAAAGGGAACCTATCCTCCTAGAAGCCCGGAAAAATGTTCTGGGAGATACAGGTGTTCCAACTCAGAACCCAGCTGATATAGACACTAGATTTCCTCTTACCTGACCTATCTGGGATTACAATACGGCTGAAGGTAAGAGGCATCTTCTTATTTACCATCAGACTCTGATTGGCAGGTCTCAAAGCAGCTGCAAGGCGGCCCACTAATTTGGCCAAGATCTATAATGTTAGATAGGGAGAAAATAAAAGCCCACTCCTTATGACCCTGAGCATTCTGATCAGAAGTCATCTATTGCCCTGGCTTTCATTAATCAGACAGCACCAGATATTAGGAAAAAGTCACAGAAACAGTAGAGATTAGGAGAAAAGTCACTACAGGAATTAGTAGAGATTGCAGAAAAGGTGTATAACAATAGGGAAAGTCCAGAAACAAAGCAAATTAGGGCAGAGAAAAGGCAGAATAGGGACTTGGCCAACGTACTCCTGGCTGCCACTGCCTCCGATCCAAGAGAGAAAAGACAATTACTCCAGCGAGCAGCGGGAGGAACGGAGCCAGAGGAATGCACAGACCACCGCTAGGTAAGGACCAGTGTGCCTATTGCAAAGGAGAGGGACGCTGGGTAAAAGATTGTGTCAAGAGAAAGCGGTGAACTAAAGGCATGCTCATGGAGGAGGAGGACTGAGGGAGTCGGGGGTCGGGTCCCCTCCCCGAACCCAGGGCAACCCTAAAGGTGGAGGGGAACCCTTGGACTTTCTGGTAGATACTGGGCCCAACATTCAAGCGGCCACCGGCATTAGACAATATCCACGGACTACCCGAAGAACTGTGGACGGGCAACCCATTCATTCATGCTCATCCCAGAATGCCCTAACCCACTTTTGGGGAGGGATCTATTGACCAAAATGAGGCCCAGATACATTTTAGGGTCAGAAGGAGCTCAGTTACTAGATAATAAAGGGAAGCCTATCCGAGTACTAACAGTCAACCTGGCCTCAGCATCTGATACAAATTGTATGAACAGCCCCTTGGTCATAAAAAAAAAAAAAAAATCTGGATCATTGGCTGGAGGAATTTCCTCAGGCTTGGGCAGAAACAGGGGGAATGGGACTGTCCTTGACCTGAAAGATACTTTCTTTAGCCTCCCCTTGGCACCTAAAAGCCAAGAATATTTTGCTTTTGAATGGCAAGACCCAGAGGCAGGCATCTCGGACAGTTGACTTGGACACGCCTACCTCAAGGATTTAAGAATTCACCCACCATCTTCGATGAGGCCCTGCATGAGGATTTGGTTGAGTACCGGGTTAACAACCCAGATGTTACCCTTCACCAGTATGTAGATGACCTGCCAGTATGTAGATGACCTCTGTGGCAGCTAAGGACCAGCCAAGCTGCCTGGAAGGTACCCGGAAGCTTCTACAAGTCCTGGGAGACCTAGTGTACTGTGCCTCAGCCAAACAGGCACAACTCTGCAGAACTGAAGTAACCTATCACGCCTTAGACATCAGAGACCTGGAGCCTTCTGGGAGGTTGATTTTACAGAGATCAAGCCTGGAAGATATGGGTACATATATCTACTAGTGTTCGTGGACACCTTTTCAGGATGGACCGAGGCCTTCCCCACCAAGGATGAGACTGCTCAGGTAGTAGCAAAAAAATTATTGGAAGACATTCTACCCAGGTATAGCTTCCCCCATATGATAGGGTCAGATAATGGGCCAGCTTTTGTATCAAAGGTAAGTCAGAGTGTAGGGAAATGTATTGGGGCAGATTAGAAGTTACATTGTGCTTACAGACCCCAAAGTTCAGGTCAGGTAGAGAATGAATAGGACATTAAAAGAGACCTTAACTAAATTGACCTTAGAGACTGGCGGTGACTGGGTGATGCTTCTCCCCTTTGCCCTGAATAGAGTTAGAAATTCTCCCTATCAACTGGGACTGACTTTTGAGATTATGTATAGAATACCAGCCCCATTGTACCCATCGGAGCCCTGGCCTCAGACTGCACTCTCCAGTCGCCTCCCGGAACCACACACTGCAAAGGTGGATGGAAGGGTTCCCTAGGGAGACTGAGACACCCTCATGAGCCTAGAGGACAAGAGCAACCAAGATGGTGAGGATAGGGGTTGAATCTGTGCCCGCTGTCTGCGTCAGGAGGACATTTTGTCGTAGAAGCAGAGACCTCTGAATGACCACTGAGCCATCTTTCCAGCTTTCAAATAGGTTTTTGATCAAAAGTTAAATAATAGGGTTTGGAGAGATGGCTCAGAGGTTAAGAGCCCTGGCTGCTCTTCCAGAGGACCCGGGTTCAATTCCCAGCAATCACATGGTGATTCACAACTGTCTGTAACTTCAAGATCTGACACCCCCACACAGACACACATACAGGCAAAACACAAATGCACATGAAATAAAAATAAATTTAAAAAGTTAAATACATTCTCAATGTGCTATTTATTGCTTATTTATTTATTGTAGGGTCACACAAGGTCATCTTGCCTACAAAGGTCAAAGAGCAACTTGAAGGAGCTGGTCTGTTTTTCTACCATGTGGATTCCAGGGATTGAATTCAGGCTTGGTAGCAAGCATATTTACCCACTGAGCCATCTCTGTGGCTGTCAAAAAGCTGGGTATAGCGGCACACACCTTTAATCTCAGCGCTCAGAAGGCAGAGGCAACCAGATCTCTGAGTTCCAGGCCAGCCTCATCTATGAAGTGAGTTGCAGACCAGTCAAGTCCACATAATAAAACCTTGTCTCAAAAAAAATTTTTTTAGATGTATTTATTATTTACACAGTATTCTGCCTACATGTGTGCCTGAACACCAGAAGAGGGCACCAGATCTCATTAAAGATGGTTATGAGCCAATGTGTGGTTGCTGGGAATTGAACTCTTGACCTTTAGGAAGAAAGACTAGTGCTCTTAACCTTTAAGTATCCTCCTTTGAGTATCTCCAGTATCCTCAAAACATTATTTTTTAAAATACTTTAAAACTATCTTTTATTTTAGCTTTTAAAAAGTTCATTTTATGTGTGCCTTATTTAGGGTTCTATTGTTGTGAAGAGACACCACAGCCACGGCAACTCTTACAAAGGAGAACATTTAATTGGGGTAGCTTACAGTTTCAGAGGTTTAGTCCATTGTCACCATGGTGGGAAGCATGGCAGTGTGCAGGTAGACTTGGTGCTGGAGGAGCCGAGCGTCCTACATCTCGATCTGCAGGCGGCAGGAGACTGTGTCCATGATGGCCGCACTTGAGCTTGTAGGACCTCCAGGCACTCCACAGTGATACACTTCCTCCAACAAGGCGGCCCCTCCTCACAGTGCCCCTCCCTTTGGGCCAAGCATTCACACACTCCAGTCTCCTGTTCCAACCCCCACACTGTGCTTGTGTGTGAGCATCTCATCTGAGTGTGTGTGCGTGCTGAGTGTGTGTGTCTGCTGCCTGTGGGGTGAGGGGTGCTGCCGGGTGGGGGGTGGGAACAGGACGTCAGCTCTCTCCACAGATGGCTGTGAGCCACCATCGCATGGCTGCTGGGAACTGACCATGCGTCCTCCGAAAGAACAGCAGGCGCTCCTAACTACTGAGCCATCACCTCTCCAGCCCCCAGTTTTTGGTTTTAAAACAAACACACCTACCTGCCTGTTGAATGTGTCAGGCCCTCGGTTCAACAGGCGGCACCACATGCACGTGCCAGATACACATCTGTTTTTTTACTACTGTCGCCCGTGATTCTAAGGTAATGTCCATCCCTCTAAGACGGCTTAGTGGGAGCCCACGGTTCATGTGGGAAGTCTCATAAGAAGAACCATGTGGGCGTTGGGGCTCTGAAGAGATGGCTTGGGGGTTTTAAAAGCTCTTGCAGAAAAACTTGGGTCCACAATCATCTGTAACTCCAATTCCAAGGGATCCAATGCCCTCTTCTGGCCTCCCCGAATATTAGGTGTATCCCTGACATACAGACAACCCCTCTCCCCAACACACACACAGAACAGACTAAGAAACCCAGAAGGGAGGAGAGCTGCTGTCCTGGAGAATGGGCTTGAGTTCCATAAGGCCTCAAAGCTGCCACCCAAGGGGCAGACGCATGGCACTGAGCTGTCAGGGGATGGCTGGCTTTTTATGAGTGAGAGGACCTTCTGCTGTCTCTGAAGCGTTTGTCTAGACAAGTCCTGCCTGTCAGAGGGGCCCAAGTCGGCTGATGAGCCACAGAAGGCCACAGGTACCAGATAAAAAGGAAGGGTGTGACTCTGCCTTGCTGCTTTCATATAGCCACCCACATGGTGGGGACCGGGAAGACACCTGCCTGGCCTGCTTAGAAACAGAAACGCCTACAGGCAACCCCCAAACTCCAGGCTCCGTGTTCTCCTTTTCCCAACCTTAGCCTGTATGTGGAATTACCCTCCCTTGCCTTGCTGCCTCAAGGCCGCCACTGGGAGGCAGTGTGGTCACAGGTACAGACAAGGGTACCGAGTCAGAGGTCCTGGGCTTCTTCTAGGCCATCAAGGAGGCCAAGAAAAGGTCAAATAGGACCAACAGCAAAACCAGGGCACCCTGAGTCTCTGCTGTTCTGCTTGGCAGTAGGGCTGAGCTCTCCACTCCCTTGGCAAGGCTTTGAGGGGAGTAGACTGGGGGCGAATTGGGGAGGACAGTGTCTCATTTGTTTTTGTTTCTCCTGAGACAAGGTTTCCTCTGGGCCAGGCTGGCCTCACACTTGCTATGTAGCAAAGGATGACCTTGAACTTCTGATTCTTAGGCCTTCATGCTGTGATGAGAGGCCTGGACCACTCACTGCATTGGGTTTTCTGGGGCGTTGAGGAAGGAGACCAGGCTGTGACCAGGCTAGGACAAACATTGCCAGCCCAGCCATACCCTGAGCCCCCTCAAAGAAGATGAGGTGTGGGAAAAAGCAGGCCCAGTTCACCCTGGCTGAGTGCTGTCCTACTGTGTGCTGGGCATAGCCTACTGTGTGCTAGGAACAGAGGGTATTAGTACACACTCTTTTTCTCTCTGCCCCATCCCTAAAAAAACAAACAAACAAAACAAAAAAACTGCACCCAGCAGCTAGACCTGGATGGACAGCCAGAGTGGGACTGGAATGTTTGTGGTCCCCTTTTCAGTGTCATAGAAAACTTATTAAAATGGAAAAAAGAAAGAGACAAACAATACCAAAACAAAACAAAAACTGGAGGGTGGGAGAGATTGGGAGAGAAATGATGCCCAGGGCTCTGGAATCAGACTTTAAAATCCCAGCTCTGCCACTTCTTAGCTGTGAGACTTTGACCATGTCATGTACCCTCTCTGAAACTCAGACTAGGTACAAAAGGGGATGAAACCTTCCTGGCAGTGAGAACCACTCTTAGGAAAAAAAAAAGCAAAAAAACAGAGAAAAAAAATTGCTCTTGTCCACTCCAAGCCTTAGAGAAGTGAGCATCAGTTACTGTTTTCAAAGCAGAAGGAGCCATGTCTCAGGAGGTCAGACGAAACAGGTAGCATAGGGCTAGAGGGCAGACAAACCAGCTTCCGTTTCCATTCTGCATCCCAGAGGTACTGTGCAGCCCCTTTTAACAAGCTCCTGTCTGCTGCGGCACGTGCTGGCTGTCCCCAAGGCTGCTGGCCACAGAACTGACTGTATCCTGGTGCCAACATGGCACCCTGTCACCTCACAGCTGGTTGAGTGCAGACTGTCATGGGGTGGGATCCTTCTCTAGCCAGAGCGGGGAGGAAGCAGCAAGCCAAGTCAACATTTTACCTAGATGAGCCTGGAAAACAGAAACCTTGACCCACGGGAAACTCCTGGCAGGTGTGGGAATGGTTACAAGTACTGTGGGCAAACAGCATATTCCCCAGGCTTCTGCCTGCTCCCCGGGGAAGCCCTTACCCAGACTCCGCAGATCCCCTTAGAGAAGCAATTAGCAGCACTCAAAGCAGCCATCCTAGAAGCAGTTCATTGAAAGCACCAGTCATCCTCAATCTATGGCGAGGACGCACTCAGGATGCCTCCCGAGCCTGGGCCGCAGGGGTGAACATCCCATGCCGCTCCACAGCCAGCCGCTCCCACTCTCTGTGCCAATGCAAGACCATAGTTGTGGGTGCAAGGAAAAGCTGCAGCCGGACATGGTGGCGCATGCCTATAATCCCGGGATGTGGGAGGTAGAGGCAGGGAGGTCAGGAGTTCAAAGCTAGCCTTGGCCAGGAGACAAATTTGAGTCCAGCCTGGGCTTCATGAAACCCAATCCAGTCTCAAGAAAAAAAAATGTGGGCAATGAGGTATGGGATTGGCAGAAGGCCCGTGAGTAAATCACGCCTGAGGAACTGAGCCCCAATCCCCAAACACTACATAAGGCCAGGTGCAGGGGGCTCTTATGGCACCCACAATCCCCTGGTGCTCCTGAAGGGAAGTAAAAGCAGACCACCAATAAAGAGACATTCCTGGGCTTTGGGGTTCTGATTCACTAAGGAGAGAAGCCAGAGGAGTACAGGGAAAGAAGGAAAAACAGTTGAGGGTGTGAGGGGCGGAACCAGATCTCAGACCACGCCACAGGGCTGTTAGGTCATCCCTCCAAAAGGGCAGGCCCACTGGCTTGGTCCAAAACTGAGTCTAGGCTCAGCTCAGGTCACCTTTAGTCCTTAGAAACCATGCAAAGTGGGTTTCTATTTGCCAGGATAAGCCCTGGCTTTCTCATCCACCCCTACAGCCCTTCCTCCCTACCCCTTCCCCCCACCATCTCTAGAGAGGGCATCTAGTTCTCCCTTAACTCAATAAACAAGCCCACACCTGCCCTCCTCCCACCGCAGCAGGAGCCCTGTGCTGGAAAGGACTCTCCCACCGGTTTTTGTCCTCTTTGCTCCCAAGGCCCTGCAATTGCAGAGCCTCCTCCTCTCCCACCTTTTCTCTCTATCCCCCAGGGCACACTCCCCCAAGATGCCTCTGGCTAATCTCTCTTATCTCCCATAAAACCCTTCCCCTTAATCATGGAGCAGCCACTCTCACACAAAGCTTCCAGTCAGGGTTTGTCTCCCCGACCCTTCTTATCTGTGGGAACGCCCACCAGAGAGCTGAGTGACCCCTTTGAAGTCAGTCTTCCCCACCCCCCTCAACCCTTTTGTCTGAGTGTGTATTCTTGGCTCCGGTGACCTTGGTCTGTGGTCTCATGAGAACCTTCTCAGTTCAGTTGAAAGGGAAAGGAGGGACAGAATGTGGCAGAGCACTTGCCTGGCTTTTGCAAGTTCCTGGGTTTGACCCAGCACTGCAACACACGGACAGACAGACAGCAAGAGATTAACTGCTCTGCCCAGGGTTACTGGCCTTGAGACGCAAAGGCATGAAGTGTGCTCTGGAGGCGGCACGGCTGGTGAAGGCACTTGCACCTCAAGCGTCTACCACGTAAGGGTAGAATGAACTGGCTTCCCAAAGCTCTCCTCTGACCTCCACCTGCCATGCAACCACAGGCCTGCAAACACACCACACACAGACACACACATACCCATAACTTAAAAACCCGAGTTCAAATCCTGGGACCCATGTGGTAGAAAGAACAGACTCCCCAAGTATGACGCTGGCTGTGGTGGTCTGAAGGAGGGTGGTCCCCATAGTTTCCTTTATTTGAATGCTTAGTCAATCACCAGTTCAACTATTTGGGAACCATTAGGAGGCGTGGCCTTGTTGGAAGAGGGGTGTCCCTGGGAGTGGACTTTGATGTTTCAAAAGCCCATACCAGGTCCAGGGTCTCTCTCTGCCTGTGGATCAGCTCTCGGCTGAGCTCTTAGCTACTGCTCCAGCACCATCCCTGTGTGCTTCCTGCCATGATCATGGTCTAAGTGTGGCAGCACACTCTAAATCATAGCACTTGGGAGGCAGAGAGTCGGATCTCAGACAGCCAGGGCCACACAGCAAGGCTCTGCCTTAACAAGTAATTAAGTAAGTAAGTAAATAAATAAATAAGTAAGCACACAGGAGAGTGGGGCAGGATATATAACGCAAAAGCATTCCTAGCAGTTATGGCCTGGCCAATGTCCACCCTGGAAACAGCCCTCTGTTCCTCAGCAGTGACAGAGCAAATGGCTATGAGCCACAGGACAGCATCAGAAACAGCTAAGATAGCGCAGGGAATCATGAAAAAAGGGAGAGTTAATATGACCTGAAGAGGATAGGCGCTCCACAAGGACCAAATATATCTGGCCACAGGGGCCTTATATGAGACTGTTTCTCCAACGAAGGACCATGTATGGATATAACCTAGAACCTCTGCTCGTAGTCCATGGTAGCTCAGTATCCAACTGGGTACCTTAGTAAGGGGAACAGGGACTATTCTGACAGGAACTCAATGGTGGGCTTTGACCTCCCCACCCTGCGAGGGAGTAGCAGCCAGCCCTGCTAGGCCACAGAGGGGGACTTTGCAGCCAGTCCTGAAGACACCTGATAAAACAGGGCCAGATGAAAGGGGAGGAGGTCTTCCCCTATCAGTGGACTTGGAAAGGGGCAGGGAGTAGATGAGGGAGGGAGGGTGTGATTGGGAGGGAATGAGGGAGCGGGATACAGAGTTAATAAAATGTAACTGAAAAAGAAAAACAGCTAAGATGCTAGATATGGCACTGGACTCAGGCACGTGTTTTCCATTTCCCGGAGGGCAGTCAGTCCCTGTGAATCAGAGAGGGACCTGGAAGGCAAGGGACATGGTCTGCATTTTGACCTGGGTGGAGCTTTCATGGCTAGATCCACTAGTCAAAATTCTGGAGCCCTGAGATGCGGGTGGTGTCAGATCCTGCTCAAAGCTTAGCCATAAATTCGCTTTTCCAACCAACCACCTGGCTTTCCAGACTTACCCTCAGACGTGTCCACCTAGGGGTGACCTCTGACCCTGGATGTTCACCAAGACGGGAACTTCCAGAGCTAGCAAAGAGACAGCCACCTGTTGACTCCCCATTCTTCAATATTTGCACACGGAATGGAATCTGGACTATGGCCAAGTTGTTTGAATGGGAAATGTCCCCCACTTGGGGGACACTTGGTCTCTGGCTAGTGGCCTGTGCAGGATGGTTACCTAGAAGAAACTCCATTTCCTCAGATCCCAAAAGGCAGAAGGGACAAGTGGCCATTTATTAGCGTACCAGAGCGCTCGCTGGCCTCCAGGCTCACTAGTACCTGTTACAGTTCAGAGTCCATGCTAGCGGTCAGGTCCTTCCACCTTCTCTCCTATCCTAACCCCCTTCAGCTCACAGGTTCCCCTGCCCCACGACTCATTCTTCTAAGCCTATTTGGCTGTGCTCTCCTCACTCCCTCTATGTTCTTCCCTCTGCTCTGCCCCTCAGGGCCAGGCCGCTGGTCATGGTCAGCCATCTACTTCCTCTGCTCTGGACTCTGCCAGATGCATCTGGTTCTCTATTTCCCATCTACAATAAAACCCTTCCCCTTAACCATGGTGTAGGGCGGTCACATGGTCCGCTCATTTCCACATATAAATAAAAATGGGGACGAAGGAATGGCTCAGTGGTTAAAGGTAAACTAACAGTAACACTTTTAGTAATTAACACTAAAGTGGAGGGAACAGTGATAGTCCTAGGTAATTGGAACTTGGGCTCTGTCTCTGAGATGCATTTTAAAGGATATGTTTATTATTTTAAACTATGTGCCTGGAGGTGGGTATGTGCATGTGAGTGCAGTGCCTGTGAAGGCCTGAAGAGGTCCCAGGAGCTGTTCACGAAACACAAGGCTTATCTGCACACTGGCCACACTTTATCTATATCTAGAATGGTATACAATTTTGGCCCTGGGAAAGTGATCAAGAGCAGTGTTTTCTACCACATCAGAGGGTCCCAGCAGGCAACTCCCTCAGGCTTTTTGAGGAGGCAAGTTGCTCCTGCGAATCTCCCTCAAGACTACGCTTCAGGGTGGCCCTTTCTGGGTGAAGGAGATGGCTAGGTTGGCAAAATACTTGCCATATAAGCATGAAGACCTGAGTTCAGATCCTCCAAAAGCACGGTGGGAAAAAGCCCTGTAGAAGGCACCTGTAATCTCAGCATGGGAGAGGAGATGGAAAGAACCTGCAGCTCACTGGCCCAGCAGAGGCTGAATCAGCGAGCTCTGGTTCTGGTTCCTAGGAGGGCAGCTGAAGAAAGCAGCAGACCATCAGCCAACCGCTGTCACACATACCTCCCATACCGTGTCACTTTCCAAAGCCTTTAGAAAGCCCAGAGGATGGGCACACAGCAGGCTGCTGTGGCCCTGAGGGCCATGGAGTCCAGGAAGCTCAGGACAGGCCCTTGCCCAGGGTTCCGGTCCCACTTCTTGTCTGATGGAGCTTGATCACATCTTTTAATCTTGTTGGTCTGTTTCCTCAATTCTCTGAAATGGAGTCCAGGCCAGTTGCAAGGATCCTTCCATTTCTAGAAAGGCTTCATCTTCTGGTCTCCAGTCTGGTCAATGTGCTGAAGGGGCCAGGACTCCAACGTGGCTGCCTCTCCAGCACAGCTCACAAAGGACTTTGGCCAGGAGGTGCAGGTGAGGCGTGGCAACTTGACAAGACCCTCCTAAGCTCAAGACCCAGTCTGAGCTGTTCTCACACCCATCCGTGAGATCCAAAGGACAGGCACGTCCAATCTTCTAGACTCTGCCTTCGAAGAATCGGGTAGAGTTAGGACAGGAGGGCCCACCCAGGACACCAAATACAGCAAAGCAAACCACTGCCCATTAGAACATTTATTTCTCAGAGAGAAAATATGAAGTCATATTATAGTAGGTAAAATTAACTCTCGTATTCTTTACAGGCATAGACTTTTCTGTTTATTACCTCTCTTATAACCATCTGTTATAAACAATTCTAGAAGGCAAATAAAGTCACTTTCTACAATAAATAGAGCATCGTGTGCTTCACAGCAGACGCGACAGAGACATGAGGCCCCATGCCACAGCAGGATCTGAGCCGCATCCTGTTCTAAAAGAGCAGTTTTCAAAAAGGGACTCAGAGAGAGTGGAAGATTCAGAGACTGAAAAAGAGACAGAGAAGGTAAAGTGTTGGGGAAGGAGATAGAGAGGGAGAAAGCCCCGAGATCTTACAACACAGGTTTAGACGAGGGTCACAGAGTCCACAGCTGACCAACTACCTGGGGAGAGGGGGATCGCAACGGCTCCTTTAACCAGATGGCGCTGCACGGCTGCACAATGGAGAATTCCAATAATGGAGAGCATAGGCCTGAAGAACTTACGACGGTTATCTTACAGTTATGTACACCACGTCCTACCCCAGCTGTCGCGGCGCTGCTTCCTGGACAGAATCCCACCCTCTCTGTGAGTTGTACTGGTTCCCTTTCAAATGCTGGCTCATGTCCCAAATGTGTAAGAAGTTGGTGGTTGGTTGGTTGTATTTTAAAAAGTTTGAGTATGTAAAAATGGCAGTGATCTCCCCAGGGACTTTGTTTTGCCCAAAATTCCCCTATGAAAAAATGTAAAACAATTAAAAATGACATCAAGGTAGAAATCAAATGGCAATCAGCGGCCTGCAAACCCGCCTGCGGCTTTGGTGCTTAAGAAGTGAAAAGAAAGGTCAAGAGCAGAAGCCTCTGAAGGGTGCGTCGGTTTGTCAGTCAGCATTCCTCATTCACAGTTTTTCTTCCTTCCTTTTGGAGGTGAGGGGAGAAGGCTGAGGAGGTGAGGGTGGGGAAGAGGCTGAAGACAGGGTATGAAAGAAAGAGGCTGCGCCCCCGCTCTGGGAGACAGGAGCAGCAGAGTTGGGGCGGGGAGCCGGAAGGCAGTGCCATGCTGCCTGCGGTGATGTGACACAGTAAGGATTCAGGCTGTTGCCGGAAGATAAAAGCCCAGGAGACGGGTGAGCAGCATGCCAGCTGAAGGGCACATGCCACCTTCAGTATCCATCTAGCTGTGTGTGTGGACAGGGGCCCACCCTCAGCACTCCTCACGGCAAGACGAAGGGCAGGAAGCCCACTCCATCCACAGGGCATGTGCATGCAGCTGGGCTCGGTGTGGACTTCCATGGGTATGGGGAAGGGTCCTCACAAGTGGGATAGCTTCTACCTGAACTCACGTACCTGGCAGACACCTATCTACTATAGCAGCTGGCCAGGACAGAAATGGGGCATCAAAGAAAAAGATCAATTTGGTGATGTTGCTGTCAGTTTGGCACAAGGGAGAAAACAGAGAAATGTGGGAAGGAGAGCCTGGGCTGGGCAAGCAAGGAGGTGAGAGAATGAGTGATGTGGGGGAAGGGGAGCTCAGTGGGTTCCCGAGGGACCCCGGCACATCTCTGGGATCAGTGTCAGAACCTTGCCTGCCCTGAGGTATGGTTAGCTGGGAGAGGCATGGAGGGAGCCAGCTGGCCCCAGAAAACCAGATTAGGCCCTCTTGCCTTGTGGGCCAGGTCCACCTCCCTGGCTGGCCAAGACTCTCAGCTGTTTCTAAGTGGTTCTTCAGTGGAGTACCCCAGGGACCTCGGGTGGGAGTTTTTGGCACACAGCGGCCCTCCAGGGGAACCACATGATTGGTCAATTTTGGGCCTTGCCCTTGGAGACACAGTTCAGTCAGGGCCTGCCATGAGAAAGAAGCTGCCAGCCGTACACTTGGCAGGGCAGAGGAGAGGTGAAGAAGGCAGACCTGTGCAGGCCCAGTCCACTCTTACAGGTAGCTAGAAGTGACGAAGGAATGGGTTCCACGCACTCGGCTCAGATGCATCATCGCGCGGTCATAGGCCACCTGCACTGACTTCCGGATGCTGGTCTTTCGGCCTTCTAGCATCTTCAGCTTGTCCACAGTATCTTCCACACCCAGGGGCAGGACTTTGTCCCTTGGAAGCCACTGCCTGAAATGTAAGTACAGCTGAGATGCAGCTGCAGCAGGACCTACAATGGCTCCTCTGGACTCAACTACCAGGTCAAGCAAGGTCAAGGGCAGGCAGAGGGGAGAGCCCCGTCTTTAGGCAGCAGGCAGGTACAGTATACCTGCAGGCTGAGCCTCTCCTGTGGGCATTTCTATTACCTGCAATTCTACCTCATTTCTACAGAGATAGGGATGACAGCCCTTTATTAGCCACAGGCCACCAAGCCCCTCATAAAGGAAGCCAGATCCCCCCTCAGGATTGAGACATACCTTCCCCCAGCTGCTGGAGTCCTTTCAGCCATGTCTTTCTCCAGTAACTAGCTACATGGGAGCTGCCTACCGATGGTCACGCCCATCCCCAAGAACTGATGATATTTAGTGACTGCTGGCTTAAGGGAGCAGAGACCCCAATTCCCAACCCCTCTCCTGAGCTCTATGGAGGGAATCCGAGGCCTCTGAAGTGTGCTTGCCATGTACTGGCCCCTGCGCCCCAGACTGCTGCTCTTATCCTGTGGCTTTCTGGGCTATCTGACGGGAGCGCTCCTCTTGAAGAGCTCCCCAAGGTTGCCGACTCCACCCTTGCTCTAAGCAGTTAGCTAGTGTCACATGCAGCATGGGCCGGCTGAAGCCTCCTCAGATGGGGTGGAGCCTGCACCCTGGCCCAGGTCCTGCAGCAGCTTTGTCACGTACCAGGTTCGTTTGTTGTCAAAGAAGAGGACAAGGAAGAGCTTCTCTCCAGCCTCTGCCTGCTTCTGCTCGCCCAGCTTCAACACGTCCAGTGGAGGGACAGGAATGGGGACGCCATTGTGCAGAAGGCCCTCCCGGGGCATCTTGGGATCGATGATCTGGAGGCAGAGAGGGAGAAGGGCACTAAGCAGGGGAGGGTGGGAGAGCCATGGAACCAGCCGTCAAGGCACCGGACACATAAGCACACAAGGGTTCAGCACTGCACATAACCAGCCAAGGGGGACTGGCATGGGTCCTCAGCACCCCAAAACAGAAATCTTGACTTTACTCCCCAAGTCCACTGTCCTACCCTTTCCCTCATTCAATCAATCCTTTGGATGAGAGAACTTGATCTTAGATTAAGTAGGACTGAGCAGGTGATTAGAATATCTAAACCAAAGAAGCAAACTCTTTCCTTCTTCACGGGGTCTGTTAGAAAGGATTACAAGGCCGCTTCCTTCTCCGTTGCTCTTCACCACCTCTGCAATTCACAGTCGTATTCAGGGCCCTGCTCCACTGAGCACCTAGGCTGTGAACATGCAGAAAGCTCAGCCAGGCGACAAGGGCAACACCTTCAGTCCTGTGTAACAGCTGCTGGCTACCTTCCCACGAGGCACGGGGCCAGATACCTCTGGTGTAGCTGAAAGGGTCAGGGTTTGAAGGGAAAAACCAAAGCTACCAGAGGAACTCACGTCTGGCAGGGCAGGGGCCCATCTTGCTCTGAGCAGGAGTGACAGCAACAACAGCGCAGCAGCGCTCCAGGTCTGGGGAGCACTTCCTGTCCCCAGAGCTCTTAACTATCCACACACCACCTCACTCCTGTCTCCCAGAGAGGCAGGAAGTCCACTGACAGCTGTCAGCACACAGAGGGAAACACCAGCCCAGGAAGATGGGAGCTGTGGAAACTATGGCTGAGACAGAAACCAGATGCTCGCAAAGGCTGCAGCCTCCACCCCAGCTGGCTCGTAACTTCTGTGCACAGAGGCCAGAGAGACTTGGACCCTGACAGAGGAAGCGCCTTCTCCAGAGACAGAATGATCTTCATTCCCATGCCCTGTCCCAGGGGACCTCCTCTCACAAGCCAGCGCCCCCATGTCCCTCCAGACAAGCAGCTGAGAGAAGAGTGTAAGCTCAGCTGTGAGAGCACTTGCTGCTGCTCCTGCTACCCACAGGGGGCTCACAACCACGTGTAACTCAAGTTCCAGAAGAACCTGACACTGTCTGACCTCCTCAGGCACCAGACACACACGTGCTACATATACATACATACATTCATGGAAGCAAAATACTCATATACACATGATTAAATAAATAAATCTAAATAGTTTTTTTTTAAAAGACTCTAAGCAAGAACGACTTGTAGTCCACACCCAGCTAGGTAATGGTCAAAACTGTCTCCCAGCCTGTCACTCTTCCTGGGATTGAAGCTGCAGATGTGATGAGAACAGAAACAGTCCTGTGCTTCCTCAACTACCACAGAGACAGTGTGGTTCCGCTGCTGTCTCCACCTGCCCCTGCTAGTGGTCCAGAACAGACTGTGAGGACCTGTGAGGGCAAGAGCAAGGAGGAGTCTGATCTGAGGACAGAATGACAATGGTCCATTCACTCAATGAACACAATGCAGGTTCACAGAGCACGGATAGAGCTCGTGGGAAGGCCTGACGTAACATACGGGAAACGTGCACATACACTTCACAACTGCAGTACATGAACAGCAAGAAAGGGAACAACACAAATATTTAGTCCATCTGCTAGAAAGGGGTGTGCACTGCTCTTCCCCCTCTCCTTTCCTGTTTATCTAAAACTCCTATAACGTTACTTTTCCAAAAGCAAAACAAAATACACGATAACCCCCCCTCCCGAGTTTGTTTTTAAAAGATTAAAATACAGTCTAACGTGCAGAATCTACACGCACAGGAAGGGGCTGCAAGGCATGTGCCAAAACACAAACACAGGTTGTGTTCAGGTGGTGACTGAATTTCTTCTTCGGTTTGTTTTTGTTTTTTGAGACAGGGTCTCGCTGTGTAGCCCTCGCTGGCCTGGAGCTACGTAGACCATGCTGGCCTCAAACTCAGTGAGATCTACCTGCCAAAGCGGAGATTCATGGCAGATGCCATCATGTCCCAGTGTTTTGTCTGTTTATATTTTAAATATTAATTTTGGACTGTGTCTCTTGCATTGTAAGGTTTAAAAGCAAATAAACAAAAACAATAAAAAAAGGCACTCCAAACCTGTGAGCATTATCACTTCCTTAATGACTAAGCTGGGTCTTTTTTGTTTTTCGAGACAGGGTTTCTCTGTGTAGCCTTGGCTGTCCTGGACTTGCTTTGTAGACCAGGCTGCCCTTGAATTCACAGAGGTCTGCCTGCCTCTGCCTCCCTGAGTGCTGGCGCACTACCACCACGTCCAGCTCTCCTATTTTTGTGTCTCAGCTGCTGGATCAGTGTGAATATTCCACATCTGCCATAGCTAAAGAGGAGACTAGGTAGGCAAATGAGCTCCAGGAAGTGGCTTGACTTGACTGCTATAGGATTTCCTCATCACAAACAGGACCAGAGGTTCCTGCTTCTTTAGCTTGGGGGCTGCTCTCCACTCAAGAGTCACAGAGAGGCGGGACTAGGAAAAGCCCAGAGCTGTGCATGGGAGAGGCTGCTGGATGGTTCCCACCAGCGCTACAGACCCTAAGCAATGCCTGAAAAAACACCGCTGCCCTGGCCCAGCCTCTGGAAGGATTATTTGGTGTTCTAAGGTGGAGCAGACTTTACATATCTTTTGAAATCTCCCTAGGGGATTCTCACAAGACCCAAAGGTTTCCAATTGGTGCTGTCTTTCAGAGTCTGCGGCCACTTCCTCCCCACCTGAGAAGGCTGTAGGATATCACAGCCTACAGGTGGGAGTATAAACCAGAACTAACCTCCAAGAATTTTGGCAACTTGTGCCAGAATTCTGTATAGATGTTGTTCCTAGCGGACACACCTAAGAAATAATCACACCAGGACAAACCTAAGATGTTCACTGACAGCTGCTTACCACAGTGAAAAAGTCAGTCTAAACAGGGAAGTAGGGGATGGTCATAGCATGGTACATGACAGCAACTGAAAGATGATGTCATCATTAAAAATGACATGATGAAAGTTACTCGTCATGTGAGATGGACATGTTCGTGGTATGCTGTGAAGAGAGGGTAAAAGTGGTATTGCCTCATATGCACAGGCTAATGCAAGGGAAAGGGGTGAGTACAGTCCTGACAGGTCAGGACTGGGGAGGATGTTTAATGTAGTGGCTCAAAGCAAAGGCTTGATCTCACACTTGAGCCCTGGAACCAAATCCCTGCTGCTCATTGCCTACCTGACAGCGGCTAACAGACCCTGCTCTCTTCTCCACAGAACAAGATTCTGTCCCTGGTATTTCAAAGACTTAGTATGGCAGCTGTCTGACAACACATGAACATATCAGCAGTGTTTGGAAACTACGCTAAGCAGTGTTCCCACACAGAAGCAAATGTACAATGCTACAAAAGCCCTAAGACCCTGGCCTCTGAATACCTGGAGCCTTTTGTGTATGTATGTGTGTGTGGTCTGCTGGTTTGCCCCGGGAAAGCTAGAGTAAAGCCCCATCCCCTCTGCAACTAAAGACACCTGACTCCCACCACACTCATCCAATCAGATAATCCCCCAAGGCAAGGCAGGGGCCAGAACCGCCAGGGGGAGAGGGAACAGGAGGGTGTTGTCTGGGGCAGACTCACCAAGGCAGGGTAGGAAGGGTAGCCTCGGCACTTGGCCCACACCAGCTCCAAGGGCTCCAGGTCTCCGCGGTCTTCAAAGGGCATCAGGAGGCTTCTGCCTGGGGGTGGGGGAGGGGAGGAGACAGTGCCCAAAGGAGACTTGGCATGGTGCCCCAAAGCCCTGCCTGTGGATCCCATGTGACTGGGGAAGCCCAGCATTGAGTCTGCAACACCCCTCCACCCTTCCTTTTCTTGCCCTTTCCTTAGGAATTCTAAGACTGGGCCAGGGGTCAGCAAAGTAACCCTATAAAGGGCCAAAGAGTAAATATTTCATCCTTTCAGGAGCCTCATGGTCTCTGCAGCTGTAGCATGGAAATAGCCATAGTCTAAACAACTGAGTATGTCTCCGCCGCAATAAAACGTGTTTCTGACACTGAAATTTAACTTTCATGGTATCAAATACCATCGTTTTTATAATTTAAAATGTAAATTTAAAATGTAAAACCATTCTTAGCTCATGAGCCACAATGAGCAGGTCATTGTGTACCAACCTCTGACCCTAAATTCTGGGGCAGCTTCTGTGGGAAAACATAATGGCTTCATGTCCAGAGCCTCTGAGGGAGAAGGGCCATACCCCAGCTTGCGCAGACTCAGCACTGTCGGCACCTGAGTGGGAGCCCTTCCCATGGTGGCATCATGGGAGACAAATGCCAAGAACAAAGCCTCCACAGAACCCCGGCCAGACCACAGTGGCCATCAGAGCGCTTGGCAGCACCCAATCCAGCAAAGCCAAGCAGGCTGGCAGGTCTTTGGTGACCCTAGGTATCCGGCCCGGGGCAGGGCTGCACCTCCTCAGCCTCACCCCACAGAAACCTTCCCACACCTGCAAACTGTGAACGAGGTGACCCTTCCCTTGGCTAAGAGAGCAGAGATGTAATTCTTAATTAAGATGAAAGAGAGGTGCTGTTTCGATACCAGTGGGTGAAGAACACTAACGAAGAACAGATGAACCCAGCATCGAGGCAGCCACACACTGGTGAAGCCATAGACCAGTCCAGCCCTTCTGGAATGCAATTCCATCCAACGTCCCAGGAGCATTAAAACAAATGTTTGAGCCATCTGCTCCAGTAAACTTCTTTGGCAATTTATTGTAAGAAAGGTAATAAAAGGATTTGTGGCTAAAATGTGCATTTATCAAATTGTTTGTGCTGAAAGCGGGAGTTAACCCAGTAGCCACCAGAACACTCAAGTCAGTCACAGAGCACTGCTTGTTGGAGAGATGGTTCCAGCATACAAGACACAGGAAAATCGTGAGCCAACAAGGAAAAAAATATCCAAGCAAAAACTGGTGAGTACAAGTGTGTGTATCAGATCTGCACTTGCTGAAATGTGCCTAAAGAAACGGAAGCAACACAGAAATGGAGACAGCTGTGTTCAGATGGTGAAGCTACTGGAGTGCAATTCTTTTTAAATATCCTTTGGCGTTGTTTTTAGTGTGTCAGCTAAGAAAGCAAGGAAAAAAAAAGTCACCACCAGAAGCACAAAGTGTGTCAGCTCCACTTCCTGGCTTCAAGCTCAGATGTACAAATTCATGTGGACATGAGACCTGTGGTCTGGGTGCAGACAGTCCCAAGGACACAACTCAAAGGCGGGCATCCGCCAATAGACACCGACACTGGCAAAGGGGATGACACTAAGGCAGAAGGGAGCAGCTGCACCAAGAGAACTCCAGGCACTATCAGAGCGCACCTGACAGACAGCCCTGAGGTAAGCCGCCACTCTCTACCTACTCCATCTGGAAACCACCCCAGGCCTCCTGTTGCTCCTGCCTTGCTCTTACTTCATTACTACACAGACACGATCTACAAAGCCAGGGTGATAAGTGACACATTATTACCAATGACCCTTAGCACAGCCAGGTAACATCAAACAAAACTATGGACACATCCTTTCTCCGACCTAACAGTCCAAGGCTGGAATGACCTATGCAGAGGGTTGCTCAATGCAGCACTGACCATGCAGACATGCTCGGTGCCTCTATCTTTCGGGCTTTCGTAGAGTCCTCCCATGCAATGGGCCCCTGGGCAGCCGAGAGAAAGCAAAGGATTTCCAGGGTATAACTATGCACTACAAGGAAGGAACGGTGGGCCCTCTACATTTTTCTCAAACACACACACAGGTTTCAGCTTGGAGACACATTAAGTAGCTCTGAAAACACCAACAAAAAAACTAGCAGCTGATACTTCAGAGGGAAATGCTGGCTTTCAGGAGAGCCGCCGGGGCTGTTACCATGTGCATGTGTTAACTATTCCAATTGTGCTGGCTACTTTTTTGTTTTGCTTTGTTTTTTGTCTACTTAGACACAAGCCAGGGTCATCTGGGGAGAGAGAATTTTGACTGAGAAAATGCCTCTACCACACTGGCCTGTGCGCATTTTTTTAATTGAGGATTGATGGGGAAGGACACAGCCCATTGTGGGTGGTGTCATCTCTGGGCTGGCTGGTGGTCCTGGGGGTTCTATAAGAAAGCAGGGCAGCCATGGGGAGCCAGCCAGTGAGCAGTGTTCCTCCACGGCCTCCGCTTCAGCTCCTGCCCTGACATTCCTTCACAATGTACTAAGTTGTAAAATAAGGAAACCCCCTGCCCCGCAAGTTGCTTTTGTCATGATCATTACCAAGGCAACATAAAGTCAAACTACAACACAAACTGGAGATGGTCAAAAGACAAAGACAAAAACCACGTGTTACTGGCCCAAGGGTGAAGGCCACCTCTCTAGCCACTGTGGGTGTGAGCCCCTGCATGCAGCAGCTCGGAGAGCTTGCTCCTCAGAACATTCTTTCCCCAGCTTTGCCTCAGTAGTCTCCTCACCTGAGCCACTGTGGTCAGAGTCTCCGTTCACACCTTCCAGGAAGGGCACTCGAGACAGGGCTGGCTTTCCACGGCTGCGCTTGGGAGGTGTCAGGCCACTGCACAGAGCAGAGAGGTGAAATGAGCAGTTTTCACTGGAACAAACCTACTCCTTTCCCAGGTCTAACAGCTTGGAGGTCTGAAAGTACAAAGGCAAAGACAGATCCTCCATTTCCTCTAGAGGCCAATGGTAACCCAAGACACGTGAGCTGGGATTTCCACCAGAAGCCGTAATTGTGGAGGGACTGCTCCTCCTATGAAGGGGAGAGTTTCAGAGGAAAGACCAGGGGCTGGGCATGGATTATACACTCTCTGTGAGTTCTAGGCCAGCCTGGTCTACACAAGACCCTGTCTCAAAAGCTGCAAACCACAAGAACAACAATAACACAAAGGGAAGGAAGGCTATCCCAGTCTCGCCTCGTCCAGTCACAAGGAGGCCAGTCGCCTCTGTCCAAATCTGCATTCTGCGCTTCACATGTCTTGAGAAACCAATTTTATTTCTGAGGTACAAAAATTTGCCTCTTTTCCAAATGTTCTATAACAGGCACATCTTCTTTCCAGAATTAGCAAAGACATTTTTAAATTGGAAAAAAAATCCACTTTTCACTTCCAAATGGTTTGTGTGTGAAGTTTTTCTTGAATAGGGATGGCTTTTTTCCCCCACCCAACTAAAAAACGAGACCAAGTCCTTTCTTTATACGATGCAATGAGGTAAAGCCCGGTGGGTAAGATGGGTTAGTGGGTAAAGACACTTGACGCCAAGCCTGACTTCCATCTCCAGACCCACACGGGGGAAGAGGAGTAACTCCTACACGTTGTCCTCTGACCTCCACAAACACGGTGGCACACATGAACACACACACATGCAATCAAACTAAGAATCAGTGCTGAGCATGGTGGCACAGGTCTTTAATTCCAGCATTTAGAAGGCAGAGGCACACGCAGGCAGATCTCTATGAGTTCGAGGTCAGCATGGTCTACAGAGCAAGATCCAGGTCACACCCATGGATATATTCTGAGCCCTTGTCTCAAAAAAGAAAGGAAAGGTAAACTATATACTTGTCAAAGACAAGAGGTGCTAAAAGCTGAACGGAGGCCACTAAGGTACTGGCATTTTAAAATAGCTCCTCATGCAATTTTAATGTACACGCTAGGGCAGAGGGCTTCTGGGGAAGAAGCGTGTGTCTGGGAACCCACCCATCAAACTTTAAACAGTATTACTGCTGCGGGGCATGGTGGCACTCACTTTAAATCTCAGCACTCAGAAGGGAGGCAGGTGGGTCCCTGATTTTTGAGGCCAGACAACCTACAGAGAGAGTTCCAAACCAGCTGAGCTACAGAGTGAGACTGTCTCAAAAATAAATAAAAATATTGCCTGTCTATAACTTTTCAACCAGAAAAAGTGGTTAAAAGATGAGTCAAATTTTTACAGAAGAGCCAAACTTCTTAGAAAAACAATGCAGGAGCTGGGAGTGGCTAGAGTACAGAACTCGGTTTCACTGAGTCAGAGCTGAACTTAGGCTAAAACTCAGCGTAACCAAAACCATGACTCAGATTCTTCCAGGGAAGGCAGCTGGCACCTGTTTGGGAAACACCAGCAAAGCCCCATTTATACCAAGGATCCAGTCACTCACCCTACAGAACCTGCCACGGACCTCAGAGGCTGACTTCTGTGCAATGGAAGATGCTAGTGACTTCACTAGGAAGTCTCTCTCAGTTTACACCCTGAACCTGGAGACATCTTAGGACACTGCAGAAAAGAGCAGGGCGAGGCAACTAGGCGAAGAGCAAATGCAGCTTGTCTCCCTCACTCCTAGGACCCTGAGCAGTGTTGGCCTGCATGGTGCTGTGGAAACCCCAAGAGGTCACATGGAAACATGCACTCTATGGATGGCTTCATGCTTTTAGTCTAAATCATCACAGACTGCAACTGTCCTAAGACAAGAGTGCCGGCACACACAGGAGAGGCCTCGGGAGCCAGGCTGTAGCAGGACAAGCGCTGTGTGGCTCTGATGAGGTGGGTGGATGGCGCTGAGGCTTTCTTGCAGACCTCCCCAGAGACCCAGGCCAGCGCAGGATAACCTGCCTGCAGGCCATACGACAATTCCCATCTATCTTGGCTACAAGATAAACTGTGGGAACTGAGAGGCGCCTAACACCACAGGTGTGCACTATCAGCAGTTGGGGAATGACCCACAAGGGCGGTGCAGCTGGGAGTGGAGGCCATAAATGTCATCCTAGCACTGGGACGGGGGGAGGGTCAGTAGTCCAAGGGCCAGTCTCAGTCATAGTCTGGGGTGCATGTGTGTCTCGGAGCGCAGCACTGAATGGAAAAGACCAACCATGGAGCAAATGGAAAAGAAGGGGCAGGAGATGGGTTAGTGATCAGCGCTCGCCTTTAATCCCAGCACTCAGGAGGCAGGAGGCTGTCTGTGAGTTCAAGGCCAGCCTGGTCTATACAGTGAGTTCTAGGACAGCCAGGGCTAAGCTGAAAGAATCTGTTCTTAAAACAACAACAACAAAAAGATAGCATGGCTTCAGTCCAACAGATAAGAGCTTCCTTCATATTCTTCCTAGAAGATGGTGAGGAGGGAGTGTGCTGGGAGGGGAAAGAGAGAACACTGACACCAGAACCCTTGGCTCACCCATTTCACTTTTAAAAGGTTTTTAAAGGTGTGCGTGTGCAGCTGTGGAGGTGCTGGCACACACCAGTGCATGTGGAGGTCAGAGGGCAGCCTGTGCAACTGGCTCTCTACTTCCACCATGTGATCCCGGGGACTGAACCTGCTAGGGCCGAATCTCTCATTTTAAACTCCAAGAAGCAGACTGAAAGAGAAACTAGCTATTCAGGGCACTGCTCCTCTATGAAGCGGAAGCCCAGGGACAGCAAGGAGTAGCAGCTGCTTGGGGTTCTTCACAAGGGCAAGATTCATGGCAAGCTAGCTCGGCCTGTTTCTTGTGACTCACAGATGGGAAGCGTGCCCTTTGGTGAGGGAAAACAGTACCCTTTCCAACTCAGCCATGGGCTGGAAGAACAGATGGCTGACCTCTCTCTTACCCCAACTGGAGTAAACTGACCTTCCAGGTTTACACATTTGTTTGGCTTTAGTAGATTTTTGTTTTGCTTTTTAGCAGGGCTGTGCTATGTAGCCTTGGCTGGTCCTGAGTTCATGATTCTCCTATCTCAGTCACCTATGTGTTGAGGTCACAGGTATGGGACACTGTGCCTGGCTTAAGGAACTATCTTCATAGAAAGCCAGGAACTCCAACCTGAGAGCAAGCCAGGAGCATTTTCTACCATTTCAAAACCCGTCTTTTCCGGCCCTGCTAAACTCTCTATCTCCATCTACTCGCTCTGTGTCTCTGCGGGCTTTCCACAGACGGGGGAAGGCACTACAGGGATTGTGAGGTTTCACAGGGAGGAAAAGTTCAAAGGAACTGAAGCTGGGAGCCAGCACAGGGCCACAGACTCCACCTGGAAGCTCAGCAGGTAAGCTGATCTCCAAGCACACGCCAGAGAGGACCGCTCTGGAAGCCTTTTGGTGCTTTTCTAAACCAAGGACTGTCTCAGCAGTCACCTCCCGCTGTGGCACCAGGGTCCTCTCATGTGAGCACCCCTCTCTACCCAGTATGGAAGAACACAGGGCAATGAGCTCAGGAGATTCTTAGACTTGGGAGAAATGAAGGTTCTGGTCTCAGAAGCCTTCCCTTCAGGTTAAAGAACAACGGAAGCCCGTTCCTTCTCAACAGTGACAGTCCACCTCGAACCTCTGAAAAAAGGCCTTTAAAATTTCCTATCTGCTCTTCTCTCACTCCTATACAACATCTCTAAAGATGCTACTGCTCTGGTGTCGCTGATGCATGCCTGGGGCGCGGGGTACAGGGTTGAGAGCTGAAGGGTGGCTTGAACTACTCAGTTACACACTATTCTAAAGAGCCAAGGGCTAAATCCAGACATGGTGGTATACGCCTGTAATCTCAGCACCCGGGAGACTGAGGCAGTAAAAGTGCTTTCAATTCCTGTCCAGCCAGACCTACACAGCAAGATCCTGTACCAAGAAATGAAACAAAACCAAAAAAGGTTTGGGTTGTAACTTGCTGGTAGAGACTTGCCTAGCACGTGCGAGGCCAGGGTTCAATCTGAAGCACCACAGAACTGAAGCCAAAACAAAACAGAGACCAATCCTATGAGACCCAAGAGGCTTTCATCAAAGCCACGTCTGCAACAGGCCATGTTAGGCACATGAGCACGTACTTCGGAGTGTCTCAAATGGTAACTCCACTAGACAACGGGAGACTGAGCCCCACACACTCACCAACGCCCCTCTTCCATTAGAACAGACCTGAGAATCAAGGGCCAACCCATTTCCGTCAGGGCTCCTAGTGTTAGACCAGAGCCTGAAGAAACAGCAGCCGTGAGAACACAGTAAGAAGGAAGCCCAAGCTGTCACTGAATGGAGAGTGAAGGAAAAGGCCTCGAAGCTGCGAGCTTTGGGGATCAACATCCTTACCTGCCAGCTTCAAACGCCAGTGCTCCACTGAGACCCAAACTACATTCCGAGTCAGACCCGCTCTCCGTGTGTTTTCCAAAGCCGTTAGTCACGCCTGCCAAGGACACACAGAGTGAGCCCCGAGTACAGAGCCTCCCTTCCCTGACACGTGCCTCAGTGTAGAAACCCACCTCAGGGGACTTGGTGGGTGAGTGGCTGCTCCTCCCCTGTAAGAAGGGCATCTTAGGGTGGCAGAGGGACCTCACAGAGAATGTAAGCCAATGAGCAGACTATGTTTTCTTACTTCCCCTCACCCCTCTCGAAAGATGAAGTCAGCACACACCTTACCACCGAGGAGGAAAAGTATAAGACTTTTCCACTGAGGCAGGCTCACAAGTCCCCGGATCAGCTTTAATCTCAAACCTCAATTATCATGAAGTTCCTCTGTGTCTCCAGGAGCCACCTGCCTTACCTCTTCTGATAAACACACACAAGCCCTCCCATCCCGCTGTCAAGAGTGGCTTCCTTCAGAGAAGATGGCAGGAGGAGCTAGGACAGGAGGGCTCAGTGTCAACCACACCCAGAGATACGAAGAGTTACTGGGTTGAAGGGGGCAGACTTCTGGACTACGGCAAGCCAGCAGAGTGGAGCATTAGAACCCTGGCTCCAGAATGGGCTAAGGAATACTGGCTCCTCCTTTTGTGAAGCAGAGGAAGCTGTTTGGTATGTATGAATCCTTTCACAGCAAGCAGCCTCGAATAGAGAGGGTTGGTTCATCGTCCTAGGATCGCCTTGCTGCGAAGGCTTCCTTTTCTCTGTCTACTGATTTTCTAACTCCAAAGTCCTACAACTCTGACCACTGAACCAAGACTAAGGGTAGACCAGACTGCTGAGAGCTGTCACAGATGCCTTGGTTAGAAAACTGTGAGGCCAGCCACACTTAAGAGCGAGTGCCTGAGCCAGGATGTCTCTTTGCCTTGCCTGCAAAGGATGAACGCCTGCTTTCTGGGGAAAAAGGTGCTCCTGAGTGCCTTCCGAGTGCAGGGGCAACTAGAAAAGGAACATTGTTGTGGTATCCCCAAGCAGTAGGCCCAGATTGAGGGGCCTGATGTCCCCACTAGCAAAGGCTCCCACTTTTAGTGCACTGTTCCCCAGCTAAATGGAGAGCCTGTGTTCCATGTAATGTACGCCAGCCTCGGCCCTGTACGTGGGAATCGCCAGCTCCACATTGTGAGAAGGAAAGAGGCTCAGAGAGGGTGCTTCCCTGCAGGCCACAGTCAATAGGAAGTCAGGGCCTGAACTCAGCTGTGCTTCAGCTCAAGTTCTTGCTTTAACGTCCTAAATGGCTACCCTACTACAGAGAAGCATGGCTGAGAGGAAGAGAAGGCAGCACTGGAAAAAAGGAAGAGAGAAAAAGCAAGCACTGGACATATAATTCAAAGATATGGCACAAACGATAAATAACAGAGGAGCATCAGTGAGGCGCAGCCTTCCTACCTGACCAGGACCAAACTCGCCTACCTAGCATTTCAGGTTCCTGAGGCTGCAGTAAACACCCACCAAAGCATCCTTGAGAGAGGATCTTCTTCCTTGTGGTCTCATGTTCTGAAGGGCCTGGGCCCCTAACACTAGCTACCCCTTTCCAGGCACCCTTACCTTCAACAGAAGCCCTCCCAACTCCAGGTCAAGCTCCCCAAACGGCTCTGCAGGGTCACCCACACCTGACCCCACAGCAGGCTCTGTGGTCTCAGTAACTTGGAGGAGCACCCTACTTTCTACTGCACTGGGGCTGCCTTATTGCCCTCTCCCCACTGGAGACTGCCATGCAGTCAGAACTCCAGTGACCTAGTCCCTGTGACCTACTCTGTGGCCTCATTTCCCTTGCTGCTCTGTGGACATTTAAGTGTGTGCACACCTCCAAAAGTATTTGCTCATCTTTGCTTTCAGAATATCCTTCCCCTAGATACACAAATAGCTCATGCCTTTGGCTCCTTCAAATGTCCCCTTCACTGGCTATTCTGTCTCCTGCTACCCAGGACTCTCTATGCCCTCTTCTCTCACAGTTTAATCTGTGTGTGTGTGTGTGTGTGTGTGTGTGTTTTAGATCATCTCCAAAGCTTCTAATATAAGAGTCCTCATTTGCTTTTAGTCTGTTTCTCCTATAAGAGAGATTTTCATAGTTTGTTCAATAATTTTCCTCTGGTGCCTAAGACAGTATCTGATAAAAATATCAAGAGCAAACTGAAGTGAAAGAAACAATCAAATCTTACATTCCCCTCAAGGCCAGTGACAGCCCATGATACAATCAATCTGGCTCTCTGAAAACCCCTGCTCTAAGCCTGTTTCCTCACAGAGGCCACTAGAGATGGCTGACAGAGGAAGGTGGCCCCTGGCAAGGCAAAGCAGCAAAGCAGATGGGAAATAGCAAAAGAAGTCACAGGCAAGGTCACCTGTCTCTTCCTCCTGCTGAGGGGACCTCTCCTCTTCACTGTCACTACAGCTCCTGCTCCTTGGCCGCTTCCTGGAATAGTGCTCATCCTCCGTGCTGGCTGGAGAAGCGGGACAGTCCACTGTGCCATGGTCCTCGCCATTCTCCAGAGTCCCATCTGGACTCCTCTGTAGCTTAACTCCATTCCTGGCCTTCTTGAAGAGGACTGACGTTCGGCGGCCCACACCACTGTGAGGGGTGCCAGGGGGGCTGTCAGGGTTGATGAGAGACAGTCTATCGATGCCATTGTCACTAAGCAAGCACTGCAAGGGCTCGCTCCCCAGCTGCAGGGCTGGCTTTCCCAAGAGCTCATCATCTTCCACCTTCCGGGACTTTAGGAACCGGCTTGAAGGTTTGCTGTTACTGATGGGTTTTAGGGTGGGGGGATCTGGAGGGGATTCCTGTTCAGACAAGGAGGGCGCAGGCCCAGTGGGTTCCAGAGTTGGTGGGGCGGGCAATTTGGAATCGTCTGTTAGAGAAAAAGAGAATCTGCTTGAACATTCTAGAAACAGTCTGCTCCTATGAGCCGGATGCCGACTCTGATAAGCAAGGACCAAAAGCATGGGCTGTTCGATGGCTCTGACACCTTTTAGGCCTTAGATCTAAGCAAAAATGAAAGGAGGTATAAACCTTGCTATGTTAGAATTCTCAGCCTTCCTAACAGTGTGACCCTTTAAGACAGTTCATGATGTGGTGACCCCCAACCATAAAAGTATTTTTGTTGTAATTTCATAAGTGCAATTTTGCTACTGTTATGAATTGTAATGTAAGTATCTTTGGAGACAGGTTTGCCAAAGGAGTAGTGGCCCACAGGTTGAGAAGCACTTAACTAGAAGTTTTTTAAGACCACGAAGGGAAGGTAGATGTCCTGTAAAGAGCTTACAAAGCGAGCCAAACAGTGTGTGTCCCAAGTGTCACTCAATCCGAGAAAGCACTTGCATGGTCAATAATTATGTAGGGCTTCAGCCTGCCAGATTGGAGGATTATAATTCTCACTGGAAGTCAGTGTTTTCTCACCTGTTTGCAGTGGTAGAGAGCCCAGACCATGTGCATTATGTCAGCAGCTCTCAAACAAGTCTGCTCTGCTCAAAACCTCACAAGCCACAGCCCAGACCTCCACATGTGAATCTCTAGGACTTCATGAAACCCTCTGGGTGATGGTCACATAGCCACATAGCATGTGGCTTCTCTATCATATCTCTGATAGAACAGGCCAACCTCTGCAACTTGAGCCTTAACAAGACCTGTGTGTAGTGACAGGCTCCCCAAACCTCGGGCTCACGGCAAGGGCGGGCACCACCGAGACAATCCTGTCCTCAGTAAAGGGAGAGCATGAGCAGCAGCTCAGCTCACACTTGGCCCCTGAGTTTTTTGAGAATCACTTCCTCAAATCATCAGGTGGGGGGCAGTTTAAAAAGCTTACCAGGCAACTCTAATAAACTGTTGGCTGCCAATGTCACTTCCTGTGAGAAGCCACCTGCTCAAATCAATGATGCCCTTTGTAGTCTGACACCTCTGCCTGGGATGGGCTTACAGCCAGCTGGGATCAAAACCAAGGGTCCAGGCCACAAGAAGGGTCTTCACTTCTCTGCTCGCCCTCCCACATCCCAGTCTGAGCTGTGCTCAGAGCCCCTCCACACTGTGGTAGAGTGAGCCGACGTAGCTAGGACACTCGATGCCGCTGCATGAGGCTGAACGTCCCCCCAAGCCGTGCAACTAACCATGCGGGAACATCTGGATCCCCCAAGAGCAGAGACCAACACAGGAGCCAGTGTCTACTCTGACAAATACATCTTGCTCTCTATTGATTGCTAAATATTTGTAATAGCATCCCAAATGTCCTAAGAAGAGAGACACCCACCTCTTCCAAGGGCTTCTCTTACCTGCAAGGTCAGACCTATACTCAGGGAAGGTACTCTCAAGAGATTTTAGTCTCCTACTCCTCCTGACTCCCTACCCACCCCGCCACCCAGCCTGCCTGTGACTCTCTCACCTCTGTCCCTGCCGTCTTCCGGATCCTCCTGCAGGGCCTGCTCCAGCACAGCCGCATCCCCCTGAGATCCTGCTGGCAGCTCACCGTTGGACACAGTCTTGCTCAGTGATGGTAGCAGTGGTGGTGGCGGTGGCTGTGCTAGCTTCTGCCGAAGCGCATTGATCTCCCGGCGCAGCATGCGGACACGCCGGGTGCGGGCCCCGCTGGACCGCATGGCGCTCACCAGATCCAGTTTCTCCAGCAGCTCCTTCAGCTGCACCTCTGGGGACAGATGGGCCCGGTTCTCCGGGATGAGGATGTTATCCACTGCCAGGGAGAGGGGAGGACAGAAGAGGCTGAAGAACCTGCCCAGCACAGGCCAAGACAAAGGGGCTGAAATCTTTTAGGTGCAAAATAGGCTCCTGGAATGGGTAGGCCAGTGACTTCCAGCAGTGCCAGTGTGGGCATGGGCTCTACAACACTGCTGCCCAGAAGGGATAGACTGGAATGCGGGAAACAGCTGCGGGAAGCAAGTCACAGTTAGCCTGTGGCCACAGAGCAGCATGCAGCGGCTTAGAAGCCTGGCAACAAGCAGGACAGGCAGAGCACGGTGCCCAGAAGCATTCTTCTTTCCGATCCTCCCGTGCCATGCTCTAGGGCTACAGCGCAGGCACCCTGGGAAGATGCCTGGAGTGGCTTCAGCTTTCCAAACACACAGCTCCCCTTTCCTATCGCTCAGCAGCGCACCAGTCTAACCCTCAGAATTGCTCCAGATACACACCCCCAGCTTTGCACCTCCAAGGCCCACCCTGATCCTGGACTTTGGGGCCCTGTCCTTGTGCCTCTCTTCCTGCTGCTTCTCCGCCCTACACACCCAGGCTTCTCACCGTCCTCCCAGGAGAATCGGTAAAAGTCTTCCAATTTGGGTGATTCGGGCAAGTGGGTGCCCCTCTCGGGATCATAGCCGATGTTCTCTGCCTGCCGCCGGGCATGCCGCAAGATGGCCCCTCCCAGGTCCCGCAGGCGGACAGCTGCTCGGTGGAAAATTGTGTCTTTAGCATTATACTTCATGCAGTTGGTAACTATAAGGTTAAAGTCCTCCTCAAACTCCTCCAAGGTGTGGTACAGGTGAGACTCCAGCTTCCGCCTCATAGTAGAAAAATCCATTGGCTTGGATATGAATTCCAGGTAATCTGGAACCTAAACATATAAAACCTGTACAATGACAACAACTACGCACGAGCCACAAGGCGCACCCTGCGCCGCTACTCTTGGCTCCCGACTCTCCTACCCATGTCAGGCTCACTGAGCGCCTCAGGGCCTGGTCCACCCAGACCTACAGACCCCTCTCCATGTGCAAGTCTGCTAGCCTGCCAGTCAGCACCCCACCCTCAACTCTGGATGGCCTGTGGCCCAACCCCTTCCTCGGCCTAGTCAGAGGCTCCTTCCAGGGCAGGCTTGCTGCTCGGAGGGGTGACTTGCCTCACTCAGGCTGACGGGTTCAGCAAAGATGTGTGCAGGGTCCTTCTCCTGCAGCAAGTCCAAAGTTGTCCTCAGCAGAACAGTAAATGGCATCAGCTCCAGCTCCATGGCAGCTTGCTGCACTTTGACCTGGAAACAACAGGAGTGGGCAGAATGCCTCCACAAGAGGCACTGGATCTTTGCAACCTGACTGTCCTCTCATGTGTAACATCTTCAGGAGGCATGAAGCTGACCACCCCCATCCCAAGGCTGATAAGAGCAGCGCTGACGTCAATGTCTCCTGGAATGTAAGGGTGGAGGGTGCTGGCATCATGTGGCCTGGGAGTGGCTCGCAGAGGAGCAACTGCTGACCCCGCGAACTCTGGCCCATCTGCTTTTCCAAAGACACAGTGCAGTGCAGAGCCCTCTCACTGGCCCATTGTCATGCCCTCACGTCTTGGCTTCTGGAACTGGGAGCCAGATCAACTTTTCTCTGTAAATGACCCAGTCTGTGATAATCTATTATGGCAGCACAGAACAGACAAGAATGAACAGCTACTTAAAAACGTTTTCTACATATAAAGAACCTGTTGACTATAGTAATTAACACTTTTATAATCCATAATAGGTCTCCAGTAATAGTCTCAGCATCTTTTTAAAGATTTATTTTTAGTTATAGGTATATGTGTGTTTGGGGGTGTATGTGTGGGGGCCAGTCTAGCGTTTTATGTACACTGAGTATGCAAGGTAGGTACAGATAGACCTTTCACAACAAAAAAGTGGAGACAGAGAACAAGTAACCAGCTCCAGGTCACACGGCTAAATGGGCAGTTAGCACAGCCCCAGTCACTTCTACAGGGTGTGCCTGACAATTAGGCCACACTGTCCTCCCGATACTGTCTCGATTAACGGCACAGCAACTGAAGCAGAGCTTAATGCCCACTCTACAATATGGTATGTGAAGTTTGGAGACATGACTGAGCTTCCACAGGTTATCTGGTTGAGAAATGAACTGAGAAGGCATTTGAGCCCAGGCCTTAGACCAAGCACACTAAAGAAACATGTGTATCATGACGAGAGGACATGAGCAGTGAGAGCTCTCGCTGCGGGCGTTGGGGTGCGCCCAGGGTGACCAGGGAGCCCAAAGCAGCACCTGCACAATTGCAGCGGTGCCCTGACATCACACAGCACAAAGCCATGGAGGGACCAACCCACGCCTGCCTCTCGTCCACAGCAACACAAACCTGCCTACCTTCTACTACCAGAGCCAGGGACGCCTCCTCCTCTCATTTTTCTGAGCCAGAGGCAGGAGGAAGACTATCTACACCATAGGAACAAGCTTGGATACAGTGTACAATTTGACCCCTTAGGTCTTGAGACATCCTCCCTGGCCACTCAGGTAGACAGTGAGAGCTGCCCACACTCGGAGTGGAACTCACGCTGCCGACAGCGGAGAGGGGGGCTTGTGCGTGAACTAAAAGAAGGAACAATCTTAGCCCACGCCTCGAAAGCATTCGAGGAACAGCTGCTCTTCTTGGACTGGAGACAACGGTCTGGGCCTGTCATCCGCTCAGTTAATATTTGCTCTGTGCCATGTGCGGAGCACCTCGGCAGACACTCCGGCAGGGCAGAGTGTCGGCACTACCGCTGACAACAAAGCAGCCGCCACTCGCCACCCTGCCCATGTGCCAGGCGCTGTCTGCAACTTTAAAAAAAAAATTTTATGTGCAATGGCGTTTTGCCTGTATGTCTGTGTGAGGGTGGCAAATCACTTTGAGCTGGATTACAGACAGTAGTGAGCTGCCACATGGGTGCTGGGAATTGAACTCCAGTCCTTTGGAAGAGCAGCCAGTGCTCTTAACCTCTGAGCCACCTCTCCAGGCCCACTGTTTGTAATTTTTACAAACATGAGTTCACCTATCTTTAGGACGTCAGCTCTGCCGTTATCTCTAAACTAAAGATGAGAAAACAGGTTTTCAGAGATGAAGCAGTTTGTTTAATGTTCTGGAAACAGAAAGTAGCAGACCAGGCTTTTGACCCTGTGTGGAAACAATACAGGTCATGCTTCTTAACCATGATATGCCAGAGACCTCATCATTCCCTGTGGTTGGGGACCTTGAATGTTCCGAGCTAAGAACATTTGAAATGACAAATCACAAATGATGCTTATGGCCCAGGGAGAACCTCAGGCTGCCATCGGGCCATGCCATGTAATAGCTCCAGAAGCTTTTCAAAACACTCAGGTCAGTCTTCTCCCAAACACGTCTAAATCAGACAATCCAGTCATGGGTGCTCAGGCCAGTGGGACTAAGCAGAGGCTCCAGCCCAAGTAAGCTGAAGCACAAAACACAGAAGCGACCAGCAACACTCCACCCAACCCCAAGAGAGAAGCCACGGAGCCCACAAGAGGGAAAAGGAATGCTGGCAGCAGAGAGGTGCCCCGAGCCCTCTGATACCCTGAAGAGAGAGGCCTCCTGCAAGCGCCCTGCGGCTCTGCTCACCTGCTCCCGCTTCAGCTTCTCCCGTTTTCGGATGAGCTCGATCAGCAGCCGCGCGCGCTCCAGGTCGTGCCGGAGCCTCTGCCAGTACTTCAGCTCCTCTTTCACCGCACTTGCCTTCTCATCCTGCTCCCGCTGGACAAGGCAGGAACAAGGAGCTGTGGTTGCCTCCCTTCCCACAGCCCCTGCCTCACCTCTGAGGGCCTCAGCCACTGGGAATCCTGCCCTCCCACTCCTCCTCCCCAAGGTTGCTGACCGCCCTTCCTCCACCACCACCCAGGGCCTTTCCTGGCGCTGGGATGCTTCTTCAGTGCTTCCTCAGCCCGAGGGACACCGCTGCCCAACTATGGCCCTGAAAGCTGGAAAGCATTCCAGGAGAAAACTAATAAGACTAGGTAGGGGTCGGAGGAAGCTCACCCTGGGCTAGAAAACAGGGCAGAGTTCTTACTAGTAGTAGTAGCTTGTGGTTTGAAAATATTTTGGTAAAACAGTGATTAAAACAGCGACTCCTAGACTGGAGAAACGCTCAGTGGTCAAGAGTGAGTATGCTCTTACAGAGGACTGACTTATATCCTCCTGGGGCTCAGGCTCCAGGAAAATCCCCTCCAGCCTCTATAGGCACCTGCACGCCTGTAAACACACACTCATGTGCACACTTAAAAAGCAAAAACAAAAAGGCCTTAAAAAAAAAAAAAAAAAACCCAGAGCACCCTGTCCTGTTAGAGGTCACTTGCTGAGGGAAGGTGAAAGCTCAGCATTTGAATGTACATTACATTTGAGTGTAATGGCGTAAAGAAGCCAAAAACTGGTAACATAAACAATATAAACTGCTAAGAGAAGGGGAACCCTCCTCTGGCCTCTAAGGGTACCAGCTCTCAGGTACATAGAGCCCCCACACATACCCATACACAATACATACACAAAGTGATAAAAATAAGCCTTAAAAAAAATTGTTGTGAGGATAGAAAATAGAGGCATGTGAATAGGGGGAGGCTTGGTTGGGAAAACAACCTTCTGTGTGTACAGTGGTAGACCCAGACGAGCACAGCAGTCAGAAAGCCTCTTCAGGAGCCAACAGGACAGAGGGCAAAATATGGAGGCAGAATTACTGATTTTCGGTTTGGTGAGCATAATGGACCGGCAAGAATACAAAAGCTAGAGGATCCCAAAAGCTGTGAAAATCCCCCATCCAGATGGATCCTGTTCCAAATGCTAGGTACAAAGGCTGGGGTGCAACTTGGTGGTCCATTACCTGCTTAGTATACCAGAAGCCCCAGACCCAGGAGGACAGTTAAGCGAGAGTATGAACTTGGGCTGTCTGCAGAGGATACGTTCTTGGAAAAGCGGTGACGGGAAGCAAGTATCACTTGAATTAGGTGATACCAGTTATAAAGCAAAGAAAACAGCTAGAGACCATCTAGAAGCTAGCGCTAGTTAGGGGCAAGAATAGGCAGAGGAGCTTAGAATGGCAACAAAGAGCAGCACTGGTAAGTGTGAGCTCACGGGAAAGGCTTTCACGACAGCACAGGCAGAGGAGGTTACTTGGAGGAAGGAAGATGGCTATTTCAGTTTCGATGATCTGAGTCACAGGTGACAATACCCACCTGGGAGCATGCCAAATGGATTGAGGACAGAACAAAGGGGTGGGAATGAGAACACGACAAAACCTAAAGCCACTTCCTGTTAGCGTCAAGCACAGCAACAAAAAGATTCTTAGGGTTTCTCTGTGTAGTCCTGGTTGCCCTGGAAATCACTCTGTAGACCAGGCTGGCCTTGAACTCAAGAGATCCCACCTGCCTCTGCCTCCTGAGTGCTGGGGCTAAAGGTGTGTGCCACCACCGCCAGGCGACAAGCAGAAGATTCTCTACACAGTAAAGCTGCAGAGAGTGCTGTCTTTAGAAAACGAGAAGCAGAGGGCACTGGGCAAGGTGCCTGAAGACCAGAGTTCAGATCCCCAGAAACCATGTGAAAAGCGGGGTGCTGGGGAGGATCCCTGCAGCTTGCTGGCCAGTCTAGCCAAATCACTGACTGCAAAGTTCAGTAAGCACCTGGTGTCACCTGGTGTCAACGTGTCTTTCACACACATGCACACACATACACACACACAGAGAACAAGATGAGATCAGCACAGGGTGCAATCGAAGGTGTGTGTGTGAAAATGGCTGTACAGGGTGTCACAGAAATCTGTGGACACAGTGACCCACACTGTCAAATGGAAGACAACGGCATCGGCAACAATCTGAGGAAAGACTTGCTGGGAGGAGCTTGCAAATGCTGCGGAGACTTCAGGGAAGCAGAGGTTCAAGAGTCCAGACAGAAGCTTGTGACTCAGGAGGATTAGACAAACAGGATGGTGCAAACAGGATGCCCCAGGCACGGGTCACAGGCAGCTTCTGCTTCTCTGCAGAAGTGGGGAGACCCAAGGATGGACGGAGGAAGGTGAGGAAGGAAGCATGTGTGGACAACGGGGAGGGACAATTAACATACAGTGACTGCTGCTGCTAAATGGAAATGGCTGTACAGCTGGACAGGCTGCAGACTCAGGCCAGACCACCAGGTGTATGTTTCCTATGCAATGTTTGAGGGCAAAGGGCACCTGTTCCCAATTTACAGTTAGGCCACTCTGCTCACTCAGCCCACCTCATCTGCGACATCTGGAGCGTTCGCCTATCTAACCGTGACACTGGGCCGCTCTCCACTCTGTCCTACAGTTTATCCTCAAGTCAAGCCTGTAGTGATATATTTTTAACAAAAATATCTCTTGGCCTCAAAGAATCTAAACTTTTGGAGGACTCTACAGCCCAGTTAATAATATGCCTTGAGATCATTTAAGACTATGGACTCAATCTGCTGTCCTACTGTGTACTCAGACTATTTAAGCTTAACCTGCTTTTAAAAGAACAATGTAATCAACCTTTCTGGCCTTAGATTTCCTATGTAATCAGCTTTTACAACCTAAACATAGCTTTCATCTTGTTATGTTCTCTCCCATGTCTCTGACCCAGCCGGCCATATGTACATGCCTATGTGTATATGTGTGTGGTGATAATCATTTGCTGAAAGCAGCTAACAGGTTAGAAGCGACCTTAAAACAAATATCCACCATAAATTTTAAAAACAACATGTGGATATAACTTGTTAAGGTCCGTTTGCAGTATTAAGTTTTCTGGGTCAGGGTAAAATGACTTCTTCCTTGTAAAACTGTCAAAAATATCTGTAAGGAATCCCTTGAGCCAGGCAGTGGCTCATGCCTGTAATCCCAGCACTCAGAGAGGCAGAGGCAGGTGGATTGATGTGAGTTCAAGGCCAGCCTGGTCTACAAAGTGAGTCCAAGACAGCCAAGGCAACATAGAGAACCCCTGTCTCAAAAAAACAAAACAAGAACAAAAAAGAGGAATCCCTCATTTGGGCTGGAGAGACTGAGACAGCACGTAAGAGCACTGGCTGCTGTTGCAGAGGAACAGGATTCAGTTCCCAACGCCCACACGGTGGCTCACAACCACTTAAAACTTCAGTCCTAGGTCACCCAACACCCTCATCTGGTCTCTGTGGGCAACAGACACTCATAGGCATTCATGAGTGTCATAGGCAAAACACCCATACACAGAAAATAAATCTGAAACAACAACAACAAAGAATTCCATGTCATCTTTTCTGTGCTGTTCAATTAATACAGAAGAAAACCCTTTGTTAGGAACAGGCCAGACAGAACACATACATGCAGACACACATACAGAGACACACACACAAACAATCAACAAACTACAGACAGGCCAGACAGATGAAAGACACAAGGAGAGAAGTAAAGAACTGATGTTTGGTCAGATTAATCCAGGAGGAAAAGGCTTTGTTTTTGTTCCTTAATGCCAATAGCTGCAGTTTAGTGTTCTCTGAAATTATCTGCAGTGTGTGAACCAATGCAAGGCGCCTCCCTTCTGAGGGCCACTGTCAGGTCTGAAGATGGCTCAGAGGGTGGGTCTGCTGCTGGCAAAGGCTACAGGGAGGGCTCAGGGCAGAAGAATGCCTCCCCCATCCCCCAGCAGTCAGCGTGCCTACCTGCTCCGCGTTTCTCTGGGACTGTAAGTGGGAGTGCAGGCGCCTGATGAGGGGGACGCCGTTCCGGGCTTGCCGTTTCAGCAGCCAGTAGTTGTGCAGCCGCTGCATGAACTGGTTTTTCCTCTGAAAGGAGAGACCACTACAGATCTTGTTCAACCTTGAGTAGAGGCACAGGGGAGTGAGAGGCAGGTCAGTGGAAGCTTGGGCCACACGCAGCTGTGCATCCTACCCAGACCTCAGGTTGTTTCTGAACCTTACACAGGAGAACGTGACTAATGCCCGACCTCAGGGGAGAGCTGAGAAAAGACAGCAGCGAGGCAGACTGAGCACAGCATGTTTCACCTGCTTTTCTACCTTGCCTGGCAGGCCTGATCTTCTAAAGGAGCCCTGTCACAGAAGACCACTGCCTGCCGTGAGATGCTTCAGTGCGGGGCCCTGGGAAACAGGCCTGTGCTCCTGACCCAAGCCTCCTCTTGATAAAAGCAGCAAAAAGAAAATACGAATTTGAGCAAGTTGTGTGCTTTATGGCCAGTTTCCTGCCTTTTGTGGCTGGGCATCTCAGCAGACCTTGGGGTACCCACAATCAAGCTCAAAGACAGTATGCAGGCCGCTGCTTTCTGCACTCAGATGTCATCTGACCTGGGAAGGGGCACGTTCGTAAGAGATAGCATCTCACTATACTACCCGGTCTAGCCTGGTACTTATGATCCTCCTGCCTCAGCCTCCAAGTGACATTACAGGTATTGTAACACCGTACCCAGCTGACCTCTGATTTTAAAACTTTAGCATCAGTTGGGCTTGGTGGCACTCACCTTTAATCCCAGCACTGGGGAAGCGGAGGCAGAGGGACGTCTCTGAGTTCGAGGCCAGCCTAGTCTACAAAGTGAGTCCAGGACAGCCTGGACAGAAACCCTCTCTCAAAAAAAAACCAACGAAACAAAAACAAAACAAAGAAAAAAAATCTAGCATTCTAAAAATGCCTAATTTTGAATCAAAGGGAAAAAACAACAAAAATCTAAACATATAAGAGGATAGAAGCTTTAAACTCGTAGCCAGCAAACAGAAGTCTTAAGATATGGGTTTAAACAAGTAATACTCATAGGGGACCAGAACACGAAAGGCCCTAATGAACACCTTCAAGAAGAGCAGCACTGTGCCCACATCACACAGTATGAACAGGCTCCTGAGGAACACAGGTTGAGGAGGCCGGCGCTGCAAAGGCAGCTAGGAAGATGGTGGTCCTAGGTGAGCTGACTCCATGAGCTCTTCACTACAGTACACGCCCAAGTGTGCAAGGCCTCAGTGCCCCGCTCTTTCCCCTGCGTTATCTCTTCGCACCACTCCACAGGAGGGGAGCTATGTGTAGCTAATCAAGGTGAAACGTAAGATGGGGCTTGCAGGGCGGGCACTGCCCACCAGCACCTTATCTATCTCAAGTCAGATGTTCTTGCCCCAAAGCCAAGCTTAAGCTTACCTAGGCCTTTCCCAGGAGGACGGATCCCCACCAGCACCCATGCCAAGCACACCTGCCCACCTGCAGGCCAGCCCCTCCCTCTACCTCTTGGCCATGTGGGGTCAACAGCGTTTGTGCAGGTAGGGGAGGGATAACAGTAATCGCAGCAGCAGGAGCCACCATTTATTGAGCGCTTACTATCTGCCAGGTACTGTGCTAAGCACTTGACTCAGACTGCCCTCATTTACTTTTCACTACTCTACCTGGAGTGTGCTCACAAACCCAGGCTTAGCGCAATTAAGCAGTTTACTCAAGGTCACACAAGTATTAAACAGCACCTTGTTCTTAGCCAGCGAATCTGGCTTCTGGGAAAGGCATCTCAGACAGCAGCTGCAACAACCAAAAGCTAGCCCTAGGGCACAGCCACCCTACAAACAGGCACTGACCCAGTTACCTCAAGAAAGAGGAAACCAAGACCAGCTCTGTGTCTAGAAGACACACTCAGAGTTGCTGAAGGCTCAAAATAAGAGCCTGGTTATACTGATCTTGTCCTGGTACCTTCCCAGGGGGGCAAGTCTGGTAGTCTGTTCCCCTCCTAGGACTGATTTTCCACAGCCTGCCAGAACCCCTTCATCCCTAACCTTATCATCAAGATTCAGGCAGAAGACAGCCTAGCACTTAACTGCCCACAATCTGGCCCTTTCCACTTGGCTCCGCCCCTTAGAACAGGAAATGGCATGTAGTAAGTGCTCAATAAATACCTCATTGAATGAACAAAGGAGCAAACAACTTTACCTCCCGTGGCTGTGGTTTCTTCATCTGGGAATGTGGGAGAAGGTGCAAGGACTACATTAGATGAATAGTCTCCAAGATTCCTTCCTTCTCTAATGCTGTATACTTTTCTTTTCTTTGGGGGAGGGGAGGCGGAGAGTGGTGTAGAGCAGGGTCTCATAGTGCAGCCCTCACTGGCCTAGAACTCAGTATGTAGACCAGGCTAGGCTTGAACTCCCAGAAATTCACCTGACTGTGTCTCCCAAGCGCTGGGGTTAAAGATGTGTACCTCCACACCAGGTTACCACTGTATACTTTTGATTCCTTGATCCCAGCTCTGCTGGGTTCCAGCAGCCCCAGCTACCGCACTGATAGTTTAACGCACTGACAGTTTAATGCAGGCACCGTGCTCTCTCTGAGGGATGGTCCAGGAGGCTTGATTATGAAGCTCAACTTTTCAAAGCTTGTCAAGAGGACAGCCCCTCTCACACACATCCCTCATAAACAAAAAGTACCCGGGATCTATCCCAGGACAGAGCTTTGTGAAGGCGGGTGTTAAACCCTTAGCACAGGCTCCCCATTTGGAAGTGGGTTTGGGGGAGTCTGTGTGAGAGCCTCTGGGGTTGTCACAAAGATGAGGCAATGTGAAGAACAAAGCCCAGAGATGATAAGTATCTAGAAATCCTCAGAATAGTTGACAGTGAAGAATTATCCTCTTCACAATGCCATTTAGTGCCACTGTGAAAACTACCACTTTAATAGATGCACTGTGACCCATGTTTCTAAGCAACTTAAGTGATTTATGTCACTCTGAACCAAAGGAAACATTACTCTGAGGGCATAGACAAAACCACAAGACAGGCCCAGGTTCCAGAGGACAAGCTTAAACCTGGGAGCACACAGAAGATCAGCCATGTTTGGGGAAGACCTGGCCTATGGTTAAAAACAAACAGAGGGTTCCTCAAGAGCCCTCCTGATGAGGCTCACCTGTAAGAGGGTATCTGTGGGACAGTGACCATGGGGACAGTGATGGGCGTCTCTCGGCCAGCTTCCTCTGGCTCCTTCTTGATCTTCTGCTTTGAACTCATCTTATTCTTCTTAGACACCCCCTTGAGGGGGCTGCCCACTCCACCTTGGCCTTCCTGGCCCTCCTCCACTGCTTCCTCCTCCTCCTCCTCCCCGCCACCCTCCTTCAGCCCATCTTCATCCCCGGCTTCGCTGAGGCTTCTGGGTGAGTCACCCTTTCTCCTGGCAGCGGCAGCGCTTGGCGAGTGAGCCTCACAGTAGGCGGTCTTGCGCACGGTAAAGGTGGTGCCATTGAGGCTGGTCTCTCTCATGGGCTCGATCTTCATGAAGAGCCCAGCCCGCTGTGCGCACGTCACATGGAAGGCAGTGTAGCAGTTCACTTTGTGGCACTGGATGGCTGCACCTAGCCCTTTCTGCTTGCAGATATAGCAGGTTAGCTTCCAGCGGGCAGGCGGAATGTTGTCAATGCCCTCGATAGGCTCCAGGAACACGGTGTTGGCGAAGCAGACTTCAGGGATCCAGATGGCACAGACCACGTGGGCCCAGTGGCCATCACTGGTCTGTTTGAAGGCCCCACCTTTGTTGGGGCACAGGACACAATCGACGGGCCGAGAAGGAGACTGCAGGCAGCAGCGGCACAGCCACTGGCCTTCCGGGATGTACGGAACACCGTAGCACTCCTGGTGCACAGCTAAGTTACAGATGTCGCAGAAGAGGATGACATTGCTGTTGTGGCACTCATCATCCAGGCACACGCAGCAGAAGGCATCTTCGTCGATCAGCGACTGCTGAGCACCGCTGCTACGGCTTTCCAAGTACGACTCCTTCTCAAGCCGGTCCATCAGTAGCTCAAAGGTATCTGCCGGCACTGAGCTGTAGCCGTCGCCTCGACGCTTCTCATTCACCATGTCTAGCCAGGCAAGGTCCTCCTCATCCATGTCGTACTCCACCTCTGCGTCCAGGTCTTCGGGAGGCTTCTCAATGTAGCGGTAATAAGCAGCGGGTAACGGGGGCGCCTCGGGCTGGCTGCCTGTATCCACCACGCGGAAGCTGGGCTGCGGGAGGTGGAAGGAGGTACTGGAGGCATGCTTGGAACAGGACTCCTTCTTCTTGCCCTTAGAAGAGGGTTTCTTGGACTTGGCGGGGAGCTGGGGCTGCTCACTGTTTTCCTTGTTACTATTGCATTCGGTGATGTCCTGAGCGGTCAGCTCATCCTCAGTGATGATCTTGAGCGGGTCATAAATGCTGATGCGATGCAGGCGGCCGTCGATGTCGACCTCCACAATCCTCTGGGCCTGGGCATATGTCAGGGTCTCCCGTGTGGGTGAGCACTTCAGACTGTATGGAGATGGGGATCTCCGGCCCTCGGCATTCTGCCGTGACTTTCGGCGAGGCTTCCTCATGGCAACTGGAAACCACGAAGACAGGCCTAAGGAGAGAAGGCCACAGAAGTGTCAACTGGATACTTGTTGCTACCTGCACTCATACCAAGATCCCGCTGCTTCCGCACTCTAAACAAAATCCCTCTAAAGCAGTGGTTCTAACCCTTCCTAATGCCATGCCTCTCATGTTGTGGTGACCCCTAACCGTAAAATTATTTTCATTACTACTTCAGAACTGTAAATTTGCTATTGTTATGAATTGCAATGTAAATAGCATGTTTTCCAGTGGTCTTAAGTGAGCCCTAAGGGTCGTTTGACCCCCCCCCCGAAAAAGACGGGAGACCCCCAGGTGTGAAGCAGTGCTCTAAAGCATTCACAAGGCATCTCTCTCTGGGTCTTTTACAAACATCACTTATCAGTGAAACTTTTTTTTTCTGATTACTTTAAAATTTCAAATCAGGGGGCTGGAGAGATGGCTCAGTGGTTAAGAGCACTGTCTGCTCTTCCAAAGGACCCAAGTTCAATTCCCAGTACCCACATGGCAGCTCACAGACAGTAACATCAATTCCAAAGGATCTGACACCTTCACACTCATGCACATAAAATTTTAAAAATTAAATAAATTATTCAAAAAAAGTTTCAAGGGCTGGAGAGATGGCTCAGAGGTTAAGAGCACTGTCTGCTCTTCCAAAGTTTGAGTTCAACTCCCAGCAACCCCCATGGTGGCTCATAGCCATCTATAATGAGATTTGGTGCTCTCTTCCTGCCTGCAGGCACACACACAGACAGAATCCTGTATAAATAAATGTATTAAAAATATTTCAAATCCCTGGGTGGTGGCTGCTATGGTGGTGCATGCCTTTAACACCAGCACTTGGGAGGCAGAGGCAGGTGGATCTCTTGAGTTCTAGGCTAGCCTGGTCTACACAGTGAGTTCCAGGACAGCCAGGGCTCCACAGAGAAACCTACTGTTCATCGTATTTTTATTTTTTATAACACCATCTCCTAAGCTACACAGGCTGTTTACTATCTTTATTATACTCTACTTCTGTTTAGAACGTGAACTCCATGGAGGACAGAGTCACCCTGTCTCATTCTTCGATGCTGGACTCTCAGTGTCTGGAAATAAGTGAGCCCTCTATGTGCTAAGTAACTGAAATCAAACACTTCTGTGTTTGTGTGCGCATATGAATGTGTGGATATGCACCTGCCCCTCGAGCGCGTGCAGAAACCAAAAACTGGTGAGGTCTTCCTCAGCGGTGCTCTGCCTCATTTTCTGAGACGAAATCGCTGAGTCTAAAGTTTGGGGAGCTGCCCATCTCTGTCCCCCAGCATTGGAGGATTACAGAGCCACTTTGCACTTGACTCTTAGGTGGTGTCTGTGGATCAAACTCAGACCTTCACAGTAAGCCTTCTTTACCCACTGAGCCATCTCCCCAGCCCTGAAATTAAACATTATGATCCCTGTCTCAAGGAGACCTGTCCAACTAGACAGATAAAAGATGAGCTCTAATGTTGTACATGCACTGCTAAGAAACAGTGGATAATGGGAAACATGAGGCTTAAGGCTTCAAAAAACAAGATACAAAGTCAGAAGGATTCTGGAGCTCAAAGCCAGCCACAAAGCAAGGCCATGGAGTTTGTCTGCTTGTTTGTTTGTACGAAACAGGGTCTCTCTACACAGACCTGCTTGTGGAGAGGGGGGCAAAGACAATAATGGTGACAATAAGAATATCATCCATTTCCAAGCTTTATAAACAAAGAATGAGTTCTATCCTTCCACCAGTCCACCACCAGTCTAGCGCTGGGCTGAACGGCACATGCCTTTAATCCCAGCATTTGAAAGGCAGAGGTAGGTAGGTGTACCTCAGTGACTTTGAGGCCAGCTTGGTCTATTCAGCCAGGCTAGTCAAGGCTACATAGTGAGAACCTCTACCTAAATACATACATAAAACCACAGGTCTACAATTTCTCCCAAAACATCTCACCATGGCTGGAAGCCCTATCTCTTGGCACTGTCAAGAATAAACATCTGAAATGCTTCAGGCTTATAGTATACAGGGTATGTTGCTGATTACTAATATTATTGATTTATCTTTTAGTTAAACAGCGGTTATTCCTAAACCAGCTGAATACCCAAATCACCACACAGAGACTGGGATTTATTTAATTAACCTAGAGCACAATGCTGGGCAATAGTTACTCCATCCTAAACCTCCAAGCCCACAGTTTCCTCCCATTCAGATTTCCCATGTTATACTTGCTTTTAGTTACTTCTTAGGTCCGTTTCATCTCTCCTGGTGTTTGGGGGTCCTCTCCTCCCAAATCTCTGCTCTCCCACCTCCTCCTACTAGCTTCTTTGCTTCTATCGCCTCCCCTCCGGACAAGGATGCCCCACCCTCTTTCCATTGCTAAGAATGGCTGGTTGTTTTATTTGCAATACAGAGAACAAACAGTAGCTCGCTTACACAAACTTGAGACAGGTGATGCTTAGAATAAGCATCACAAAGCAATGCCTGTATTGAAACCAGATAGTGGGGTAGAGAAATCAGCGTATGAATGAACAAGAGTAAATTGTATACATTCCTTCCTGCAGAAGGCAGCATTTAAGATAACTGCTTAGGACATTTCAAAAAACAAACCTTGAGAACTCTGGGAGTGTGCCTCTAAGAAATCTTGTAGGGTTTTTTTGTTTGTTTGTTTGTTTGTTTTGTTTTTGATCTTTTAGAGGGTTTCTCTGTATAGCCCTGGCTATCCTGGATTCAGAGATCCACCTGCCTCTGCCTCCCAAATGCTGGGATTAAAGGCGTGCACTACCATGCCTGGCTTGAAATCTTTTGAATTTTAAGTAGCCTGAGCTCTGTTGAACTCAAGGACAAGTTGATTGGGGTGGTAACTGAGGTGAAGTCTCATGTACTTACTTCAGAAATCCCTCTCCCATGATATTTATATCTAATCTACCCTTGTTTAGCAGAGAACGGCCTATGCTTCCTTCAGCATTCTCTGCCCCTAAGCAGCAGTGGCAGGCAGTTACCAAGGCCATCCTTATCAGGAAGACTTTTGAGATATGATGATAGCTCAGTATACTACAATGGCCTTTTCTTTGTATTTCCCACAACTACCCTGGGAGACTGTGCAGACATTATCATCTCCACTTCAGGCATGAAGTAACAGAAGCTCAGAAAAGTGTGACTCAACCAAAGCTGATGTGAATCCAGATTTTATGTTCAAGCTGGGAGGTTAAAATCACCATCGAGATGCCAGATCTCTACAAAAATGTTCTGCACCAAACTAGGTTTTAATCTTAGTAATATATAACCCGGACAAAATTTTTAATTTCTCTGTACCTCCACATTACATCAACAAAACAGTGCTGGGTGTAGTGGCACGTGGGAGGCAGAAACAGGCTTATTTCTGTGGAATTTCAGGGCAACCAAATCGACAGTTTTTCAGACCAGCCACAGCACATGGTGAGACTCTCCCTTAGAAAATAAGCACACTGGCAGGGTGAGCTGGTACAGGAGGCAGAGGCAGGCGGATCTCAGTGAGTTCATGGCCAGACAGTCTGGGAAGCCAGTCCAGAACAACCAGGGCTCTATTACAGAGAAACCCTGTCTCAAGGAAAAAAAACCAAAAAGTACATAGGACTGGCTCAGCGGTTGAGAGCACTGGCTGCTCTTCCAAAGGACCCAGGTTCAATACCTAGCACTTACATAGCAGCTCACAACTATCTGTACCTACAGTTCCAGGAGACCCAACACCCTAAACAGATATACACGCAGGCAAAACACCAATGCACATAAAAATTTTAAACATTAACAAAAACATGTAAGGGCTGAAAACAGCTCAGCAGTTAGGAGGACCTTGGTTTGATTCCCAGCACCCACAACTGTCTCTGTCTGTAAGGCCAGTTCCAGGGTACGGGAAGCCCTTTTCTGGATTCCCAGGGAACCGGGCCTCCCCATACACATGAAAAGTTTCAAAAAGAAAGAGAAGCAAGAGGAAAAAGATCTCATCCCCGGGAGGCGGGCCGGGAGCCTCCGGGAGGGAACGCACTCCACCATCCATCCTGAAGGGTCCACGGGGCTCCCCCCGCCACCTATCCTGTATCTCAGGCATCGCCCATCTCCGTCCGCACTCGGGCCCCGCGGCCCCCGCGCGCACACCCACCCGGCCGGGCTACGGCGGAGGGAACCGAAGTTTCCGCCTGCGAGGAGCCGACATTCTTTTTTTTGGCGGGAGTTTCCTCACGTAAACAACTCTTCCCCCCACAACACTCCCTCGCAGCCCCGACGCCCGCCTCGAGAGACGCTCTGAGCCGCCCCCGAGCCCCAACTCCCGCCCACCTCTCCCCGGCCCCCCGAAAGAGGAGTTTTCCACAATTGGACGGAACCCGCCCCTACAAGCCGCGCAAGACACTCGGGAGACCCGCTAGGACTCCGGACAGGGTCCCTGCCCCTTTAAAGAGGCACCTCTTCCGGTGGAATCTTCACGGCCGCCCTCGAAGGAGAAAGGAGAGGAACATCTCCCCCAAAGACCACAGGGCAGGCGTACCACAGCCCGACCCGGAGACCGACCCTCACCGCGAAGGCGAGCGCCAGCGAACGACAGGGGTGGGGCGGGAACAGAGCCGCGAGCACTCATTGGCCGCTCGACCTGCCTGTCAAGGGGGAACCCGGACGCCAGGGGCGGCCCCTGGGGGCGGGACTCTCGCCCGGCCCGGCCAATAGGAGAGCACGGGGAGGGCGGGGCTTAGCCGCCCCGCTGCCAGGACCAGGGAGAAACAAGATGGCGGGTGCGGGAGGGGTCCTCGCTCTGCGGCTCCCCCGCGCGCGCCCTCCCCGGCCCCGCCGCCGCCCTCGCTCCAGGCGAGAGCTCGCGCGTCACCCTCGCACCCCGCCGGGAGGCCCCCCGTGGGCCCCGGATGGCTCCCCTCCTCCGCCCCCCGCGCACAGCGATCGGTCCCTGCCAGCCCCCGCCGCCCCCGCTCGCTGAGCCCCCCGCCGCCGGCCCCGTTTTACCTCAGCCGCCGGCCGGGCCCCTCGCTTCGGGGGCGCCCCCCTGGGCTGGGCCGGGCCGCCGAGCAGGAGGTCC
>CM053756.1:53930567-54046925 GCA_028658305.1 Pachyuromys duprasi
TTAAAAAAGTAAAAAAGACTAAAAATGACCAGCTGGGACCACACTACTCCATGTTTTTCCAGAGGCATTCCTGGGAGGGGAGCCCCGGGTCCCGGAGATGAGAGGCCCTGCACTCATTTGCTGAGTAAGTCATTAGGCTTAATCAGGAAAGGTCCATCACCTTTGTCTCCACGCCTCTCTGCTCTCATTACAGAGGCAGCTGCTGCCCTGCAGTGACTGCTTTGTGACTCAGAGCGCTTAATGCGCCCCGCATGCCAGCACCCCAGCCTCACAAGGTGTTGCCCGGGTCTGAAGCCCGGCTCTCCCTCCTCACCCGGCTTCCCTGCGGCGCTCTGCAGCCAGGGTAGGCTGGCCGGGGCATGAGGAGCCCATTCCTGTAGGACCTGGGGCCTACTGCAAGGCTAGATGAGCCTCTCCTGACAAAAATAATCACTTGCTGTAGTCAGCGAGCGTGGACCTCAGCTATGGTCTGCAGTGGCTGGTGAGGCCTCCCACTGACCTCATATTGGGGTCCCAGGGACCACCCATTCGAGGAGACCAAGCGGAAGGGCTCTCCTGCAGGCTCCACTAGTGAGCGCCACGTGATTCTACCGTCCCCGGCCTCATCCTAGGATCCCGGAAAACCCCCACCCTCAAATATCCCTGAATAACATAAAAAAAGAAAGCAGAAACACTTGGGGCTGGAGAGCTGGCTCAGCAGCTGGGAGACCTTCCTTGCCGCTCTCCTGGACGACCTGAGTTTGGTTCCCAGCACCCACATCAGTCAGTTAACAACCGCATGTAACTCCAGCTGCAGAGGGATTCAAGGCCCCTGGCCTCCGGTGGGGCGCTGGGGGCTGGGGCGCGGGGGGGGGGGGCAGCCGCGCTCACACACAAATGGGCTCACATGTACGCAAAATTAATCTCCGCAGGGGCTGCAGAGATGGCTCAGTGTAAGAAGGCTACTCCTCCTGAGTGAGGTTCCCAACCCCTACCCGGCGGCTCACAACAGGGTTGTAAGTCAAATTCTGGAGGACCCAACGCCTCACCTGACGCCTCATCTGATCACTGCATGCAAACGGTGCACAGACATACAGGCAAAACGCCCACACACGTAAAACTTTAAAAAAGAAATGTTAAAAACCAACAACAACAAAAAACTCTTTTAAACTACAATATTGTGAGTTGAAATGCAGAAGAACGAGTTGTAGATTCATTGTAATCGGGAGGTCGGTACAGTCCGGAAGATGGTTCTTTAAGAGTTATTTACATGTCTGTGTGTATGTCACATGTGTATGGGTACCCAACAGAGGCCAGAAGAGGGCAACTGGTTCCCCTTGGGGATGGAGTTACCAAGTGTGTACTGGGAATCGAACCCCGGTCCTCTGCAGGAACAGCCAATGTTCTTAAGTGCTGAGCGGCGTGGTTCTTCATGTTGCTCTCCCATCTCTCTGTTGGGCGGTCTTCCTCTCAGGCTTGCCTCCCTCAGTCACAAAGGCACCGATGAGCACGACCTCAGTCATCCAGTGTCACAGACATCGTGACTAGAGGAGGAGGCGAGGTTCCTGCTTCCACCCAGCTGCCGGGTGGCTGTGAGGCATCTTAAGGCTGAGGTGGCATGGCCGAGAAGCCTCTAGAAGAATTCCTATAGGAATTCTTGGATGATGTGCTCATTCCTAAGCCAGTCGCTGGCAAAAAGAAGAAAACCACCACGTTTGAGTTTCCGGCTGGTGTCTGTCAGCTTGACACAGGCTAGAGGGAGCCTCGGTTGAGGGATTGCCTCCAACAGATCGGGATCTGAGCCTGTCTGTTTTTATTTTTTATTTTACATTTATTTATTTTATGTACATGGATGTTTTACCCACAAGTATGTCTGGGACCTACAGAGACCAGAGAAAGGCATCAGAGTCTTTGAACTGAAGTTACAGATACTTGTGAGCTGCCATGTGGGTGCTGGAAACTGAACCCAAGTCCTCTGGAAGAGCAGCCAGATTTCTTAAACCACGGAGCCATCTCTCCAGACCCGCCCCATCCCCCATTTTCTTGAATAACTGATGTGGGAGACCCAGTCCATTGTGGGCAGTGCCAGTCTTAGGCAGGTGGCTCTGAGGAGTATGAAAAAGAGAGCCGTGGAAAACAAGCCAGTCAGTAACAGGACAGGAGCATACCAAAGAGGACCTCTAATGAAAAAAAAAAAGAAAAAGAAAAAAGAAAACAAGCCAGTCAATAGCATTCCCCCATGGCATCTGCTTCAATACTGCTTTGAATTCCCTTCATGACGGTCATTTGAAATGTAAGAGAAAATCAACTGTATGTATGAATTAATATAGGAATTTATTATGGCAAGCAGTTATTCATAAACCAGCTATTGTACAAATAAACGACACAGAAACTTGTTAGATTTATAATAAGCCTTAAAGCACTAGAGCTGGGTAGATATCAACCCTCTAAGCTATGTTGTCTGCTTCCTGTGCAAATTCCCAAACACCTCAATCCGCACTGCTTCTGCTCTCTCAGGCCGGTCCTCAGAGTACACTGCTCTTGGCCGTGCGCCCCTGCTTACTCCACGGCGATGTCCTTCTCCTCTCTGTCTCAATGTCCTTCTCCTCTCCTTGTGGTCCTCCTCAGACCCCAAAGCTGGGAACCTTCACTCTGCCTGCCTTCCTTCTGCCCATCCCAAGCAGTCAGAAACTTTATTGACCAATCAGGAATAAGTGAGGAGCATTCCTTACATCACGCGGATTCAGGAGATAGTTCAACATACATAACAGTTCCCGTGGCAGGGCAGTAACCTGGTCTCCTCGCACTGAGATCAGCATCTGAAAGCAGAGTGCACAGGACCCTCCTCCAACAATCAACACTTTCCTCCTGAGGCGCCTTTAGTCATGGTGGTTATAGCAGAAGCGGAGAAGCACCCTGGGACAGGGACTCATTCAGGGTAGGACAGGTGCTGGAAGACACCACCCCCCACGGCACTCTCACTGTTGTAATTATCTTCTGTGTCTTTAATCTTTGTTCATTTGCCATCGATGACTTCCGGATTCCATTAATGTCCTCCTAAAACTCAGTAATGCTGCCCACAGAAAGCCAAGCTTTGACTGTTAGGGTCCGGAATTCGCTGAAAGAACGACCCGAGACTTGAGAAGCATGCAAGCAACAATAGGTGTTTGTTCTGCAGAAGCCCAGCATGCTGAGGCCACCCTCTTCACAATATGGCGGCCTCGAGGGGAGTTGAAGGCCCCTTTTAAAGCCAGAGGGGGATTCCTCCTGTGGCTACCTGACCTCAACTGGGGTTGGCCAGTGCCTGTGGAGGCTGGGTGACTCTGGTCAGGACTTAGCTGCTTTTCAAACCCGTAATTAAGCAGCCTGTTCTTCCCCAGGCCAGATGTCTTCCTTGATTCTGATTGTTTGCCTTTTTTTTTAAACCCTGTAACTCTTAGGAGGCCTGTTCTGTCTAGCAAGAAAATGAAGCCTGTCATGGAGTTGGTCAGGCTTATTTAGCCAGGCTGTCTCATGACCATGTCCTTATACAGAGGCTGGATCACGCCTAGTCCTTGGCCCTGGATATCATATATCCCGTCCCTCCTTAGCATGAGCCCCAAGGAAAGATCCATCTGGCTGATGCCCCTTTTCATCTAGAAGTAGGCAGAGAAGTTGCCAGCTTACATCTCCAGTGAATTGGGTCCCAAATCCCCGAGGAAGAAATGTCATGGCAAGAACAAGCCTTTGAGTTGAAACTCTTTTAAGATATTAGGTGAAAGGATAAGCAAGGGCCAGGAGTGGCGGTGTGCACCTTTAATCCCAGCACTCAGGAGGCCATGGCAGGCCAGCCTGGTCTACACAGTGAGTCTGAGGCTAGACCAGGGACACGGTGAGAAAGAAAAATAAAAGAGAGAAAGTGTTGCAGCTGGGTGTGGGTGTGAGATAGCCAGCTAAGGGAAGAGAAGGAGAAGGAAATGTAATGCAGATGAACAGACCTGGAAGGGACAAACCTGACTAGTCACTGAGGGCAGGCAGAGCCCGCAAGAGGCCTTGACCACTTGACACAGCAGCATATCTGAACCTGACTCTTGGCATCTGTTCTGAAGAGTCCTCAACTGGATTGTTTTCCCGGTAGATCCTGCTTTGCTTCTCCTTTTGAGCACTTTCAGGGAAATAGGATTTAATCCTGGACAGAGGAATCTCAGTTGGTAATTTATTGAAACTGGCAGATTGTACCCCCTCCTGCTTTAGATTTATTTATAGTACTTTGTGTGTTTGTACGTATGAGCGTATGTGTGTATGTCCACTATACATTTACCTGGTGCCCTCAGAGTTCAGAAGAGGGCATTGGAGTCCCTGGAACTGGAGTTATACGCAGCTGTGAGCAGCCATGGAGGTTCTAGGAACAGAACCCAGGTCTGCAAGAGCAGCCAGCGCTCTTAACCACCGAGCCATCTCTCCAGCCCCAGACTGCCCCCTCTTAAATTAGACAAGGTTCACAAGAATTGTTTTATATTTTTCAGTTATACTTTCCTGTCAGGTGTTTAAAACCATGTCAGTAATCAGAGATTACTGTTGTGTTCTTATTTTTAAACCTTTTAAATTTTACCTTAGCTTTATGTCATTTCTCATGAATGTGAATGGACAATATGCCAGCAAGTGTTTCTGTGCAGCCTGTGTGTGCAGGAGACGAGAAAGGGCATCGGATCCCCTGGAACTGGGCTTACAGATGGCTATAAATCACACAGTTGGGTACAGGAAATCAAACCCAGGTCCTCTGCAAGGTCAGTCCCTCCTCTTAACTGCCGAGTCATCCCTCCGGCACCAAGAAACTTACCTTCGACCAAAAACCGGCTGAGATTAGAGCTTAATGACCTTGGACTGTGAACTATTTTGTAGACAAGAAGGCTTGAGGCAAGCGGATAAACAGAGAGCCAAGGTGTTGAGCCTGTGACTTCAGGTTTTGTTACACTCTGCCTTCTAGTGGCCACCTGTAAGGGGCGAAGCTTTCTGTCAGACTTCAGCTGGTCCCTGGTTTCTTTGCCATCCCATAACCCTCTATTCACTCTGTATAACAAACAGTCACCAGAGATCCTGCAGGCCATGCTGGTTAATGCTGGGCCATCCGGAAGGTGATCGGCAGCAGCCTTTCTTCTGGGCTGGAATGAGCGAGTTTATTAGGTGTGTGGCCAGCAAAAAAGAACAGAGAGTAGCAGTCAGACGGCAAAACAGCATCAAAGCAGGAGTTTGCCACATCCAGTGGGGATGACTGCAGTGGCCTGATGAGAGCCAGCAAAGCTCACATCAAATGGGGGTTCACAAAGCAGAGATGGCACGAGAAGTCATGCTGGCATTTGAGGTTCAGAGTCCCTGAAGTTCCTGCCACAAGCATTTTCACACGGTGGGGCAGGCCACGGTAACCTCTTTGGGAATTCCTTTACAAAATCTTTCCTTAGAAAAGCTTTCATTTGGCCAGGCGGTGGTAACCTTTGAGCCCAGCACTCGGGAGGCAGAGGCAGGTGGCTCTCTGAGTTCCAGGACAGCCTGGTCTACAGAGTGAGTTCCAGGACAGCCAGGGCTGCACAGAGAAACCTTGTCTCAAGAAACAAAGCAAAACAACGAAAAGCTTTCATTTGGGCGGGCAAGTTGGCTCAGCAGTTGAGGACTCGTCGCTCTTACGGAGGACCCGGGTTCAGGTCCCTGAGCCCACGTCAGATGGCTCACCACTACTTGTAATTCCAGCTCCGGGGGAGCCAATGCCCAGTTCTGCTTTCCGAGGGTACCCATGCACACGCAGCAGACATACGTATATACATACGTACATGCATACAAACATATATAATAAATATATACATACCTATACAGGCACAAAATAAAATGTTTTAAAATGAAAAAGAAATCTTAAAATATGCCATTTATTTTTTTACTTCGTGTGTATGGGTGTTTGCCTGCACGCGTTTCTGTGCGGAAGCATTCAGTGCCTGTAGAGGCCTGAAGAGAGCATCCGTTTCCCAGAACTGGAGGTGCAGATGGTTGTGAGCCTTCGTGCAGGTTCTGAGGACCAAATCCGGGTCCTCTGGGACAGCAGCTCCTAACCGCTGCGCGGTGTCTCCGGCCACTAAAATGGCTTACTCTTTAGCTGTGTTCTAGAATGCTGCTTGCTGTGTCCTTCTCTCTGTTTACAGGGTCCAGGGGTCAGCCTGCCCTGGGGCAAGAGGCTTGGGAAGGCGCTTGAAATAAACTCGGTTGAGAGGGAGACAGATGACAGCCCACCGGGTCCACTCTCAGCAGGCTTAAACCGCGTGTGACCATTTCCCAACGTCATGTGTGTCACAGTGGCCTTTTCTCGTGGCTGTGACGAAATGCCTAAGAAGAGCAACTTGCCAGGAAGTGGCTTATTTTGGCTGCTGTTAACCAACCACGGTAGGGAAAGTATGTGGCCAAACTGTCATCAGAAGCAGACATAAAGTCTACATTGGCTATAAATTAGAAAAAAAAAACAACTATATGCTTTTTTTATGATTTATTTATTTATGGATATGGCTGTTTTGTCTGTACATCGGCACGCCAGAAGAAGGCATTGGATCCCATGGGACTATGGTTATAGGTGGTTGTGAGCCACCATGTGGATGCTGGGAACTGAACTCAGGACCTCTGGAAGAACAGCCCATGCTCTTAACTGCTGATCCATCCCTCTTGCTCCTATGTGGTTATTTATTTTATTTTTTAATTTATTTGGTTCTTTGAAAAAGACTCGCTGAGTAGCCTTGGCTACCCTGCCTACCCTGTAGACCAGGCTGGCTTAAAAATGACAGAGACCCTCCTGCCTCTGCCTCCTGAACGCTGGGACTAGAGGTGTGTATCACCACTGCCTGGCTTGAAAACTTAAACCTTTAAAACCTGGCGTAAAAATTTCAATTTTGAAGTAATCACAGACCCTTAGTACATGGCAAAGATCATACGAACCGGTCCTGGGCCCCTTGACCCAGTCCCTCCGCCGCTCAGTGGTTACAGCCTGGCTGCGATGTTATAGCAAGAAATTGGCGTTCGTCCCACACGGGGAGAGACTGTGGCCGTGCCCTCTTGGCATCGCAACAATGAGACAGAAGGAGGCTGGCTTAGGGCGTAAGGAAGAGCCAGGAGCCCGCAGCAGGCTGTTCCAATTGACACTTGGGCCTAGATGGAAAGCGTCTGCTGGCTGACCCCACCCAGGGGCTCAGAAGCTCCCGACTGTCCTGCTCTACTGAGTGCTACTGAGCCTTGGCAGCCCGCTGAGGTTGGGGGTTTCCCCAGCTTCTTCCTCCATCCAGAGCCGGATGGAGACACAATCCTCAAGGGGGACGTCTCTCTGCGGAGCAGAGAAAGGGTGGAAGGAGTGAGCCCCAGGGGCTGTCGCGGACTGCAAGGGCTCCCAGAGGCTGGGAGGTGGGGGGAGCCCTCCTTCCTGCAGGGCAGCTGCAGTTGGGATCCCTCTCTCTGTGGTGATGGTTGTCTCACTTCCCCTCTCAGCTCAGCTCCAGCTCCGCACCCTGGCCACCGTGCAGGTGTGCAGGTCGGCTAGGCTCTCAGTCCCACACAGCAGCCCAGGGCCTCCTCACAGCTGCCCCACAGACAGAGACAGCGTCCACCCACCCAGAGCAGGCCAAGCAAGGTCTAGCTGGGGATGACAGGACAGGAACAGAGAGGAGAGGAAGGGAGAGGAGGGGAGGGGAGGAAGGATATAGTGGTTAGTGGACTGTCCTTGGCTCTGAATACGGGTTTCTTGTCTCTGGGCTCATTTTCTGAGTCACTGTCCTCCCAGGTCACCCACCAAGGTCAGGGTCATGGGGCTGCCAGCATTCACTTCTCTCTTCCAGTGGCCAATAGGGACACAGTGCTAATCCTCAAGGCCATCAGACCCTCTGGACTATAGATCACCTCCCTGTTTGCTAGAGAAACAGCCTAGATTTGAGGTGCTGGGTTTTTTGGGGTTTTTTTTGTTTTGTTTTTTTAAATTTTGTTTTAAGGGGCTGCTGTTCTGGAGGGGAACCCGAGTGCAGCTTGGGGCTTCCCCTCCTGCGTCTCCCCTGTGCTCTCTGTGGTCTCACCACAGGACTGGCTGAACAGAGAAATAGTCTGCGGGACTTAGGGACATCAATCATGTCTTCACTCACTCAGCAGGGCTCACAGTGGCAGGGAAGAGGAGACCGAGGCTGGTACAGAGCCTGCTGAGGAGCGGGGTGGGGCGGTGGGGGCGGGGGTAGGAGAGTGGGGGGTGGGTACCCCCCACACTGGGCAGAGGCCTGGGTGGCACTGTCAGAGGAGAAAATGGGTTCCTGCGGCTAAGAGTGTGCAAGGCAGGTCTGGATTAAACGTCAAATAGAACTCCTACAGGGTGTAGTCCTGCATTCCAGGCACTCGGGAGGCAGAGGCAGGAGGATCTCTGTGAGTTTGAGGCTAACCTGGGCTACATATTGAGTTCCAGGCCAACCCAGGGCTGCATAGAAAGACCCTGTCTCAACGGGCGTGGTGGTGCACTCCTGTAGTCCCAGCACTCGGGAAGGCAAAGGCAGGTGGATCTCTGTGAGTATGAGGCCAGCCTGGTCTACAAAGCAAGTCCAGGACAGCCAGGGCTACACAGAGAAACCCTGTCTCAAAAAACAAACAAACAAACAAAAAAGACCTTTTCTCAAAATAAATACTTATTTTCTTCAGGATTTGCCAGAGCCTCTAAGCCGATAATGTACACAGTGAGCCTCATAGCTTGGTGCTCTGGCATAAGGACTACGAAAGCAGGGACAGTGGTAAAATCTGAGAAAATGACTGAGGTGCCAATGCCGAGGTAAGTACACGTAACCCCTTCCTTGGGACCCAGACAGAGAGGGAGGGATCTGACCTCTGAGTCAGCCTTGCAACTCTAAGGTCAGGGTGACAGTCAGTCCCCACCAGGGTTTGGTATGGCAACAGGGTTGCTCAAACGGGGAGAGCAGGAACTCAACCAGCAGTGACAGGGCTCGGAGAGCCAGTGCCGCAGATGGTCGGTGGGCACCAAAGCTTGATGTCAAGCCCCCACGGGTTCCAGTCCCGTCTCCCCTCCTGTGGCATCTGCCGCCAGCTTTTGAGGCTTCGGTTTTTGCTGTTTTCAAATAAGCTTTATTTTCAGTGTTTTATGTTTACAGAAAGTATAGAGATGTCACAGACATTGCTCCTCACCCTCACCCTGGCTACTGTTTTGCATAAACATGGTACACTGGTTACACATGGTGGCCTAACACAGATGCATTATGGGTAACTTGCATACACCAATTCACTTTGCTCTAAATGGCAGATTCTAACAAAATGCCTGATGTCATCAGAAGCCCTTCACAGCCCTAAGAGACTCCTGACCCTCTGCGGGAGTGGAGCGACACAGGAAAACTCTGGACTAAACTATACAGAGCTCTTTTCTGCACAGCCCATGGCACGCCGCCCAGGGAAGGGTAACTCAGACAGTAGTGGGTTCCAGTTTGGCCGCCTGATATGCTAAATGCCACTGAAATCAGGTCCCTCCCTTACTGTGTCTGCATTTGGACTAATACAGCTTAGTCACTCTGGAGTCAGGGTAAGGGCTCGTTGGCATGTTCAGACCTGGAAATCTGCATTTTAACAAGTTCCTTTGGTGCGTGTGATGCCAGATGTCAGAGACCCCAAGGCAGGAACCCAGATCAGGCTGCCCGGTGCCCTGTGTATCTGAACCTGTTCTACCAGAGCAGAAGGAGGAATCAAGCCATTGAGGGCTGTCTGGCATTAAGATGCATCTTACCAGCGCAAAGCACTGTGGGACAGAGGTTTCCACATCTTAGCCAAGAAAAGCCGGGGTCTGCCTGCTGCCACACTCATGTGCCAGCCCCCCATCTTCTCATGTCTCCATTGCTTATCAGGCACCCAAAACACCTTGGCAGTACCAGCCTACCACCTGCAGCCCTGGGGCTCAGTGGCCTTCCACACCTGGCTAAGGGACAGAGGACAGAGTGACCCAGGAGTGACTGCCTTTGCACCATCTGTAGCAAGCTACCGTCCCCACCTACCCTACCCCACCCCCATTCACTAATTATATATATATATATATATATGTATATATATATATATATGTATATACATATGTGTCTTTAGTCCCAGCCCTCTGGGAAGGAAAGGACCCCACAGCCAGGCAATCGCCCACACTTTGGTTTTAATACAGCCCTGCTGTGATCACAGCCCCTCCCAAAACCCAGATCCCCCGAACAGCAGGTAGGAATTCTGCTTCCCCAGGGCCTGATCCCTAGGACACTAGAAGAGAGTTCTCTCCGCTCAGAAGGCTACATTCCTTCCTATAAGCCCCGAGACGTAAGTGGTGACATATTGGTCCTGAGGCAGAGGTGGTCCTGTCATGGCCTCCCGGGCCCCGCCGAGGGCAGGGCTGGACAGTTAACTACAGCTTCATGCCGCTTCTTCGGCGAGAGTCCTTCCGGGCTATGGGGCTGAAGTTCTGGATCTCTTTGTAGATGTGCTCTGTGGAAGGCGCGTGCTTTAGGGTGGGCCGGAGAGAGCCCACCCTCAGACAGTAGAGCCCCTGCGGGAGATGGGCTGCGCCTGGGCACAGGTGTGCCACCTCAGGCCGCAGAGGGGGGCGGCTGGGAGCATCTCTTACGTTTCCACTCATCCACGGTGAGCTTCTCGTGTTCTAAGGAATCATCGAGCGGCTGCTGGGCCTCCGTCTCCTCCTCAGGGTCCCGGAAGGGTTCGAAGAAGGGGTGGGCGAGCGCCTGGGCGGCTGTCAGGCGCCTGTCCACGTCCAGCTCCAGCATCTTGTCCAGCAGGTCTGCAGCTGTGGGGACATGACCGTGAACCCTGCTCTTGGCCTGGGACCAGGAGGCTTGGGGGTGGGTTGCAGGGACTCTGGGAATCGGGGGTTGGGGGTCAGGACTCACCCTGGGGGCTGGCACGTGGGAAGAGCTGGGTGAAATCCTTCTTGGGGCTCTGGGGCAGAGACTGGATGTAGGATTTGGCCTAGGAGACAGAAAAACGTAGAATTCTTCAGGCTCTGGCCTGAGGGGAGACATTATGACTTAAAGCCTGTCGGAGGAGGACAGGATGAGGACAAGAAGGTCTGCCAGGGCAGAGGGACCCCCACGGGAAGGCACCAGGTAGGGCCACTCACCGCCTTGTCTTTCAGCTTCTGCACAAACTCAGCACCCGGCACCCCGGTCACCTTCAGAATCTGGGTCAGCTGGTCCAGGTCTTGGCAGCCGGTTAAGGCACAGCCTTGCTCTCTGCGGTGCTCTGGGCCTGCCTGTCCCATCCCTAGTCTTGCTCTAGCCAGCCTGGCAGATAACTCCTGGCTACGGCTTCACCTAACCATCGCTAGCTCTTGGGACAGTTGGAGCAGGTCTCTGGAGGATTTCCTGACAGCCCAGATGAGGAGAAGGCAGCCCAGGGTGGGCCTTTTAAGACACCCCCTCAAGTTACCCTCCCCTGTCCCCTCTTCATGGGCCACCCCCTGTCCAGCCTATGAGGGCTCCCCATCTGCTTATGACTGATAGCCTAACTGAGGGGGGGGGCAGAAGGACTCATTTTTTGTTTTGTTTTAATCATTTGATTATCTGCATTTTTCAAACCATTCTAGGGGGCTGGAGAGCACTTGCTGCTTTTCCAGAGGACCAGAGTTCAGCTCCCAGCACCCATGCTTGGTGCCTTTTGTAAACCTGCTAACTGCAGCTCTGGGGATTCTGGCCTCTCGGAGTACCTACACACACATACACATAAATAAAAATAAATCTTTGAAACCAGGAGTTGCTCAGCAAGCATGGAATCCTGAGTTCTGTCCCCAGCATGGTGACACCATGCGCCTGTGATCCTGGCACTTGGGAGGTGTCAGGAAGGGAAAGCAGCAGTTCAAGGTCATCTTTGGCTCCATACACTGAAGTGTCAAGTGTGATGGTGTTGCACCCCTAAAACCCCAGCACTCTGGAGGCAGAGACCAGCTTCAGCCACACAGCAAGTTCTAAGCCAGCCAGCGCTACTGTCTGAAGAGCAAAACGAGATAAGATAAATAATTCTTCAGGGGTCCCGTTTGGCTGCGGGACACGTTTCAATCCCGCTGCTGAGGGAACTGGTCCCCGGATAGAGCTGCTTCTAGCAAAGGATACAGTCCTTCCCCTTGAACAGTGTCTTTCCGGTCAGCATTTCCGCCATGATGCAGCCAACGGACCAGATGTCCACTGCAGGGAGGGAGGGATGTTATCTAGGACGGTGGCGGTCTGTCGAGGACGTCAGCGGGGCCTCCCCGGGAAGCTGCCCACTGACCTGTCTGGTTGTAATGCATCCAGCTGAGAATCACCTCGGGGGCCCTGTACCAGCGGGTCACCACGTAGCCAGTCATCTCGGGGTCCGCATGCCGCGCCAGCCCGAAGTCCAGGATCTACGGCTCAAGGGACACAGGGAGAACCAGCTGGCTGAGGAGAGGGGCTCCGAGGGACCCAAAATTCCACCCACCTCCCGTCCCGGGTGGAGCTGCTGTGACCCACTCACCTTCAGCTCACAGTCTTCGTTCACCGCCAGGTTGCCCGGTTTCAGGTCCTGGGAAGGAGGACCGAGAGGGAGGACCACGCTGACACCGAGCCAGCAGGTGGTCTCGGACAAACACGGACAGACGCATGCACACACGCAAACCCATTTCCCATGATGAGGTGTAGCAGCTGGTTCCTACTCCCCCCTCCACAGCCCGGAACCCTGGCAGAGACAGAACTCACCCTGTGGACAACACCAGCAGAGTGGATGTACTGAAGGGGAGAGAGAGAGAGAGAGAATGGTGGTGAAGGCGAGGCAGCAGCTTCCACACCCGGGCCATGCCCTCCTCCCTCGCCTTCCTCCCCCAAGTGGCCGCCATGCAGGCCCCGCCTACCTTTAGACCTTTGAGCATCTGGTACACCAGGTACTGGACCTTATCCTCGCTGAACTCCATCCCCATGAGCTTCTGCAGGTCTGTCTGCATGAAGGGCATCACCAGGTAGCTGGAAGGCAGGAGGCTTTTTAGCTCCCAGCCTCCCGGGAAGCTCAAGTGTCGTGCGGGGGTGGGGGTGGGGGTGGAGGGCACAGGGGCCCGAAGGAGGGCATGGAGACAATGCCGGGCAAGAAGTGTGAGGTGTGAGAGTTTATGCCTGTAATCCCAACACCTGGAGGGCTATGGCGGACTCCGAATGTAAGGGCCAGCCTGGGTTACACGGTGGGTACCAGAGCGGGCTTGTCTACACAACACAACCTTGTCTTGAAAAAACAAGCAAGGACAACAACAGAAAACAGGGCTGGCCGTAAAGAACACTCACTGTTCTTTCAGAGGACTGGGGTTCAGATCCTGCCATCCTTATACAACCACCTGTAACTCCAGTTCCGGGAGCTGATGCCCTCTTCTGGCCCCTGTGGGGGACTGCATGCGTGTGGTGCACATAAACTCTCGCAGGAGCATGCACGCACATACACACATCAACAATCATAAGAAAAACAAACAAGGCAGATAGTACCTGAGGAGCAACATCGGAGGTTGACCTCTGACCTTAGATCCACACACATCAATGCACATGTACCTTTACACACTTATGCAGCTCCAAACACAGGAACATATATCCCCAAACGAGAAAGAGGATACCCGAAGAAGCAGCAGTGCCTAGCCTGGGCTCCTGGCATTGCTGCCACAGAAACCTGGCTGGCAGAGCTCAGGGTGGACGCCGGCATTGGCGTGTGCTCAGCAAAACCACTTCTCTGTGCTCCCAAAGTACCCCAGCTTTGCTGTCCCCCACGCCCACAGCAGAGCAGCCGGGAGGCGGCGGCACCTGCCGGCACTTCTGCTCCCATCCCAAAGCCTCTCCTGCAGAGGCTCGCGCCCAGCCCGGCCGGCTCCGCTTACTGCAAGGTGTCTGCCTTTCCAGGAAGGAAGCAGGAAACAATCCTCAGAGAGTGCAGGAAGAGGGGGCCTGTGCTATTAGGCACTCGAATGGAACTTCGAGGCAGGTCAAGGTCAGGACTGTGACTCAGGGCAGTAATAGCAAAGTTCTGAACATAAGGTGTGTGCATAACACACACACACACACGCACACACACACACAGTTTTTTTTTTTAATTTTGAGACAGGGTCTCACTAGGTAGGCCGGCCTGGGCTGCAACTCACAGGGCTCCCCCTGCCTCCTGAGAGCTGGGATTGCAGGCTTATAGCAGATGCTGTGTACTTTGCTTCTTTAAGCTATTGCATGGGGCTGTAGGGGTCACTTAGCAGTTAGGAGCACTTGCTGCTCTTCCTAAAGAACCCAAGTTCAAGTCCCAGCACCCACATCAGGCAACCCACGGCCGTCTGTGACAGAGGCTCTTCCCACGTGTCCTTCTGCTGGACACCAGCTCCCTCACAGCCACCTGGCAACCCTCCTCTCTCTCTGGTTTTCATCTGCTCACCCTCCATACCTTCTGGCAAGCCTGGACTCTGGACCAACATCATCATGTCCCGTTTGACCTGTCCCTGGCCTCGGCCATCTCCCCCACCCCCGAGGTGGGTCCAGCCTGGTCTACACCCATGCTCTTCCCTCCTTCGGTTTCACAGGCTCCGAAGGTGGAGTTCATTATCTTTTCCTCAAGATCTGTTCTTCCTTCGTGGATTCCAGGTAGGGACTGGGGCGCCTGTGCCAACCTCCCCTAGCCACCATGTCCAAACAGATGCCATGGCTCTTGTCAGCTCAGCCTGAGTGGCCTCGGGTCTGCCCTCGGACTCCCACACCGTAACGGGTAACGGGCACTGACTGTATCACCGTAGCGTGGTTGGGGTCCTCAACACTGTCTGCTCCTTTCTCATAGCTGCTGTCTGTGGCCCCCAAATCTGACGGACGGGATCAACACCTCCAGGATTGGGGGTCTGGGGGTGTGTGTGGTTTAGCTGGCAGCATGCTTGCCCAGAGGGCACAAAACCCATTGGTGACCAGCACCAACGCCTGGAATCTGAGGATCAGAAGTTCAGGGTCACCCTTGGCTACTTAGGTAATTGAGGGCCAGCCTGGGATACAACAGAGATTCTGTCTAAACACAGCACAAGCCACCAAAGCACTCCCACAACCTCCAAGGCACGGAGGTAGGATGCGAAGCTTGACAGAAGCTTCCTGCTGCTGCTCACACCCTGAATTCTCACCATTACCCAGTTGCCCTTGGCCAGGCACCGGCCAGCAAAACCTGACACTCTGTAACTAAACTTTCTGCTTGTTTGTAACAGCCAAACTGCATTAGTCAGATTGTCCAGGGCAGCTTGATCCTCACTTCCTGCCCAGAAAACCCCCTAGGTATCATCAGGTCCAGAGTCACACCTGGGCCCAGGGATTGGGGTGAGGAGTTAGAGCACACCCTGTGAGAGCCAGGTCTTAGCAAGTACAGGAGTTGGGGGGAAGGGGCAGGTTCCCCACAGTTCTTCCACCCAAAGCTGAGGTACTACTCCTGAGAGGACTTCCATGTAACAGGAAAGAGGCATGAGAACCACTAGGGGGACCCGCTTTCCTCTTTCCACCAAACCCTGGTAGCTGCCCTCCCCCAAAGTACTCCCAAGCCGCCACTAAGATCTGCCAATACCCCAAACCCAGCCCGACTCACAAATCATGGAAGTTTCGAAGGGAAGAGGCAGGGGTGAAGACGTCCAGGAGCCCGATGACCTGGGGAAAGGGGTCACTATTGAGGCTGGGCTGCCACCACCACCCAGGTCCCCCTCCGAGACAGAAGGTGGCCCCAGCTGGTATGGGAATAGTATTGGGGGGGGGGAGGGCGCGCAGGCAAAAAAGGAAGTTTGCAAGAACAATGACGGAGAATCAGGCTGAGAACAAGGTAAGCCCACGGCTCCCAAGGGCTGGGTGAACAGTCCCACCCAGCTAACACATCTTGAGGAAAAAGGAGTGGAGGATGAAAGGCCTTCCTGCCTCCAGGACTTAGGAACCCTGGACCTCAAGTCCAGCCTTGAGCCTGTCAGACAGCCACGTGCCCAGCCACGTCTGTCGGTCTGTCCTTGTCTGCCACAGGACTGGTTCAGAGGCAGAGGTAAGCTCCTCCACCTCACAGCTGCATGCCATTGAGGAGACCTTGGCCGTATAAGGCTCTCACGTCAGTGTCTGAAACGGACCCCAGCCCTCCCAATTGGTCCAGGGCCGGGTCACTGGCTGTTTTCATCAGACATGGCGGTCAAATGGTCAGGCCCCAGGCTGTCTTGATTTTCACACCTCAGCTCCGCAGCTGGAGGGCGGGGGGGGGGGGGAAACACCTTTCCGTGCCTCAGTTTCCTCATCTGTGCCACGGACGGCATGTGTTACCGAGAGGCCCCTGGCATGCATTAAATGCTCAGGAAGTAGCTGCTGTCAGTCTTGGAGTCCCGGAAGGGAGACAGCATTAACTCAAGTGCCCAGGCGCAGCAGAAAGGGGGTTCTCCCAGAGGCAATTCCAAAGCTCCTCTGTGCCTACTTCCTCCTCCCCGTCGAGATAAGGCTTTTTCTGGGAAGCGAATCGGGCAGGCCCTGGCACCGAGGAGCTGAGAAGAGGGTGGAGCACGGAAGAGTCCCCTGGCCCCGCACCCTCAGCAGGCCGCTTCGTGGGGGCCTTTCCCCCTGCCCTCTGACCCCCAGCACGTCCACGCCCCTGCCGCGGCCTACGTTCTCATGGTGCATGTGCTTCAGCAGCAGCAGCTCGCGGTAGGCGCGCTTGGCGAAGATCTCCGACTGGAAGGGCCGGCTCAGCTTCTTGATGGCCACCTTCTCCCCTGTCCGCTTGTCAGTGGCCGAGCTGCGGGGTCACGGGCAGGTGAGGGGGAGGGGCGGCGCAAGAGCCCAAACTCCTGCCCCTCCCCGCCCCTCCTGCCCGGTCCTAGGTCACCCCCCGCTCCCTGCGTATTCTCCATGCTGGCTGGAGGCCAGGAAATTGGGGGCCAGCAGAGTGTGTGTGTGTCGGGGGAGATGCGGGTAGACACCCAGAAAGGGGCAGCGGGGCAGGGGCAGGGGCAGGGGCAGATCCTGCTGAAAGGATGCAGGGCAGGCCCGGGGTCCCTCCTCTGCCATTTGGCAAGTTCCCCTCTTGGGGCCTCCTCCGCAACCGCAGGGAGCCGTCGCACGAACTCCGAGGTCCCTCTTAAAAGTTACAGCCTCGGAGAACCAGACTGGGCGGCGACTCAACCCACAGGGGGCCCCACTGCCTCCGGCTGAGCCCGGGGAGGCTGCCAAGGGGTGGCCCGGGCGACTCCTCTGCCTCCTGGGGTTCCCCGGGGTCTCACCACACCGCGCCATAGGCCCCGCTGCCGACGTGCGCGGGCGCCAGGTAGGTCTTGGGGAGCTCCCAGGCCGTCTTGTTGATGTCCTGCTTGTAGAAGCCCCTCTTCCGAGTGAGGCTCATCCCGCACCCCGTGGTGGCGGCGACTGCGGTGGCTGCGGTGGCTGCCCGCGGGCTCCGGGCCGGGGTGTCCCGCCGCGGTCCCCACCCGCCCCGCGCCCGCTCCTCCCCCCGGGGGGCGGTGCACCTGCCGCCTCGCCCAGGTGCGTCCCCGCCCCGGCCCGCCCACCAGCGCCCGCGCTCCGGGCTCCGCCCATCCCCGGCCGAGGCCCCGGCCCCCGCCGGCCACCTGCTGCAGGTGCCGCGTGGCCTGCGGGAAGGGGTGCCCGTGAGGCCGCCTGGATCCTCCCAGTCCTGCAGGAAGAGCTAGGCAGGGCAGGGGGAGCGGGGGGGGGGGCGGTGGCGAGGGCTGGTGGTGGTGATGCAGTGTTGGTAGTTGGAGAAATTAAACCTCACAGATGCAAGGCCTGGTGGCTCAGGTCGGTACTCTAGGCACAGGGGAGGCAGAGGCAGGAGAATTGCTGTGAGTCCAGTTCAGGACATAGTAAGTTCAATGCCAGACTGGGTGAGATCCTGAGAAAGAAGGAAGGGGGGGGAGAGAGAGAAGGCGTGGGGAGAGAATAGAGATAATGAGGAAATAGGAAGGAAAGAAGGAAGGAAGGGAGGATGAGGAAACAATGTCACCTTGGCTACAAAACAAGGTAGAGGTCAGCATGGGTTACACAGTAAGACCCTGACTCAAAACTACTTTAAAGATGCAGAGGTTGTTTGGCAGCAAAGAGCCTGTACTGCTCGCTTTTGAAGAGGGCCCGAGCTCGGCTCCCAGTGCTTACACTATTATATACATAGTTAAAAATTTAAAAAGTGGGGGGGGGGATATGGTGGCATGAATCTTTAATCCGAGCATCCAGGAGGCAGAGACAGGTGGATCTCTACATTTGAGGCCAGCCTGGTTCTACAGAGTGAGTTCCAGAAGAGCCAAGGCTACACAGAGAAACCTTGTCTCAACGGTCCCCCTGGGACCCCTCCCCCCAAAGAGAACAAAATCAGAACCCACCGCCACGACTTGAAGGTTGTGGTAGTTCGTGGGGTTCTAAATGAGCTCGCTGGTGTCCCTCCCACTTTTTTCTTTCTAAAAAAAAAAAAAAAAATTATGACTCCCAGATCCTAAGGGTCAGCCATTGTTCCATTCTCCTTGCTTTAAAACCTGAACCAAAATCCAGACATTAAATTATTCTTCCCACCAAGCTGGCCGAGGACCCCGAACTTTGCCCAGCTGATTCTCCCATGCAGGCTGCACTTCATTTGTGGGGAACAACCCCACAGAAATGCTTAACACATGTTGTGGCCGGGCATATCTGTCTTATTCATCTCAAGGACATATGAAAGAATGCGTGAAAAGTGAGAGATAAACACGCAGGCTTGCCATGTGCCTGCCATTAGTGTGCTTTACATATTCCACTCCAGGGCAGAAGAGGCTGGTGAGTCAGGCTGAGCATCCTCACCAGAGAGGTGACAAACAGGCACAGAGGGGTTAAGTAATTAACGAAAGGTCACAAGGCTGGAGAAGGGCAGAGCTGGTTGAGTAGCTGGCATGGTGGACCCTGGAGGCCAGGCTCTTGGCAGCAAGGGTCAATGGTGCCTCCAAAGCGCCTGGGATGGTTGTAAGGATGTGGCTTCCTCAGCTTCCTCGGTACAGCCCACTCCCGCCCCGTCCCTTTTGCTGGTCCTGAGAGCCCACGGGAAGACAAAGGAAGCACCGACAGTAGGAGTTTGGGACCCTTTGGGCTGGTGCTTCTGTGGTTTAAGGAACCCTGTTGCTAGAAGCCAGATTCCAGGGCCCCCTATAGGTGGTGTCCTTCTGGGTTGAGAGAAGAAAAAAGGCTAGGGTCTCTGCGGTGGGTAGAGCAGAAGGTAAAGGTAACCGGAAAGGTAACCCAGGAGTGCTGCCCCCTAGCACAGCTTGCCTCTCTGGGCTCCTCTTGAGCAAGGGTCAGGAAGTGACTCAAGCCTTAGACTCAGCTGACAATGACCCTCACCTTGGTCCTTGCTGGGCTTGGGTTACTCAGCAGCCTGGCAGCCTTGGAGGGAACTGCCTTCAATCCAGTGAGGGGAGTCACTAAGGGGAAGGAGGGAGGGAAGGAAGCCTAGGAGAAGAGGAGGAGGGAGGGGAGAGCAGGAGGGGGAGAAGGAAGACCAAAAGGAGAGAGGGGTGGGAGGGGAGGAGGACTAGGAAGAGAGGAAGAGGGAGGGGAGAGGAGGAGGGAGGGGAGGAGGAAAAGGAAAGGAGAAGGACCAGGAAGAGAGGAGGATGGTTAGAAGAGGGAGAGGAGGAGGACTAGGAAGAGGGAGGAGGAGAGAAGGGGTCACCGGATTATCATGGGTAGCTGGACTCTTCGCCCCTAGCTCTGAGGACCTCAGCCCTGCTCAGGCACTGACTAACTGTAATACTGTGGAGGCAGAGTGTCGAGAATCCAACTTTGGAAGGACATCTGAATTCCTGGCCCTGGCCCTGCCCTCTGTGTGACTTCAGAACCAAGTCCTCGCACACTTTTAGCCTGAGTGTCCTTGTAAAACAGAGGTGACACATACAAGCAGGCAGAAGTTCCTTTCTTGTGAAGTCATGCAGACAAGCACACCTTTCCCTCCCACATTTGAAAATATTTTAAAGCAGGGCCTGTAATCCCAGCTCTCAGGGAGGCAGAGGCAGTTGGAGCTCTGTGAGTTTGAGGCCAACCTGCTCTACAGAGTGAGTCCAGGACAGCCAAGGCTACACAGAGAAACCCTGTCTCGAGAAAAAAAAGAAAAGGAAGAAAAATATATTAAATACACATTAAACATTTTTAAGAGGCTTATTTCTTTTCATTTTATGTGTGTGAGTGTTTTACCTGGTGCCCACAGAGGCCGGAAGAGACTTTTGGGTCCCCAGAGCTGGAGTTACAGGTCGTTCTGAGCCACCATCCGCAGGCCAGGAACCAAACTCAGGTCCTCTGCGAGGGCAGCTGGTGCTCTCAAGTGCCAGGACATCTCTGCAGCATTCTTTTGAAAGATTATGTGTATGTGGGTATGTGCGCATGAGTGTGGGTACCCCAGAGGCCAGAAGAGGACTGCTGATTCCCAGATCTGGAGTGACAGACGCCGAGAGCCGCTTGACGTGGATGTCAAGGCTCTGGCTCTGGCCCTCTGTGAGAGCAGTAGGCCCGCTCTTAATTTCTGTATTCATTATTGTACGGTGTGCACCTGTGAGCACAGGACAAGTTATGGGGCCTTGTCATCTCCTTCTGCCTTGCTGAGGTGGGCTCTCTCGGGCCTCTGTTGCTCTTGTACTCCAGGCTGGCTGCCCCACAGGCTTCTGGGTAATCTCCCTGTCTCCACTTCCGGCCTCACCACCGTGTTAAGATTATTGATGCGACTCACTGCACCCAGCTTTTAAGAGACACTTATTTATTTATGTATTTGTGTGTGTGTGTGAATGCCACGAGTGTGCAGGGGCCTTGGGGGTCAGAAAAGGACCCTGACTCCCTGGGAGAGTTGGAGCCACAGGTTCGTGTGAGCTGTGAAAGGGCTGGCGACCCAGGCCCTCTGCAGGAACAGCCAGCGCCCTTGACCTGGCACCTCCCTGGCCGGCCGGCCAGCCTGGCCTTGATGGGGTGCAGAGGTCAGGTCCTCAGGCCGGCGCAGCCGGGGGTCTCCTGGCTTCATTTCTTCCCACTTTGAAACAGCCAATGTGTGATTTTATCTGGGCTCTTTATATTAACATGAAGAGTGATGGGTTTCCTGGCGTCATTTCACCCATAGTAAGTTCTTGTTGAGTCTTCTCTTCGTCCCCACCCTCCCCTCCCCTCCCCACCCTCCCCTCCCCTCCCCCTCTGTCTTGTGGCTCTCCCCTTCCCCCTCACACCCCTTCTGCTTTCCTGACAGGGGTTCTATTCTGTGTTTCCCTAAGATCTCTCCATCCTCTCTCACAGGAGCTCCCTTTCGGAAGTTTCATGACTCCCCCCCCCCCATACACATTATATACAACTTAGCATCTGGGAACCTTAGTTAGAGAAATACGTGGTATTTGCATTTCTGGGTCTGCTTCCTTCAGTTAGCTCAACAACCTCCAGCTCTGTCTGTCATGCTGTGAATGTCACGACTTCGTTCCTCTTCCTGGCTGCATGAAATTCCTCCGTGGGTATACAGCTGGTTTTCCTTACATCCATGGATGGATGTGTAGGATGGGTCTGTTTCCTGGCTACTGTGGATAGAATGGCAGCCAGTGCGGATGCTCAGGTGTCTCTGTGGTGTGCAGTCCTCAGGAGACAAAGATGTCTTATTTTTAACTTTGTTTATTTATTTATTTTTTAGTTTATTAGGTATACAATGTTCTGTCTGCATGTACACCTGAAGGCCAGAAGAAGGCACCAGATCTCACTATAGATAGCTGTGAGCCACCATGTGGTTGCTGGGAATTGAACTCAGGACCTCTGGAAGGGCAAGCAATGCTCTTAACCTCTGAGCCATCTCTCCAGCCCTTTGTTTATTTATTTTTAAGATGGGGTCTCACTATGTAGTCCTTGATAGCCTGGGACTCTCCACGTAGCTTGTCACAGCGCAAGGTGAGTGTTGATGTTCACTGGCCTGGCTGAGGGTCAGGGGTGGAGCCTGCCGCCTCCAGCTTCAATCAAGAGCATCATCTTCCCGCCCCTCCCCCACCTCACATCAAGCCAATCAGGTAGGACTTTGGCTGCTCTGGACAGGCTGAACTGTTCCTTCCTTGGGCGAGAGAGAGCATATACCTTCTGAGGACAGGAGGTTAAGGTTTGGACCAGGTTAGGTAATTACGGGCTAGCAGAAGTTTTTAGTTTCCCTAGAGACTAAAAGCAACAGAGATGTGAGAGGTGCTGAACTTGCTGCCTGGTACACAGTAAGTACCCATCAGTTGCCCTGGCTCCCACCCCTACCCCCGGGGGACAGCCAGTGGCTGCGGTTCTGTCCAGCCCTCTGGCTCCCCAATGTTGTGAGTGGGCTCCTAACAGCTCCAACTCACAACCAATATGCGTGTCACGAAAGCGTCGGGACCTGGCACCCGCAGAGAGAAGCCAAGTGCGCAGGTGCCCACCTGTGACCCCAGCACTGAGGAGACAGGGACAGGAGCTTCTCTGGGGCATCCCTGGTGGGGAAGGAGCCACACGATGGGAGGGGGAAGCAACTCCCAAAAGCTGCCTTCTGGCCTCTCTGTGGGTCTCACGTGCATCTTCCCCACAGACAGACACACACACACATAAATAATGGGGATTTTGTTTGTTAGGTTTAGTTTTGGAGACAGGGTTTCTCTGTGTACACTTGGCTGTCCTGGAACTCACTCTGTAGACCAGGCTGGCCTTGAACTCACAGAGACCCCCTCCTTGTGCTTCCTAAGTGCTGTGATTAAAGGCGTCCATCACTGCCGGGCTGATATAAACCCCTCTCTAGCAGGCTAGAGAGCCTGCTCAGGGCTTGTTAAGAGCCCTTTCTGCTCTTGTAGAGAACCCGGGTTCGGCCCTTAGCACCTATACCAAACAGCTCTTGGTGATCTCAGCCCCCTTCCAGCCTTTGTGGGCACCTGCACGCATGTGCTGCACATGCACAAGAGGGACCTCCACATATACATAAATTAAAAAAATAAGGTGGAGCCAGGGCTAGCCACACACGCCTGTAATCCCAGCGCTCAGGAGGCAGAGGCGATGGATCTCTGTGTGTCCCAGCCTGCTGCTATACGGAGTGAGTTCCAGGACAGCCAGGGCTACACAGAGAACCCCACCACCACCCAAAAAAAGGTGGAGATGAACTGACTTCTGGCCTCCACATGTGTATAAACACTTAAAAAAAATCCCACTAGTTTTTTTGAGGGTCTGTTTTGTGGTGGGACTGATCCGGGGGCAGAAATAAAACATTCCAGAGGGAGAAACAGAGGGAAACCAAGAAAACAGCCACAGTAACGGGCTGAGCGGGGTGAAATCGCTGATCTTTACTGGGCTGCTTGGCCCAGGGTGAAGAAAATGCGGCCTTGCCCCGCCTGCTTGGGTGTGGCGCCCCCTGGTGGCCAAAGCCGGTAAGGACCGCTCGGCTCGTCTGGGAGGTGCCGCCCAGCAGCTGCCCTCCGGACTCCTCACAGGGCCGGACCTGGGAAGATGTGGTCTCAGCCAGGTCTAACTTTGATTGTCATTGTTACCAGCTTTGTCCGCCTTCACCATTAGGCAGTGACTGTGGGTGTCTAAACGCTGTCCTTGTCACTGCTGGTCCCAGGCACGCTGCCTCTTCCCCTTGGCTGCTCAGCAAATAATCTTTTTTTACGTGTATTGGTGTTTTGCGCACCACCGTGTGTGCAGTACCTGAAGAGACCAGGAGAGGGAGCGAGATCATGTGTAATTGGAGTTACAGGAGGTGGTGTGCAGCCTTGCGGGTGCTGGGAACTGAACCAGCGTGTTTGAAAAGAGCAGTCAGGTCTCCTAACTGCTGAGACAACTCTCCAGGCCCTTCCTGGTGCCTGAATGACTGCAGGTGACTCTGGCTTTCTGGGTTCAAGGCAGAAGGAGGAGAGTGCCATTCGAAGACCCAGATGATTGGATCGAAGGCAGTAGTTGGGGGGGGGTGTTTAGAATCTGTCTAGAGGTGAAATCAACAGTGGCTTTGGTCTGCCCTGGCATTTGCTCTTTATTTATTTATTTAGGTTTTTCAAGGCAGGGTTTCTCTGTATAGCCTTGGCTGTCCTGAAACTCACTCCATAGACCAGGCTGGCCTGGAACTCATAGAGATCCGCCTGTCTCTGCCTCCCGAGTGCTGGGACTAAAGGTGTATGCCACCACCGCCAGGCTGTTTGTGTGTCCACAGGATCTCTTGTAGTCCATGTTGGCTTGGAACTCATTATATAACCAAGGGTGTCCTTGAACTTCTGATCCTCCACTCAGCCAGGGGTGAGATTACAAGTGTGGGTCTCGAAACCCAAGTGTGCCTCCCTGGGGACAGGATGTCAGCGCTTCATGTGCCCCAAGTGGGTGCTCAATGGGCTGAGCTGCATCCCCACCCTCTGCCCCTTTCTATTGTAGATTTGTCCTTTTCCTGATTCCTGAAGTGACGACGCTGACGCTGTATTCAAGGACTTCACTGGAATTGGTGTCCTCTCCTCTCTCCGTGCAGTCACACCAAACTTCGGTTCTGCACTGTTCAGACGTAACCTGGGCCGGCAGTCGCCGTGGCGGCCTTCAGAATTCCCTGGCCCCGAGTCAGGACAAGGCAGTTATCAAAACTGTTAGGACAAGGAAGTAATCAAAATGGTGCTGTGGTGTGCTGGTCGTGGACAGCCATTCTGAGCTCAGCCTTAAGGACAGGACTCCCTCCCCTCAGAGGCCTCCTGCTCTCTGCCTGACATCCCTGCGGAGTGTCACATCCCTGCAGAGTGTCCTTAGACACAGAGGCCCCTAGCCACACTTGACAGATGACCTCTGACACAGCTCCCTGCTAGCTCTTCCTCCGGGGCCCACAGGAGCATTAGATGCTGAGTTTCCGTTCACAGGATGGGAGAGCACTGTTTAACGCACATCAAGCAGCCTCTAAGGGCCTAATTCCAACCAGTCCTGTACACCTATTCTTGCAGCCCCTCCCCAATAGGGTATGTCACCTTTGTTCCCTGAAATTGACGTTGAACTCGCCATCAGCTTGTGTGAGATCCGCCATTCCAGGCACACTTCACTTCTCCTCCTAAGCCCCGTGGGCGCGGGTGGTTGGGAGACACCCCAAAGGCAGGGGAAGAACCAACAGTGGTGATTATGGTCCTGTGGGGGTGGGGAGCAGGTATCAGGACCTCCTCACCCTGCACCCTCTACTTCCTGCTGGTTTTGGGAGATGGAGATCGGTGTCCTAAGATCTAAGAGGGAACCCCACACATGCAGCCTTCATGAGTCATCCCCCCAACCCCCGTACTGGGACTTAGTGATGATACAGCCCACCACTCGGACCACCCTCCTGCAAATAACCCCCAGAAACTCACTGCTCTGCCAAGTTGCATGCCGATGAAACCCTTGCAGACGTTACCCTGTATTTCTCTGACCCCCCCACAAAGTCACCACATTGGAAAGTCGGGTATGGGTCAGTGAGATAGCAGATGAAGGCGGCTGCTGCCCAGCCTGACGCTCTGAACTGATACCCCTGGTCCCATGGGGGGTGAGGGGAGAATCAACTCTTACCAGCTGTCCTCTGACATCCACGCACACAGCATTGCATGCACACGCTTGTGTGCACACACAAAATAAAAGCAATTAAAACACACACACACCCACATACAGATAAGGGGCTAGAGAGATGGCTGAGCCAGGGAGGGTATCAACTGTCCTTTGGGAGGACCCAAGTGTGGAATTGTTTGTGACTCGAGTCAGGAGGTCACGAGCCTCCTCTGGCCTCCTCAGGCATCTGTGCACAGACTCACATGCAGGCACACACATCCACATCATTTAAACGTTCTTCACAGGGAGACCTTAAAACAGGATCCTCCCTGCTGACCATCCTGCCTGCTCCAGGGTGACCTCATGACCCCACGAACCCCCAGGCCTCAAGGCACCCACACTGTGTGGGAGTGCTTGCACTCCTGTAGGCCAGCGTCAAGGTAGCCAAGGACCTGCACACAGTTTCCATCTCTCTCTGTATGGCCGTGTGACCTTGAGTAGACATGCCACGGCTCTGAGCTTTGTCACCTGTCAGGGCAGCACCTCCAACTGGCCTGGGATGGACACGGCTGTGAGGACTGTCCTGTGGTCTCGCTAACCCTTCTGCATCTCTTGCTGATGGGTTGACTATTTGTCCCTCCAGACTAGAACCCTGGGCTTTGTAGCACCCAACGGTGGTGGTGAAAATGTCAGGTGTGGGTGTGGCTGTCACGGGACTCTGGGCACCGCTGCGTAGATGTCATTTGGATCCACGTGTAGGCCAGCACACCTTCCTGCCTGGGGCTGTGGCAGCTCAGATGACCTGCTGGCTCTGGACGTGGGGTCGTAACCCTGGCCAGACTCCTGTGTGTCCCGCCCGTCACCTCAGGGACAGTGAGCATTTCCAGAGGCCACTGAGTCTGGCTGCTTCACCTGTCAAGGTCAAAGAGACCAAGCATGCCCAGCCTGGCAGCTGTGACCCTGACTGCAGCTCTGAATCCATGTATTTTGCTGTGTGACCTTAGGTAAGTCACACAGCCTCTCTGGCTACACGCACACACCACACACACCTACGTATACATATATATGTGTACACAAGTGTAAATACGTATATGCTTGACAAACAACAACAGAGCAGCATTAATATATATGATATTAATTAACGTCCAAAATTGTCCTGGCAAGTTTCTCTTGGCTGTGGGTAGAGTGAACTCAGCCTCATAACTGGCTGAAGTGCTGAGGATCAGTGACTGCTGGGTCCTCGGCCCTAAACCGGACATCTACACCAGCCACACCCCAGGCTCATGGAGCACGAAGAGAAAGAGAAGAGGTGGGCACCGTGGCACACGCCTGTGATCCCAGCACTCGAGAGACAGAGGGCTGCCATGCCCACGCCTGCCCTCTGGATTCCAGCTTCGGAGTGCGGAGCCGCAGAGATCTCTAGAGCAAGCAGGCAGGGAACAGACACTAGGCATCTCAGCCAGCAATGAGTTTGATCCTGACGTCAGACATCCGCTTTGGACCTTCACACGCACGTGGTGCCTTTGTACCAGCAACACACGCACACACACCGAAGAAAATGAGGAGAAAATGGATGGCATCTTGATTGACAGGCGGTAGCCCCTCCCTCGTCGCTCTCTCTCTCTCTCTCTCTCTCTCTCTCTCTCTCTCTCTCTCTCTCTCTCTCTCTCTCTCTCTCTGTCTCTCTGTCTCTCTCCACCAGGGGCCACCCAGCCCAGCTCTGGGCCCCTGGACAGAGGTGCCCTGGGGACCAGCCTAGCCCAGCGTGACTAATGGACTAATGGTCTGCCTGGTGACACCCACCTTGCATTTCCCAGGCGCCCAGGGCGAGCCCCCATGGTTGCTCACCCTCACGGAGGAGGCCTAGCGTTTCCCAGAGTCCCCAGCGCCGGCGCCCTCCCTCGCCACCTCCTCCTCGCTCAGCCTGGGGCCGCACCTCGGGCTGTTGCCACACCTGGGTGTTCCCGCCTGTCTGGGCTGTCCTTACCTTTGCTTTGCTAAGGTTGGGACACCTGGGCTCCTCCAGTCAGGCTCAAACAGCTTCTCGGCGGCGCCTCTAGAGCCTGCACGTAGATTCAGTCCCCTCTGACTCCTTGGGAATGTGTGGAAAAATCAATGAAAATTTAAAAAAGAATAACCTTTAAAAACATAGGTTTTTAGCCTAATGTTGTAGGTTTCTGGAAGGCAGAAGTGGCTCTTTGTCTCTGAGCCATCTGAGTTGTCCACTCAGAGTTGGCTGGGCGCCTGTGGAGCCCCCGAGGGTGTGGGGACAGGTGTGACGGAGCGTGTCCTCAAGCAGCGTCTGCCCTTACAGAGGAGCAGGGGCCTTGAAGACGGCCTGCAGGAAGGAATGTGTTCCCGCCTTCCACCCTGTGGGTCCCAGGGATGGAACTCACTCCTCAGGCTTAGCTGCAAGCACCGCCACTCACTGAGCTATCTTGCTGGCCCCTCTTTTTTTCTCTTGATTGTGAGAGCTGCCTTACGGAGTTCCTGGCTCCTGGGCCGACACTGTACACCGGCTCAGACGTTTAGCCCAGTCCTACCCTCCCCCTGTCTGCTAGGGTCACCTCGAGGGTGATAGTTTACAGTTTCCAGACATTGCCAATAGTCCCGGGGGCACAGATCGGAGGGGGCAAAGAATTTTTATTTGTGTGGAGGGTGTTCAGAGGACAGGCTTTTGGGAGTCTGCTCTCTTTCTGCCATGTGGGTTCTTCTGGGGTTCGGTCAGTTGCTCTCGGGCTTGGCAGCAAGCTCTCTCCTCCACTGAGCCGTTTCTTCGGCCTCAGGTTCTCTGTGTGCTTTTCACATTGTGTCTGTGTTGGCCAGGCTGGCTGCCTGATCTGATCCTCCTTCGTTAGCCTCCCAACCGCTGTGATGATGTGTCCAGAGCCCCCGGAGGGGATAGCACCTTCCTGTTGGCACCGATGATGTCCACTCCAGGACAGTCATACTGGGGTAGGACAGCAGGTGTGGCTCCTGGTGGCAAGCAGCCTCCTGTAGTTCTACCCTCAGCAAATTCATCTGTCAGTCAGGCGTGCGGTCACACATGCCCGTGATCCCAGCACTCAGGGAGGCAGAGGCAGGCGATCTCTGTGAGTTCGAGGCCAGCCTGGTCCACAAAGCAAGTCTAGGCTCACTACACAGAGAAACCCTATCATAAAAAAAAAAAAAGACCCAAAAGAACAACAACAAAAAACCAACCAAACAAAAGAACACAACTCATTAGCATTTCCCTGTGTGGCTTCTGGGCTTCATTTCCTTCTCCACTTACATTCTGCCTCTGTCTGGAAATGACCGTAGCCCACAGGGGGGAAGCAGCCGCTCAGAAGTCTGCTGACACTCGTGCATTTACAAACCCACCTACAGTTTTTTATTACATTTAGTTATTTATTCTGTGGCATGGGATGCCCACAAGCCAGACCACATGTGTGCAAGTGTAAGGGACAGCTTTCAAGAGCCGGTTCTCTCCTTCCAGTCTGGGGGGTCCCGGGAATCAAACTCAGGTCCTTAACCTTGCGGGCAGGCACCTGTCTCTGCTCAGCCACCCTGACAGCATGTGCAGGGTTGTTTGTTTGTTTGGTTTGGTTTTGAGTCAGAGTTTTTCTGGGGAGTCCAGGCTGTCCTGGAACTCGGAGATCGGCCTGCCTCTGCCTCCTGAGTGCTGGGATTAAAGGTGTCCTTTTCCTGTCCTTTTCTCTTATGCCTGCGAGTATATCTGTGCATTACAAGAATGCCTGGTTGGAGCCCAGAAAAGGAAGTTGGGGGTTGTTGTGAATGGCTCCATGGGTGTGGGGGACAGAAGCCATGTTCTCTGGAAGAGCAGCCGCGCTTTCCACACGGAGGCACATACCTTGTCCTTTCGAGCCTGGGTCTCACTGGGACCTGGGACTTGATTGGGCTGGGCCGGTTGTGAGCTCCTGCGGGTGGCAGGCCTCCAGAACGACAATGACAAGCACAAGTCACCACAGCTGGCTTCTTTACATGGAAGCTGGGGATTGAACTCACAAACTCACATCTTTGTCCTTGCATGAGGAGACTTTCATGGAAAGAGTCGCCTCCCCAGTACAGACTTTGCTTTATTTTAATTAATTAGTTACTTTCTTCTTCTTCTTCTTCTTTTTTTTTACAAGGTCTCATCTCGTTGTGCAGTCCTGACTAGCCTAGAACTTGCTATTTAGATCAGGCCGGGCTAAAACACACAGAGATCTGGCTCTGTCTCCCTTGTGCTGGAATTACGGGCATGCTTCATCACGCCTGGCTAGAACTTTCCTTTTAAAGGCCAAATTCTTTTTTTTTTTTAATGCTTTATTTATTTTTATTTCATGTTCATTTTGTGTTTTCCCTGCATATATCTATGTGAAGGGAGGTGTTAGAAACCCTGGAACTGGAGTTACAGATGGTTGTGAGCTGCCATGTCGGTGCTGGGAATTGAACCTGGGTTTCTGGAAGAGTAACAAGTGCTCTTAACCATTGAGCCGGCTCTCCAGCCCCCAAGCCAAACCTTCTTTTTTTGTTGTTTCTTTTTTTTTTTTATTTCTTTATTTTACATATGTACATCTGCATGACAGAACAGGGCACCAGATCTTATTATAGGAACCATGTGGTTGCTGGGAATTGAACTCAGGACCTCTGGAAGAGCAGATAGTGCTCTTAACCTCTGAGCCATCTCTCCAGCCCCTTGTTGTTGTTTCTTTTGAGATCTGGTTTCTCTGTGTAGCCCTTGGCTGTTTTGGACTCAGTCTTTAGACCAAGCTGGCTCAAACTCTCAGAGATCCGCCTGCTTCTACCTCCCGAGTGCTGGGATTAAAAGCATGTAACACCAAGCTGGGCCAGGCCAAACTATTAGCTATTATATTATTATTTTTAATATAAATGCTGATTTTTATTTTTAAAGATTTACTTATTTATGATTTACATAGCATTCTGCCTGCATCTGTGCCCAACCACCAGAAGAAGGTGCCAGCTCTCACTATAGATGGCTGTGAGCCACCACGTGGTTGCTGGGAATTGAACTCAGGACCTTTGGAAGAGCAGCCAGTGCTCTTAACCCCTGAGTCATCTCTCCAGCCCATAAATGCATGTTTATCGGAAGCAGAGAGGGAAGGGAGGGGGAAGGGGATCGTGCACTGTCAGGGAGGGAGAAGGGGAGGAAAAGGGGCTCTTTCCTCTTAATACTGTTATATACTGTAAAACTATAAAGACTATTTTACCATGAAATGAAAAACTTAAAAAAAAAGAAATTTCTCTTTAAAGTGGGTCTGGAGAGATGGGCTTAGCAGTTAAGAACACCAACTGTTCTTCTAGAGGATCCAAGCTCAATTCCCAGCACCCACATCAGGCAGTTCACAACTGCTTGAACCCCAGCCTCAGGGGACCCAACACTTGCCTCTGCCTCCCTTGGGCCTCCACACACATGTGCATACATTCACACAGCACACACATATGTAAATAAGTACAACTACTGTATATGTATATATATATATATATATACATACAGAGTCCCCATATATATATATGTATATGTGTGTGTGTGTATATATATATATATATATGGACTCTGTGTGTATGCCTGCAGGCCAGAAGGGGGAATTGGATCTCATTATAGATGGCTGTGAGCCACAATTCCCATGCGGTTGCTGGGAATTGAACTCAGGACCTCTGGAAGAGCAGTAAAGTGCTCCTAACAGCTGAGCCATCCCTCCAGCCCCATAAAAATACATCTTAAGAAACAGTGAAAGCCATCTGGCAGCCCTCTGTTTCAGTAATCTCTGACAGTTCACAGAAACCCAGGGACTGAGCACGGAGGATGGAGCCTGCGGACTGGTGATTGCCGAGAGCAGGGTGCATTTATGAGCAGCAGTCACTCCGTTCTGCACCAGTAGGTGGGGACACTCCCCACACAGTGCTGTCACAGCCATTACCATGGTCATCCGGCGACAAGCCTTCAGCGGAGCTCTGTCACACCTGAGCAATGGCTGGGAGGAACCGGGTCTGGGTGTCACCCGGCAGAGGATCACCAACACTGCGGCTGGGAACAGGAGAGCCAGTTTAACAGGCTCAGGCAACACGGGGACAAAGGTGGACAAGGGCGGAGAGCTTCCGGGTAAAACCCCAGCACCTATCAGCAGTGAGTCAGGTCGCTGTCCAAAGCTGCCCTTCCAGCAATGGGCACCCGGAGGCTTTGCTCTAGAGATGGTACTTACTGCTCACAATTGGCTTCTCCCACATCAGAGTGCGGGAGAGATCTGAAGTGAAGATATGACTTTTAGAAAAGATTTATTTATAAGTCTGCATACATACGTGAACCTCGGTGTGCGGGTGTGTGCGCATGAGTACAGGCGCCCTTGGATACCAGAGACCAATGGAGCCCACGGAGCTGGGTTACAGGCAGGTGTGAGCCGCCACGTGGATGCTGGGAACAGAATGAGCTTCTGAGTCGCCCTCCAGGCCAGAAGGGAGGATGGTTGAGACAGGGTCTCCTGCCTCTTCCTGAGCACTGAGATCACCCGGGACTACAGGTGTGAAACATGCCTGAGGACTTGCTTCTGAAATGTCTGACTTCCTCAAGACACGAGCGGAGTCTTTAAAAGGGCCATTTATTCATTCAAGATTCATTCATTCATCAGTCATCCATTCAAGACAAGGTCTCCCTATGTAACTCTGGCTGTCCTGGAACTCACTTTATAGAAGAGGCTGGCCTCGAACTCTGATCTGCCTGCCTCTGTCTTCCAAGTTCTGGGATTAAAAGTGTGCACCGGTAGGTCTAGCTGGGGGCTTTCTTTTCCTTGAAGACACCTGACTTCTGGGACACCATACTCTCTAAGTTACAGCGGTAAAAGGTTGACTTCTGGGGCCGGAAGGATGCTCAATGATTCAGGGCGCTAGCTGTTCTTCCAGAGGTCCTGAGTTCAATTCCCAGCAACCACCTGGTGGCTCACAACCATCTGTAATGTGATCTGATTCCCTCTTTTGCCATGCAGGTGCACATGCAAATAGGACACTTGTATACATAAAATAAATTTTTGAAAAAAAAGAAAGATACTGACTCCACTATATTCTCAAGAGCAGAGGCAAGGGACTCCTGCGAGACTTCAGGTTATTTTACACCCGGATGACATTGCCAACTGTTTGGTAACACCTAGACAGTTGTGGCAAGCTGGGAAGGGAAGCGTGGGTGCTGAGGGCATCTGTGGGTGGAGTCAGGGTGGGTACCGAGTGGCAGCTTGCACTAGGACGGTTCTATGACTAAGGATTATCTGGCTGAGATGTCAGCAGTGGCCAAGTTGGAAAATCTTGTTTCCGATCCCTCAGAACACCGGCTGCGGGGAAGAAGGCACGTCACCCTGCCCTCCTCCGGGGTAGGGCTCCTCCACAGGGAGCTACACACGGGCTGCACCAGAAAGGGCTATAGGGAGCAGTTCCCCAGGCCAGGGGGGTTGGTACAATCTTTATTGACTAAAACCCAAAGCCAGGGACGCTGCTGAGCTCTCAGTGTTTAACCCTCTCGGGCTCTCCAGGCCACAGTCGGGCAGAGCGCGTCTCTCCCGGATCGAGAGCCTGGGTCGCCCACTGCGTTTGCCACTCAGCATGTCTTACATCATGAGGCTTCTGAGTCGGGACACCCAAAGGTGCTAACTCTGAAATCCAAACCGTGCCTGTTCCCAGGCATTCTGGGTAAGGGCTCCTCAACTTTCACCATCTACCAGTGAGGGACAGGACATGCACTGTGGGCTCTGTCACTGCTTTATTTCCCATCATGCACCTCGCACGGCCATCCAGGAGTCCGTGTGGGGCTCAGCTGCACAGACGGCCTCCTAGGTTCTCTGCGGTTCCTGCTATTACACAGGATGGCATATTTAACCCCCTGCGGTCTGTGCTCTTGTAAGGACTACAGTGGGTATGTCTGTGTTAACGCACGCTCGGATTACACGGGAAACCCCACTCCCGTTCTCTCTTACTTGTTAACTGAGTCCTCCCACTTCCCAGACAGTAAAGACCTGGAAGTCAGCAGGATGGAAACACTGACACACCTTTTGCTAGTCTATGGTATGACACAAACACCAAGCAGATTCATCGCAGCTGCTTCCTGTCTTGCCGGTGATGGCGGACTCAGCAAAGTTGATACACAACCTAGAAAACCACAATCTCAAGTGAACTTATTTTAAAAAATGGGAAGTTAGGGTCAGTCAACCGTAAGGGAGGTGGAGGTGGGTGCTTCCGGTGTGCTGGCAGGTCGAGAGGCAATCAGGTGTTCCTACGTTCTGTGTGTTTGCAGGCGTGCACACATGTGGAAGCCAGGGCCATTCCTGAGGCGCCAGCCACTTTCTTTGTAGATTTTTATTTAATGTGTATTGAGTGTTTTGTCTGTCTGTATGTCTGTGCACATGTGTGCCTGGTGCCTGCAGAGGCCAGAAATGGGCATCAGACTGCCCGGAACCCGAGTTACGGACAGTCGTGAGCTGCCTTGGAGGTGGTGCTGGGCTTTGAACCTGGGTCCTCTGCAAGAGCAGCCGGTGTGCTTGGATTGAGGAGCCATTCGTCTGGGCCCCACCCTCTTTGGAGGCAGGCTTACTGTCCTGAGGTAGAATGTGCTGGCTGGCCAGTAATCCCCAGAGATGCCTCTAGACCCACAGCTCCGGACAGCAGGTGCGCGCTACCACACCTAGCGCCTGCATGAGGGTCTGCGGATCGAACCAGGCGTTTCTGGCTTGCATGGCCACCAGGGCCATCTCCCCAGCCGATTCTTTGGCTTCTACAAAATTTCCTCTGTGATGGTGCAACATTCAAATGGGAACACTGAAAGATATTAAATGTTCCATTTGAAAATGGGACACTGGGATCATTCTTTGTTCTGTGACCATAGGTTGGAAATTAAGAACAATTTTGTTAGCTGGGCCATGGTGGCACAATGCCTTTATCACCAACACTTGGGAGAAGAGAGGCAGGTGGATCTCTGAGCTCAAGGCCAGGTTGGCCTACAGAGCTCTAGGACAGCCAGAACTATACACACAAAAAAGTTGGCTGTTTTTTGGGTTAACGGTAGCAAACAGTCTTCCAAAGGACGAAACCAACCACTTCAAGAGCCATACCCCTTCTCTTCCCTCCTCCACCCTAAGAGGCTCTGGTCACCATCTTAGGTGCATTTAGTTTCTGGGCTCCTAACCTCAGCACAGCTGTGTCCAAGTCTGAGTCTTACTATATTTAAAAGTTTTGTCCAAGTGCAGTGGGCAAAGGACAACTCAGGCCGCTCTCCCTCCCACGGTGTGAGTCCCCAGGACTCAATTCAGGTTGTCAGGCTTGGTGCTAAGCTGCTTTCCTCGTGACCTAAGCCATCTTGCTGGGCCAGCTGTCTGAGTTTTACCAGAGCTACTCACACCTGCTGAAGCCCTTCTCTCTTACCCTCAGGGGGGGGAGGGGGGACGGGGCGCAGAGCAAAGGAATGGAGCCTGCATTTGTGAGGCGCCAGCAGGCAGCCAGAGACAAAAGCCCAGCTGCGCATATGTCCTCCCTGGATGCCTGGGAGACCCGAAGCCTTTTAATCCCATGATGCAGCTCACTGGTTTGGAAGAACGTTTTTCTAAGGCCGTGAAGACAGCAGAGCCAGACACACATGCTCCAATCCTGCACAGGCACACATCCAGCCTTCTTTCTGGCAATTTTAAGATTAAAAAAAAATATACATATATATATATATATATATCATATAGTCTTAGATTGTCTCATCAGAAAGCTTAAAGTTCATTTTCTAGAAGTGGTCAGTAAACCCTCAGGGGCTGAAGGTTCAGCAGACAGCTGGCTGGATCCTGTGCTCTTTCCTAGCTACGTCAACTGTCACTGTGGCAAGCCAGCAGCGAGGGACCTGTAACAAACGCTGCAGGTACTCTCTGATTAGATTTTTGGACACTGCGATTCAAACTGTAAAGTTTATTCTTTTGACCTTTTCAATGATGTGAAAATGTGCAGCCTGTACAGGTTTTGCTCTCTGCATGTTAACTCATCCATGGCAAAGACCTGACTCTACCACAAGTGCAACCAGGCAGTTTAATAAAGCGTCTGCCAGAAATGTATGCCAGGCCACGCATGACCAAAAAAACAGAAACAAAAACAAAAAGAACAAACCACACCCATAGTCAAGAAGAGGAACATAATAAACTTGAGAAACAAACTAAATTTGAAAAATAGGCTTTATTTTAACCAGTGGTATTGTCTTGACATCCTATGGCATACCAGATTATAGCCAAGTTCATGAATACAAATAAACAGCACTTTCCTCATTCCCTTGTCTTCTGAGAGAAGCTGGGAGGTGGCAGCACTGTGCTGTGGATGCCAGGGGCTCCCCTGCCAGCTCCGGCCGCGAGTCCAGGCGTTGGAGCACAGCCTCCTAACACAGCATGGTCACATGTGCAGACATCTTCAATAAAATAACCAGAGCAGAATTTTGTTGGAAATCACTCACATTTGTAACCAGACATGGCTAATAAAATCCATCTTGCTGGATGGTGTGGAGCTGGACTGTATACTGAGGCAGCGCGGCCTGGCCAGTCTGCCTCCTCCTGGGCTCCGAGGATTCAGGGTCCTACCCTGGCCCCTGGAGCATGCATGTTCCCTGCGCTGATCGAGAAAAGAGACACCTTGACCTAAATACAAGACCTGTCATGTCCAATACTGGAATTGGCTTTACACTTTCTTACTGCACAAAAAAAGGCTTAAATATATGGGTCCTCATATAGCACAAAGTGCCCGAAATTCAGAAAATTATGCAAACAGTTCTTCACCCCTGAGGATTCATCTTTATAAAGGTGAAAATACAAAATATTAAAATAATTTGCCCTTTCTCCCCATCAGAAGGAATCACATTCTCTAAGGATTCCTACAACACACAAAATTCCAAGACAAAATTGACTCTCCCCAAATCAACACCGAGACCAAAAGTCAGTCGGTGTCAGCTGCCGGGGACCCTTCCGAGGAAAGGCACCTTTGACTACTTGGTTTTGTTTCTAACTGTATTTTGAGAAAGATAGTGAAAGGAGTTCTTGGCTTCGCGAGCGTTTGTTTCTTGCTTCGGTTTTCAGCATCTCTTGGCTGGTTACCGTGAAGGAGAAGAACAGCGTGATTTCCAGAGCTGGGGCATCCCTAGGAGACCTTGCTTCCCCGACGTGGGGACAGTCGGATGGCGAGAGCCCGGTGCTCTGCCCTATTCTCCTATTCTCCGGCACCGCGAGCACCTAGAGGACCAGCTGTGCGCAACACAAAGCAGCGCTGAGAGAGGAGCAGCGACATGCCCACGGCATCAGTGGGGGCAACGTGGGCAAGGCTGCCAGGAATCTCCACACCTGGCCCAGGGCTTCCGGCAGAGAACAGCACAGGGGCTGTGCAAGCTCCAAGGGCACAGCATGCACACACGGCTGCACTCTACGACACGTGAAGAGCACACAGGAAGCTACTGCCGGCAGGAACCTGCGCCTGGCACAGGCGCCTCTGCACTGAGGTGAAGGGCAAGCACAGAAACTGGTTGCTCCTGAAGTGAAGGAGGGTGGCCGCACATACAGGCATGCAGACACATGCACACGGGCTTCTTGAAGGCTACCTTGTTTCTTCCAGCTCACCACTGGCCATGTGTACTTGCCTGGCTCAGAACGTCAGCAGCTGTGATTCTGTAACTACGCACCCTTCTCTCCTTTTAAGGCACAAACAGACTGACAGCTTTGAACACACCTGTCAGGTTCAGTTCTGAGGGCATGAAACAAGCCAATTGCAGGCTAGAGCCCAGGAGCCAGCTGGTTGTCTTCAGCTTTATGCATGGCTGAGGGAGGGCCTCAGACTGGAAGCAGCCTCTCTCTGTCACAGGAGAAGCCAAAGTGGCAAAAGTGTAAGTAGGAACAGGGATAAATTAATTTCTTCCTTTGCACTTAACACCTCCCTAACGATATGGCAGTTCCCGTTGGCCTGCCCAGACTGAGGGCGCAGGCAGAGGTTGCCAAGGAGCAGTCACAACTCATGAAATCACTGCCATGACTTCCACAAAGACAGACGGACGGACGGACGGACGGACGGACAGACAGACACAAATACTATGCGCATACATGCACCCCCTTCCACTATGAAGGAATCTTTCAACAAGAGGCACTTGAATGATATTTGGAGAGTTCCCATGAAAAGGCCTTCCCCTCACAGTGAAGTGGGAGTGACAGAACAGAAACTGGCTGCTCAGGACTCCATTTCTTCTTGGTCAAGGGGCGGAGGCACAAAGCTGATGACTTCATCGTAGGTCAGGCCTAGGACAGGGAAGGAAGAGGCATGAGACCCGAGACGCTGTCTGCCGGCACACGCTCAGCTCCTCCCGCCTATGCGCGGTTTGCTGTGCTGCTTCAGTCGCCCTGCAGCGCCAGCTCCAGGTCGAAGGAACTGCTCGTCACACTCCTGAGTGTGCCCTGGGGCAGCGCTGCACTCTGCACTGCACGGAGGCAGCCCTGGCTCTGAGGCTTAGCTGTGGGTAGGGCCGTGTGGCGTATGAAGGACTAGGACATGGACGTGGAGCTGTGGCAGCCCCTACCAGGCCAAAGGTAACCACAGAAAACCCGCCCTACGTCTACAACTGGAAAGCTGAATATACACGGGACCTGATTTGTCCCAAAGAGATGCTCTAAGTTCAAAACCTCCCAAACCTCCAAAGTTCTTGTCAGTGTGAAGGCTGTGCACTGTCTGTGTGCATCCAGACCCCGTCAAGACACACATGCACAGAGACCCTGGCTGTGAATTTAGTGAACTGCAGTAACCACTCACAAGGGTTTTATTGAGACAGGATCTCACAGAGCCCAGGCTGGCCTCAAACTACCTATGTGCTTGTGGATGACCTTAAACTCTTAATCCACTTTCCAAGTGCTGGGATAATAGATGTATTCAAAATATTAGGCTGCCATTAAAGAGTTATCTTACCCAAGGCTTTTGATTACTGAGAATCAATCACCTAGAAAAGACTACAAAAAAAAAAAAAAATCTTGGGCCGGGCATGTAGTTTACTGGTAGAACACTCACAGTACCTGTGAGCCATAGGTCCAATCTCCAGCACTGTTAAAAAAAAGATCAAACAATTCAGGCTTGGTGGCACACACCTTTAGCCCCAACACTAGGGGGCAGAGGCAGGTGGATCTCTGAATTTGAGGCCAGCCTGGTCTACAGAGTGAGTTCCAGGACAGCAGGGCTACACAGAGAAAAATCCTGGCTCAACCAACCCACCCACCCATCCATCCACCCAAGAATAAATGGAAAGCAAGGTCCCGAGCCCAGGCTAGCCCTGCCTCTGAACTTACTTTTCCACTCATCTATAAGGAGGTCCCTGCTTTCAAAGGACTGGTCATAAGGGTCAGCCACAGGCTCGTCATCAGGGTCATGGTACTGAGCGAAGTAGGCGTGGGCAAGAGCTTGCGCTGCTGTGATCCTCTTATCTGAGTCCAAAACGAGCATCTTTTCCAGCAGGTCGACAGCTGTCCCACCAGAGAGGAGGAAAACACAAGACATTAGGCCCACCACTGTACAAGCTCCAAGCTCCTTTCATGTCCAAGCAAAGCACCTTTAACGGTATTGGCTTCTGCATGCAGGCAGATGTCTTCTGTGTGTATGAGTGTAGCTGACACATGTTAAGAGTGTGACTAAGGACCTGGGTTTGAAACCTAGAACAATAAACAAACAATAAAAAGCCTCCTCCCTTCTTCCACCCTTCCTGTCCCCATCTGAAGACACTCCAGATGCTGAGGACGCCATCATTAGAGGCGTCTACTCTTCCTTGTGCTATGCTGTACCCACCCTCCCATTTTCCTCTCTTCTTCAGATTTACCAAAAAACAGGTATTAGATCTAAATCTTTTTTTTTTCTTTTCTTTTCCAAGTTTTTTAAGACAGAATTTGTGTGTAGCCTTGGCTGTTCTGGACTCGCTTTGTAACCAGGCTGGCCTGGAACTCACAGAGATCCACCTGCCTCTGCCTCCTGAGCACTGGTGTGCCCTTCCACACCAGCTCTAAGTCTAAATTGTTGGTGAGAATGAAGTCAGCCATCCCGGGAAGAACATGTTCCATGTGATGCTCTGAACTGGCTCTGAGCTGCCAGGGCACTACAGCCACCTGCCCCCCTGCTAACAGAGCTAAAGGTGAGAGGCGTCTTCCCAACGGCCCCCTTCTCCCCAGGTGAGGACTGCGTGGACAGTCCTGTGTGCTGGAGCAGACCTGTGGAACTCTGTCTGATGAGGACATTCTGCCTGGGCGGGCAACGACAGCCTACGCAGCTGCCATGTAAAACAACAAGGCTTTCCAGACCCCACAGGGTCTTTTAAATTTTATGTGTACAAGTGTTTATGTGTACAAGTATTGGCCTGCACGTATGTCCACGCTACAGCGCATGCCTGCTGGCCGAAAAGACCAGAAGAGGGCATCAGATCCCCTGGAACTGGAGTCACAGACAGTTGTAAACCACTATGTTGGTATACAGACTCGAACCCAGGGACCCCCGGGAAGAGCAGCCAGTGCTCTTCAGCGTGGAAGGCTGTGGGGGTGGGGAGAGGATGAGGAGGACGACGATGACAATGATGACTTCCTGAGATGATGTACCTCTGCTCATCTGAGCGTTCACCGTCCTGCAGCCTCAACTCTGCTCATCCAGCAGTACAGGCTTTGGGGGCCCAGGGGAAGCAGCAGCTGCACACACAGCTCAGAGCCACGAGACTACACTTTAGAGTACGGGGAGAGGGGCTTGCGTGTAGCTTTCACAGCTTGCCAAGCACACTCCAGGCCTCTTGATTCCAAATCCAGCGCTGCATACACTGGGCACGGAGGAGCACACGTGTAATCCCAGCAGGTGAAGGCTGTATGTCTGTCGTCAACGACACTGAAGCACTGGGGGGGCGGGGGAGGGGAGGACTGCCCGGATCCAGCTACTTCTCATGTTCTTCCACAAATCTGCTGACTTTACACTCAACATGAATGGATGGGTGCCCGACCCAGGGTAAAAAGTTCCATGTCCTCAGGACCAAATCACTTTGATGATGAACAAGGTCAATAGCAGGAAAGACTTCTCAAGGACCACGGCACACATAAATAGACACGCTAAGATCAGAGGGCAAGGTGAGGTTCTCAGTTGTGTTTTGAGAATAGCAGTGATGCAAAGCCAGTGACTGACAACAGGGTTGTTAATATTTATATCACTGGTGTGTGGCCCAGCTAGCACGCTGGGGACGGCCAGTTCCCTCTGACATCGGCACTTGGCAATGGGCTGCAGGCACGTTTGGATGTGAGCAGGCCATGCTGAACACCACATGGGCCACAGTCTCCTTTCACTCCCCAGCAGTCTGGATGCCAGTTCTTTCCAGTGTTTCAATGGGGATGTCTACCAGGCCATGTGTAACCACAATCACAGGCAGAAGCAAATCCTGCGCAGACTAACGAGAGGGAATCAAGCAGTAAACACTGCCACGTCTGCAATGTGGGAATGCTGAGGTGAATCATTCTCCACTGCTGTGGAGGTTTTGGCTTATGATATGTAAACATGTTTTTGTTAAAATTCCAACTTGGGGATTTTAGTTGTCCACACCTATTAAGTGTCTCATGCAGAGCCATGGTCTTTGCGCGGTGGAATTAGTTGAATTCTGAGGACTCTGGGGGTATAAACATGACAGCCCAGAGGAAGAGGGTGCAGCTGCCTGGAGGAGGGAGGGCTGCCTGCTGCTGCTGCATTTGCTATTTGCTGATTTGCTTATGGATTTCTGGACGACTGATACTGGTATTGCCCCCCAAAGAATCCTTTGACCCTACCCAGTGGGAAGTAGCAGAGAGAACTCTGCCCTGTTCCCCACTAACCTTCTTTCCCTCCTACCCCGTGTTGGGTTGGGAGGGAGGTAGAGTGTTTAATAACCCTAAATGAAGTAGGTTTGCTAAAACATCTAGGTCAGCACTCCATCTGCTTCAAGATCACGGAGAGCTTACAGACCACAGACCTCACAGACCCTTTCCTGGATGTTACAGCTCAACTACGTCACAGAAAGCCCAGTGCGCATGCCAGGGAGGCCACAAACCCAACCCAACCCTTCAGTGCCTGCACACCTCCGGCCTGAGTGATGTAGGCTGGACTCCGGGATGGAGGGGTGCAGGTACCTCTCCTGCCACAGGGATCACCACAGCCCCATCTCTGCCCCGTGGCTAGGAAGGAAGCTTTTGCCGCCACTGCCATGGCCACCAGCCCTTCAAAGGATAAACTAATTCTGGTACATGGCTTCTGGAACCCTTGTAAAGGGCCACAACCCACAGACTTGAGTGCAGTGAGCTTTAAACACAGCCCTAGTAACACAACATCTGCAGGGACTGAGAGGTTGAGGAGGGTACCAGCTCACAGCTGCCTGCCCCTTCCCACGCAGGGAGACGGTGGCCTGCCCCTTCTGCATCTGCTACCACCCACTACACTGTCTTGGAGAGAGGCCCCAGAGCCCCAGCGCATGTCCTGGAACCATCCGGAGCATGCATTAGCCCCCTCTATGGCAAAACACATAGTTAGCTCCCACTGGCACTTCCGCTTGCCAGAGGCCCCTGGAGGCCCCTGCAGGAAGGCAATGAGCTATCCCCAAAGTCAATTAATGGCAATTAATGTCGCAAGGGCAGCTAGGTACACCCCTGAAGGGCAGAGAGGAGAGGAAAGGGGGGAAGAGTCTGTGAGCACGGAAGACAACAGGACCCCCTGCTGGCACCAAGCGTGCATCTGTGCCTGTTTTCAGCCAGGACCCCCTATCCCTAGTAGCTGGGAGGGTCATGGCTTGCTTCCAGGCCTCCTTCCTTCTATCCCAAGTCCCCATAATCCTGTTTTCTTCGCTGCACTTGTCCTTTCCATCACAATATTCTGTGAGCATATAAATCTGCCAGACCTCCGTATGATTTTTCTTTAGATGTGACAGTATAGACAATAATAGCCATATTTATTAAGACGAAGAAGTCACTTAAAGGGACTCTTTTTAGTCAAAAGAACAAAACTTCAAATCCCTAATTTATGTCACAAAACGAGGGCATGATCAACTTACCCAGGGGATTGGCACCAATAAATACATTTGCGAAGTTCATCTTCGGCATCTGGGCCAGAGACTGAATGTAGTTTCTTGCCTGTGGAAACATGGACTTTCAGAATGTCTGTGTTTGGTAGTGTTGCTGCTTCAAGGTATCGGCAGCAATGGCTAAGCTGAGGCCTGCCCCATTCCAGCATGATCCTGCCTGAGATGCTCACTTTACACTTGCTGTCTCCCCGCAGTTCTGCTTCTGAGAGTGGTGACCTCCTCTTCCCTTAGCAAAGTGTCAAAAGTGTGCAAACAGAATGGAGACGTCTAAGAAGTGTTTCCAGGACTGCCTACCTAAGTGTAAGCCATGCCGAGCAGCTGGTACTGCAGCTGACTCACTCTAACAGCCATGGCTGGCAATCCCTTCCTGCTTAACCATGCAGACCAGAAGAAGGAATGGAAGAGAGGTAGGAAGACCCATCTCCCCCAGAGAAGCCATCCTTCAGTACACGCAAGAAGAGTGATGCTGCCTGAAGGGGTTTGTCTGTTTGCTGGCCTGTCGTCCTAAACACTAAGGGCATGTGACAAGAAACACCCATTCACTTTTGATCATGAATTGGAGTTAGGTTAAATGGTCAGGAGCTGGTCAAGATCTCAATTCCACCTGAGTGCCCATATTTATTATGAATTATTTGTCTTCTTAAAAAAAAACACAGCATGCCAATTAGCGTAAGGTACAAGGTACTCTATAGTGTGTGCTTGCATGCAATCCTTTGTCACTAAAAGTGGACAAGAAAGCAAAGCTCACTAATGAACCTGTGACTAAGCTGCAATGCACCCTAACTACACACACCTACAAAGACACACATGGTGCCTCAAGCACAGACTCAGAAAACCAAACACCAAGGGAGCATTGCTTCCTCCTCACAAGCCAACGTTGTACTGTTGCCTCACAGTCTGTGTGACACTTCACCCCAAATGTCCACATCCTGCTAGCACACAGCCAGCCGCTGCTTTAGCAGTCCTTGGGGCACATGCAAGCATTTGGTGACATTAGAAACTGCCTGTTGTACACAGACACTCCCATGAGACGGTGGCCTCTCAGTGAGACCTTCCTGAACATGCTGTTCGTTCTCACCTCATGGCTTGGCATCCTGTTAATGAGATAAGCAGGGGGTGTCCCCGTCAGACGCATTATCTGCTGAAGCTGGTTAATATCTTAGATGCCTAGTCAAGGGCATTGTTAAACACAGTGCAAAAATCAAATCCAGTTGTGGTTTTTTGTTTGTTTTTCAGCCAAGAAGCCATCCCCAAACAAAACAACTCTTGTTTCCCAACTACACCAGGCCAGAGCCTAAGGCTGTACGTTACAACATTCTTTGGAGAATGGCAGGGGCTATTAGTATGTAGCCGGTGAGTGGCCATGCACACTTGAAAACTAACTCTCCCTTCAGCGTCAACTTAATGTTAAACAGTTCGGGGGCTCTCTGAAAGCAGACTGCTCCTTGATCTAGGATGCCAGCCAGAGACTTTCCCATCCAGGCATTGTTTGCGAGTGCTAATGGCCAAAACCTGTGTGTCAGTGGCAAACATAGAAGACTGAGACAACTGTGAGCAAACTCTAGGAAGAGAACACATCCAGTAGATGTTCTGAGGAAGAGGCCGGTGCTGGCGGCACAGACAAGCTGCGGGTGGGAATCTGGGTGCTCCTATGTCAACTTCAGAGACACGGGCAGCGGCACACTTAAAATGCATGACACAAACACACAGGGAGATGAAGAAGGGTGCATTAGAAGGTTGATGGCGAAGGCAAAACAGAAGCCACAGGCTGGCTGACATCGTCAGACAGAGCATGGCACCGTTACCCCGTACCCATAATGATGCGCACATTAACTTCAATGAACAAAGTTCAAAACGCTGTGTTTATCTGACCGAGCAAAACCTCCAGGTTGAAGTCAATTCTCCCTTCCCACTGTGTGGTTCTAGGAATGAACTCAGGACCTTTGCTGCTGAGCCATCTCAGTGTCCTTCTGCACGAGATAGGTCTACTCTAAACTTCCTTTAACTAACATCAATCACTAGTTACAGGTTACAGCTTCTGAAATATAAGAACCCATGGCCGGTTTATCACACTCTAACTCCCAGAGTAGAAGTGATGATAGAATCTTAAATCTTAATAGGATTTAATGAACTTCCTTTCTGCTCTGCTAAGTATCAGCCATCCTTCAGCGGGAACATCTTTAATAAACAAGCCAAGCCTCTGTGTCTTCCCTTCCTTCCACGGTAGCTCCCTAGTGCATTTCACTGATCAATGCACGATTACTGCTAATGCAGCTGCCCTTCCTCGACCTGAGCCCAAACATGGGCTGGCTCCTTCCACACACTCCAGACCTCCCTTCAAGCAAATGGCACACTGAACAATAGTCTGCATGCTAAGAAAAGAACAAACAGGGCCACAGGGCCAAACAGCCGTAGCAGGATTCAGTTAGCTTTCACACACAAAGTCCCTGGGGGTGGCATGCCCAAGATCTGCTTCTGTCACAGGGCTGAGCGGATGCCCCTCCCACATGGGGGTCAGGAGGATTTACCTCTGAAGGGAACCCGGGTCAGGCCGTTGTTTTCCCAGCGCTGTGATCTGTTCTCTGCTTGGTCAGCCCAGGTGCCACTAACCAAGTGAGAGCTTGCGCGGGTCATGACCACCACCCAGCTTTCTACTCCATCCCAGCCTGCTACCTGGACCCTGCTGTTTTGACCATGCTGGCTTCACTGTCCACTCTTCCTGGAGGAATGAAGTATCCACAGAGTTCTGGTGACTACAATTCTTTACTAACGTCTTTCCGTTCTAAATTCTCTGAGAAATCTTACTCAGCTTTTTTCACATGTACTTAGGCATTATGCCTTACAGATTAGCCCAGCCTGGCCTCAAAGCTGTTCTACTTGGATCCCCAGTTATGTGGTGTCTTTCTGAGGACATCTATGATAGATTCCCATACTGTCCTATTTCAACTGCTTCCAGTGACTGTTCAATTTGACCTTCTGAATGAGAACTAAGCATCCTCCCTAAGGTAACCCTTATTATTTAGCTTTTTAGGTCTGTGGACTGCAGTATGGGTTTCCTGTATTACATGGCTAATATCTGCTTATAAGTGAGTATACATCATGCGTCTCTTTCTGGTTCTGGGTTACCTCGCTCAGGATGATCTTTTCTAGTTCCATCCATTTGCCTGCAAATTTCATGATTTCCTTGCTTTTAATTGCTGAATAGTATTCCATTGTGTAGAAACCAGTTTCTTTATCCATTCTTGGGTTGAGGGGACATCTAGGTTGTTTCCCGATTCTGGCTATTATGAATAAAGCTGCCATGAACACAGCTGAGCAAATGTCCTTGTGATATGGTGGAACACTTAATCAAGTGTTATGGAGACGTTGTTTAGTTTGGTACCTGACTTTATTCTGCCCAATGCTGCACTACAACTGTTGAACTGCGTGATGTGCTCATTCCATGTTGTGATAAAGACATCTCTGTTAGGCCACGAATCCAGCACTGTTTCTTGAACAGAAATGATGGGCTGGTGATGGGTACATATCACCTATCTCACATGCGTGTTTCAGAATCTACAGTAAGCAACACAAGTCAGGTGCTGCTGACAGGAATACCCAGGCCCTATTCACTAGTTAGCTGAACTCCTACCCAAACTCCACCCTGCCCCCACACCCTCCTGCCAGCCTTTCTTTTTTTTGTTTTTCGAGACAGTTTCTCTGTGCAGCCCTGGCTGACTTGGAACTTGATTTGTAGACCAGGCTGGCCTTGAACTCACAGAGAGCCTGTTTCTGCCTCCCGAGTACTGGGATTAATGGACTGCTCCACCACACCTGCCCTTTACCAGCCCTTCTTTGTAACACACTAACACAAAACCTAAAGCCTGTCGCTCATAGCTTTGGCTCTCCATTCCCAGCTTCTGCATTTCAAAAGCACCTCTTCAGTTGTGGTCAATACTCCTGGACAATGACTTTCAAAATAATGTGCAACTGCATGCAACAATTAGCTCACATTACCACAACATCCAGGATCCACTGCCTCTGTCCCGTGACTCAAAGCATGACTCAGGCAAGTCACAGCTTTTGTTTTTTGCTTCCTTATCTTAAATGAGTAAATGAAACACAACAAAACAGGCCCAGCGCATACTTTTACACCCCTCAGAACAGAAGCTGTTCTGATCTCCAGGGGTCTTTACCCACAGCCACACACCAGATGCTGAGTCCTGATTTTGCCAGGAGAGACGATGAACAACAAACTCACGCGTTGCTGCCTGCCTCCAGCTACCCGACCATCTTCCCAATTGGGCAGAGGACTCTTCTATTGGGAAGTGGTGAGAGGGGAACCCAGGAGGGTACAGCTGGGCTTGGATCTTCTATTTATTCCCCAGTGGAGAACTGAGAGGAAGGAGGGGCTTCCCCCCCTTCCTCCAAGTTTCTGGCCCCCAAAAGTGACCAACAGCAAAAAACAGAAACAGAAGTCATGGCTAAAGTAAACCAGTCACCTTCTTCCAGCCTCCATGGAGAAAGCATGAGTTCCAAGTGGCCCTCATGGCAGTCACTGTATTGACCAAGGTTCCCGGAGGAGCTCAGAGCCTTCTGCAGACTGTTGGGAGTGGAGGAGCTGCTCTGTGTGGTCTGAGAGTGGGGAGAGGAGGTCCCTGGGAAGATACCCGCACAGGAGGGGCCCTTCTAGGGAAGTAAAGAGCAGGGAACTTTCAGACAAGACACATTTTACCCTTCAGAGATAGTTGGACTAGCCCACAGTAAATGTCCAGAGATTAGATGCTCAGCAGACGTGAGAAGTGCTCTTGGGCAGGTGGGCTGCTTCAGAGAGAAGTCAGGGCTCAGGAACAGACACACAACTGCCCATTAATGTCTCGGAATAACTGGAATCTCAACTCTCAGTTTTATTAGCATACAATTGCCCCAGAGGGGTTCCCATGATCTTTAGTCCACACCCAGATAAAGACAGAATAAAACACACTCATGCATGCAAGCAGGCACATGCAGGCTCACATGTGTGCAAACACGCACACACCCGTATACCCCAGAAGTCACACACAGAGCACACGTGCTTACAAACATTCCAAAGTCAGAGTGCAGAGTGACGGAAGGCAGTGGCAGAGGCCCCAGAGGGTAGTAATCACAATCAAAGCGTCAACTCACAGACTCTGAGGAGATTTTCTTCAGAAGCTCAGCCCCGGGGGTTCCAACGAGTCTTAAAATGAGCTTCAACTGATCAATATCTAATGGTGGACTATAAAGGAAAATGTCGGGACAAAACAAAAGTGAAAAACAAAACAAAACAATAATGAATAAAATAAAACAACAAAACATCCCAATAATGAAAATTAAAACCCCTAACCAAGGCCAATGTGGTCAAAGAATCTATGTGGAAGGCTTCTTCAGGGCGGCCACTTCCAACAAGACATGCTCCTCCTCCTTACAACAGGTGAAGATGCTGACGGATACACACTCACACACCTGTCAACATCACGCAGCGGGAAGTCAAGCCACTGTGGCTGGGTTTTAGCTGGCAGAGGACAACAATAAGCCATGACACAGCGCACGTGGTCAGCCCCTGCCCCCACCTCACCCTCCACCTCAGCAGCAGGAGCCAGCTGAGCAGAGAGCGCTGGCAAGCAGAGGCCCGCAGGAAGAACAGCAGCGGGCACGCAGCTCTAGGCACAGTCTATTTGTGACTATTCCCCTAAGGCCTGACCTAATGAGCCTGTAATCTGACAGTTGGGAGGCCTGCTCTCATCCCAAAGCCTGCCCACTTGAGTGTGCCCTCTGGAGACCTCTAGGAGGCAGGGCATGTGAGGGACAGCCAGCCTGCAGAGCGTACTGCCCCGCTGCAGCTTCCACCACAGTTCAGCCTTAACACAGGAACACAGGTTTACCAGGCTTCACACACTAAAGGCTTTAGGCATAAAGGATATTGGTTCTGGCACCCAGCACCTTGCTGTCTATGCAGACAAATGAGCATGTGCCCACTAGAAGAGCAAACAGGCCATTTACTCTCACTGCCTTTAGTTAAAGAAAAAACCCTTATAAAATGACTTCTAGCATTTTCTGTGAACATCTGAAGAGCCTTTCTGCACCTAAACTGATGATGAGGTCAGAAGGACACCATCAGCTTTGCAGGATTAGAGCCTTTCTCCACGTGTGAACCTACAGTCAGTCCCTCACCCCAACCTCCCCACACTCTCTAGAACACCCCTTCCTCTCTCTGAGCAGTGTTTGGTCTGTGTGCTTGCCTTGTGCCTTCAACAATCCGTAGGTAGACACGGTCAGCAGTGCACCTGTTACCGATTACTTCCTTGGCTGGGGAGCAGCTCTGTTTATTTTGCAGGCTGGCTTTGATCTTAGAATCCTTCTGCTTCATTCTCCCAAGTGCTGGGATGACAGGTACATGCCATCATGCTGGACCCCGTCAGTAATTTCTAGATTATCACTTGGCACATAAAAGGTACACATGACATTTAAAGAGCAGATAAAGTAGATGAAAATATTCTTGATTTAGCTTGCACGCAGAGGCAAAAAAGAAAAAAAAAAAACTATGCCTTGCCTCAGTTGTCTAGTCACAGGAAATACTTATGCAATAAGATGGCGTCCTTCCTTAAAAATTCTAGAAAGTACAAAATTGTAGAAGGGCGACAAAGTGCAGCCTCCTGCCTGCTTCATGCGTGGAGTTTTCCTGGGCGCCACACCTGTGTGTTCTTGGCTCACACTGGTTGCAACCCACGGTTCACGAAGCCTGCAACAGCCACTAATCTGGCTCTTTAAGAAAAGATGAACCGATAGACCCAATAACTGTATCCTATAGAAAACTGAGGTAAACCAGAGGCAAGTCCACCTATATAAGGTAGCTCTGAAATCAGAATGGTTTAAAAAGCAAATGGTAAACATGAGGTGCTCTGAAGTGAAGTGCAGGGCTGGCTTTTCCATGTGTGCTCTGAAGTGAAGTGCAGGGCTGGCTTTTCCGTGTGTGTGTGGGAGGTGGGTTGGGTGGACACTGAGTCAGGCCATGAGATTGGCAACATGCTAATGGAGACTGTTGAGGATCTCCCTGGCAGGTGGAAGTTACCTGATTTACACACACCTAGCTCCATTCACATTTCTACTCCCAGGAACAGCTGATTTGAGCAGCTACTGCAAGATGTATGTAACAGTAGAAAAATTAGGCTCCTTCAACCTTCCAACAGGTGGGTTTACAGTCTGTGCCTCAAAGCTTTCTTCTTCTTTTTAGGGTTTTGTTTATTATATATGCAATGTTCTGCCTGCATGTGTGCCTGCAGGCCAGAAGAGTGCACCAGATCTCATTACAGATGGTTGCGAGCCACCACATGGTTGCTGGGAATTGAACTCAGGACCTCTGGAAGAACAGGCCGTGCTCTTAACCTCTGAGCCACCTCTCCAGCCACTGGGTATAGGCTTCTTAAGCAGCTGCAATTACTGACTTCTTGAAGAAAGGTAAAGTTTCATAAGCCCTTTGGGGAAGGTATAGTCAGAGTTGTTTTCCTAACTGCCTTAACTTCACTCAAGCTGCCTGAAGAACACACACCCTTCCTGATAATGGAGTTCACTCCCCATCAGCAGGCGCATCCTTTGTCTGCAGGTGTGAGCAATCTGAAAATCACAACCAGCCACTCAGCCTCACATCCAAGTCCCTCTGTGATCTGTCACCAAACTTTTTTTCTGTCTGCCTCAAACTACCATTCTTGAGTGGGCTCAAAGCTTCAACTCAACAGAAAGATTCCAGGCAATTCTAAGCCTCCTTATGCAAGTTATAAGAACCGCCTCTGCTTCCCCTGTATTAAGCTTTTTCTCTTCCTACTGACCCTTCTAAGTCGTGTTCAAACAAGAAGTCTTTCTGGACATGTTTCTGAGACTGGCCCCTAACTGCCTGTGTGGCTGCGGTGACCCGGACTCCTGAGTCTCCTCTCTCCACTCCCGGGCACTGGGGTTACAGGCATGTGCACAGCAAGTATTTATCTCGAATTTTACTTCATGCTTGACTTTTCTCCCCAGTAACTTATTTATACTTCTGTTTCTGTTACTCACTCCATGCTGTTTTCGCAACGGTGACTTCTGCCCAAGTGACTCCTGTCACTCCTGCTGGTTCAGTCTGACCACTCTGGTTGTGGTGGAGAGAGGCAGCCGTAGCCTGGCAAACACTGGCTGGCACAGAGACTGGACTCACTGTCCCCTTCTGACCTATCCTCAAAACCCAGAACAACACATTCTATGCAGAGTAGTAAAGGAGAAGCATGGCACCCAGTGTGGAGAGCGGCTGCAGCCCAGCCCGGGATTTGGAAGGTCGTCAACATGCTACAAAAGAAAAACCTTAGTAGCTAAAAGCTGTGGCGCGAAGGGAGGCAAAGCACGTCACACACACAGAAAGCCCCACACCCTGGAAACCCTAGCAGTACCCGTCACCAGAAAGCTTCCACCCAGCTGAGCGGCAAAGCACAGCGGAGCTCACTGCAGCCCGCCCCTCCCACTGCGAGCCAGCCCTCACGACTGCTGTGGCCCTTCTTCCCCCACACCAGAAGGTGTGTTTGCGGTCAGTTTAAAACGTGTTTTAAGTGGGGTTAACAACTGCAAACTTTAACATAAACTCCCAGAGTCTTTCTACAAAAATATTAATAAAAAGACAATCTAGGCCCAAGACAAAAATCTAGTTCTCTGTAACAGAAACCAAAAGCAGAATAAACAGCTAAGGGGAAAAAGATAATGGATAATCAGATAATTAATGTAACTGAGGCGGACCCCAAACTCTCAGCCTCCTAAGTGCTGGGATCAAAGGTGTGTGCCCTGTTGTCTGGGTGAACAAATCTTGGGTGGCTGGGGAGGGGGAGGAGGTCATTGTAGTGACAAAGTGACATATTTAATTTTATGTACCCTTGCTGAGGATGACTTTGAACTTCTGCTACTCCTGCCTTGGCCCACTTATGAAGTGTTGGCCCACCACAGGGCTTCACGCCTGTTAGACAGCACCTCACCAGGGTCACATCCTGGGCCCTTCACTGGCATACACATAACTATTTCTTAAGGTGTATGGACAAACAAAGTCTGTTTTTTAAGAGAATATATTCTCAAGAAGAGAGGGCAAACAATCTCATAAAATGCTTTTCTTCCTCAACATTCACTAGGACGCTTGCTTTTTCTTTGGTTGAGACAGGTTTTACTGTGAGCATTAGCTAGCCTGGGACTCACTCTGTAGAGCAGGCTGGCTTCAAACTAATATCTGCCCGCCTCTGCCTCCCAGATGCTGGGCTGAGAGGCATGTAATACCAACCCTGGCATCAAACAGTTTTTGTTTCTTTGTTTGTTTGTTTGAAGAATTCCTTATTTTACATATATGAATGCTCTATTTGTAGGTCATCTGCAGGCCGGAGGAGGGTATCAGATCCCAGTATAGATGGTTGTGAGCCACCATGTGGTTGCTGGGAATTGAACTCAGAACCTCTGGAAGAACAGACAGTGCTCTTAACCACTGAGCCATCTCTCTGGCCTTCTGCAAGAGTAGCTGGTCTGGAATGCTTAGCCACTGAGGCAGCTTTCCAAAATGAGAAACTCTTGAGCTGCAGCTCAGTGGTGCGGTGTCTGCCTAGCACACACAAGCCTCCTTTGGTTTAAGAAAAGAGAACAAATAAGCAGAAAACAAAACAAAACTAAACACGAGGAAAATACAGGAGACCAACAATGGAAAGCAACAGGCGGCTGTGATACGGTGGGCACACTAGTGTTTGCTCAACCACACACTCTACTTCATCCTCTAGGAACAGACACAGGGCCATCAGACTGTTTTTATGTGTATCAGTGTTTGCCTGTAGGCATATCTGCACCATGTGTGTGCCTGGTGCCCAGAGACCAAAAGAAGGTAGTAGATCCCTGGCTGGAGTGAGAGCTGACTGTGACCCATCATGCAGGTGCTGGGATTTGAGAATGAGTCCCCTGCACGAGCAGCCACGCTCGTAACTGCTGAGCTGTCTCTCCAGACCACAGTTGACATCTTAAGAGTGCCATGTTAGGCTCAGAGGTTAAAAAAATACCATGTCTTTTATGCTTTTATGCATGAAGGCAATTTATTCGACTACACAGAAATGGAAAATAACAAGACAAGACTGTGATCTCGGGTAGAAAACGAACTGTCTGCTCTGGAGCCACACCAGGGAAGGGCTGCACAACTGTTCTGAAGCTGAAGTGCGGGTGTCAGTGGTTCCAATCCCTACGTGACTCACACATTTCCAGACTGGTGGCATCTGGAAGAAGCTCCACTTGGGGACTGCAGTCTGCAGTCTCCCTCTTTTGATAGACTTCTGTCAGCTTAACTAACTTGATATGTATAGCCTTCTAGAGACGAGTGTCAGTCTACACAATTACTATGAACACTCTTATCAAGCAATGGAAGGGTTTTCTAAGTCATAAGCATAGTTAGTGGCAATGACTGCTCAACATCATGAATGTAATTAATGCTCTTAGGCTGTAATAAAACTGTTGAGAAGGTTAATTTTTTAATGGAAACTTTATCACAGCAGAAGTAAAAGTAGTGAGTTTTGTATTACTTTCTCAGAAAAATGAAATCAGTCAACAGGTTGCACTAACCACATAGGCCCATGACTATGAGCCATATACAGTAAAAATACATACATCACACATCCACAACGCCTCAAAAAGACATACTGGGCAGTTCCCAGCTACAAGCTAAGACTACCAGTAAAAAAGCACAATGAAAGGTGAGACACATGTGAACCCGGTGAGGAGGAGCTGCAGCCTGCCTCAGCAGTGACCTGTTACAAACCACACAGGCCAGAGCCTCAGGGCTCCCAGGCTGGCTGGTGCCGGCTCAGCATGCTCTCCACACTTGAAAAGAGTTCCAGAAACCAGAGAACAGGACAGTGAAGACATCTTCCTGACGCATCAGGACTTTAAAGAAATGGAAGAGGTCCGCTAAACTAACTCTTTGAGGTTCATCCAGCTACAACTAAACTCAGGTAACCGGGTGTGCTGGCCCACAGCTGTGACCCCAGCACTCTGGGAGGCAGAGGCAGGCAGAGCTCTGTAAATTCGAGGCCAGCCGGGTCTACAAAGTGAGTCTAGGACAGGCAAGGCAAAAACGTGTAACAAAGAACCAAATTAAAAAAAGAAAGAAAAACAAAAACTAAACTCAGGTGGGTTAACTCCTAGTTTTATTAAAAACACCAGCCTGGCAGAATTACCTAGAGACATCACTAGCTACAGATGTGACTCAGCTGGTAGGGTGCTTGCCTAGCATGCATAAAGCCCTGGGTTCAGGCCCAGCACAGCATAAAAACAAGCATAGAGGGCTGGAGAGATGGTTCAGTGGTTAAAAGCACTCTCAGCTCTTCCAAAGGACCTGGGTTCAATTCCCAGCACCCACAAAGCAGCTCACAACTGTCGGTGCCAATTCCAAGGGATCTGACACCTTCACACTAGTGCACATAAAGTAAAAATGAAATTTAAAAACAAGACAAACAAAAACAAAACAAAAAAACCAAGCATGGAGGCTTAGTCATTGGTATTCAGGAAGCCAAGGCAAGAGAAGCATTTTGAGGTTGAGGCTATCCTAAGATACACAGTAGGTTCTAGGTCAGCATGGACTACAAAGTAAGACTGTCTCTCGCACACACACACACAAAACAAATGCCTACCACCAATAACAACAAAAGAAAGAATTTGCACAGAGAAGATTGGAAAGACACCAGAGAACCTGGAAATTGGAGAGACCCCTAAACATGACAGGCCCAGGATGCAAAATATAAACTTGCCAGAAACATCCCTAGAGAAGCGGCACCCCCAGACCCCTTGCCCACTAAGGACCAGTTAGGAAGTGGTCTTCCCAGGACTCGGTCACAGTGCTCAGCTACTCATGTCACTACAGCCATGGTCCAAAAAGACCAGCTGCTGCGCAAGCTGGCAGCAGACCTTGGTGTCACTGACATATGAGGCTTTATGAGGCATGCAGAACTCAAGCACTAAGGGGAGGAAGAGGCATCCACCAGATTTCCAAGGGAAGCTGGGCAATGCACAGCAGGGCTGGATGCGCCGTGAGTGGCCCCAGAGTGTGACTCGTGAAGCTGTGCAGGTGAAGCTGATGGTACAGGAGGCCCCAGGACGTGGGCTGTCTGTCGGAGCTCCGGGCAGTGAGCCACCGAAGCCATGTGGCTACATCAGCATGGCCACCGAAGCCGGGCTGCTTAAGCCCTTCAGAACCCAGCTGCTATCATCCTGAGCCTCCAAGATGGATGTGGAACTGTGGAATTTTAATGCTGAGCTTCCCCTTGCTCGGGTCTGGTCCTTCCTTACTTTCGGATGAGAATGTGTATGATACTGACCACTGGAAGTATGTCATTTGTTTTCTGACTTTAACAGGGGCTAGCAGCTAAGAGTTTGCCTTGAGTCTCAGAGATTCAAGAGTGTCTAGACTCTTGAACAGGGACTGAACGCACTTTGCACTACCTGCTGACTGTGGCCTTCGGCGGCTAGGGATGAGGTGTTAACAGCACAGCCCTCAACTGTCTCCTACTGAAGGTCTGATCCCCAGCTAGTGATGCTATTTTTTGTGCTGGGAGCATGAGGAGGTGGGGCCCGGGGAGGGGGGGGAGGAAGGAAGCAGGTTACTGGCAATGTGTCCTAGAATGGTATTTTGTTTGTGTCTGCTTTCCTCTCCCCCACCTTCTCTATTGCTCTTTCTCCTGCTTCCTGGCCACCAGGAAGTGACCAACCTCCTCTGCCACAAGCTCCCGTTACGATGAGCCAAAATAAATCTTTCTCTCCACTATCTGTGCCCGCGACAGCGAGTGAGGCGAGCACTTCCTGGTGGCTCTGCTCTCAGGAAAGCCTCACAACCACCCTCCCAGCTGCGTGCTAATACCACCTTATAGTTAAGGAAACAGAAACATAGGTGGGAAACCTTGATCCAAGCCACACAGTCCAAAATTTAAAAAGCTAGAATCTAAATTCCAGGGCCTAGGCCATTAACTGTGAATTCTTGACTACAAAAGCAAGGAACTCTCTGTCTATGAAGGCATGTGTGTCTGAGCAGCTGGCGAGACACCACAAGGAAGGGAAGAGAACTGAGGGCAGCTTCAGGATAGTCCCGGAGGACAGCATGAGAGCACCACAGACCCTCCCTAATCTTTTCAAGCTTGGACTGTAACACAGTAAAGCAAACTCTCAAGGGAAGGGAGACGTTCTAGGTGGTGAGAGCCTGAAGTGGAGAGGAACAGTGAGCTGCAGAGGGAGACGGACCCTGGTTAGCAACACGCAGAGGAGCAGACAGCATCACCTGCAAAGCAGAGGTTTCACTTCAGGAGAGACACTGTTTAGCAGAGGACTGTCAGGACAGACACCCTGGCATCAGTCACTGGAGAAAGACAGCAAGAAAGCTCTCAGTAAGAGCTTATAGTCTCAAGGTGTGTTCAGCAAGAGCTAATCCTGAAGGCAGATGATGAAGCATGAGTTGCTGTGGTATTTCTAAGCGCGCAAGCAAAAACCATTTGCAGGCTACTCAAGTTTTGCAAAAGCCCCTCCTGAAGACTGATTTTTAAAAAAATAATTTGTTTAATTCTATTTTATGTGCATCAGTGTGAAGGTTTCATATTCCTTGGAATTGGCATTACAGACAGTTGTGAGCTGCCATGTGGGTGCTGGGAATTGAACCCAGGTCCTTTGGAAGAGCAGGCAGTGCTCTTAACCATTGAGCCATCTCTCTAGCCTCTGAAGACTGATTTTTAAGCATCTGCTTTAACATTCTGAGCTAAACATCCTCCCCGAGCAGAGCTGCCGGAAGTTCCCACAAACTGTATTTGATGGTATTATTGCTAAGCCATGGAACAAATGTCCAGCAGACTCGAAAGGTGTTTGGTGCCAGCAGCCCAAATGGTGCTAAGGATGGGACTCAAGGGGCTGGCTCTGCCCAGAAACACAAGCACACAATGGGGCCTCTCTCCTCTCACTTCTGTTGGCTGTAAGCAGCACATAGGACAGGAGTCAGCAGGCGTGTCAGGACCGGGGCCTGTAGCCTGTTTAAGTGCATAAGCAAACGTGAGAACAAGACAGCTGCACGCCTGCCAAGGGCTGAAGGAGAGTAAACCCATCAACAAAGGACTTGCTGCGAACGACCACAGGGGAGTTTTAAGCTTGTTTTCCCAACCCCAAAGCCTTTTCTTGGCAAGGTGAGCTTTTCAACAAGAAGACAGACTCAAGAGCAATGCCTGAACTGCAAAGCGAAGAACTGAGTCTTCCCCTCAAGTAGTGAGGGAAACGCACATCTCTGAAAGCCGAACACAGATGAGAAACAGGGCCAAACGTGTTAAAGGATACGGTCTGTACCAGGAAACAACGTTCTTCCGGTCAACAGCTCAGCCATGATGCAGCCCACGGACCAAATATCCACTAGAATAGTAATGAGAATACAAGCATAGGCATGGTTTCTATTCATATTCACAACCACAAATTGGATTCTAATTGGGAGTGAAAGGTTTGAATAAACATTTAAGATACCCAAGGTTCAACAATCATTTTTTTTCTAGAAATAAATAAGCTTGTTAAAACTCTCACACAGCGAAGGGCTCCATACGTCATGCAAATCGGAATATAGTTAAAATAAGCAGAGTAAGCAACTCACTAAGGGGAAAAGCTTTTTTACTGGTAAAGCCACGGATCCTCGCAGCAATCACTGCGGTGTTAAGATCAGAGTCCACTCTCCTCTGGTGGAGGTACAGAGAGAATGCCACGGAAACCTTAAGAGGGAAGGACCCGGCTGCCAGCATCCAAACGCCACGCTGAAGAGCCCCCCTCCCGTGTGTGGCTCAGGCCTGGACAAGTGACCGGAGAATCACCTGTCTGGTTGTAGTGCATCCAGTTGAGCATGATCTCAGGAGCCCGGTACCACCTGGTAGCCACGTAGCCCGTCATCTCATCATCGGTGTGCCGAGCCAGCCCAAAATCCAGAATCTGAGGGTGAGAGCCGAGATCAAACACATGAACAGCAAGTTCTGCCACTTCATGACAAAGAAAACAGGGTCTTCCTTTATAATGCATGGCCAAAGCACTCCAACAACCTTAAAAACAAAGCTGCCAGCAGCTGGGCGTGGTGGCGCACACCTTTGACCCCAGTACTCAGGGGGCGGAGGCAGAGGCTGAGGCAGTCGGATATCTGTGAGTTTGAGGCCAGCCTGGTCTACAAAATCCAGGACAGCCAGGGCTCTGTTACAAAGAGAAACCTTGTCTCAAAAAACCAAATAAAATAAAATAAAGTAAAAATAAAAACAAAGCTGCCAGCAAAGTACACAGTCCCCCACTAGGAACTTATTCAAGAACAGAAACATGGCCATACAGGTTGCACAAGGGCGTCCGCCATAGTTTTAGATCCCAAACTAGAACAGTGGCAAGCATTCTAACAGGGAGACAGGTTATAAGTGCTGTACGCTTGCGAAACAGAATACTGCTGAGCAACAAAATGGGAACACTGAGGCACAGAGCACAGATGAAAAATGTAATACGGTATCGCACGATTCCATTTATGGGAAATACTATACAACGTTAATCCACAGTGTCACAAATCATCGGCGGCTGCCTGCATCAGGGCGAAGGATGAGGAGTGAGGTTACTAGGAGGGACACCTGGACCTTTTGCAATCTGTGGAGATTACTATGTCGTGACTGCAGTAACACGGACGTTGAAACCCTACAAAAACGTGAATTTAAGAGCATGTATTTCACTGGTTTTTGCTTTTTCATTTTTAATGTTATGTGTATGGGTGTTTTGCCTGCATGTCTGTCTGTGCACAAGAGTACACAGTATCCACGGGGACAAAAGTGGGCATCAGATCCTCTAGATTCTGAAGGCTGTGCCTACCACGCAGGTGCTGGGAAACGAGCCATCTCTCCAGCCACCTGCGTGTTATTTTTTTCAAAAATTCATTTTAAAAATGTAATGCTACTTACTTACTTTTTACAAGATAGCTAATTCACGATCTTATTTGGATCATTCTGACTTTAGAAACCAATTTAACAATGAGTGTTCCAGAAATCTGTAATTGACATTTAGACTACAATATCCCTTTATTACAATTAACATGTTATATTTCTAATTTCTTTAAGGAATGAAAACAAGATATTGAAATCTACTTCCAAGGTCATTTAAACAGCTTGTTTAGCCTGGTTCAAGTTCAACAGAATGATATGCCTTTTCAGATACAAAGTTACGGCTTATAGATCATTTTCTCTAGGTCTGGCTGGCCAGCTAAGGAATGCTCAAAGGGAAGCAGACAGCTCCATCTCTCTCTTTTACCTTCAGCTCACAGTCTTCGTTCACAGCTAGGTTGCTGGGCTTTAGGTCCTAGGAAAGAAGCAGAGAACAGTATCAACCTGATGATGCCCTCGCAGAGATGGGCAGACCTCCAAGCTGCAGTCAGTCTCGGAGCCAAAGCAGCCTCAAGCGGTCACAGCAGCAAGTGCTCTTTTGCCCATCTGTCCACACTGACAGCAACGTTCCAGCCAATCACTATTCCAATAGCTACAGGCCAAGGCTCAGATCCCTGAAAGAGGCCACCCACATTACCAAAATAATTACCACCCAAGGCACATACGTACCCTGTGAATTATGTCAGCTGAGTGTATATACTGCAAAAAAGAAGAAAGTCGGTTGAATGAAAGCATCTTCAGCTTTTCAGGACCACATCTTACAGCACGGCTGGGCTCCCTCAGCCAGTGAGCACGGCTCACGTTCACTGTGGGTCGTTACACTAACTCTAATTCCCCTTCCCCCTCCTGGAGTTGTCCACTTGTCTTCGATGACCACAGTAAGAGTTCTGTGTGCTAATATCAAAGGTGGTTTAGTTTTAAAGCGGCTTACTAGCTTGTCCCACAACTAAATTAGCTTCCGTGGAGAAACCCCCAGCCCACCTCACTGTTCAACCCTGATGGCCTGGCACTACTTGCAGCCCACAGTGGCCCTCCTTCCTCTGCCTCTCAAGTCTGGAGAGGGCACATCAAGGCCAGCCTAGGCTGGAGGAGCATTTTAAAACCTTAGTGCCGCAGTAGTCAGATCCAGGCTGCATCAAGGTGCCACTAACTCCTCAACGTGGCTACAAGCCCCCTCCCTCGCATAATCAGATGAAAGAATCAAAGGAAAGGACGATATAACATTTGCTTTATAGTAAAGTGTGGTCTGAGAAATACAAGAGGAGCAGGGTTAGTTGAGTCTGTAACTCTACGTTTTTCATAAGATAAATAGTTCTGAGTCCTCACTAGAAAGGAAAGGAGAACTCATGTCCCCAAATGACACTGCTACTGCCCGTACCTTCAGCCCACGGAGGATCTGGTATATAAGGAACTGAACATGGTCATCAGTAAGCTTCTGACACTTCACGATGTTGTTCAGGTCTGCCCCCATGAGGTGGGTCACCAGGTATCTAGAAACGGGGATGGGGAGAATTACATACCGACCCAGGAAGCAGCACAATGACACCCCAAACCTCAACTTTCCCACCTGCAAGCTCATCTCACCACGTTTCTACCCATTCCTACTTGTTATGTCCTTTCTTAGGTTCCATGAAGAGCAAACAGCACCGACGGAGACTGGGAAGACGCACGTGTGGGTCGTTCCCTTTCTCCCTGTCTTCCCTTTCCCAAGACAGTCTTGTGCAGCCTGAGCACTTCATGCTTAGGCAAAGATGACCTCGAGTTTCTGATTCCTGCCTCTACCTCCTGAATGTGAGGGCGATGGACTGTGCCACTGTGGTAGTCTGAATGAGAATGGTCCCCAAGGTTCATATATTTGAACGTTTGGTCCTCAGTTACTGGAGTGTCTGGGAAGGATTGGGTTTACTCCCTCGTTTTCTGTCAATACGACACAAGCTCCAGTCATCAGAGAGGAGGGAGCCCCGACAGAGACAAAGCCTCCACAGGACCCAGCTGCAGGGCACCGTCTTAACTGCTGATTGAGGTGGGAGGGCACAGCCATCCCTGAGCTGGTAATCCTGGGTTTTTTAAGAAAGCAGGCTGAGCAGGCCTCAGGGGTCAAGCCAGTGAGCAGCACCCTCCATGGCCTCTGCTTCATCTCCTGCCTTCACTGTGAGTGAAATAAACCCTTTCCTCCCCAACCTGCTTTTGGGTCATGGTGCTTCATCACAGCAGTCATAACCCTCACTAGGCTAGGAGGTATTGACCTGGAGGGGAGAGGAGCTGTAGAGGTGTCCAAAGCCCAAATCAGGCTCAGCGACCCCATGATAATCAACTAAACCTCTAAAATTGTAAGAAAGCTCCCAATTAAATGCTTTCCTCTATAAGTTGCCATGGTCATGGTGTCTCTTCATAGCAACAAAACAGTGCTGGAGATCAAATCCAGGGCCTCGGGAATGCCAGGCAAGCGCTCTTGACCCCCAACCCCTATCAGTTTTCTTATTTTGCAGGAAATACACAGCATAACTAATTGTACGCCCATAGTACAAGACAGTGTACTTGCAATCCCCTCGTATTTTTACCTCACTTAAATCTTCTATTTGTATGTCTTAAAATAGCTATGTCCTTAGATTTTCAAAGTGTAATATTTTTTCAGGAATTCCTAGCAAAAAGCTGTTGTCTCTTGGGGATAACCTTGCTTAGTTTAAAGAAGCAGGAGTAAGGCAGGCCAGTGCTTCTCACAGGTGTGGTATTATTGACCGTTTTTATGTGGCAGGGTGGCTGTGTTCAGGTCCAGCAGGCTCGCCACAGCCATTGTTCCTGCAGCACACAGTTCATGAACACCAAGAGCAGAGTGGGGCAGGAGGCAGAGCCCGTAAGTGAGGGCAGGTGCTGCTCCTGTTATATGAAGACCACAGGATTTGGCCTAGTTGTGACTTTAAAGTGAGATTTTAGCCATCTTCCTAAAAATTGTGTGTTTATACCGTTTTAAAGAAAAGTGAGCTCTACATGCAATTTAAAGAGTAAATTAAGAGGCTGGAAAAATGATTCATCAGTGAAACTGCTTCCTGCCTTCCAGGGGGCCTGAATTCAGTTCCCAGAAGCCATGTTAGGTAGCTCACAACTGCCTGTAACTTCAGCTCCAGAGGACCAACGTCTTTTTCTAGCTCCTGTGGGCATGTGCACACGCGCACACCCTCTATCATACACTTAAAATAATTCTTAAAAAATAAAGAATAGTCAGGTGTTGATGGCACCTGCACTCAGGAGGCAGAAGCAGGTGGATCTCTGAGCCTGAGGTCAGGCTGGTCTACAGAGTGAAGTTCTATGACAGCCAGGGCTACACGGAGAAACTCCATCCCAAAAAACCAAAAAGAATAAATTAGACCTTTGAAGTGTTTTCATCAAGGTAGTTTGAAAAGAATACCATCAAAGGCAGCTGCCAGGCGTGATGACCTTAGGGCCACGCCCCGGACCCACACTGTGGAAGGAGGGAACTGACTCCACATGCATGCTGCGGCACGAACATCCACTCATATTCACACAGGCATACATAAACTAATAAAATTTTAACACTTTACAGATGTCACAATAACCGAGGGTACCTTATCTCTAGCTAATTTCCTTTAATGAAGAAAGACTCAAGAACAGAGCACTATCCCTGCCTCAACCCAGTCATTTACTTTTGGTTGTGGTGTCTTGTGCATTTGAAGCAGACACTTTTTTTGTTTGTTTGTTTGTTTTGAGACAGGGTTTCTCTGTGTAGCTTTGGCTGTCCTGGACTCGCTTTGTAGACCAGGCTGGCCTCGAACTCACAGAGATCCGCCTGCCTCTGCCTCCCTGAGCGCTGGGATTAAGGGGGTATGGTACTGCACCCTACTGAGGTAGTCGGTCTTAAACTGAGGTACACCCCAGTCTTGGAGCTTCTGAGACAGGGCCTCAGTGTTTACTTGCGCTGGCTGTAAACTGCACAGTCTACCTCACCCTCCAGAGTGCTGGGAGTAGAGGCAGACAATCCAACACCTCCTCCAGGAACTATTATTTTTAACCTCCAACTGGCATATAATCTGATAAACATAAGAGCACTGAGTAGGGCTACTAAGATGACTCAGTGAGCCTGAGTTCAATCCCTAGGACCCAGGTGAATGGAAAGAACCAACCCCCAAAGTTGTCTTCTGACCTCCATGTGTGCATCAGAGGATGCATGCATCTGCTACCACTGCACACATTATAAACACACAGGTACACTGAACAGTTAGAATACACTGCCCTGTGTAACTCTCAGTACTTTCCTATCACACACCATTGTACCTCAGGATTTGGGAGACATTAAGTAGTGGATCCAGTACTTCTGATCCATTTTATCACAGACATTTCTAGGAGGGTTATAGATTATGAAAGTGTTGTGTTAGTACACACATCTAGTCATGTGCACAGAAAGGAACACTACATGTTGCTCCTAGGCTACAATGAAGTCAACTAAAAGCACTATTTATGGCAGAGTTCTTTCAGGAATTGTGCTAATCATTCCATGCTGTTTCCACAGGGTCCAAGACCAATCTATGCCCATCAGGTATCAAATTTCAACTTACATATGTAAGGCATTTCAAAGCAAATCATGCACCATAGTACAGAAGCAAGTACCACACAGTCACTGCTCCAATCATCAGGTGTGGAAAGGCCAGGCGCAGATGAACTCACTTAAAAGTCACGCCTGGTTCCGCCCCAGTGCCATAAAAGCAAAATGGACAATCCAAAGGGTCACCACTAGAGAGCCATATGTCTCTACAGTAATGGATGCTGGCAAGGGTACGTAATGACATTTGAGAAGACACGCTTGACATTATTACTGGACTAAATAGTAAATTCCTAAAATAAATTAAGGAAGGCTGGAGTGCATTGCAGTCGGAAAGCTATCTAATACCTCATCTTTAAAAGATTAAGTGAGATTATAAGCTGAAGGCCAAAAGGCAACTTCACAACCCGATTCCAATCTTGTTTCTTGCTTGAGATGGTGGTGTCCTCTAAAATTAAGTTCCTCACATGTCCCCAGTGAGACAAGTCAGTGAGACACACTGGATGAGTACAAGATGGGACTCAGGATGGGCAATTTTCTAGACTATGCCCTGTTCCAGTGTCTTCTTTACTAAGTCCTGCTTCGGTGGCACCAACTGTGAAGATTCCCACCATTCCATGCTTTCTGAGAGCACGAAACAATGAAGGTTCAAAACAAAAACCTCCTGTTATGGCCTGGTGTGCCCACCACTGCGGGCTCTATCCCAAAACAACTAGGAAAACGCAGAGCACTCCTCAGATTTAAACTGGGCTTAAACAGCAGCAGCCACCAATGGTCCTCATCACAGGAAATCACAGGAAGACAGAGACTCCTTCCGGTCCCTTCTCAGTAACCTCTGACCTCACCGGCTAATTCTTTATTGACTCTGAGCTGCACACTGGGCTTCCTGTTCTAGCTCTGACACAGCATGTAGTCTTCTGTTTCAGAATCTTTGTACTCTGCCTGGTTGTGTTTCTCCTTGATAACTATGGATTGATCTCCTTTACAACTAAAAAATATGCTATTATTTATTAGTGATGTATGTGTGCGGAGGGCAGAAGACAGCTTCATAGACCCTGTCCTCTCTACCTGTACGAGAGCTCTGGGGATTGAAGCCAGGTCAGGATAGAAAGCAAAGGCCTTTACCCTGAGTCATCTTCATCGCCCTCTTCCTTGAAATTTTGCAGAAATCCCATGGCCTCAAGAAGGCCTATCCTTTACCATTCTATTTGAAGCCAGATCACTCCTCGGGCTTACACACCTAATTCTTCTTTTCTTTTTTGCTATAGTATTATATCAACTGCTAGCATACTACCTAATTTCCTTCCTAATAAGCTCCTTATCACTGGAGTGTACCTCAAGCATCCAGAGCTGTGTCTGTCCCACAGGGGCACTAAGATGGACGACTTAGGACAACTCAGAGCAGTATTGGTAAGACAGGGTACTGGAGTATTTTACAGGATATGTGTATGCTCAGGCTTTTATCTGGCATGGACACAAGAGACCAGAATGTTCGATAGTAAGGGGCAGAAGAACCATCTAATAGCTAAGTTGGTGTTTAACAAGCTTATTTCACAATATACCATTCTCCTATGAAGTACAGATTACTAGGTGTCCTCTTTGTTACTGGCACCCAGCCTAGACTCACTATTCTGACACACCACCCAGGGGAGAGGAAACACACACAGTACCAAGCATGCTGTCAAACAACCAAGCAAGTCCACAAGGATAGCAGGAGGGCGGCCACTCCATGTGTAGTGTGGGGCTTGCAGGACGCAGCAGTGGCATTCAGTCTAGATGAGGGGGTGGCATGTAAAATGCCACAATGGAGGTGATCAGAGCAAGGGGAACACAAGCAACTTGGAACAGTCTTTACTTTGGTGTCTTGTATAGAACACAGGTGCCAGTCATGCCATGGACATGTAAGAGGAAATGACAGGCAGTGCTTCCAGGAGGAGGCAGTCTTATTCAGATTCATATACAATGAAGGCTTCAATCTGTTTCCTCATTGACAACAGGAGATGATAAATCAGTGTCATGTCAGGTGACAACATTTATGTTCAAATCCTCTGTGAGCTGTGAAACGCTACCATAATCCCAGCTAATACCACAGACTGTCTGTATGTTTTACAGTTCCAGTCACTTGAGTAGGCCATGTTTTTTTGTTCTGTTGAGACAGGATCTACGTAGCCCTGGCAGAACTTGCTATGTGGACTGATTTCTACATTTCTACACTCATTTCTTCCACAAATACCTGCAGGCAGGTCTGCTACTGCTCCAAACACTAACAAGTTAAGAAAGAAGGAAAGCACAACACTTTAACAGAGCCCACAAGGCAAGAAGGAAAACAGAAATATATGGTGACAAGATTTGCAAAGAACCACACAGAGAAGGAACAGGCAGTGCCTCAGTAGCCCTCAGCTAGGCGAGCTGGTCTCATCCAGAGACTCCTGTATGGGACTGAAGGGAAACAAGAGCCCATCAGCAAGCGCTGCAAGAGGGGAGCAGGCAGCGGCTGCTGGGGTGGGGCTGGCTGCATTAGGAAGAAAACAGAACAGAGAGAAGGAGGCGGGAAGTAAGTTACATGAGGTCAGAGAGTACACAGTGCCAGGTCACACTTGGCCTCTCCTAACTACCACGCTGCACAAGACGCAGTCATTTAAAGTTCCTTTTCTGGCATCAATAATGTCAGCTCAACAACTAGAGACTATGCATGCCTGATGTCTTCCTCAAGAATGAGAACTGGCAGAGAGAGATATCTAAACCCTGAATGAAATCAGTAAAAGCCAACCCAGAAGTGTTCACTGACTTGACGACTTAGCTCTAGGTAAGTCACCCAGAGTGCGCAAACTCATTTGGGGCTGCTCTTTCCACAGGTGCAAGGCCAGACCGGCGATCAGCTGCTCACTGCTTTCAGCAGAATGAGGGCTGCTGAGTACCCTGCTGTGCACCTTCTAGATCAGAGTGTCTCTTCAAGAACAAGCAGAGGACTGGGTGTGGCTCAAGTGGTGGAGGTTAAGTGCTTACCTACCGTCACGAAGCCCAGAGTTGTCTGCCCAGCACTGCATAAGCTAGGTATGCTGGATCATGTTATCTCGACACTGGGGAGAAGGCAGGAGAATCTGGAATTCAAGGCTTCTCTTGAAGCCACCCTGGGATACACGAAATCCCATCACAAAAATAAACTAATAAATAAAGAGTGAAGATGCAGAATCAGGTAGATCTCTGTGAATTCCAGGTTGGCCAGGATAAATGAATGAATGAAACGAAAAAAGAAAAGAAAGGAGAAAAGGAATAATAATAAAAAAAGGTTCTAAAACAGAAAGTGACTTGAAGACTCGTTTCCACTTAACCTGAGACAAGTCAATTCTGAAAGTTGAGGAAACTTCTCCTCAAACCACCCCTGCCTACTCAGGTTAGGAAACTTGGTTAAGGATGGCTGGGAAGTCATGGGACAGTGGTGGTGCACACCCTTAATCCCAGCGCTTGGGAGGCGGAGGCAGGCAGATCTCTGAGCTCAGGGCCAGCCTGATGGACAGAGTGAGTCCAGGACAGCCAGGGCTCCCCAGAGAAACCCTGCCTTGAAAAACAAAACAAATTTAACCCTTCAAATAGACATCGGCCTTCATGAAGGCTTTTTCAGTGTAGGAAAAAGAGGTCCATTTTTCATTGCAGGATGCTCAATTAAACCAAAACACAGCACTTGCTGGTCCACAATTTTTTTTTTTCCATTAAAGTCTATTCTCACTAGAGATCTTAGGTTAAAACTCAGATATAGCTCCTATGTTTTTCAAAGTCACTCACAAAAATGCTGCAGGAGCATTTGTTCCTCATTTGATCACACCACATCCTCTTTCCAAGCACAGCCTGCAGCAGGGCTCCTCGCCCATGCTCAGCTGCGTGTGCGGCGCCTGTCCTGGCGCCGACACAGCCTGCACGCTTACTGCAGGCTCTCCCTCCTTGCTCCGAATCTCCCACTTGCAGGGTCAGGCTCCTACGCGTGGGCACACCTGCCTGTCCTCCTGCTGCATGTGCTCTCACCAGGTTCGGTTGAGGGGAACCTGCCTCTCCTCTCCTGTTCTATCTCCAGCATTCATTTCTCTCTGTTTTATTCCTTTTCTATAAACATAATACAAGAGCCATCTGTGTCTGCTTGCTTGCTATGTGGGAAAGGATTAAAAGGTGTTGACGCATAGCCCAAACAAAGAGTGGAGAGAAGCTGGTTTCGCACTGGGAGAGTCATGTGTGAAGGCCTACCCTGTGGACGGCGAGTGAGAACGCCCACACAACCTGTGTCAGCGGCTTCCTTTCCAAGGGGTTCCTCTAGGAGCGGTGAGACCTCTAAGTGGCAAAGCTTAGGTCATTGGGGATGAGGCTTTGAGAACTGCAGTCCTGGCCCTTTCTTCCTCTTGCTTCCTAGCCAACAGCACCAGCAAAGGAGAATCAGGTGCTCCTCCTCAGCTTGCCTTTCTCTAGTGGTTTCTTTCATACTAACACTCCTGACCACTGCTACCTGGCACCTATACCAGAGGCTTAAAAGCCATGGGCCCATCTGACCATGACCTGGAACCTTTACAACCAGAAGGTGAAAGAATCTTTTTCTCTCTCTACATAAGCTAATTTCTTCAGTTACAATGTCACAGAGAGAGAAAGCTGACTAATACAGAAAGCTAAGGAAGAGCAGTAATAACCTACAAATCTGTTTGGCTTTTACAATAAACATCCTTTCCACTTAGGAATGCCAAATGTGCAGCTGTACTCTAAATGTTTCTTCTCTTACAGCACAGTGTGTGTCTGGACTCGGGTGGGGGCTGTTCCTTTTGAGAATCACCCTGAAGAAAGCAGTAGTTAAGGGAGAAGCTTGCACTCGGCTCACAGTTTCAGTGTATAGGTCATCACAGCGGAGGCACAGAAACAGGAACCCGAGACAGCTGCCACACTGCCCAGCACGCAGGCAGAGAAGAGTTACACAGGACACCTGCTGGGATCTGTCTTGCTGTCACCTGTGCACCACCCAGCCTTGGAAGGCGCTCATGAACAACACAGCAAACCTTACAGCAAGCAGAAGAGTGTCCCCGTCCGAGGTGCATCCTCCATCCTGGCAGTTTCCAGGATACATAGGTAGAGCTTCCTGTATCCTGGCCACCTCCAGTCCATGTGCTCCCAGTGCTGACTGGCTCACTAACAACACATCCACGTATCAGCCACAAGTCTACGTATCAGCCCCCTCCCCCCTTTCTCTCTCCTGGCCCTCTACTTCTGGCTCCTGGGACTTCCAGGCTCTGCTTTCCAGGAGGCAGCAGATCAGAAGAAGTCTATTCCAACATGTAGGGCCTGACATCGGCCCCCTGTACAGAAACTCAGTATTTCAAGTACCAGCATATGGCCTCAGCATCGCCTCCCCATCCATGAGGGACCAAGGAGGGAAACGCCTATGTGGACTGGCATTTTAGGAAAAAATGTATAGTCAAATTCCCTATATTCTTTCCCCCGGGAAACTTCTGTAAGGATTTATCACTGTGCCTGGAATGGTAAAAATGTCAAAATGTTACATACGTAACATCCATGTTATGGAACATCCCCCAGGAACCCAGAAGAGGTGGATATAGAATAATCTTCTGAGCAATACTGTGGGCTGCTCATCTCTATCCTCTAGCTGAGGGTGCAAATTCGGAAGATTCACTCACACATCGTTGAACTCCTCCAGGGACCTTGCCGGTGTGAATACATCCAACAGACCAATCACCTGCAACAACACGTAAGGGTCAACGGGTTGGGAAGCAGCGACTCTTACAGCTCAGGCAGAGGCAGCCCAAGTCCAGCCCCACCACGTGCTTAGTTCCCGACCTCCTACTCAGACGGTGTCTGTTTTATACTTGCTAACAAGGGGCTGTGGGTGTAAAGACAGCCTCTCATATGGCTCAGGCTAGCCTGGACTCTTGATCGGCCTCCCTCTGCCCCCAAATGCTGGGATGCAGACAAATGCCCCAGCACCTGCTTTATCGCAATACTTAAGGGTGAAAACCCTTGATTTAGTTCCCGCCTTACGTAGTGTGTGTGTACCCGTGGAGGCCAGGGGGAGACATCGGATGCCCTGGAGTGTCGAACTACGAAACTACAGTCTGGAGCCACCCAGTGTGGGTGCTGGGAACTAAACTCAGGTCCTCTGCTAGAGCAGCCAGTGCTCACAGCAGCTGAGCCCCAAGTCCTGGTTCTCCATGCATAAAACAGACAGACCAGAAGGTGAGACATCTATATTAAGTGTAAGTACTGTTTTTTGTTTTTTCCTTCAAACATGTCAGTAGAAAAGAAGTCCTCCCCGAGTGCTAGGATTACAGGTATGTTCCACCACCACCTGGCAGTTTGTTTTTGATTTTAATCTTTTTATGTGTATGGGTGTTCTGCCTGCATGTTGTGTCTGTGCACCGTGTGTGCACAGCACTATCTGAGGTCAGAAAAGCCTATCAGATCTCCTGGAACTGTAGCTACGGATGACTGTGGGCCATCTCCCACAAGCTGTCTTTTGACATCCACTGACGTATGTGCACACAGACATAGCCACAAAATAAAGAAATAATAAAAAGAAAAGCATCAGGAGGTATCTTCGCTGCTGGAGAAATGCCTCAGCAGTGACGAGCACCGGCCACACCAGCAGAGCAGCCAGGTGTGGGCCTCAGCCCCCACACTGTGACTCGTGAACACCTGTGATTCCAGTTCCAGGGGATCTGACATCTCCTGGCCTCCAAGGGCACTGCACCCTATGATACACATAAACTCCAGCAGGCAAACACACAAAACCAATAAACCAACCAACCAACTAATAAATAACACCCAAATCAATCAATCAATTAGTCCAATGTTTCTTAAGTTAAATGAAGCTCTAACTGTGGGAAGAGGCAGCACCATCATCCTCAGTGTGACCTGGCAGCCCGCAGCAGAATGCAACAGCGCTCAGAAGGCATGAACTCCGCCGGTGTGCTGTGCTCACGCGCAGTGACCACACAGATGCAGTGGTGCACACAAGAGAAGAAGCGGCTTACGTTCTCGTGTTTCATGTGCTTCAGCAGGCGCAGCTCCCTGTAGGTTCTTTTGGCATGAATAATGGACTGAAATGGCCTGGACAGCTTCTTAACGGCCACACGATGTCCCGTCTTTGTATCAAAAGCAGCACTAATGTGGGAAAGAGAACACAAGGAAAACTGTTCAAAGTGCTCCAAATACTATGTTTAAGACTTTCAAGGCTACTTCACTTACAGGTTAAATGTGAGGCAAGACACAAAAAAAACAGAAACTAAAACTTAAGACGAAGACTCTAATGATTCCTCCTGCACCGCCCTGAGAAGGCTCGTATTTATCGGTGATGCTTCTTTCTTCCCTTTTAGTCTACAGTTTGCAACTACTCTCCAGAGAGACGCACAGTAGCGTTTTAAACTCTCCAAAGCCTAAGTAGGGTCCCTGACACAACTCCTCAGCTTGCAGTTCTTGCCTGAAAGCAGCCAGATAACAGCAACCTACAAAGCGGGTGTGGCTCGCACTAACACTTCACGAAGCCAGGCAGCCGCCTATCCAAAGGAGCAACACACTGATAATCTCTGTATGTCCGCCTTGTTACTGTCATCTTGTTACTACATGGTGGTCAAATTAAGGCCTCAAACTGCCCTGCTTCCATGAGAACTTCCAAAGTGTTGGGCCCTGCACCAAGGTACGGCAGAAAGTCCTCAGGCACAGGGACGAGTGCTGGGGGAACAAATACTTAGAATGAGGAGCACAATGACCACAGAATGAGACCCAGATGGGATGAACAGCATCGATATGCTAGCTCAGATGTCATGCTCAAAAGTTTCCCTCGCTAGTCTGTCCTTACTCCAGGAGTCTTCTTTTCACCCCCAAATCTACATGGATCCCCAGTTTTTAACCATCACTTTGACGTTTCCTACTCTGGAAGTAAGCTATACCGACATTTCTCACAGTGCTGCCATCAGGGGGCGCTCTTGCACACACACTTCCCTGTAGCGCGGCTCTGCAAACACCACCTCCTGTTTGTTTCCCAAAAGCCCCTGCTAACAACCCTGAAACTCCATCAGCTCTGCTGCTGTTACCTACTGACTGTCATTTTCCACCACCCACTGAAAGTCTGTCCTATCAGCAAGCATCCCTCCACTTCCGGCTCTGGCAACACTCTTGGCAACTGTGTCAACCAACGTCCTGTTTGCTGACCCCTCAGGAAACTCCACCTCAGGCAGCCACCTTCGGACCATCTCTCTCCAGCACCCTCTTTCCCTGCAGCCCTCCAACCTCTCAGCTTGCTTCAGCTCACTGCTGAGCTCACCATCACTGTCTCTCCAGCACTCCTCTGTCTGACACAGTGCCCTAACTGCTCAACAGTGATGATTGCTCCTGTATCCTTCCCCTGGATAAAATCTAACCTTGGGTGACACCAACCACTTAATCACCCATGGCTCACCGTGGTTAGGGAAACAAAACAAAAAAAAAACCAGGATGTATAATCAGACTGCTTGAAAAATTTCACTGCTGAACGTAATTTCAAAAATGCTTTAAAACAGTGCCACTTTTCTTACAAAGTCATTTTCTACTCTAAAATGACTTGGTATTTTTGCCTCTCAAACTTCCAAACCCTTTCCTTGAGAGAACAGAAGCTACCACAGGGAGCTCCACGTCTTCTTGTGGACCTGTGTTCCAGTTTCCCTTGGCCAATGCTCGCCACAGCCTCTCTAAGACATCTCCTCTGATCAAATCCCCACTAAAAGTCTTTGGAGCCGTCTCACATCTTCTCAGCAACCTTCCTCTGCACCCATCTTCTCCCTTGTATTACTGGCTCACCTTATTTACATGCAAGAGAAAGAGAGAGAGGCGGCTGGTAGCCAAGCACTCTGCCACTGAGTCACATACCGATCCCACTTCCGGGCCACTCAATTTCCCATCTTTATTAACTTGCTTTGATGACTCTCCACCATAGTTTAAAAGTTCTCCAAGGCTTAAGACTCTCCAAATTCTCAAGGCATAGGAGCCATTCATGTCAGCCTCACCTGAAGATTTAAGAAAACTCCTGGACACCATCCTAGACCTGCAAATCAGAAACTGAAGAGAGGCCAGTAATTTGTATTTTCTCAAGCCCCTCATGCACTAAAAGAGGAGCTCCTAACCTACAGCTCTGCCGTTCAAGTGCACTCCATGGACCAGCAGCTCTGGGAGCCTGAGAGCTCACTGGGAAGACAGGCTCTCGGCCTCTACAGTCGAGTCTGCATTGTGACAGGCTCTCAGGTGATTCACACAGCTCTTGAGTTTGAGAAGCACAGTTTGTTTCAGCTCCCACTCCTCCTTGAATCCAGCCTGCTATAAGCAAGTCCAATGACTACTTTTCTGGATTAGCATCTCGCGTGGTTACCACACCTCCCTGCTCCTGGCAGTGGGCACTTCTGCAGACCTTCTATGCATCTACGTAAGCTACTGTATATGGAGTTGTTCCGGAAAAAGGCCTGGGCCACCCTGTGCATTCTCTTCCTGATGAGCTCAGCATGAAATGCCCTCCCTGGGTGCGTGTGTTAAACACTCGATTCCCAGCTAGTGGCACCATTTTGTCTCCTGTTGTTGTTGTTGGGCAGTCTTATATAGCCTAGGCCTTAAACTCACTATATAGCTGAAGATAATATTTTTTAAAGATTTGTTTATTATGTATACAAGTATTCTGTCTGGATGTACACTTGCATGCCAGAAGAGGGCACCAGATTACATTGCAGATGGTCGTGAGCCACCATGTGGGTGCTGGGAATTGAACTTGGGACCTCTGGAAGAGCAGCCAGTGCTCTTAATCTCTGAGCCATCTCTCTGGCTGCTGAAGATCCTCTGCTTCTAACTCCTGAACATTGGAATCACAGATATGTCACCATGTTAGTGACACACATCTCTACACACACACACCTTGACACATGCATATCCCTATACACCCCCCACACACTGAACAAATATAAAAGGTTTTGTGTTTTTACTGAGGAGGTGGAACTTAGCTGGAAGAAGGTAGGTTGGGTTGGGCATCTTATTTTTCCTGTCCCATTCCTGCCTGCCAAGAAGTAAAGAACCCAAACCAGACTCCCTCCATGATGCTTTGCTCAGGTGTTATGGGTCCAGGCAACCACAGACCGAAGCCTGTGAAATGAAGAGCAAAAGTAAACCTTTGCTACTTGAAATTACTCCTGTTTTGATCACAGAGATGAGAGAACCCACAAAGTTAGATACCATCTGTAAATGTAAAACCCTCAAAGCCCATCCTCATTTGGAACCTCTTCTATAGGGGGCCACACACCACAGTCCCAGGGAAAGATATGTAAGCACCGAGAACTTAGTGAGCTGAAAACAGGCTCACCTGTTCTCCTGTCACGGCTATACCAGGTAAATGGATGATCGTCCAATGGCTCCAGCCAGATACTTGAGTGTCACATTTGCTTGGCAGGTAAAGGTGCTTGCCACCATGCCTGATGTCCTCTGACCTCCACACTCTCTCTCTCACACACTCTCCCTCTCTCACACACACACAATATTTCAAAATAATAAACATACCATGACTCTATTATAAACTCAAGAAATTTTCTGGGCACACAGAATAAAATGCAAGTTTCCTACCATGGTCTGTAAGGCTCAGGAGTCCAGCATGTCACACTGCTCAGCCAGTCAGTGGCCCCCAAGCGTGATGCTCTTCCCATCAAGACCATGCCCTCCCCCAGCCCAGGCCTTCTGAGCGTACTGGCTTCTTTCAGTTCCTTAAACTATGTGCACAGGCTGCTCCTAATTCCCTACCCTACCCCCGACCCGCTCCACGACTACGCCTTCATTCTTCAAGTACCGGTTTAGTCACTCCCTCAGAGATGTCGCTAACCCAGTCTGAGGCAGACACTCCCTGGCAGCTCTCACCCTGTGCTCCTTCTGTTTCCATGAGCCTTCGAGTATGTGTAAATCTTTACTACTCTTTAAGCCCGGTTCTCTAAACTGGTCTGAAAGTGAGGAAATGGCCATGGCTTCCACAGGCTGTGGCTTCTTCAACTTCCACCCTGAGTGTCCTGCCTCTTGCAGCCTTTGTAGCTTTGTCCTCTACTTGGGATGGGACTGTGGGGGCAGGGAAGGCGAGCAGGCGTGCCGTCAGCTGTCCGGCACGATCAGCCATCCAGGCTCCTCCGCTGCCGGCGGAGGGCAGATGCCGTGCCAGGACCCTACAGCCCCCAATAATCACAATGATTAATGTGACCGTTTACCACCTACCAGGTAGTTACACAAGGGCTCTGGAGGTAGACGGTCCGCCTTTTAATACCGCCTCTGCCACTTAATAACTGGATACTCTTGAGGAAGTTAATTAAACTCTATCAACCTAATAAAAAAGAAAGATAATGTGCGTATCTAATCTAAGGTATAGTGTTTATGGCAGGTTCAGCAAAACCCTAATTTTGTAAACTCAAATATCAGACATTAACCATGCTGTTGCCACTTGCCTGGGCATCTTGAGGGCAATTAGTGCATCTGTCTCCCTCCTCATCATGGCACAAAGGGCTCAGCTTCATTCAACTTCATGTACATGACTTCCCGCCCTCACACACTCTTTCTCTCAAGTTGGGGTAGTGGTTCACACCTATAATCCTAGTGCTTGGAAGGCAGAGACAGCTGGAACATGGTGGAGGCCCGTTTGGGCTACAGATGGAGCAAAGAGCAGGACTCCACATCCCTTCATGTGCTGAGGGCAAAAGTACAAGTTTCAGAAGCAGACAAAGATCCTATCACAGGGAAACTGTGTTCATACAGAAGAAATAGCTAATGTGTCCAGACGGTGTGTTTCTATTGTCTGACTTTTCTTAAAGAACAGCCTTCCCTCTCTCAAGGAGGCCTTTAGTGGAGTGGAAACCTCAGCCACAGTGCTGCTCTGTCACTGCATGGCATTTTCAACTACAGGAAACTACTACTTGGCACAATTACAGTTCCTTGTAATGACACTTACATGGTATAATCACCATATGTAAATCTGGAACCTGCATTCCTAAATCACAATCATTTTCACTCTACCAAATGATTTTCAAATCTGCCTTTTGCAATATTCTCACTAAAGAGTCATTTGAGATGGTCACACACATATGAACACCATCTCAAGGAGCGCCTCACTGCTTCTTCCCTCATACATGCTTTCGTTAGAACACACTAATTTTTACCACAGAGGACACACACTCCCATTAAAGTACACCTAACATTTAAGAAACAAGCAGGAGTTCCTCACACACTGTTCTCATGGGTTAATAACCCTCCAGCAAAGGCTGTTAACGTCCCAGCTCTATGCACTAAAATGCTTTTCCTTTCCCTATCAAAGCAGTGTTTGGAAAGAACAGAAATTGTGTGTTCTGTGAATTACAATGTTTTTTTTTTTTTTAAAGCAGAAGCTCCTAGAAAAACTTTAAATCATCTGAAAAGCAACCCCAAAGCTCAGAAGGAAGGAATCTAAGCAGTATGCCACATACTGTTTTTGCACTGCCCCACACATCAACGTTGAGAAGGCACGTTGAAAAAGGGACTCTCACTGGCCTAGAACTTGGCAAGTGGGCTGAACTGGGAGGCCAGCCAAGACCTGTCAGTGTGTGTCACTCCAGTGCTCAGATTACAAGTTCATATCACTATGACCGCCCCCCCCCTTTTAAAAAATGTGGTTTCTAGGGGGACAAATGTCCCTCTGTTGAGAGCCCTTAACCTGGAGACAGACTTGCAGGCAGCTCTGTGCTCAGATCTAGACAAAGAGCGGAGACTTCTGCCAATAGCCACAGGGATGAGCCGCCCTCAAAGAGGCCCCTCCAGCTCAGGCAAATGTACAGGTTCTTAGTCTGTCACTCCAGCCCCATGAAGGGCTTCACAGGACATTCCACAGAGGCATAGGCTGCATTTGGAGCATTTTATGCCCTCCCACTGCGCCTTCTCTTTAAAGGGGGGCTGTTTCACAAAAGCCTCATTACAGTGCACTACCAGAACCACCTCTCCATTTTGCTGTTTCAACATTTTAATAAGCAAATATTCCTTTACGTACTCATACTTAACTCATTTCAAACAAATCTGAAATGCCAGACTAATGGTGTTAAAGTTACTTTGGTCTGGCTACTAGCATGGAAAAGGCTTTCACAGCAATAGTTCCCAGACTCCCTATCCTAGCTACAAATCTGTGCTACAAACCTAACCGTGGCCAAATAGAAGGACTGGGGTCTCCACAGCCTAATTTCTGTCAGTACAGAACTTTCTAACTTATACAATACCTGGACATTTTAAGATAGGATTTAGGATATTATCTAGTGCTGAGTAACAAATCACCCCAAAATCTGGAGCTTTAAACATGAGTTATTATCTCTTATTGTTGTGGGTCAAGGTGGCTCTGACTCACTGTCTCCCAGAAAGCCTCAGTGAAGATGTGGGCAAACAAGTCTCTAATTGCCTTTGAATTTTCTTTATGTGAGTGAGTGTTTAGCCTACATGTATGTTTCTGCATCATGGGCACACAGGAGGCAGAAGAGGATGCCATCCCTAGAACTGGAGTTACAGAGGGTGTGAGCCACCATGTGGGGACTGGGAAACCAGGGTTCTCTGCGAAGGCAGCCAGTGCTCGTAACTGCTGAACCACCTCTCCAGCCCCGGAAATCACCTTTTTATCTGACTGAAGCGGAAGGATCCTCTTCCAAGGATCCTCCCAACTGCTGTGCTTGCTACCCAGGCCTCTTCATAGGACTGCTCTGCAGGCTTCCCCTAGAGGTTTTTTTTTTTTAAGGGTCACTTTGTCCCCCAGAGGGCATCTGAGTCACTCTGGATTTTCTCAGCCAAGACTTAGAGTAAAATGTTTCTGGCACTTAGCAGGTGGTGTCCAGGATGCTGCTTGGTGAGCATCTGACAGCAGACACCAGCCAGGGACTATGAAGAACTAATACCAGTTGAAAAAGTATGCTCTGGAAAGGGGCTGCCAGCCTCCCGGCATGGGTAGAATGGCATCATCTACAAACATGTTGGGTGGAATTCATAGCTACCTTGAGGTGCACATGGCCTGCAACACAGCCCGTGGGCGACTGCCTGTGGACTTGCCTACTCCTACAGCAGTGACCCCAGACAAAAGCAAGACACTGCAGTCACACTCATTTCTGCCATTCTACACAGCAGAAAACTGAGCTGCCAAGTACGGTCCTGAGAAGAGGGGAGGGGAACTAGGCTCTGCCTCTCAACAGGAGATCTTGATTCTTTAAGCAGACTACAGATGGTCTCCAACTCTGGCTCTGGTACACCTTTCAGACAGTGAGCAGATTATAAACATCAGCAGCCAAGCACTTGGAATTGTGACGTGAGCTTCCCCAGGTTGCGAATAAGCAGCCAGATACTCTCCCAATGCCCAGCAGCAGTCCCAGTAAGCCATGTGCTCACACACATAGTATATTCTGTTGCTAAGGCAGGACAACAATTCTAGAGGATCTGGGTTCAATTCTCAGCACCCACATGGCAGCTCACAACTGTCTGTAACTCCAGTTAAAAGGGATCTGACGCCTTCACAAAGGTTTGCAGGCAAAACACCGACGTACATAATAAAAGGAAACATTTTTTAAAAAAGAATATCTTTACTGATCTAGACAATTCCACTTAGCAAATTTAACCGTATACCATACAATACAAAGAACAAACTAGTGGTCAAAAGATGAGTTCTAGGCCGGATGCAGTGGTGCACACCTGTAATCCCAGCACTTGGGAGGCAGAGACAGGTGGATTGCTGTGAGTTCCAGGCCAGCCCAGGCTACACAGAGAAACCCTGTCTCAAAAAACAAAACAGAAAGATGAATTCTAGTTTTGGTCGTGGTACTTACTAGCAGGTGATTCCAAAGCTTTCATGCACCCGTTTTCAAGGCAGTACAATGGGTGCCACCAGCCTGCCTGGCCTGAAATGCTGCGCGGAGGCTCAGCGCTAAGGGTGCTGGGCGTGCTTAATAAACTGTAAAAAGCGGGTCGTTTAAAAAAAAAGACTTTATTTTTAATCTCGGGCGGGGTGGGGGGAGCTTGTGCACGTGAGTGTCATGCCTGCGGAGGGCACTGGGTCTGTGGAGCTGGGGTCACAGGCAGTTAGGTGTAAGCTTCCCCACACGGGTGCTGGAAACAGAACTTGGATCCTCTGTAAGAACAGTACGAACTCAACAACTGAGCCGTCTTCTCAGGCCCCAGAAGGTAGTTTTACATACTCCAAGCTGAAATGAACATCCAACTATAAAATAAGTCTGTACCTGCAGTTTCCAGCATGGGACTTTCCATGTCGTAAACTTTCAATATTTTTAGATCTTTCTCTCACATTGGAAGTTGACCATATCTCTGAACAGTAAAAAGAGAAGATTATTAAAATATAATCAAGAGTCCTTGAAAGCCTTGCTTTACAGATACCTGCAGTTTCTACAATTTGGAAGTGTGTATGTATTCATCAGCTCTTAGATGGAACCCGGGAACTACTACAGTCAGCCAACCTTTCAGAGCTGAGCTCAAGACCACCCTTCCTTTGCATGCTTGTTTCCTACTCCAGGCTGTGGGACAGAGCAGAAGCTGTGGTTTACTTTTTATCCTTGCATCTAGTCATAAAGATAAAACAAAAAATAAACACATACCAAAATTAGATCACTTCTGACCTCAACAACAGAAAGGCTGAAGAGTCAGAAAGACACAAGTGTCTGTAGACAAACTGCTGCCCACCCCAGCGAAGCCGCACTTTTCTTCCTCTAGTCAGTTCCAGCCCATGCTTCAGACAGACTTACACACTGTTCCTTTCTACTGTACACTCAAGGTAACATTCTCTGCCGCCTATAAAAGTTCTGCTCATCAGGAACACCGGTCAACTATTCTGGAGAGCAATTACCTCAGTCTAAGTGTAGAGCCGCGTCTTGACCTCTGAGGCCAGGACTTAGTTGAACACTTTTCAAAATTTTTATTTTATGTGTATTTAATGTGAAGGTGTCATTACACCTGAAATTGGCATTACAGACAGTTGTGAACTGCCATGTGGGTGCTGGGAATTGAACCCGGGTCCTTTGGAAGAGCAGACAGTGCTCTTAACCACTGAGCCATCTCTCTAGCCCTTACATGTACATTTAAAGTTCCACGAGTGACTCTGAAACAGAGTGAGAGCCACAGCTACATCAGGCTGGTCCTCTTCACATCTGTTCACTTACATGGTATTTTCTCCTGTTCATTCCGCTTCATGCTCCCCCAATGAGGAGTTTACTCAAAATAACTCTCAACGCCTTTCCCTCCATGAAACTATTCTAAACCCTGTGTCCCACAACGCCACCACTTCTGTGTCTGTGTCCACACCGTGTGCCTGTTTCACATGCTGCTGAGCCTGGCCCACCAGCTGATGGGATCAACAAATAATGTTCTCGGCAGTAAATCCGAAGCCTCAATGTAAGTGTGAGCGCGAGCACACTGGGGTGGTGCTGCTGGCGACCTGACGGCATCTAGAGCCTCCTGGACGGGCCTGTGGGCAGGACCACAGGGATTCTCCTGATTTCACCGACGAGCTGGGAATGCCCAGCCCTTCCCTGTCTAGGATCCTGGACGCAGCAATAGGGAAAGGGAACGCAACAGCAGCGTGACCTCATTGCTCTCTGCTTCCTGAGTGTGGTGGGCTGTGAGCAGCTGCGTGAAGCTCCTGCTACCTTGACTCCCCCACCACAGAGGACTGTGTTCATCAACCGGAAGCCAAGAGAAACCATTTTCCTTTATATTAGTTTTGTCAGGGTACTTTATCGAAGCAACATGGAAAAGAAAATAACACATGCATATTTCAGATTTCCAAATGTTCAGATAACTGGCTCATACCCTATTGTAATTTCCACCACTTTTCATTTATCAGTGCTAATGATAAGATTAATTTTTTTTAAAGATTTGTTTTTACTCATGTGCATACGTGTCTGTATGTAGGTGTGTGCATATACAAGTATCGGTGGCCTCAGAAGCCAGAGGCCACAGACCCTCTGGATCTAGAGACACAGGCAGTTGGGAGGTGCCTGATGTGGGTATTAGGACCCAAACGCAGGTGCAAGAGCAGTAGCCATTTGAGCCACCAACAGTCCTTCAATATCAATTTCATATATATGTGAGGCTGAGCCATACTGATATATAATATGAATCCGTACCAAGACAGTCAGTGCTACATCCTCAAGAAATGTGCAAAAGGTATCGCTGAGGGGATGGAGAGATGGCTCAGTGGTTAACACTGGCTACTCTTTCAGAGGACCCAGGTTCAATTCCCAGCACCCACATGAAAGCTTACAACTGTCTTTAACTCCAGTTCCAGGGGATCTGACACCTTTACACAGATATACATGCAAGTAAAATACCAATGCACAGAAAATAAAAACAAATAAACCATTAAAAAATAAAAATAAAAAGGTATCAGGGAAAGTAGGGTACTGCAGAAATTTCTACATTTCAATATACTCAAATATGCAAGATTAGATGTTTTCAGTTTTGAGACAGGGTTATCACAAGGAGGCCCGTGCTGACCTCAAACTCACGGTCATCCCACTTTAGTCTCTTGAGTGCTGCGATTACTGTCTGCACCGCCACACCCGGCACAGCAGAGTCCAACCACCTAAGGCACTTCTCTTTTCTTTTCTTTTCCTTGCTCTTTCCTGCAGGGAATTAAACCTAGGGCGTTTGTGCCTACTAGCTAAGTATTCTACCACTGAATCACATCTTCAGCAAGATATTCTTGAAATTTGAAATCAAATTATCTGAAATTATAGAGTAGTTGTGCATGCCTGTAATCCGGACTGCCAGGAATCTGAAGCCAAGCTGGTCTGCACAGTGTGTTCCGGCCAGCAAGGGCTGTATATCTAGACTGTGCCAAACAAACACCCCTGCTTCTTGTTTCTGTCTATCTGAAGTTCTCTTGCTTTTCTAACATTTTTATTTAATTTGAGATGGAGTCTTACTATATAGCCCTGGCTGGCCTGAGCATTATATTTTTAGAACTCTGAAAAAGCTATCTACTAAAAGAATATAGGAGAGAGAGGTGCAGAAACAGCAGAGATGCTGGGGGAAACGCTACCTTCAGATTTGAACTTAAGCTAATGTTCTGAATAAGCTTTTCTTTCCAGAAACATTTAGAAACCCTAAGTGGAGTCATGACAAAAGGAAAACAAAATTCATTCACATACAATGTTTCTTCACAGCGCCATACAATTAACCACGTGACCAAGAGCACACATTCTGTGCAAGCTTTCCTAACCATCAAGCTTGGAGCCTTGCCAGTGCTCTACCACACTCTCCTGGAAGTAGCAAGTCATGTTGAAGGAAGAACGGACAGCATTCCTCTCTGCTGACAGTCAAGTGTTCAAGTTAGCCTCTAGTTTTTACTCAAGACCAATTATTCTAAATATGCACACAGCTGCACAAAAAGTTCTCAAAAGAACTATCATATATATAAAGAGTGGCTGTCACAATGGAAAATTGCTATAAATCTTAATATTAGGAAATAACACTGCTGTTAAATATACAATACCCAGTTAGACTCACAACAAAGCATCAGCCCCTGCCCAGAAGGACCCTATGTTACACTATTTTGGGGTATAAATGGAGTTTGAGGATGCAAAGAACTTAACAGACTTTTTCACGTGTATTGCACATATGCCTGTGTGAGGGTGTTGGATCCCCTGGAACTAGAATTAGAGACAGTTGTGAGCTGCCATGTGAGTATAGACATTAAACCCTGGTCCTCTCCAAGAATAGCCAGTGCTCTTAATCACAGAGTCGTCCAGCCCCCAGATGACACTCTTAGTTGTGATGTTTTAAACCTTCTGTCTTGTATCAGTATCATTTAACATTCAGATAGCTCATTCCAAAAGAGACCGTCCAAGCACAATGCACTTAAACACGACACGAGGAATCAGAAACCAAAGCAAGCCAAACTCTAGCATCAAATGAGAGATGACAAGCGGGAGAGATGGCTCAGTCAGGAAAGTCAGTTACACCAGCAAATACGAAGACCGGCACCAACACCAAAACAACAGGAACAGGCATGTGCCTGGACACAGGAAAGAGCCCTGGGAATTGCTGGCCAGCCAGTCTAACCAATTCGTTAGCTCCAGATTCAATGAGAGAGACTGTCAAAAAGTAAAGTGGATTAAGACAATGACTGAGGCTAACCTCTGACCCCTACACACATACACACATGTAGGAACAGTTATACACACACACACTATCAGGGAATGACAGATATATATCAACACAAGATGTCTATACCAGTATTTCACACAATATTATGGAGTTGAGCGTTGTTGTTGGTTTTTTTTGCTTGTTTTTGTTTGTGGTTGTTTTTCACAGATGAGAAAGAGAACTAAAATCTTCATTGGCAACTGGTAGAGCGGAAAGAAAACAAACAGCTTTTTCAAGCTAGAAAAAGCCCTAAATGAAAGGTTTAAGGGAGGAGGGTAAAGGGGGGAAGGGGAAGTCAGCTACTGAGGACACTAAGGATAATAAAAAAAATTTCTGAGCATTAAATTAGATCTGCTACAGGAATGAAGTAATACAAGATGAACTCAATACTTGCACAAGCCAGACACCCCGAGCTGAATGTTACAGGAAAGAGTAAAGGCATAATCATGAGCACATGACGATGCTCCAAGCAGACAAGGAGCAAAGGGCCCAGGGTCTAGACCAACTACTCTCATACCCTCCCCTCTTTTACTAAAACAGCCTCCCAGAGCCTTCACACATCAAAAGAGGTTTTGTTTTGTTTTTTGACCTCTTGTGGGCACATGCTGATGTCATCCTTTCCAGATCTGAATCACCAGATGGAAAGGGTTCTCTGACACAGATTTCTAATACATACCCTGGCATCAAGCTGCCCTGGATGTTCAAGATGCTCCTAGTCGGAGGACAAGCTATTAAGATGTCACTTCACCTGAGAGAGAGGCAGAAGAGGCTTTAGAAAGATAAAGGTAGCCTTCAGATGACAAGAGATACTGACCTATCTAAAGAAAAGCCACAAAGACTTCGGAAGCAGCCTAGGTCTCTTCCTGCTTTTGTGTATGTGCGTGTAGGTCAGACCTTAGGTGTTTTCCATCTTGTTTTGAGGAAGGCTTTCTCACTTAATCTGGAGTTCACCACCTTGACGAGGCTTTCCAGGCAGCTAGCCCAAAGGATCCATCCATCTGTCTTCCTGCCTCTGCTGCCCAGCCCTACGATAACAATGTGTACTGTGCCAGTTTTTACACGGTGCGGGTGATCTAAGTCAGGTCCTCGTGTTCCCACAGCAAGCACTGTGTCACCTCCTCAGGCCCCTCCTTTTTTGGTCTTTATTTATTTACAATGCCTCGCACTAACAACACTAAATTAATGAATTTCTAACAAAGGGGCATCTGTTGTCTTCAGTGTGGTTGAAGCTATATGCTGTGAGCTGTAAGCTTTGGAGACACAAGCATTATGTACTCTGGGGTGGACCAGCAGGGCACACATGCAACTTCCTTCATGTCACAAGCACAATGGCAACACCTCTAAGGTCTAAGAGGAGGTTTTGAGTGAAAAAAAGAAAATCCGTGACCGGGTGCAGTAACACACACCTGTAATCCCAGCACTTGAGAGGGAGAGGCAAACGGATCTCTGTGAGTTTGAGGCCAGCCTGGTCTATAAAAGCAGTCCAAGACAGGCAAGGCTACACAGAGGAACCCTGTCTCAAAAAACAAAAAGAAAGAAAAAAAAAAAAAACAAAAAGGAAATCTGTAGCCACATTTTTTTTCATGCAACAGGAGCAAACATGTTCAGGGTCTACAGTTAGTCAGACAGCAGGTCTAGACAGAATAAACATTTCTTCTATTACCTTTCTGTTATGTTGCCATGGGAATCTGTGTTTGCAGGAACTTACTTTCTGCCACCAGATGATAAAAAAGAGGGACAGCTTCGAAGAAAAAGGGGGGGGGGGGCTCACAAGAAGGCAGCCAGGACAGGACAGACAGAGCAGAACGGCTACAAGCTATCTGTAGACACCTATCTGTTACATCTATTCCAGTTAACAATCCTGGAGGCCTCACAGCCAAAACCATCAGTGCCAGGCAACATGACAAGGGAAAACAGACACACGGCCAAAGAACAAAATAAACGGGATCTTAAACACCCAGGTACCATGAGGAAGATAAAGCGACTTGACTATGACCCAGTGTTAGGAAAAAGCCTGGAAGCCAACGACATTAGAAAACACTTAACCAGCCAGGTCCTCTTCCTTTTTCAGCTGCGCTCAACAGCTAGTCTCATTGCTCCCTTCCTTTTGGCAACAAAACCCTTCAACAAAGAAGCTGAAGCAAGTCCGTGTTATTTAGAGAGCTGGAACGGAGTACCCTGAATTTCCAGAACTCAACAAAACTTCTGGCTCTGGCACTCTTGGACTTGTGGGATGAGCGCTTCGGGCAAAGGTCAGGGTTCTGCAATGATTCCTCTCTTGTGCTATCCTAAACCACAAACAAGAAATACCTCTATCAGGTAAGGGCTAGAAATGCAGGGCTGGAGAGCTAAATCCCAGCTCTCCTCTGTGTATAACCAACCTCAGCTTCCTTTCTCAGAGTAACAGTTGCTCCTTAAAAAGGCAAATACGATTTTTATAAGGATCCCTCCCGGCTGCAAATCCCCTCCCCTTCTGACTGTTCCCCAGATTCACTCAACTGTAGCTATGATGATCATACAGCTCAGGGTCTTTTGTTAACCCTTCAATACACAAAGTTCTTGCCTCCTCAGCCCACTCAGGGCCAACCCTATTTAGCTTGGTCTTTCCTCAACTGTCACTTCCACCACCAACCACACTCTTGCTTAAAAGTGCAGCACAGGATGTTAAGCAGTAGATGCTTTCCTGGCACATGCAAGGAAGGACCTAGGTTTCTCAGGAGGAAGGACGAAGATAGACGGAAGGAAGGAAGGAAGGAAGGAAGGAAGGAAGGAAGGAAGGAAGGAAGGAAGGAAGGAAGGAAGGAAGGAAGGGCTAAGCTACTCTGCACCCTCCTCTCCATGTTCTAGAGTCTCAATAACACTTACCTTCAACACTATTGACAGGACTTAGAGCTTCAGAAGGATGAACATTTCTGTACTTTGTTAGCATCCCACACCCTGTACCTCACTTAACAGCACCCCACACACTGACGTCACCATGTAACACACAAAGGCATGGAGTGACAGACGGGCCTACAATCCAGTACCTTTAACACTTCACATCATCAGAACCTACCCAGTTCCCCAAGACCAGTGCTTAGGACCTGTCACAGGCTTACCCATGCCACTTCTGTCTTCTCAGCCTGGGATAGTAGCAAGCTCAGAACCCAGGAACAGCCTCTAAATTGCATATTTTTACAAAGCACCATCCTTCCTTCCCTGTAACAGAGTCTTAAAGGCTTGCACACTGGAAAACTGGTTAGTCCTCACTACAAACATGTTTAGCTTATAGAAGTACAGCTCTAGCTTCTAAAACAGAAACTTTGTTAAAAGTTCAAATTTAAAGAAAGTTCTGGTCTTAATTGTTTCCTCAAAAATCATGTTACATGTCCATGACAAGACTGAGAAGAAAGTCCTGTGTTCGAGGTCAGGAACATTATTTGAGGTGCACTGATACCACAGCAACTGGACCCCCCTTCCAATAGCAACAAATTAACTTTATATCAAATTTCACAAGAATAAAAATCTGACGTAGCATTTTCAAAGGCCTAGCCAGTGCAGCTTAGTTATTTCATTTTTATACATTGTACTTACACAACACCCACACAGCTGGTCTAACTCTCCATAAGTACACACTGATAAACACCGAATGAATGGTGTTCATAAAATCCAGAAGTCACCTACTTGAACCACCTAGTTTTTCAGGAAAAGGTTTCATCTAAGGGAGGACACAACTTAATGAGCTGACACCGCAGAGACCTCTGTCTTGTAATCACAAAGGACTAAACGAGAGGGCTGTCACACGCACAAGAAGAGGGTCCTGGAGAGCTGGAACCCCAGACCCAGCACCAAACAGCTCTGACAGGTGCCATCCCTTTAAATGAGCTCCTCCACAGAACTAGGCTAAAACGCCAGCCCGGAGGCCAGAGTGCAGCTCCGTGGATCACGTGCTTAGCACGCACAGACCCTGGCTCAATCACTAACAATGCAGAAGGAGGAGAGAGAAGTAAAATCAGCCTCCACGGAGCCAGAAATGGAGTGACTGACAATGCTCTAAATGAAAAGAACAAACTACAGAATCACATTAAAACGCCAGTTAGTATGAAGTGACCGAGTCCAGAGAATTCCTCTGTGTTACAGCCCTGGGCCTGCAGCACAATTCCCAACGTTGCCCAAGGAAGGAAAGCCAACACAGATCACCTCTGAGGATGAATTCAAGAGAAATCAAAAGGAAAATGCTCCTTGACATTCAAAACTGAAGGTGGCAGATGTGAGACCCAGGGCACAGTGATAAGCTGCATGGGAAATGGAACTCAAGAAGACAGAACTGCAGAGCTAGCTTGGCTGAATCCGCAAATCAGGCTTTCTTCACTAGCCAGATAACCCTGGCCAGTAACTGGGGCTGGAGGGAGGCTCACTGGTTATGAGCACTGGCTGCTCTCCAAGACGACCTGGGTTTTGTTCCCAGAAACCTACGTGGTGCCTCACAACCATCTGTAACTCAGTTCCAGAAGATCCAATGCCTCCTTCTGGCCTCCAAAGGCACCAAGCACACTGTGGTATACAGCTATACAATCAAACAAAAATAAATCAATCTAAACACACACAGACACGCACGCATGGGAAGTTTTGTTTATTGTTTTTCTTGAGGTTCACTCTGCAGGCTAGACTGGCCTCAGCCTTGTGGCTGGGAGTTATTTACTGTATTTAAATGTTTCTTACTAAGACTGCTAACATCCAGCTAACTAGTCTCCTTTTAGTTATGAAGACAGTGAACTGAAAAATAGGTCAGCTAAAAGCAGCCACTCCAGTGACCACAGCACTAGAGAGCCTCAGGCAAGTGGATCAAGAGTTCAAGGACAGGGCTGAAGAGGTGGCTCAGAGGTTAAGAGAACTGGCTGCTCTCCCAGAGGTCCTGAGTTCAATTCCCAGCACCCATATGGTGGCTCACAACCATCTATAATGAGGTCTGGTCTGGTCTCTTCTGGTATGCAGGTGGACATGCAGGCAGAACACTATATACATAATTTAAAAAAAAAAAGAGTTCAAGGCCAGCAGGCTGTCTTGAAGAAAGGAAAGCAGGAAGAAAGGCAGGATGGGAAGGAGGAAGAGAGAGGAGCTATTATTACAGCTACTAGTAAAGCGCACAGTCTTCTCAATGGTCAAGAGTCAAGAAAGCAATCTATTCACACCTAACCATGGAGTATTTTTACTGTGGCTCGTTAAAATAAAATTAATGGTGAATGGCTAATACTAAAAAAAACCCCTCACTTTTGTTTTATTTATAATCTTGTCCTACATAGTATATTAAATCGGACTTAGTTTAGAAGAAATTAGTATCTTTAGCTACAAGTTTTGTTACATGTTTACATGCCGATAATAAACTGTGTACCACCATGCCTACAACACAGTAAGCCATCCATATAAGGGAGCAATTAAACTTACCTACTCTTCTACAAGGCCAGTGACAAGGTGCTGGGTCTCACTGTTCTACAAGGCTGGTGACAAGGTACTGGGTCTCAGGAACCTAGCCACTCCTTGGCGGTAAGCAACAGACTGATAAACTGAATGGCTGTGTATGATCCATAAGTAATTCTTAATTTTCACTCCCAATGCATGGTGCCCAAGTGTGCCCACAAGGGGCTGGAGAGACCCCTCTCCCCAGAAAAAAGACACTCAAGTTCCCATTTGTATTTCCTTAAATTGACTATGTCCCAAACCACAAAATCAATGCTTTGGAACAATGTGGCCTTAAACAATTTTGCTTCATTTCCCTTTACAGAAAATGAATAAAGTTCCTTAAAACTTGGAGACTTGGTTTCGTTCCCTTTGCTCTTTTAAAAAGAAAGACATTTGTAAAACCATACCAATTCTCAAATTTCTAGTCTCTCATTCACCCTTGATTCATAGTTAGTAATACAACAGTTTGGTTTTTTTTTTAAGATTTATTTACTTATTTATTATGTATACAGTGTTCTGCCTGCATGTATACCTGCTCACCAGAAGAGAACACCAAATCTCGTTTTAGATGATTATGAGCCACCATGTGGTTGCTGGGATTTGAACTCAGGACCTTTTGGAAGAACAGCCAGTGTTCTTAAGCTCTGAGCCATCTCTCCAGCCCCTGGTTTTTGTTATTGTTGACTACATCTTGAAAATTAAGATAAAAATAGGCTTGAACTTAAAAAACAAGCAAACAAATCAAAGTGTATCATGTCCCATTCAGAGATTCCTTTTCTGAAGAGACCGCAGGTCCAGCTCAGTAAGCCATATAAAAAATTTTGTGTCATTACAGGTCTGACCCTCACCAACATAATACAGCGTCACCAATAAGACTGCCTGCTCTCTTAAGGCTTGTCTAAATGCCCCTCAATTATTTGCACTCAAATGGACTTCTTATCCTCCAACATCAAACTGTCTCAGAGGATGAAAGTAAAGAAAAGGAACACAGGCTTCAAAGTGGATTAAAAAAGAAATTCAAGAAGCCAAGTGTAACACTGAACACCTTTAATCCCAGCACTCAGGGAGGCAGAGGTCAGCCTGGTCTACAATGTGAGTTCCAGGAAGACCAGGGCTCTACAGAGTAACCCCATCTAAAAAAAAAAAAAAAAAGTGTTTCAGTCACACCTAAAAAGCTGGTAATTGAAAACACAATTACACATAACTTGAGCGAGGTAACACCTGTAAATCTAATTCGTGGTGTTGGACGTGACATTTGCTCAGTCCTCACACAATTTCAGCTATCCCGTTAGTTATCTCTATGGTAGAAACGCTGCCTCTCTGGAAAGACATGCAAGGAACTGAACAGTGGCTGCCACTGACTAAAGAGAAAACCGGGCTGGAGAACAGAAGTGGGCTCTCAGCTGCATACCTTTCTGAACCTCATTCAAAGGTTTGTGAACTGCTTTGTGGTGTGTGTGTGTGTTTTGCTGGGGACAGAGTGCACAGCTTCCCACAGACAAGGCTAGGGCTGCCACTGAGTTACATCACCAGTCCAGCAATTCCTACTTTTAGGAAGCTGTTTGATAGAAGTCCTTTCAAATTATGAGCTTGAGCTCAGTTCCATTTCACAGGAAAGAACAGCACTGGAGGAAGCGGTGCTGGTTTAAGGGCACTTCACTGGAAACCTGGCTCCTCTGTCCAGGCACCGCTGTCCATAGGAAACCTTGCAGGTTTGCCCTCCCAGAAACCCTGCAGTGAAGCTGTTCTGTGGCACCACTCCCTGAGCATTCACATGGAAACAAAAGCCTGACACTGTAACAATTAGGAATGGAAAAACGAGGCACTTAAGGAGCTATTAAGTGTAAGAGAAATGATGATATTATAAACCAATCACCAATACATGGGAGATGTAAATGATTGTCTTTTCCTTTAAAAATGTAAACTGCCAGACTGTAAACATGGGAGAGAGATGTCAATGTTACCATCTGCAAAGTAACTGCAGCTTGAACTAGCAAAGCAATATGCTCTGTTGCTGGACACGATTGCACAATCTCAATTACCCAGAAGATTCTACCAAACAGGAAATTCTCGATGTGACTCTAAGTAACACAGGACTCATACTTAAAGATTAACACATCCAGAAGCCTGGAATTTGTTACAAAACAAAACAGACACCATTTCACAGACTCTGGGAAAACATGAATGTGTAGCACTTACTTTCTGATCAGGAGCCCTAAAATGATACCAAGTCTGAAAGATATATGAATCCTTGAAAGTTCCTAAAACATTTTTGGAGTGGAAATTTTATGGTACGGATTGAATCTGAAAGCAGTTCCCAGGGCACGGATGGCAAAAGCCTTCATTCTCAGCTCTGGCAGACCAGATCTGTGAGTTCCAGGCCAGCCTCCAGTCTAGAGAGTGAGGTCCAGACCAGTCAGGGAGATACACAGTGAGACCCTCAAAAGACGACAACAAAACAACACCATGTTGTTAAAGAAAGCAGCAAAGTATCCTTTCCAGGTTCTCCTGAAACTCACCGGGTACCTCTGACCTTGGCGCGTAAAAGCTGATAAAACTCCCTGCAAATCTACGGGACTTATAAAAGAGACGCATTCCCAGGAATTATTTCAATTAAACACGATTCACACACCTCCGACCACTAGTTTTACCTTTTTGATCTAGAGGGGCGCCCAACAGACCAGAATCCCTCTGGCTCCGAGGGGAGAAACTGTTCTGTCAAACTGAAATGAGCAGAGGTGTGTGCCCAAGTGACAAGCCAGGGCGTCCTTGCAGGCGCTGCCACCTTCCCTCCCCGGAAAGGAAATGCGCTTTCAAACGAATCGGAAACACACCACGCAAGCTGGCACCGCGCTCCGCGAGATAAAGTCGGTATTTTAAGCTCTTCGGGGCGCTGCTAATTCAAGTGCGAATTCCAAAAGAACGTTTCTGAAACCAGGATTTTTTTTCTCGATGGAGGCTTGCAAAAATGGAAGGGGGGGGGAGGAGGAAAGAAAATTCCGGGAAGGGAGCGCTTTTTCTTGCAAGTTTCCTTCAGGTGACCGCAGCCCCCGGGTCAGGCTCTGCCCTACTGCTCCTCGCAGGAGCTCCGCCCAGCTCGTCTGCTCCCCAGGGCAGGGCTCCGGCCGACCCGAGTGGCTGCACCCGGGGCCAGGGTCCATCGGTTGCACGGCTGCAGGGGGACCCAGGGAGAAACGATCTTCCAAGCAGGGAGAGCGTGCAGGGTGGAGCACCGTCGCACTGAGGCCGCGGCTGCCCCGCTCCTGCACTCGCTTCACCACCCACCCGCGTGTGCAGGGTGAGGGGTGCAGGACTCGCACTGCTCCAACTCCCTCCCCATGCACCCCCACACGCACCCGGAGGAGAATTCCTGCCGCTGGGCGCATCGCTGAGCTGCGGGAACAGGCCTGGTCCTCGAGCCTGCAAGGGCCACCCTGCTTGCTCCACCGCGTCCCCCCACCCGAGGCCCCGGCGACAACTCACCACACCGAGCCATAGGCGCCCGAGCCCACCGGGGACAGGTTCTGGTAGCGCTCGGGCACCTCCCAGATGGTCTTGTTCAGCTCCTGCCGGTAGAACGTGGGCCTCTCCTGAGACATCTTCCAGCGGCGGCCGCGGGGCGAGGAGGTGGCCGAGCTGGGGAGGGGGCCCCTGCCTGCAGCCGCCCGCTGTCCGCGGCGCCCGCCGCCCGCGCAGGTAGTGGAGGCTGCGAGTCCAGGCGCGCGGCCCCTGTCGGCCGCGGCGGCTCCGACGACTGCGTGGCTCGAGGCTGCTCCCGCCGCCGTGCCCCTGCAGCCGCTCCTCCCGGGCCGACGCCGCACGACTCGCGCTCGCGCTCCAGCGCCCGCTCGGGCTCCAGTGGCCGCGGTCCCGCAGGCAGCGGCCGGGAGCCTCCCGCGGAACTCTCGCGAGAACAACTCCCGGGGGCAACGCTCCGCGAGCCGAGATCTTACCCAATATGGAACCTGCCCGTGGGGCGGGGGCTACGGCGGGGGCGGGGCCGGGGGGGGGTGTCGCGGCAGTGCTCGCGAGAAGACAGCAGAGCTTGGGTAGCCGAGGCCGGAACTCTCGGGCACTGTTCTCCAGGGCGCGGAGGAGGAGGAGGAGGCCGCAGCGCACGCCGCGCGCGCCTCTTTGTGGTCGGACGGGCGAATGCCTGGCGCCATGGCGGAAAGCCGCCGTGACAGCGTCCGGGAAGAAAGCCAAAAGATCTTTGAACTCCGAGCCACCTGCTCACTGGAGCCGGCAATTTCCAAGAAACACTTGCAAGAACAGACAGGCCCCGTCCAGAAAGCTGTTGCATTTCCCCATCTGCTCAAGGACACAGCCGAGGCTTTCCCTCCCGGCGGCCCTAGCAGCTATTACATTTTCTCAAGCAGAAGACCACCCTGGGAGTGTCAGGAGGAGATTCCAGGGACCCACAAGGGAGTCCAATGGACAAGGTCAGAAGTAGACATCATGAATGTGCATTTTCAGGCTGGGGACCTGCCTAGCATTTGCAGGGCCCTGGGTTCGATACCCAGTACTGGAAGGGAAAGGACACTATGTAATAATACACATAATAATGCACACACATACATATAAAATGCACGTAGGTTATTCCATTTCAGGGAAGTCTTCTCATATATTGTTATAGTATATATATTTATTTGTACAGCCTGTAATTCCAGCACTTGGAAAGACCAGGAGTTCAAGAACAGCCTCTGCTATGTAGTTAGTAGTTAGGAAGCCAGCTTGGGCTGTTACGAGAGTGCATCTAGAACACCCTAAGACCCATTATTCGGATTTGAGACTGACTCCTATCCTTTAGAACTATCCAGAATTTAGAAATTTAGAGGAAATTTTGGAGAATTTAAAGAGTTCAAATTTAGAAAATTTTAAAGATTTCAATCATGCCTCTGGGAGTATGGGGAAACAAAGTGACATTCTGACAGCATCATATTTAGGCAAGTTCGTTGACCTTTATTAGGCCCTGGTTCCAGTTTCTACAAGAGAAAAGTCCACCTAGAGGTAGAAAGATAATAAATGTGAATGGGGAAAAGTTCAACCCATACCTACCTGCATCAGCCCGTCCCTATGGTTGTCAAAACTGAGCAGGGGAAAAGGAACCTCTTATTCTCGTGACTATTTCTATAAGATCGAGAGGGTTCCCACAGCCCCGGTATGTGGAAGGCAGCCAGGCATCCCTTCTCGCCCCGGATGCCATCCTCGCCTTCCTCTCCCGTCACCCGCACAGCCGGAACGCCGGCGGGTTCTGCAGCAACGGCAGCTCCGGAACTGCCGGCCTCCGCGTCCGCAGCGCCGCCGCCAGCCAGGCTGGAGCCAAGTCTGACCCCAGCGAGTGACCCCAGGTGAGCCTTGGTCGGGAGCGCACTGGCTGCCGCCTGGGTGGCTAGAGCCCGCTCGCAGGGCGTGGCTGCTTGGGTCACCTGCAGGGCCAGGAGGCTCCCAGGCACTCTTTCAATTATTTACGAAACGAGCGGGTGAATGAATGAATGAATGAATGGTGGTGGTCCCGGGAACTTCTCTCTCCTACAGAAAGGCAGCAATGACAAGAGACAAGGTGGGATTTGCAGGCTGGATCCTTTCAAAAGTCCTCCCCTGTGCTGCCAAAAGCTGGGACACTACTAGTCTGTGGGCCTCCCCACATTTACACCCCTCCCATGTCCTCATTAGGCTTCAGCACAAGGCTCCTTTTGCTGTCAAACCTCACTGTTTTGTTCACCTTACTCCCTCTGGCTGAACCCAGCGCTCCACCCCCTCTCCTCCACGTGTGTTTTAGGGATCATGCCTGTTTAGGGATCATGCTGGGTCCTCCCATGGAGTCTTCTCCCTTCAGCCCAGTGCTGAGTATCCCTCCAACACAACCCCTTGGTAGCACACTGTATGGCATTAAGGGAAGGTGTCCGTGTTTATGTGACCTGTGGTCACCTTCAAGGATCTGCCACCAGGCAGTTCTATTTGCTGACACTTAGCGGTACCCCCATACTTTCCCCATCAAAACCGAGGCACAAGCAGTGAGCAGTTTGGGTTGGGAATTACAAGTGCTTTTATTTTTTAATTTTGGAAGTGAATTTGTCTTATGCGTATAGGAAACATATGAAAGATGACTACATCAGGTAACAGATATTCTTGCACCTTAACTAATTTTCATGGTTTCATTTTCATTGGGTCAAAAATTTATAAATCAGGGTACTTTTTTTTTGCATTTAAAATATTCCAAATAGATATTCTTTAAATGAATCAGTGATTGGATGGCTGGATGGATGAAGAGATGATGGATGGCGAGATGGCGAGATAGTAGTGGAAGAGGTTGTTTAAAGTGCTTGTGTTTTAACAGTGTTCTAAGTTGAGCAGTGAAGTCCTGATTAAATGTAATTAGAGGCTGGGTGCAGCTCAGGGTAGAGCTGTCTCCCATCTTCCCACAAGTACGGCCTCCAGCTGGGCTCTCAGCACAGGAAAAAGGAAGAAAGAGTCGAGGCGTGCACCATGGCATTCACCTGTAATCCAACATTGGATCCATGGGGCAGGAGGCAGGGGAGTTCAAAGCCAGCTACACTGCATGAGATCCCGTCTCAAAAACAAAAATAAAACAATGACCAAAAAATTATCTCAGCTTCTTCTCTGTCAGGGTCACCCAATTCTACGGCTGCTGCTGCTTTCTTTCCATTTTTAGACAGAGTCTCGCTGTGGCTGTCCTGGAACTCACTCTATAGACCAGGCTGGCCTGAAACTCACAGAGATCCCCCTGCCTCAGTCTCTAGAGTGCTGGAATCAAAGGTGTGTGCCACTACACCTAGCTCACCTAGCTTCTTAAAACACCCTTTTGTGCTGCCCCGTGGTTTTGTTTATTTTGAAGTAAAATCTCATACAGCCCAGGCTGACCACAAGCTTGCTATGTAACAGAGGCTAGTCTTGAACCCCTAGTCCTCCTGCCCCTGTGTCCCAAGTGCTGAGATTAGAGGCATGCTACCATGGCCCGCTCCCTCTAGGAACGGTTTTGGGTTTTGTTTTGTTTTTTTTAAGTTTATTTCGTGTGTGTGCTCACAGATGAAGGCCACACTGTGGTGTGCAGGTCAGAGGACAACGTGTGGGATCAGTTATCTCCTTTTATCACATGGGTCCCAGGGATCAAGCAGGTCAGGCTTGGTGGCAGGTGGCTTAACCTTCAGGGCCATTTCACCAATCCTCCTCCAGGAACATTTTTAACTGCCCCCTCAGTTTAATGCTGACGTGACTCAGATACTTCGAATTATTTCCCTTATATCATCTCTAGTTGTATCCAATATTGTCTCTGCAGTAGCTGTTCTCCCCCCACGCACACACTTGATCTGGGTCTCACCTCAGTTTCTCATGGAGTTCTTTTCCACTCTCCAGGCTGGGGTCTTCAGTGTCCCTCTAGGTCACATGGTTGTAAGACACGAGTCTGTTTTACAAATGGGGAGGTAGGTCCTGAACTTGAGCTGTCGCTGAATCGTTGTGTGCGGAGGAACTCCTTACTCCTGTCAGAGACAACGATTCCGATGGTCACCGGGGAGCTCCGGGCATCTCCCCGCAGAGCCTAGCGTGGGCGTTCCCTCCTGCTTCCTATCTCTGAACGGTTCTATTTTGGCTAAATCCAGCTGGGTCTGCGGTGCTGGGATTACAGGCCAGGCAACCATATTTGGCCTCTTTTGGCCATTTGGAAAATGAGAATAACATGTCCTTTGAATAACAAGTCCTAGAATGGTCTTGAGTGTAAAATTGTACAACACAGAGGAAGGGTCCTATAAAACTGCTATGCAAATGTAACTTCATTATATGTGACTAACGCTCAAACTACACTGAAGGGCAGGCACAGTGCCACACGCCTATGGGCTCCAGGGCTCACAGGGCTGCATAAGGAGACTGATGCTAACTCACCATTCAAAACCAGACTGAGCAACATAGAAAGTGTCTATACTGGGCTGGAGACATGGCTCAGAGGTTAGGAGCACTGGCTGTTCTTCCAAAGGTCCTGAGTTCAATTCCCAGCAACCACATGGTGACGATTAACCATCTATAATGAGATCTGGTGCCCTCTTCTGGTGTGTAGGCATACATGTAAGCAGAATACTGTATAAATAATAAATATATCTTTTTTTTAAAAAGAAAAAAGGAAAGTGTCTATATTAAGAAGAAAAATACATTTGACTTCCCCACCCTGCAAGGGAGGAGCAGCCCTGCTAGGGAGGACTTTGCAGCCAGTCCTGAAGATACCTGATCAGGGTCAGATGAAAGGGGAGGAGGTCCTCCCCTATCAGTGGACTTGGAAAGGGGCAGGGAGTAGATGAGGGGGAGGGGTTGGGAGGGAATGAAGGAGCAGGATTCACCTGGGATACAGAGTTAATAAAATGTAACTAAAAAAAAAAGAAGAAGAAGAAAAATACAAACCTGGCATGTGGCCCACACCTTTAATCCCAGCGCTCAGGAGGCATAGGCCAGCCTGGTATACAAAGAGCGTTTCAGGGAGCCAAAACCGTTACACAGAAAAACCATGTCTGGGGTGGGGGTGGGGAGGAAAAAACAAAACATGTAGAGTAAACTATGTATACATGCATGCCCACTACTCCGGACATGGAGGCTGGAGGATCCTTGGGTACACTGAGTTTGAGGCCAACCTGGACTACAAGAGACCCTCCCTCAAAAAAGGCAAGGGTGTTGGAGAGATGGCTCAGCTGTGTGCTGCTCCTGCAAAGGACCTGAGAGAGTTTGGTTCCTAGTAACCTTATTGGGTAGCTCACAGCCACCAGCTCTGACTTCAGCCTTGGAGAGTACCTGTACTCACAGCACGCCCACATAAAAACATATACATCCATACATACATATACACACCCGCACCACACAAATAATAAAAAATGTCTTTTTAAAAATAATCAAGAAAAGCACTCATGACAAATTTCTAAAAATTTGTTTATCTTTTGAGACAGGGTCCCTATGTTGTCCTGGCTGACTGGCCTGGAACTTGCTACATAGACCAGGCTGGCCTTGAACTCACAGAAATCTGCCTACCAGGTGCTGGGGTTAATAAGCATATGCTATTACACCCAACTGTAAATATTTTTTGTTACATTTATTTATTTGGTGTTGAAGTGCCATGTGTTGCCACATATTGTGTGTAAAGTCAGAGGACAACTTGCAGGAGTCCTGTGTGTGAGACAGTGTCTCGTCATGCTTGCCAGCAGGCACCATTCACCATCTGGCTAGCCCTCATACATGTTTGTTTGGTTTCTTTGTTTTGGTTTTGGTTGTTTGAGACATGGTTTCTCTGTGTAGACCAGGCTGGCCACCAACTCAGAGATCCTCCTGCCTCTGCCCCAAGTGCTGGGCTTACAGGCGTGCCCGCCGCTACCCAGCAATACCTGTTTTTGTCTGATGTCTTTCCAGCTTATCCAGGAACAATGCAAACAGAGAGGAGCATCCAGAGTTTGGGCAGCAGGTACAGGCAAATCCCCTTTGCGTATGATGTCAAGCGAAACGTGTACAATGAGGAGAATTTCCAGCAGGAACACAAGAGGAAGGCCTCCTCTACCGGAAACCTGGACATCAACATCACCACTTTCAAGCACCATGTCCAGTGTCGGTGCGTGTACCCAATCTCGCAGTGGCCACCGAGCCAGGCAGGAGAGAGGGCTAACGGCTCCTGCCACCCACCCCTCTCCTTCTGCCTTCCTTCTCTGAATTCCGCCTGTCCGGACCCTGCCCATTTATTGCATGATTTGTTGTTGTTGTTGTTGTTGGCTGTGTGTAGGTCTCTGTGTGTATGTCTCTCTGTGTCTCTGTGTTTGTATCTCTGTATCTGCTCGTGTATGTCTGTGCATGTCTTGAAGCATCCTCTGATAATAAACTTCTTGGGCATGGTCTTTTAGCCTCTCCTTCTGGCGTTTCACTCTAACAGGAGACCTAAGGCTGAGGAGCTTCTAAATAACCAGGCTCATTTGGCTCACGGTCCAATAGCCGGTGTGTCCAATAGCATGGGTGCTGGGGCCATGGTGAGGACACCCCGCCATGCCACAACATGACTGAGAAGTGCCTTGCTTTAGAAGACCCTCTCTCACCAGGTCGTGGTGGGGCACGCCTTTAAGCCCAGCACTGCGGAGGCAGAAGCAGAGGCAGGTGGATCTCTGTGAGTTCAAGTCCAGCCTGGTCTACAGAGTGAGTTCCAGGACAGCCAGGGCTCCACAGGGACAGAGAAACCCTGTCTCAGTAAACAAATAAATAAAGAAGTGCCTGCCCTCCTGGTGCTAATTCAGCCCCACAAGAGCTAGATCTAGGCCTAAGGGAGGGGCTCCCACGGCCAGGGCTCACTAGTTGCTAATAGGCATAAAGACCTCAAGTGTCCCCACAGTATTTGGGGATGATATCTAAAACACACGTTGTTCAGCAGCCAAAATGGCTCAGTGGGTAAAAGAGCTTGCTGCAAAGCCTGAGGACCCGAGTTCCATCCCTGGGACCCTCATGCTGGAAGGAGAGAACTGACTCTGAGAAGCTATCACCTCTTCCTCTCCACACTAAATAACTGTCACAAAACACCAACTCCTGTTGGTTAGAAGCTCTGGTGGACTAAGCAGTGGCAACAGAGATCCTTCTATCCACAGCTTGGCCACCGGCAGCCCTAACTCCCACCCTGACTAGCAAGGCGCTCTGTGCATGAACCTCCTAAAAGAGACAGAGTGAAGGGACCTCTTTTCAGAATAATATCTTTAATCCTTTTTTGTTTGTTTGTTTAAGAGGAGGTCTCATATAGCCCATACTGGCCTCATGCTAACTCTGCACATGCTCAGTCCAGTCTTAAAGTCCTAATCCTCCTGCCTCCACCTCCCAAGTACTTAGTGTACAGGTATGTATCACCACTCCCAGCTCGGTCCTGGGGACTGAACCCACAGTTTGACATATGCTGGACAAGCACTCTTGGCACTGAGCTGTGTCCCTGTGCTGGGTTTTGTTGTTGTTTCTTATAGTAGTGAAATACATATGCTATCAAGTTGGCTGTTTTGATCATTTTTAAGTGTGGGTTTTCATGGCGTAATTGCTATTATGCAACTACCACCACAGTTGGTTTGCAAAACTTTTTATCACCTCAAACAGAAACTCAGTAGTGATTAAGCAACGGCTCGCCACCTCTCACCCTACCCTTGCTTCTGTCTCTGTGATTCTGCCTCTTCTGGACAGAGCTATGATTCAAGCAGGACCATGCAGTGCTTGTCTTTCTGTGTCTGGCTTGTTTCATTTAGCACCATACTTTCAAAGCTCATTCTCATTATAACAAGTGTCAGCACACTTCCTTTTTTCTATGGCTGAGTAATAATCGAAAGTGTTTATGTAAACTTTGTCTATTCATCCATTTGTTAATGAACACTCGGGTTGTTTCCATCTTTTGGCCTCTGAGAATAATGTTGCTGTGAACACTGGCACAGATCTGTTTCAGTCCCTATTTTTAGTTCTCCCAAGACCCTGCCTAAGGGTAGAATTCCCAGCATGTGTGTCAGTTCTGTATGCAGCTGTGAGTGTGTAGGTGTCTGTGTGGGTGTGCATGTTCATGTGCACAAACATGCAGAGGCCGATGTCAGGCTTCTTCCTCTGTCACACCTCACCTTATGTTTTGAGGCAGGGTCTCTCACTGAATCTGACGCTCTTGAATTGAGCCAGGAAGAGTGAAGCTGCAAAACCCTTGGGTCTCCACCTCCCCAGCTGTGGACTGGAGGCTGCGTTGCTCGCTCTGGCTCCCCACACGCTGAGGAGCTGACCGCTGTCCCCATGTTCTGTGCAGAGGTGCTCTGCCAGGTGAGCTGGCTCCCTGCCACCAGTGTTTCTTCTTGTTTTCTCTCTTTGAGATAGAGTCTTACTACTAGTCCTGGCAAGCCTTAAACTCACCATCCTCCTGCCTCAGCCTCCTAAATACTGTCATTACAGGCACACTTTACATCACTAAGTTGTTTGGGTTTTTGTTTGTTTTTGTTTTTCCCAGACAGGGTTTCTCTGTGTAGCTTTGGCTACCCAGGAACTCACAGTGTAGATGACCAGTCTGGCCTCCAGCTCACAGAGATCCACCTGCCTCTGCTTCTCAAATGCTTAAAGGCATGTGCCATCACCACCTAGGTATTTTTCATGTTTTGAATCATTGCCATCTTAGCAGGTCTGAAGGAGTATCTTATTGTGTTTTGTTTTTATCCTGTATTTTCTCATGACTAAAGATATGAGCAAGTTTTCCTTGCGTTTATTAGCTACGCTTATATCTTTGGGAAAAGATGTCTTCGTTTCTTTTACTCTTTCCAACATCAGGTCATTTTTCTCTACTGTTGAGTTGTGATTTCTTTGATTATTCAGGATGTTCAGTTCTTATCGGAAATATGATTTATAAATATTTTTAACTTTTTAAGCTTTCATTTCCCTCTAAATCTCTTAAAATATTTATTTTTATTGTTTTTAACTATGTGTAAATGTGTCTGTATGTGTGAGTGCAGATTCCCAGAGCTACAATTACAGACAACTGTGAGCTCTCGTGTGAGCACTGGGAACCAAACTCTGAACCTCAGGGAAGAGCAGCCAGTGCTCTTAACTGATGAGCCATCTCCCAGATCCTGCTGAGTCTTTACTTTGATAAAAATTCAATTTATGCTTCATTCTGAGAATTTTATAGTTTAGCTCTCTATTTTCTTTTTTTCTCTCTCTGTCTGCTCACAAGACAGACAGTATGTGCCTCATACTCACAAGGTGCGTGATATACCACTGAGCTACATCTAACTCTCTTTTTTTATTTTGAAACAGGGTCTTGATAAGTTGCCTAGGCTGGTCTTGAACTCACTCTGTAGCCTAGGCTGTCTTTGAACTTGTGATCTTCCTGCCTCAGAATCCCAACTTGCTTTGGATTAACAGGCCTGAGCCACTGGGCCTATTAGTTTTCACTCTTAAATTTAAGTCTTTGATCTATTTTTAATTTAGTACCTTGTGTTTAGGTTCAACTGTGTTCTTTAATATATGAATAGTCCACTTTAGCCACATGGTCTTTTAAAGAGAATTGATACTTCCCTATTAAAGATCTCAGTAAGATTAGTATTTATTTATTTATTTAGGTTTTTTTAAGACAGGGTCTCTCTGTGTAGCCCTGGCTGTCCTGGAACTCACTCTGTAGACCAGGCTGGCTTCGAATTCAGAGATCTTTCTGCCTCTGCTTCCTGAGTTATGAGACATAAGTCATGTGCTGTCATGCTTAGCTTTATTTTTAATTGTATAGGTATGTGCGTGAGAGTCCAGGTGCCTACAGAGGCCAGAGGTCTGAGATCCGCTGAGCTCGAGTGACAAGTGGTTGTGAGCTACTGCTGTAGATGCTGGGAGCTGAACTCAGGTTCTCTGTGAGAGCAGCACAAGCTCTTTACTGCTTAAGTCGTCTCCTTGCCCAATAATTTCAAACTATATAAACAGATAAAATTATAAGTAGAAACAGTTATATTACCATCTAATGAGCCAGGTGGTAGTGGTGTAAGCCTTTAATCCCATCACTAGAGAGGCAGAGGCAGTTGGATCTCTCAGTTAGAGGCCAGCCTGGTCTACAAAGGGAGTTATAGCACAGCCAGGGCTACACAAAGAAATCCTGTCTCAGCCCACCACCCCAATACACACACATCTAGTTTCAAGAAGGTAATGAATGTAAATAATATTTCAAAATATCTATAGCAGTAGTAACATTCTGGCTAGTGTCTAGTTCTGGCTTCTACTTCAGTTTATAATTAATATTCCTAATTGAAGGAGCCAGTCATGGTGGCACATGCCTATAACATGATGGAGGCTAAAGCAGAAGGATTGTCCTGAGTCTGGGGTGTCTCTAAACCACATAGAATGCCGGATAGGCACAGAGCTAGATATTGTAAAACAAACAAACAAAAAGCACACCTGATGGAGATCTCAGACTTTGGCTAGAAGTTAGTGAGAAAAGGTACCCTAAGTCTTTGCCCCTAAATTCATTCCCCTCAAATTCTGCCTTAGACCTCCAGGGTGCATTAGCCTGAGATTAGGAATCCTGTGTAATGTGCCTCATGACTTCAGTTGTCCTCCCCCACATCCGGCCTTATCTGCCCTCTCATCCCTGCTCTCTGCCACCGTCTGGCCTGCAGCTGCTGATAGCAAGGTCCTGACACCACCGCTTCTGATGTTCCACTCCCTTTATTAGATCCTGCCAGTGCAGGCTGCAGGTGGATGTCCCCTCTCTGCCTCTGTGTCACCTCCCTGACTTCCTCTGCCTCGGGTAACAAAAGGGACTTTCTCACCAGAGCAGGTGCAAGACCCTGGGCAGGAACAAGGCCATGGGTTCCATCTCTAGAATCACATGCAAGTAGACAAAAAGACAACATGACTGTCTTCTCATAACTTAACCCTTGTAAACAGTTCTTACTGAGGTTATTTCAACCTCTCTGGCCTCTGCCTGCTCCATCATTCTATGTAGACACTTAAATGGGACAGATTCTGATTCCTGTGGACATTCTATTATTTACTTTTTTGTAATTTAAGGTCTAAGTGTGGTGGCATAGGCCTTTATTCCTAGCTCTGAGGAAGCAACGGTGGTGGCTCTCTGTGAGTTCAAGCCCAACCTTTGTTTACGTATAGGTGTCTGTGTGCCTGTATGCCATGCTTGTGGAGGTGCCCATGAGGGAGAAGATCCCTGGAGCCAGAGCCACTTGAGAAGGGTGCTGGGAACTTGACTCTGGTCCTCTGCAAGAGTGCTACGTGCTCTTCACCCTCCTGTGGGGTTTATAGATGATCTGACTCTCAGCTTCTCCTCTCTTCATATTCCCACTGCTAAAGCACAGGTCCAGCCTTTTCTGAATCAGAAGTCTAGGCCAGCAGGGTGGCGACCATGTCTTTCTGATTCCAGGATGCTTGCTCTGGAAGCCAGTCTGCTCTTTTCCAGCCATGTGACTGTAGGTGACTTACCTATCCCTCCTGCGCTTGTCTCTCCTCTGAGCAATGGGAGTGATGATGGCCTCAGATATGATTAGGAGGAGTTAAAGGAGTTTTTAATGTCTAGGAAATAGTAAACACTAGATTAGTTTCTGGTTTTGAGGAACATTTTTGGTAAATAAAATAATCTTTTAACTCCATCTCTTCCTTTCTGCAGAAAAATATCTTATCTCTTTCCTCATTTTCTTCCCCTTGATTAGCAACTACCTATATCCTCTTTCATGTTACATGCCCCTGAGCTTTATTACCAACTCCTATGTCCCTCACCCCTTTGTGTGTCTGATACGTGGTCTTGTGTAGCTCAACCTATCCTCAGATTTAGTATGTAGTCAAAGATGACCTTGAACAACCAATCTTCTGACTCTCTCTCTTCTAAGTGCTAAGGATATAGATGCATGCCAACATGCTTCACACATTCCTAAGTGGGTATATGTGTGTGTGTGTAAAGTCAGAGAACAACCTTGGTGTAGGTCCTTACCTTCCACCTTATTAGAGATGTCCTGTTGCTTTCTACTGCATGTTGCTTTCCAGGCATGCTGGCTGGCCAGCCTGAGGATCCTGCCTCCACTCCCATGTCCCTGAGGTCATGGAGATTGCCAGCGCTTACACTATGGACCTGGCTTTTACAGTGGTCCTGGGAATTGAGACTCAGGTCCTCATACTGAGCCATGCCCCTAGCCCACATTTCTTACTTTAGATCTCTTCATTAAATCAGAATTTCTCTCTAAATGCCTTCCCATTTCCGCCATCAGCTCCAGTTTCCTGTTGGTCTGACTCCCTTCTTGTGCAGCTCAGACCCCCATCATTCCATATCCACTTTGATTTTCCCTGATGCCAAAGCCCGTCGATGACTCTGCCCAGGATTAGTAGTCCCCAGGCAAATGGTCGAGGAGGGAACACAGCATCAGGTGAAGGGGCAGACTGCCCCGGTGCCATGCTCTGGGCTTGAGGCAGGAATATCAAGACTTTTTCTCTAATTATGATTGTATGCCTACCTCAAAGCCAGCAACTCATGAAAATAGCAGCTCAGCATTCCTTCCAAACCAGTGGCCTCTTGACCTCTGAGCAGAAGGGAGCATCTGTCAGCAGGAGGGCAGAACACTGAGCTAGGTACCAGAAGACTTGGCTTCCGCCCCAGCTCTACTCCTGTGTGTGGCTCTGACCTTGGAGAGATCACTCATACTCACTTGGCCTTGTGTACCTTAGAGATGCTTGTGGTCAGACAGAATACATGGGCTGAACAGGTGGTTAAGAGCACTGGCTGCTTTTGCAGAGGACCCAGGTTCAATTCCCATCACCCACATTGTGGTTCATAACCATTCCTAACTCCAGTTCCAGGGTATCCGAAGCCATCTTCTGACATCCCTGGGCACTGCATGCATATGGTACACATACATGCACACATACAGGCAAAAAAAAAAACCCTCACACATAAAATAGATCTAAAAAAAAGTTTACATACATGAAGTGACTTTTTGAGCGCACGTTTTAGAGGTGCACATGCTAAAGTGATATTTGTTGTTATAATTAAATCTGCCATCTAACCCAACATGTCTGTGAAAACAATCTTCCATCTGCTACAGGTCCATGCCAAACTATAATTGGCAAAAGGCAATTTAAAACCAAGCTGGTTTGACTCATCAGTAGATTGTCGTCTCCCACTGGATCAGTGGTTCTCAATCCATAGCCACTTTGGGGGTTGAATGACCCCTTCACAGGGCTCACCTAAGACCATCGGGAAACATACTTACTTTACAGTTCCTAACAGCAGCAAAATTACAGTTATGAAGTAGCAACGAAATAATCTTATGTTTGGGGGTCACCACCCAATGAGGAACTGTGTTAAAGGGTCACAGCATTGGGAAGGTTGAGATGCTGGCCTAGATGATCTAACGGTTACTTCGTCTCAGCAATACTGACATAGGGTGTTGTTCTGCTGTCCAGGCTGGTTCATGGCTCAAGTGATCCTCCTGCTTCAGCATCAGTAGCTGGGACCACAGGCATGTGTCACCGTGCTCAGCTTTTCACACTAACATTTTTTAGTATAAATTTGTTTCTGTTTTGGTGGTGCTGCTGCTGGGTTTTGTTTTTTGATTGGTTACTTGAATGGTGTTTTGACACAGGCTTTCACTGTGTGGTCCTTTATAGACCAGTCTGGCCTTGAACTGAGTCCGCCAGCCTCTGCCCGCTGACTGGTGGAATTAAAAGTGTACAGTCATACCTGGCAGTGCTTGCTTGCTGCTTTTTTTTTTAAGATAGTTTTGTTTGTTTGTTTGTTTGTTTTGTTTTTGGAGACAGGATTTCTCTGTGTAGCCCTGGCTGTCCTGGAACTAGCTATGTAGACCAGGCTGGCCTCGAACTCACAGAGGTCCGCCTGCTTCTACCTCCCTGAGCGCTGGGATTGCAGGTGTGCACCACCGCCAACCAGCTTTTAAGATAGGTTATGTTGTCCAGGTTAGCAACAAAGTCACTGGGTGTCCAGTGATCTTGAACTCGTGCTCCTGCTCTGCACCTCTTGAGTGCTGAGATTGTAGGTATGCAGCACACACAACACCTGGAATACATACGTGGTGCTGGAGACGTGACCAAGGCTTCATGTGTGCGAGGCAAGCACTCCAACGAGCCATGTACCCAGCCCCTCCCAAATTTCCTTCTGGTGAGAACTGTTCTGTCACTTGTAGACTATTGAGCTGTATTCCTGGCCTCTGACACTGGGTGCCAGTCATGAGGACCAAAAGCACCTCCAAACATGGCCTACGTGCCTCCTGGGAAACAGAACTGTGCCCAGTAGAGACCCACAGATAACACAGCCTTTAAAATCTGCAGTCTTTTCTCTCTACAGCTAACTCTTCAAGTGAAAAACTCCACTTGTGGAACTGTCTGGACAGCCTGGGTAAATGCAGTGTTTGGGTAGATAAGTGCGTGAGAACGGTGTGAAGATGTTAACTGCAGCATGGCGGCTCCGAGGGCAAAGATACCCGCTACCAAATAAAGCGCTTGCCTAGCTTGCCACGTGTGAACCCTGAGAAGACTGACTCCTAAAAGTGGCCATCTGACCTCCTTCATGTATGCCCACATACACACATGCACACACATCACATACACAAGGAGATATACAAACTAAGGTGTTAACCCTCCAACAACAAAAAACATTCATGGTTTTTTAATGTGTGTGGGTGCTTACAGAAACATTTGTGTTTTTTTAATGTGTGTGGGTGTTTTCACTGCAAGTAGGTATGTGCATCATATGTGAGCAGTAACAGCAGAGGCCAGAAGAATTGAATTCCCTGGGGCTGGAGTTACAGTGGTTGTGAGCTACCATGTGAGTGCTGAAAATGTAACTCGGGTCCTCTGGAAGAACAAGTGCCCTGAGCCACCGAGCCAACTCCCCAGTCCCCAAAACATTGTTCTTATGAAGAGACAGTGAAACTAGTGAAACTAGTTCATTCTCTGCTAGAAGTTAGTAAGTTGGACTTTCTTGAAACAGCCAATAAAAATACAGAACTAACTGCACACTGGACATGTGAATCTCGGTTCTTGCCAGACACACCTTTTTGGTTCTTGCTGGTAGTTTTGTTCCCTGGGGTATTTCTCAAGGTCTAGAGGTATCCCTGGTTCTCTAACCCGGGGGAGGATAGACTACCAGCCTCTAGTGGGCAGAAGCCGGGGATGTTAAACACCCTGAAATGTATAGGATAATCAGTCCTATAGCAAGACATTTTGGTCCAACTTGTTGAAGAGTCAGCTGTGCTGTAAGGGGCCGAGGGTGGCGCCCGTGCCTTTAATTGGCCAGCGACTCTCTCTGGAGAACTAATTGTGTCTCTGTTCCTTTTTCTCCCAGATGCTCATGGCACAAATTCCTACGATGCATGCTCACAGTCTTTCCCTTCCTGGAGTGGATGTGTTTGTATCGGTTCAAGGACTGGCTTCTTGGAGATTTACTTGCTGGATTAAGTGTTGGTCTTGTTCAGGTTCCCCAAGGTAAGGGCAGATCCCAAGCAGTTCACCCAAAGCTGATCTTCTGGACCTCAACCACTTGCAGGAGCAGGCACTTCTGCCAGATGAGCAGAAGGGAAACAGAAGAGGCATTCTCGCTGTCAGGTTTCTAACCCTCCAGGTGGTTCCAGTGAGACTCATGAACATTTCCCATGGAACCTGCAAGCACCGCTCCTGGTCATTTTTTTGCCCCTCCATACCCCACCAGTGGTTTCACTGCTGGTGATGACAGTGGAGCGCAGCCGGGGAACAGAGACAGCAGGTGACACAGCCACAGCTGTCATCCAGTTACCAGTTCAGATGCGAGACCACAGGTCACACAGGAGTGGGAGCCTGCTGGGTGGTAGAGAGCTTCTCTCTGTCCAGGAGCAGTGGGGCACACCGGCAGTCTCGGTGCTAGAAAGGCGAGAGGGGGAAGATGGCGTTCCAGGCCAGGCTCAAACAAAACACTGGTTCCACTTAGAAACCAAGAAGTCTTTGTTTGCTTTTGAGACAGTTTCATAATATAGGCTGGCCTCTATCTCAGAGATCTACCTGTCTCTGCCTCCCAAGTGCTGGGATTAAAGGTATATATGACCAGGTACAACTATTTTTTTCTTACTATTAATTAACTTCATAATCGATTAGCTTATATGTTTGCTTGTTTATTTATTCTCTGTGTGTAGAGGTCAGAGGATGGCTTAAGGGAGTCTGTTCTCACCTTCCACTGTGACACGGGTCCTGGAAATCAAGTTCAGGTCTTCAGGCTTGACTTTATGCCCTGAGATAGCTTGTTCCAGCTCTACTTTTTTTTTTTTTTTTTTAGCTGAGAGAGAATATTAAATTTATTAAGGGTTCCATAATTGTTTTATGCAAGCTATATCTTTAAAGAAATTTCAGTTTTCTTTTTTGAGACTTTTCATTGTTTCTAGAACCCCCACAAATGACAAACCAAGTATGGGGAGCCCCTGTGCCGAGAGAAGCCCAAAGCCAGGGCATCCCTCTGGCTCTCTGCAGATGGATGTGCTAACAGGGCTCATTTTTACCATGACCAGTTCTTCCTGGCAGCACTCAAGTTCTACCGTTATCCTGTCTCCAGGCAAACTGGCTAAAGGGTCAACCAAAGACCAAATGTGTCCATGGTGAAGAGGCCGGGCTTCATTGCTCCTTGGCTCAAACTAGTTGACGTTTCCCGCATGCTGGAGGGAGGTTGAACTCAGGGCCCTGGGCTTGCTGGGAAGTGCTCAGTCACTGTGCTTACTCCAACTCCCAATCCTCCCTGAAATGTCTATCTGGCAAACAGTTTACCAGTATCTAGTAATCCAAGAGTTTTCATGAGGGATATGTATTCCTGAAGAATCTGTGTGCCTGTGAGCAAGACTATGCGTCCACAGCTTAGTCCCATCCTGGAACCAGAATCTAGTGAAGTCTGGGAGACAAGAATGAGGGAAATGACCACCTCAGATCCTGATGCCTTTTTAGTTCTATTCTAGTTTCTGATTAAGTTCAACTGTCCTTCATGCCCTCATAAAAAAATTTCCTATCATAGTTTCTACTTTTTGCAATGTATAGAACCTTGATTAAGAAAATAGTGGGGACTGAGTGTGGTTGTGCACTTTAATCCCAGCACTCAGGAAGGCAGAAGGTGGTAAATGGCTGTGAGTTCAAGGCCAGCCTGGTCAACAAAGTGAGTCCCGGACAGCCAGGGCTACACAGAGGAATCCTGTCTCAAAAAATCGAAAAACAAACAAACAAACAAAAAATGGGGTCTAGGGATGTAGCTCAGCTGGTAGAGTGGCAGAGTGCTTGCTGCCTGAGTTTGCCAGCCTGATGACCTCAGCTCAGCCCACGGAAGGAGAAAACCAACTCCAAGACCTCTTACTGACATCGTGTGGCACACTTGTGCATGTGCACACATGCAGACACCCCCCCCTCATAATAATAAGTAAGTATTTTGGTTGGTTTTTGTTGTTGTTTGAATGTTTGTTGTTGGTTTTTCTTTAGACCAGATCTGTCCACATAGAGATCTGGAACTCACTGTATAGACCAGGCTGGCCTTAAACTCACAGAGATCCGTCTGCCTCCCCAGGGCTGGGCTTAAAGGTGTACTGCATATGTTCAGCCACAGTAGTGTTTTTTTTTTAAATATTTATTTTTTATTATTCATACAGTAACATTCTGCCTGCACACCAGATCTTACTATAGATGGTTGTGAGCCACCATGTGGTTGCTGGGAATTGAACTCAGGACCTTTGGAAGAACAGCAAGTGTTCTTAACCTCTGAGCCATCTCTCCAGCCCCACAGTAGTGTTTTTAAAGCCTTGTATAGAAACACCAAGAAGAGAGATTGGGGTGGTTAGTATGGAGAAGACAGACTGCATCTGGCGACCTGAAGGCAAGTGAGTTCTTTGCTCCCCAGCTCTGTTTTTGGCCCTGAAGGATTCCCAGGGCTGCCTTTTTCTTTCTTTCTTTCACGTGTGTATCTGTATGTGTCTGTGTGTAGGTATGTACATATTAGTGCAGGTGCCCTCAGAGACCAGAGGCATCCAATCTCCTGGAATTGGAGTTATAGGTAGCTGTTTGCTGCCAAAACACTGGTCTGGAAACCAAACCTAGATCCTCTGGAAGAGCAGCAAGTGCCCTGTACTGCTTGGCCGTCTGTCCAGCCCCCGAGCCTTCAGGATCCACAAAGGAATGAGCACTAGGCTGCGGAGCCAGAGCACTTGCTGCCGCATTGTGTTCCTGTTTGTCTGGACACAGTGGAGGTGGAGGGCGAGGCCTGAAGCTCAGTTGGTAAAGTGCCCAATAGTGTTCACAAGCCCCTGGGGTCGGTCTCCAGCGCTCCAAAGCTGGCACAATAGCTTACACCTGTAATCCCAGCACTCAGATAGGTTCAAAGTCAGCCTCAGATATATAGTGAGTTTGAAGCCAGCCTGGGCTACTATGAGTCTCAGTCTCAAAAAAAAAAAAAAAAAAAAAAAAATCTACACACATGATCTCCGCATTCTTAGCAGTTTCTATTTAAGGTAACTTTTAAAGCTAAACTCTCTCTGCTTAATTAAATTATTCTTCTTTTCAGGCCTAACACTGAGTTTGCTGACAAGGCAACTGGTCCCTCCCCTCAATGTCACTTACTCTGCCTTCTGCTCTTCAGTTATTTATGTAATACTTGGATCATGTCATCAAATGTCCATTGGTGAGTTCAGTGCTAGGGTCACAGGAGCTATCTACTTGTTACTTAGTGATCAGCACCAGTCAGCTCTCAGTCACCAAAAGGAAGTCTCCGGGAACATGGGGAACACGAGCTTCACCGAGGAGCGGTTTACACCAGCTCACGGTTTGTGAGGTCTCAGTCCTTCGCTTGGTTCCGTTGTTTCTGTGCCTGTCTCAGAGCTGAGCATCATGATCTCAGGTGTGTGGTGGAGCAAAGCAGCTCACCCGTGGCAGCCGAGAAACATGCACACCCCCCACGCACACAGAGGCTTGTGCATACACACAGACACACATAGAAACATACACATATATATGCACTTAAACACGGAGATACATGTGCATACACACATGCACAGAGACACGAATACACAGATAAATCTATGTATGTATGCACATATATTTATGCACGTACACACATACACATGAACACATAAGGTACACCCACAAGATGCATGTGCACATACACACACATTCACAAACACATTCATACATGCACATATACACAGTATACACATTTATACATGTATACATGAGTTCACACACATGCACATATATTCATGATGCACACATATGCATGCACACACATACATGCACACACATGGGCAGGAGACAAGATATCCTCAAGGGCATGCCTTCAAGGACCTACTTCATCTCCTGCCAGTAGCATGAACACTATGGCTTCAACATAGGGTGTTTGAGATAGAAGTTTTGACATCCTCACTTTGGTCTCCAAAACCCACATCTATCCCACAGTGCAAAGTACACAGGCTTTCTCTGTCTCTCTCCATAACCCCTGCAGTTCCAGCAGTGTTCAGAAGGCCAAGGCTGAAGTTATTTTGGAAACGTAAGATAATCTTCAGCTTTGAGCACCTCTAAAAATCAAATGTGGGGCTGGTGAGATGGCTCAGTGGTTAAGAACACTGGCTGCCCTGGGCACAGTGGCCACACCTTTAATCCCAGCACATAGGAGACAGAGGCAGGTGGATCTCTGTGAGTTCAAGGCCAGCCTGATCTAAAAGTGAGTTCTAGGACAGCCAAGGCTGCACAGAAGCCCTGTCTCCAAAAACCAAATGATCTATAACTCCAGTTCCAAGGGAACTGCTGCTGTCTTCTGACTTCCATAGGCACCAGGTACACAGTTAGTATACAGACATACATGCAAGCAAAACACCCACCATGCACATGAAACAAACAAATCTTTAAAAAAATGAGGTCCATAGTGATTTTGTTAATAATGCTAGAATAGATCAGTCTATGACCTGGGTCCATAACAGTGAAACTCCATGATTTAGAATATAATTTGCCAGCTTTATTAACCCACAATAAGAAAGTGCCATAGTAATCAAAACCCTCAGTTCTGCAGGATAGATGCTTCCCAAGGTCAGAAGTCCACCCACTAACTTAGAAGTGATCAGAGCAGTTAAGCTCATGTCATCAAAAGATCTTGGTGATGTAGGTACACCTGTGTGGAAGTCAAATCACAAGCTTTGTGGAAAGGCACCCCGATGTACCCTTCACTGAAGTGACCACTGAGTCTTCAGGTTCTGTCCAGTGTCTTTGCCAGTGCTGCCTGCAGCCTGCCACTACCCCAACCTCTAGCCAGATACAGGTTGCTCTGCTTCAGCAAGGGCATCTTCCCATGCTTGACTCAGACATGCTACATGTTGGGTTTCCATTTGCCCCCATATTCCTGAATTCCTCAGGCAGCTCACAGTCAGGTTCAAGCGCTGTTGAGGTGTGGATTAGAGGCAAAGGTTCAAGCGCTGTTGAGGTGTGGATTAGAGGCAAGGTAGGGTCTGCCTGCCCCCGATAAAACACCACTTGAAGGCAGTTTTGCCTCTCCTTGTACTCGGCTCGGCCTGGAGAAGCGGTGGATGTTTTCTTCTTCCTGGTATTCTGAGGACACCTTCCCTCTTCTCCCTGCTTTCATTTTTCCCCTCTTTTGGGCAGGGTCTCACTATGTAGATCATTCTCGTCCCTGCTTTCTCTCCCTTCCCAGTGTTGATCGCTAAATAAGAAGAATGATTTGGCATTCCTAAACTTGAAATCTGTTCCCCAAACTTCTTTCTCAGGTCCCTTTTTCCTTATGAGTGCTCTGATGATCAATGTCCTGAAGGAGAGACCATTCAACAGTGGTCACCTGATCATGGGAAGTTTTGTCAAGGATGACTTTTCTCATCCCAACTTCTACGAAAACTATAATAGCTCCTTAAGCATGGTGGCAACCACAACCTTCCTGACTGGAATTATTCAGGTAGGAGCTGAGTCTGAATTCTTAAAGAAACAGGTCTGTTGTGGTTTGAATGTGAAATGCTCCCCTGAAGGCCCCTGTGAGTGGACACTTGGTCCCAGCTAGGGCGCTGTTTTGAAGGCTGTGGAACCTTTACAAGACAGAGAGCCCCGAGGAGGAAGTGGGCTCCCAGAGGCAGGCCTGGAGGTTTTCATAAGCCAGTCCCATTTCCTTTCTGCCCTTTGCTTGCTGTGTTCTGGGATGTGAGTAAGCAAGGAGTGCCATTCCCACACCCCTGCCGCCACCCTCCCGTCTTGCCTGGCATTTGGCCACAGCAGTGCAGGAGCTGACACAGCAGTTGGAAGAAGCCCCTCCTGGAACTCATGTGGTTCCTTGCCCTTGGAAACTGTCCACACTGCCTTAGAGTACTACTGTGAGTAGGGCTCGTCAGCCTTTCTTCCTATAAGAAAGAAGAGAGTCTAGGGGCCTGGAGCCCATTCCTTATTTTTCCCTTTCAAAAATCACTTGTTCCCAACACACCTTTAATCCCAGCACTTGGGAGGCTGAGGGAGGTGGATCTCTGTGAGTCTGAGGCCAGCCTGGTCTACAGGGTGAGTTTCAGGACAGCCAGGGCTACACAGAGAAAAAAAGTTATATCTATGTGTCCATACATCTATATGTAGGCAGACATAAGTAGACAGATATAGATACCACTTTTTCTAGTCCTTGGACAGGGAGCCTGGGTGGCATTGGATTCTGCAGTGACCAGAACTAAGAACCGCAGCTGAAAGACAGTAACACACTGGCTCACCAGAGTCTCCACGTGTGCTTGGTGCCATCACTAATACCCTCTGAGAGCTGACCACCATATACAGCCCATTGTTTCAAGCTTACATCTCTGCCCTCTGAACTGACCCATGCTCTAGCTGATTCTCATGATCCTTGAGATTGCCTTTCATTAGCTAAGCTCTCTTAGGAGCCCACAAACGCCAAGCTGCTCCCATGGACGGCACCGACACTGTGGACTGACTGCTTTGGAAATGCTTACACAACAGTGAACCTCAGCTTTTCTGTGTATCAAATGGGAATAGTGTGTTTTGCAATGCTCTTGGGAGGATTAAGTGAAAAACTTCCTCTGAAACACTCAGCAAGAGCCCGTCACATTGTAAGCGTTAGGGAGGTGATTACTGTATAGGAGATGGACTGGCACTTTAACATCTCTCTTAGAGTGCCATATGCCTCTGGGTCCTAGCTACCTGTGAGACCAAGACCGGAGGATAGCCTGAGCCCAAGTTTGAGGCCACCCTGGGACACATAATGAGACTATCTGAATGAATGAATGAATGAATGAGGACATAGTTGAGGTTTTTATAAAATGGTTACTATATACGCCCCACATTTATATACATAAGTATGCAAATTTAACAGGCTGAAAAAAAAACCTCTTAAGTAGGAAAAACAGTAAAAATCCACACGGAGATAAATTATGAACTTCTGAAAACTAGAGGCAAAGGGGAGAAGATGTCCATCAAGCCCCAGAGCAAAGCACTCTCCACAAAGGGAAAGCACCTCAAACAACAGCAGAGTCCTTCTTGGCAACTCCAGTGGAAGAGGGGCGTGTGCACGAGCCGGGCGGGGCAGCCGCCGGGAGCCACAGCCAGACGGGCCTGCTTCTGCGTGCACAGCGGCGGGCGTGAGGGAGACAGGCTCACCGGAAGCTCTGAAGCAAAAAGCTATGAAAGGCTTGGAGATATGATTTCAGTTAAGAGTGCGTCTTGCTCTGGCAGAGGACGTGAGCTGTGTCAGACTCACTCTTGGCTGTAACACCGCTTACATGGGATCTGGTGTCCTCTGCTGGCCTCCACAGGCACCTGCATGCAACTGCACATGCACAGAGACACATAGAAACACATTCAAAGTAAAATCCAGCTAGAGGCTGGGTAGAGGCTGGCTCAGCTGTGAAGCACTGGCTGCTCTCAGAAGATCCACAGGGCAGCTCACGACCACATGTGTCTCCAGGGGATCTGACGCCTTCTGGTCCCCGTAGGCCACTATATGTGTGGGCCCATGGACACACAGACACATACACATAAATATAAATTAAAATGTCTTTTAAAAAATTAAAATACAGGAAATGGAGACTTGGACTGGAAAAATGACTCAGTGGAAGGATTTTTCCGTGTGTCCTTGTGTATTTGCAGTGGTCGGCAGGCCCTGGAATTAAAGGTGTGCACCACCACTGCCTGGTAGTTATTGAATCATTCTTAAGACACAGCAGTTACAAGGCCAGGAGGTTTACCATGGTGCTTGGGTTTGTTTGCATGCTTGCTTGTTGTGGGCCAGGGTCTTACATAGCCCAGGCTGCTCTTACACTCACTGTGACCATTCCCTGATCCTCCTGCCTCCACTCCTAAGTACCAGAGATGCAGGTGTGTACACTACGCCACACTGCATCTGAGTTCCTCCTGGTTGTCTCTTCCTCTGTGAACAAGTGCATTCCTCACTTGATAAGAGGGGCTCTGACCCAAGGTCTCTGGAAAGATGAGCTTTGTCCCTTTCAGCCTTCTGTTGCTACTTCCTCCACATCCATCTAGAGGGCAGAGTGAAGAGCCTGGCAGCTGCCAGTGTTCCAGAAGAGAAAGGAGGAGTGTGAGGGGGTGCATGTTGGAGTCAGCACCCAGGGAACCCAGTTCACTGGGAAAGAGAGCCTGGGAGTTCTCCAAGGTGGCCCTGATTTTTTGGTTGGGACTCTCTTTGAGCAACGGCCATGGGGCTGCTGGGGAGTGCGGTCAGTGCTGTGGCTGGCTTGAAGGCTTAGGGTGGTGCTGCTGTGGTGACATCCCAGGACAAACGGGGGAGGCAGACGCCGGTGGATCTTGGGGTGTGAGGCCAGCCCAGTCTACAGGGTGTGTTCCAGGACAGGCAGGGCCACACAGAGAAATGCAACTCCAGGGAGGAAAGGGCTTATTGCACTCACCTTTCCATATAGCAGTTCATTATCGAAATGAGGACAGGAACTCAAGCAGGGGAGGAACCTGGTGGCAGAAGCTGAAGCAGAGGCCATGAAGGGTGTCATTTACTGGCTTGCTCCTCATGGCTTGCTCAGCTTGCTTCTTATAGAACCCAGGACCACCAGCCCACCATCTGGGCCCTCCCCCATCAATCACTAATTAAGAAAATGCCCTACAGGTCTGCCTACAGCCCAATCTTGTAGAGTAATTTTCTCAATTGAGGTTCCCTTCTCTCCAATGACTCTAGCCTGTGTCAAGGTGACATACAGCTGGCCAACACAATGACCCTCTGTCTGTGTGTTTTCTTTTCTTCCCCTCCTCCCACAGCTGTTAATGGGTGTGCTGGGCATGGGCTTCGTGACCACATATCTTCCCGAGGCTGCGATCAGCGCCTACCTGGCCGCTGTGGCCCTGCACATCATACTGGCCCAGTTGACATTCATCTTTGGGATTATGATCAGTTTTCACGCTGGTCCCATCTCCTTCTTCTATGTGAGTAACCCCAAGATCCCCCAGATTTCACACCCCTTCTCTGGCCCAACCCAAGTGGACAGACTTCTGCTTGTCCCTAAAGGATAAGAGGGCCCAGATGTAACTCCACATCTCCTGTAGATTTAGGATCTTGGTCAACTGCAGAAGCCAGTTGGACCATGTGCTCAGCTGTAATAACCACTTCAGTTTAACCTTCTAAACTAGATGGTCTACATTAAAATGTAGCCATGGAAATAGGGCACATGCCTTTAAAACCAGTACTGGAGAAGTAGGGAGGCAGGCAGGTGGATCTCTGAGTTGGAGGTCAGCCTGGTCTACAGAGTAAGTTCCAGGATTGCCAGGCTACACAGAGAAACCCTGTCTCCAAAAACAAAACAAAATAAAAAAGAATTGGCAGTGAGGCCTGTGATATGGCTCAGCTGATAAAGACAACCATCAGCAAGTATGTTGGGGTAAGCCACATCCCTGTAGCCCGCCTGCTAGAAGGAAAGAGTGGACTCCCAAACGTTGGTCTTCTACACACATTCAGATATACACACGTTAAATAACTAAATGTAAAAAAAAAATAACAAAAGTTTAATTTGGTCATAAAGTTACTATTTCATAATTCTCCCTACCACATGCCACTTACTAGACTTGAATGCTAAATACACAAGGGTGTAAGTGGCCCCTGAATGCAAAAATGAAAACAAATTCAACCAAAGAGCATGCATGACCTGAAAAATAACAGCCTACAGATTAATAAAAAGAACTGTTACACACAGGAGGCAGAGGCAGGCAAATTTCTGTAATTCT